>JASJET010000303.1:0-737500 GCA_034092305.1 Diaprepes abbreviatus | reverse complement strand
TCGAAGAATCTAATACATGCGTGTAGAGCTAACAGTCGTAGCTTGAAATACTCTGTATTTACTGGGACACAGTATCAATGTTGTTGAACTGAGATGTTGTTTGGCAGAGGTAATAACGTTGGACCGATTTCGTTCTAGCCAAAGCATTCGCCTAGCCGTCTATCATCGTCATAGATAAGTTGTACTGTACTGAAGCTCGGGTTGCAAAGAGAACTCTTTTATATGGTGCAAGTTGTCTGGTTCGAGTTCATAATTTTCTATTTTCGTTAAAGACTTTTGTTCGGTTTTCTTATTAAATTCAAATTTCAGAGGCCCTCAATTCATAGTAGAGGAGGATTTGGAATTGTACAACACAATCTGTTCTTGTTAATTTTGCGTGTTAATACCTGCTAATTGAAGTGGAATAAGAGAGGTTAGGAATAAGTTTGTATCATAAACATTCGGATCAGTGAATTTCATTTTGAACTGGCTCTGACCTGACATTCCATCGAAGCCCCATTTGCAAATGAAACTCATATCTACACATCTAATTTATCGATTTGTTCAATGGCGTCTAATTGAAGCAATATAATTCGATCCACTCTATGATTCAGTAAGCCTTGGAATTTAACCTCGTCTTTTGATTTAGTAAAAGTTAGATACTCGTCATGTGGATAACATGCTTTTTTGTTTCTTTTCGGAAAAACGCCTGCTCCACTAAATACTATGCGTCGAATTTATTTATTAACCTTCTAATGAGAATCCCGGTGAGGAGTTCGTTTATAAGTAAAGGGATCGAAAAGTAGGTCTCCATATTGTATGATCAACATTTTTAAAACGCAGGATTCCTCCTTCCTTTCCCTCCTTTAAACATTTGTTTAGAAGAAAGTATAATTTATTTCCAAAAAAATCCGGTCAGTTGATAATTAAAGATCTGCATAAAACTTTAAAAATGAAAATTACCTAAAATACAACTTACAAATACAGAAATAGTGGCCAACACAAACGAACAAAGGGCGACAGCACTTTAAGAACGTATTAATAAATGACGTACGTAATTCTTTTTCGTATTTATTTCGGAAAAGTTTATTATTTAGGGTCAGGGTGAGATATTTAACCTCTAAATTCCCTGCTCCACTAGCTGATAAGCAGCGAATTTATTTAATAACCTTTTGGTGAAAATCCTGGTGAAGGCTTTGTTTATAGGCGAGGGGGCAGGCCGACCGAACATTAGCTCTCTATATAGTATGGGCATCGTTTTTAAAAAGTAGTATCACTTCTGCAGTTCGCCACATGTCTAGTATTTTTCTCTCTTTTAAACATTTATTTGTTTTCATAAAAGGATCGGGTCGGTTGATGATTAAAGACCTGCATAAAGCTTCTAAAATGGAAGGCTTTAAAATGAAGCTTACAAAAACAGAAACAGTAGCCAATACAAATGACCAAATAGAGATAGCAACAAAGAATAGATTAATGAATGATGATTGCTTGGGAAAGGATATGAAAGTTCATAAGGAAAATGAAACCTTAGATATCATTTGAAGAGTGCAATTAAGATGGACGCTATTCGGCAAAATCCTGTGTGTGTGCCGCAAGTTACAAAAAAACATTTACACTTACGAAAAACACTCCATAAGAGCTGCATATGATAGAACTTATTCATGGAGCTCAAATCTTGACAATTATGTAATTCAACATAATTAAACTAACCACAGCACATTAAGAAATCTAGAGATATAATTGAATACGACGGAACAAGGGTGATAGATGTAAGAGAAGAAACGATAAAGTATAAATGAAAGTGAGTAAATCATAATAAATGTAGACTGAATAAAGGATAGAAGACCATAGATCAGATGAATAGATGACCTGAAAATATACAGCCATAATGTAAAAACAAATTGCATAAAATAGAATTCGGTTCCTTAATTAGGAAAAGCCCAAATCCAGAGCATAAGCGGCTACAGCAGGAGGAGAATACATTGCAAAAATAGTAAACCTGGATTAATTCATTAAAATATCTAAGGAGTTTTTAAATTAATCATTGAAATTATTATTAAAATGATTTTCAAAAAAAAACGCATGTTTTTAAATTTTTTCTATTCGCCAAATCAACTTTTTTTGATAACCTAATATTATACACATAACAAGAAATATTAGAGAAAAATATTTTCCTTTTTTTAACAATAAATAAGTTGTATTTTATTGCTACCATATTCTTAGTCTCTTTATGCACAAGACATAATATAGTGTAAGCAAACACTACCGGTAATAATTTACCAAAGACTATTCATACCGTACAAGGAAATGACCTAGTTATGAACAGGACACATTTGGCTGTTATAACACATACGACGCAAGCCACAACATCATCTAGATTACGGATAGATAAGAAACACGTTTAAAATGCACAGAATAGTGTTTAATTTTTTCTTGAGGTTTTGGTTTCTTTAAGATTTAAAATTACATTTGACATAGGCCAATAATTATGAAGGAGTTCTTAATGGTATTGCTTACCATAACTACACTGTAAAAAAAATTTACATTAATTTTTCAGTAAAATGCTGGATAAAAATTTCATAAACCGTTCACTAATGGCATTTAATGTTAATGCATTAAATTTAATAATTTGTTCATGAAATCTAATATAATTATAAATTAAATTTCAGTTACTTTATTGAACTTTAAGGTACCATTCAATTAAATTTAATGTACAAAGCTTGAATTTCAAAGTACATGTAACTTATTCACGATTTAAGGTACAAAATCATTAAATTAAATTAATGGATGTATATTAAATTTAAGGTTATTTTTAAGAGTGTATGTACAAAAATTGGATTGTATAATAACTTGTTTTGCGATTTGAGTTAACTACAATAAATGAAATGAATTTTCTGCAACTGACTATTTTAAAAAATATTATAAATTATTAAAATATTTATACCAGTCTTAAAAAGACGAATTACTATATATAAAAAAGGTTTATTAAATTAGGTGAAATTTAAAGGTGAAAAACGGCAAATCCAGTCAAATGGAATAATTAGATCGCATAGAGCAGCCCAAAGTCAATCACAATCCGAAAGCTCCCAAAGCCGACACATCAAAGCTCGTTGAAACGAGAATGTCACGTAATTCATTAGTGGAAGATAATTCGAGCTGTCGCCTCCAATAATAATTGGATGGATATAATAAAGCAAATGTGAATGTATTGGATGTCACCATAGTATTAGTGATGATAGTTGCGTAAATGATCTGAGTATATAGGAGTATTATTGAAGGGTTTTATTAGATTATTTGTGTTAGATATATTAGAGATGCAAAGGAATGTTATTTTTAAATATATGTAAAATCTAAATAGTATTTATATATACACTATATATATATATATATATATATATATATATATATATATAGTAAAAATGCTGAAAGAACTTAAGAACGACATATAACATTAACGCTAGGCTTGAATAATTCTGGTTTATATAATTTTATTCAGTTGGTAACACGTTGATATAAAGTTCAATCTGCCCACAAAATTATTAACGGGTTTAACGTACTATAATATAATAATAATTTAATTTAGTAAATAATAGTATGGCACGCAATAATAATTTACTGAACTAGGCAAATTTAAAATTCCCTATATCACATGATCGATATCATTTTTATGTCATTTGTCTGTCAAATCGACAAGTTCTCACAATACTTTGAGTATACTGGTATTTTTATATTAATTCTTAAACTGTAGATTTATTGATTTCCACTTCAAACTAAGAATATAGTTTAATTTTGACCCAGAGCACCAGTATCAACTGCTCTTTAAGTTTTCATTAGGCAATTTGTGTAGATAAATTCTTATTTTCACTTCAAAGTTGAACAAAGTTTCGACTCTAACCACAAAGCTTAGCTAAATTCTTAATTTATGTATGGAATTTAGTTCAGTTGGAAACTAAAAATAAATTGGGTAAGTATTATTATTATTGACCGCTCTCCATTTTTTGAGCTCTAGTTTTGTTGCCTAAGAATAAGAAAATAGTTATTTTTTAAAATGATTTTTTTGGAAATATCGCAATTAGTAATTATTTTTTTAATACAGTAGTACAGAATACAAGAACTGTCGGTTATTTTTACTCGTTTTTATGCTTAACAAAGTGTGAGTATATTTGGTATGTACCCAATTTTATTCGCTATATATCGCCCAATTATTGAAAAAAAAATATATTTCCTGTTTCTTTTTGGAGATTTGTCTTATAAGAAAAAATTTAAAATAAATTTTGTTTTCGACCAGCTTTTATTTACCAGTTATGGTTATACGGTCATTAACTGTAGGTTAAGTATGCCAAAAAGCAAATAAATACCAATTGGTATATATAAGAAGAAATTATAACATATATAACATTTAGATACACTGAGAAAGTACACAAATTTGTATTCGAAAAACATCTCGGTAATTATTTTCGTCAATTGCTTATAATATATTAAACTGTAAATTTACAGCGAAAAATTGTAAAATTATTAATTGTTTTGTCTCAAAATTAGTAATAACCACTTCCCTTAAAAAAAGCTTTCGGTATATTATAAGTTTATACAAACTTAAACAGTAAATGTTACTGGACACGTACTTAAACATTTAAGTAAATATATTGAAAACTTCTTAAAATAATGATTTAATTAACATTTTGGTAAAATATATTACAATACAGAATTGAGCTTTTTATGTTAATTATTATTCTTTTTATGAGACATTTTTACGTTCTAGTCTCTCTATAAAAAAAAATCTAATCTCACTTAAAAAAAGATATTTTCTGCTAAACATAAATGTCCCTGATATAATACTGAATACAATCAACAAGAAAAACCATAATAAACCAAATAGGATCAGTTATTCAGGAAGAAATATTTCAAGAAACAAACAGAGAGAACAAGTATGGTGGACAAAAAAAATTCAAGGACAAAATTCCCTATATTACTGTTAAAAACTCCCGAGCAAATACACTAAAATGCATCACATTGCGTTTTTTGCAGCCAATTGTACCTCCTCCAGAAGGTAAAGTAGCGTTTGTTCCAAAAAGTTGCGGTATACCTCACCGGTAAGTCTTCCTTGTAAAAATACCGTTTCTATTAACGAGTCACCCATAATTCCAACCCAAACGTTCAACAAGAACTGATATTGAAAACGATCTTCGAGTACCTCATGTGGATTTTGTCCAGCCTACACATGTTTATTGTAAAAGGTCCTTATTGAATTTTTTGAGAAACTAGCTACATCGATAAAAAGAATCAGTGTCAGTAGTTGAGGGATTAGAACCAATGTGTGCGAAAGCCATTGACAGAATGCAATACGTAAAGGAAAATCAGCAGGAATAAGTAGCTGAATGCGTTGTATGTGGTGTGGATATAATAAATAGTCCCTAAGAATATTCCAAACAGTTCCATTACTTATGTTCAAAGTATTTGCAATTTTTCGAGTAGAAGTACCTGGATCTTCTTCTATTATGTCCAGGATATTCTCTTTTACTTCTACCATTCTTACTGTCATTAGCCTTCCTGGTTCTTCTCTTCAAAGATCCTGTTTCACGAAGACGTGGATGAATACTTTGAAAGGTTTTTCTATTAGGAACATTACGGTTAGAAAATCGTTCAGTGTACAGCCGCCTAGCTTCCAATGAATTGCCATCAGCAAATCCATAAATGAAATGCATGCCAGTCATCTCGGCGTTCGTATAGCGATTCATGATAGAGGACTTCACTAACAGTTTCAGTACTAAAGACAGAAAATACCCGTCAAATAGCCAAATGTCAATTTGTCTCAACAAATTCGACACATACAAAATGATCAATCACGTATTCAAATTCAGTCTGCAGTATGTGTAGTATGACCTAGTTTTATTTCGGCTACATTCATAATTTGAAAAATATCAAAATTAGATTTGTCAAAAATTTGTTTCGCCCTGTATCGAAACAAAGCGGCATTTCACAAATCATCACAGGACAAAATAACATTAGAATAGTCCAAAGAATAACCCCTCCAATTATTGCTTTTCGTTGAATTTGAATTACAAAATAAGTTTTTATTTCTAATAAAATTTAGTTTTAAGAGTTATTCATATTAATTCAATTCCCAGGTTAATCTAGGTTAACTTATCCTATCGATTTACGTTTTAGAGGTCAATAATTAAAGTCTATAACTCAATAAATTGTCTTCTTGAGGCCGATAATTGCATTTTTTGCTCCTGAAATAAAACGACATATATTTTCAATATTGTGATGTACTTCCTTCTTTGATATCAATTATAATTTTACACTCCTGGGTATAAAAAATAGTTAATATTTTGACCTATATTAAAATACCATATATAAATTTTTTATACAGGAATGACAAAATTTGCTTGAGAAACCGATAATTATATCATTTACTTCATTATTGGAAGCTTTGCAACACCTGAGTAGCAAACTGTTATTTTTTTATACTCTGCTAGTATCACAAATACATTACTTGGAGCTCTTTTTGAATATAAGGTTAGAAATTCGAGATATTTACTATTGATGGTTTAAATATTCGACGTATTTTTTCGTTTCTGAACAGAAACGTTTCCAGCGTAACTGTGTGGGATATAAAAGCACCCAAATTAAATAAAAAAATACTTTAAAGGGAGTTTTCAAAGTAAAAAAAGGGGACTTTTTTGATTTTAACAACTAAACCGAAAAAGAGGGAAAATGCCAAAGAAATCATTGGCAAACTAACGACTAAAATGGGTACATTGTATTAAAAAATATCTCACTGGGGTCATCGAAAACTTCAGCCAGCGCGAAGCCTAGAGAACTTACTGGTTCATTTTAGTTCTACTGTGACAGAGCAATAGCATAAAATGTATAGAGGTTATATTTAAAATAATAATAGATCGCAATAAATCTCAAATATTAAATAAAAAAAAGTATTTTCTGATACAACTATGGTTTAATATTATAATAATTTTTATAGTTCTATAATAAACGGACGGCAATGTCCTGTTTGTTAAAACTATCAACGCTATTTAAATTTTGTATATTAAATATTTTTTCGATTCAGTATATAGAGAGCAATTGTGTATATTTTTTCCTTTAGAATTTCAGAGAAGAAAGTGACACTATTTGCCTGCTGAATAGAAAGTTATATTTCCCCCTTGCTACCTGGAAATCTTGTTGTTGGCTAAAAGCGTCAAAAAATCTTACGAAGGGTTTATAGCATTTTCATTTTTCGTAGAGTAAGAAAAAATTATATACAGACTGTGCAATGATATTTTATTAAAAGAAAAAATATTGTCGTAGTTTAGTTGCTTTTTATATATACAATCGCTAACCTATACAAAAAAGGAAAAAATGAATTAAGCCTAATTTTTGTTGGAAAATAATATACTTTTCCCTCCATTGTTTAATTATATAAATTTTATATTTTACGAATAATTTTCATCTAAGTAAGATAATTAAGTAACTAGCATTTACTTTTCACTCATTGTAAACTCAATTTGTCCTTCACTACGGTCTTATCATATATCATGTTGTATATTTTTTAAAAAAATGAACGAAAAAATTATTGTCCTTTAATACACATATATTATGGAATACAGGATGCACCATGTTATATTTACAGTCGTCTGCTTTATTGCCGCCGGCAGTCAATGACTAACATGCGAAAATAACTCCTAGCTTGTCGTTTCTCTACTGTAACAAGCTGTCCGGTGCACGTGGGCTCTCTACCACGTTCATCTAGAAGATGGTGCCCGAGACTGTTAACCGCTAAATGTTTTAACCAATAGACAGCCGAGCCGTTGAATAGTGTAACCATGGGATATCCTAACGTATCTATGACAGCTTTCCTTGATATTGAAACAGTATTTGATAACACCTTCTTCGCCTCCATGATAGCGTCTGCCAGAAGACATGGTATTGAAGATATTCTTTGCAGGTGGATACAAAACATAATTCAGGACAGACGGGTACAATCTAAACTGTTGGAGGAAACCGTGGAAGTGTTGATATCCAAGGGTAGTCTGCAGGGTGTGGCTCTATCCCCACTTCTGTGGAATTTGGTGGTGGACGAGATCTTGGTAAATCTCAACGACAAATGCCACTATACCTAGGGATATACTGATAATATAGTCATACTTATTATGGAAAAACGTGGTAACATACTTTCGAAGCTTATGCAAGGGGTTCTGACTATAGTAGAGGAGTGGTGTACTAAGGTGCACCTTAGGGTAAACCCTAGAAAAACCACACTCATACCCTTTACTAAAAGAAGAAAGTTGGACAAATTAAAATTACTAACTCTCTTCAATACACAATTGCACATATTCCAGGATGTTAACTATCTAGATGTAACTCTGGATGCGAAGCTTACCTGGAACTTACATATGCAAAAAATTATCTCTAAAGGTAAAATGTCCATCATGGCAGCAAAAAGAGCACTGGGCAAGACGTGGGAATTAAAGCCACACATTGTGCATTGGCTGTGCGTTGCCGTGGTAAGATCCATGATAATCTATGGCTCAGTTGTGTGGTGGACAAATTCCATGCAAAGACGGACCACTATGGAGCTCTTTACGCTCTAGAGACTGGCCTACATATGCATCACAAGTGCTATGAGAAGCATCCCAACAGTAGCCATGGAAACTTCCCTCCCCTAGATATAATAATCAGAGCTGAGGCGAGAATGGCGACCTATAGGATGGAAAGGACTTGCCCTCAGACACACTAGTACCAATGACGTGGTTCGAAATGAGCAGTGATACCATGCCCAAAACCTACAATTTTCACAGACCCTACACCATTTAGTTTGACTAGAAGGCGCGGTCTGGCTGAAAAGTGAGTCAGCCAAAAAACCTCGTCTGGTACACGGACGGATCCAAAACTGACCATTGTACAGGCGCCGAAATACACGGGGATTCACCCTGACTCAATATAAGTGTAGCACTAGAGCAGTATACTACAGTACATCAGGCAGAGATTCACGCTATTGATGTTAGTCTTCGGGAAAATTTGAGAAGAGGTTACGGGGGCAGAACCGTTCTCGTCTTCTCTAACAGCCAGACAGCGCTATAGGCTCTAGCGTGTTATCAAATAACCTAAAGACAGGTCTGGGATTGTTTTCAAAACCTTATCGCTCTGATAAAACACAATAGAGTTACCTTTGCGTGGATACCAAGTGCCAAGAGCTCAATAAAAAACCAGACTGACTTGCAAGACAAGCGTCTGCCACTCCATTTATTGGACCAGAGCCAGCATTTGGAATTACTAAGGTTGCTATTCTTGGGTGGCTGTCCTAGTCGAAAAATCAACAACACCAAACCCATTAGAACCACCTCGCGGGCCACAGGCACAGCAAGCTATGGCTGAGGAGATCATCCGACAAACCAAGCCGTGAAATTCTGCGTCAAAGCAGACAACAAATTAGGCTGGTGACAGGACTTATAACTGGCCATTGAAGTTTAAGAAAACATCACCATACAATAGATATCTCCAAAGAAGAACCAACTATGTAGAATATGTGATGAAGAGGACGAGACGGCCTCACATATCATCTTCGAGTGCGGAGCTTTGGCCTACTGGAGATACCTTCAGGAATCAATCTATTCGAAATACTTATATACAGATGATACACTAGTGAGCAGGCTGTTAAACATGTTCAAGACAACCATCCTGTTCTTCTGGAGCGGATATGGCAGGCAATAAAATAAGTCTGTTCAGCCACGGCTTGCTAAGTCATGAAATTAATCAATTTAGAAATCAAACCTATATATAGCTAATATTTTTAATGCTTTAATTAACGGCTGTCTAAGTGATAGATATCTACCCGCCGATATTCCGCTGTCTTAATTGTAAGATCTTCATGTATTTCTTCGACGAAAGAGCGATACTATAGGCTGAAGGTTATGTCAACTTCTGTAATGTTGTAACAACAGTTGTAATGATTAGGTTGCCTCATGATGTGCCGATTATTACTATCTCTAATATTGACGACGATGACGATTATATTATTGCGAATGTAAGCGCATTAAGGAAATATAATAAATTTTATTATGGTGGATTAAAATAACTTTATTATAGCATATTCATTAATTATATGATACTTTTCAGATTTTTTTTAAAGGTGTTATATAGAATTCCACGTTCCATAAACCTATAAATGCCGAATTATGAATTTCGTGATCAGCATGTAACTACTTTGATAGCCACAAATCGAATTCTTAAAAAAAATTTGGAGCCAAGAAATATCCTGCAAATCTATATACCGCAGCTTGGAATGAATGATTTTAAACTGAAGCAATTGAAAATCAATGAATGGATGAATAATCGAAATTTAGCATTCGGAAAAACTTGATACTATATGCTTAACTATACTAGTCATAATCGTAATAATCCTAGTTATGCGGTCGCAAAAGAAGCAGCACCAATTATATCGTAAAACTCAAAAATTCTTCAGCGTTATAATTTACCACCTTATTTTATACTCACGTTTTTAAGTCATTGAAAAAGATTATTATAATTTAATTTCTAATGACATTTATTAAATTTACATTCGCTTTGTTGCTGTGTCCATTCAATTATTATTTCAGGCAATATTTCAAATTATCTTCTACTAATGAATTACGTGACGTTCTCGTATCGACAAGGTTTGATGTGTCGGCTTTGTCAGCATTATGACTATAATTTAACAGCGTAGTAGGTTGAATTTATTACTTGTAACATTTCTTTTACATTTGGTTGATTTATATGTTTTTTATATCTATGCTCGAAATATATATATATATATATATATATATATATATATATATATATATATATATATATATATAATATCTCCACGTATCTCTCACCTACTTGAGTTTTAGCACTTTGTAAATGTCTAAATAAATGGAGTCGTCATCAGATCGTTGCTTGAATACGATTTAATTAGGATGTTCACTGTATTCAAATAAAGATATAATTCTGTCGCGAAACGGTAGTTTACACAATATAAATCTTAAAAATAAATTTTTTATAAAAAATTTGAACCGACTTCTAAAAGTGCGCTAAAAAGTGAAAAATAACTAAAAATTTTTATATGAAATTGCAATTTTTGAAGTCGGCGCAAAACTAATACCTGGCAAAATGTGATTCGCATAAACAGATTAAAAATATTTTATTTGTAATTGCTTTCTTACTATAATTTGTATATATTAGTAGTTATTTATTTCATTTAGAAATAATTTGGCGCCGACTGCAAAAATTTCAATATCCTATAAAAATTTCTAGTTATTTTTCATTTTTTAGCGCACTTTTAGAAGTCGGTTCAATTTTTTTATAAAAATTTTATTTTTCGATTTTTAGTTTTGAATTCATTATGTAGAATATCATAGTGCTAGTCGAGATGAGTGTACCTCGCAATGACTCCAAGGTGGCAAAAAAGCACCGATTTTATCCATAACTGAAAATCACCCTAAAATGAACCACTAAAAATTCTTTGATTCTTCGAGTTCTCCAAATACCAATGAAATTGTGTCAAACAAATATTTAGTCTGTCATAGTAAATCCACTATCTTAAATGTCAAATTAATTTTAGATTGGTAATATAGGCTCCAAAAACCTTCCAATATTGATATTTAAAGAATTTTGAGACGTAAATTTCTTAGCCCGATATATTTTATATTGCATATTGAGTTTGTATACGCCCCAAGAACCCCGCAATATCAATTTTGGATGAAACTGGAAAATGTAAAATTTTTATTCCCTCATATTGTATCTTATCAACCTAATAGTTGTAACAAATTCACTTCATATTCGTAATACACCACCCCCCAACCCCCTAATAGCTAATCTGAAAAAATGCGAATAAGATAAAAATTTTCAACGCACCATATTGGAGTCGCCATATTAAATTTCAATAAAATAATTTTAACGTCTTAATCTAATCTAAATCTAACCCCTTCAATGCCCCCTAGTACCAATTTTAGATGAAATTCAGAAATTTAAAATTTCTAAACAGTCATATGACATAGTAGATTTTCTTAAAATAATGTTATATTCGCTATTTACATCTTCAAAAACGATTCAGTTTCACATTTGAACAAAATCGAAAGATGCAAATTGTTAGTCAGCTATATTGGGTTCGCCAGAAAAAGTACTATTAAATTTATAATTTACACCCTCAAGAACCCTCTATATCAGTTTTGGAGAAAGTCGAAAAATGTAAAATTTTTAAGACACCATATTGAGTCCGCCAGATTGAGTTTTTAAAAAAATATTTTAATTTCGTAATTAACACTAACAAAAATCCCCCAATACTGACTTTAGACAAAATCGAGAGATGCAGAATTTTTAACCCTACATCTTAGATCCGCCATATTTATTTTTTTTTAATAATATTAAATTCGTAATGTGCTATCATATCAATTTTGAAAAAAATCGGACAAAATTAATTTTTTATCTACCGTCTGAGATACGCTATATTAAATTTTTTAAAAATAATTTTAGATTCGTCATGTGTGACCCCGAAAACTCTACCAATTTTGATGAAAATTGGACAAAATTGATTTTTTTGTCCGTCATATTGGATCCACCCTGTCGAATTTTTTAAAAATTATTTCAGATTCATTATTTGAGGCCTCGAAAACTCCCCGATACCAATTTTGGAGAAAATCGGACAAAATTGATTTTTTCGTCTGCCATATTGGATCCGCCATATTTAATTTTAAAAAAATTATTTTAGATTCGTCATATGCGACCCCGAAAACTCCCCCATACCAATTTCGGAGAAAATTGGACAAAATAGATTTTTTTGTCCGCCATATTGAATTTTTTAGAAATGCTTTGAATTCGTTATGTGCAATCTTGAAAACTATCCCATATCAATTTTGGAGAAAATCGGACAAAATTAATTTTTGGCCGCCATATTGTAAGCGCCATCTTGGATTTTACTGCAACAATTTCTTTTGAAAAAATATGAGACCACTGTAGCAACTTTCTGAATATAACGTAAAAATTTCATTCAAATCGGTGCAGCCGTTCCGGAGTAATCGGTATACATACATAAAAAAAAATACATAGTCGGCGAATTGTGTACCTCCTTCTTTTAGAAGTCGGTTAAAAAACATAATATATTTCTCTATTTTCAAGGAATTTTATATTTATTTAATAATCAAAATGTAATTAAATCTCCATTAAGTCAAGTGACAACGAACACCACTGAAAGTGAATGATGTCACTCCATACTAACTTGGTCCCTGGCACTCTGTCTTGATACGGTTAATCTTTTGAGTCATTATTACTTTTTGTTCTACCATTTGAAGTAATTATGATCATTTCGATTTAATGACAAGTAACATATTCAAAAGAACATGAATTTATCAATTTCACTTTTTTCACTTTGATCATTTGATAATTATTCTGAAAAATACAGCCAACGTCATCGCTGTCACGAACTTGACATATAATTTTTTGGTTTTATATCACATTCATAGTCGCTGTCACGGGGTACTTTGTTTAGTTAATATTTTATAGTCATTTTCATGTAATTTCTTCGAAATTTGCTTACTTTTTTTTTGAAAATGATTTTAGAAAATTTTCTCATGATGGAAAGTAGATTTGTTAAGGCAAATACTTTGAATTTGCCGAAAATTGATTATTTTATGGTCGTCAGTTTCTTCGCAACAAACAGTTACTTCTGCCCTACTAAATTTTAAAATGTGAGGACTTCCATGTAAGTAATTTACTAAGGATTGTTATTTCCGCAACCGATAATGAATACATATTAGTAATCATAGGTATTTATAAGCTCAAAACTAAAATAAAACAAGTAGTGCTGAATCCTTGCGGGATATCTGAAGCCACATTTTCCTATTATTTTCTGTAAATGGAACCAGAATAAATAACCTTTCAAATGTTTTAATTATAGTACTTGTACACTGAGGTACCGCACAATACTTAAAATAACTTAGAACTCATCTTTTATTTCAAAAATTATGGAGAAAATATATCTCCTTGTCAGTTTAGCAGTATTGATATACTAATGACGTCACAAAGATAAAGTGATAAGTATTGGCGTTTTGGATAGAAATTTAAAAACGGAATTTAAAATTTATGATTTTTAAAGTATTAGTTGAATTAAACACTTTCCCGAAAATAGTCAACATGCAAATTGAACAAATGCATTTGAAGCTTATAGAAACTTGCAGTACAATGGATATCAATGTAATACTAATGGGATTCATATATCCATATTAACACTATTTAAGAAGAAAGTTGGAATGAGATATATCTGATTAGCTTCCAAATAATCTCGACAATCGATTATTACCTTTAATTACCCAGGCACTATTTGAAATATATTTTTGTTCGATTTCTTCTCTTGAATCTAAAGTAACCCTTAAGTTTTAGGCGAGTTCTACATCTGGATCTATAGAGGAAGAGAACAAACAAGTATCTTCTAATATACTGAGCAACTCTAAAATTTATATATATATATATATATATATATATATATATATATATATATATATATATATATATATATGGATGGAGTTAGCATGTTATCATTGTCAGGCACCGTGTCGGTACAGTAGTCCAGCTTTAGGAGAGTTTTCCAAGGGGTAGAGAGGTTAAGTGTATCATCTTCCTTATTTAGTAAAATTTCTTCAATTTTGCCTTGTAAAGTTCTATGTTGACACTCTAGAACTGCTGTAGGAATAGAGCAGATGTTGGCTGTCTATTTTTACTGAACTTATGTTCTTCTAGCGTTTCCAATACTCTTCTGTAAATTTGGCCTATGTATTTTTTACTGCACTCATTTATTTATCATGCAAATTTTGTCACTTGTTTTGTTTTTAATGGTTTTTAGGCTATGGATTTGTTGTGTCTTCAGAGTAATCTGTCAATTCTATCCGTTGTGCTTTTGATGTATGTAGTAACTAACCTGAACTAGCTTGTTAAGGGGCCATTTTTGATGGGCTTTTGTTGCAGTTTTTTATAGATGATAGTTATAGCCATTTTGTTCGAGAGCTTGTTTATGTATTGAAGTTCTTTGTCTTTTCCTTGATTGGCGGTTAGATGGAAGGATCTTAAGATTAACGTGTTGTCTACGCCTTGTATTGCACAAAATAAATAAAACTTACTTGGGGCATCAAAAGGCACACTCTTTCCAAGTTTGAGCTTAATGGAATCATTTTTGTGGAAGAAAAAAAAACAAATAAAAGGGTTATACTATACTCCAATTTATCAGTTTTTTGGTTACCGTTAGAGTTTTAACGCCGGACGACTATATATTAATGGCTTAATAATGGTATTAACTGAAATTTATAGGATTAGAAATTTTGACAGAATTTATAATTTTAGAACAAATTGTAGATAAAATAAGTTAAAGTACTCTGAATTACTAATAGTACACTTTATGAATGTGTGATTCAGTATGGCTATGGAGGCACTATTTTAAAATGAATTTTCATTTCTAAAAACAAATTGTTGTTTTATGAACAAAATACCATTAGATGTTCTGTATCAAACAGTAAACATTTACAGCCACATTCACTAAGAAAGTTTAATACTTAGACCCGATTTAGTTGCCATGAAATTTAGATTTTCTAGATAACCACGTTTGTTTTGCGTATGATATTTTAAAAGTTTGCTATATATAGAACAATAACTAAATGCTTATAATGAAATATTAGGGATCAGTAACTAGAGGTAAGGCCTTGAAGTTATGCAAAATTTTTTCATTTTGTCTATTTAATATTAGAAGAAAATGATGTTTATATCCTTGTATTTTCAAAGTTCAAAACTTGCTTGACTTATTGTTGCTCCCATCAATTTATACTCTCTACTGTCAATTTAGTATTGTTTTAGAGTAAGACCAGGTTTGTGAATTCGGGGGTTAAAATATTGATCTACTGCTGCTTTTACCAAGTTGGAGGGAAGAGCCCCTTTCAATATTCACATCTAAATTTGTAAATGAAATCTCTAAATAACTATTCTGTAGTTCCCACAAAAGTCTATACACTTATGCCGACACCAAGAAATAGTAAGTAACATAATACATAATCTCAATAAAATAATTTCATATCAGACTAATATCACCTAAATCTAACTATTAGGATTTTAAATGAAACAGTATTTTGTTAAAGTGGTTCTCAGTTTAATATTTTCATTTTAGGGAAAAATGTTTGTCGAGGTTTTAAAAGGTATTGTCTTTTTTTTCTAAAGATAAACTTTTTATTTAAAACCAGACATAATTCAATAATATTATTATAAAAGCAATTCAAAATAAAACACTTAAATTTATGCATTATTTAATTTTACAGAACACAACAATAATATTGTACCCTTTCAGAGCACACCGTGAAATACTTAAATTAAATTACCTCAAAGCAAGGGAATTAAACTGCCATCAGCACTATATCTACACATACTTCCACATTTCCGACAACAAAAGAAATGAATTGTGGTATGTAAATTTAAGGGTCCTTAGGACTAATCCCACAGGGGGAGAAACTATTTTCATGATAAATTCCAATATTTCGTTTTAAATGATTACTTTAAAATATGAGCATCTGGTTCAGTATTGTGTAAGTTTTCTTTAAATAATAAATTAATTATTGTTCTTAAATACCGATTCTCTATATTTTAATTAAAAATTTAATTTTGTAAAAATCTTTTTACTATTTCATCTGCATAGTTTGTTATTAATGTTTAACACGACTCAATTAAAGGGATCATACAGGAAAAAAATATTGTGTAGAAATTTAACTGGTTCATTATTTTATATATGTGGTAAATAACTTCGACATGCTCCTTTAAAGCCGGACAACGAATGCTCATGAATAGCAAGAGATACGGAATTGTGGATATTAATAGCTGTATAAAATATGATCTTCAGAATAGGGGAGTGCGATACTGCGGAACTATCAAAAAAATGAACATTGGAAATGCCTACGGTATTGAATGCATATCTATAAATTAACCTCATTTTTAGGTACCATGGAGTGCTTAGTACTCAAAATAATTTACTTCTGTAATACATATTAAGCCATCCTGAGTGTGCTAACCAAGGAAAAATATGGTCTCGCTTACAAATTCCATAAATAAATCTCACGCGAGAGTTCTGAATTTTTGTATAATATTACAGAAAAGATATGGATCTGTACATTTTATATGATTCATAACCAAGGCATCACAAAACTTTTTCCATAAATCAGTATTTAATAGATTACCGTTGCGATATCTAAAAGGTGAATTTTTATCTATTAGTAAACCAAGATTTTTTACCCTTTTCAGCTTCTAAAACCACACCACTTATAAAGATATCAAAATTAATATTACCCTCCAAAATGGATCATTTTTGACTTAAAATCATTCAACCTTTACCCGTACATGTTTCATAAATGTTTTCTAGTGACAGATTTAATTTTGCAATTGACTCCTTTTCATTATCCTTTTTGTAACTGATATACATTTGGGTGTCATTCACAAATTTCTGCATTAATCTGCAAATAATCAAGTGGTATTCCATAATATACAATCTAAACAAAAAAGGCCCTAATATAGATCCTAAAGGCACCTCTTTAGTAAGGTGTATCGGCTCAGATTGAGAATCATTAGTAATGACTGATTCCTAATGGCCAAATAATCCGAGATGAGTTCTACCTAATATCTGAAAAGCAAAAATATTTTAATTTTACACATAGGAGGTCATGTCCTGTAGTGTTGAATGCCTTGCTATAATCTAGAAATACCAATGAAATAATGTTATTTTCATCCGCTGCCAAGTCTGAATATACTTGCGTAAACAGACCATTTTCTGTTATAAAGTTACTCATATGCATATAAAGAATTTTTTCAAAAATTTTACCAAGAACAGGCAGCTGACTTATTGGTCGAAGATCCCAGAATTGTTCTAGGTTAGATTTTTCTGGAAATAGATATACTAAAGCCATTTTACATGCATTAGGAAAACACTCATCAATTGCACATGAATTTAATGTATGTGTTACGTATGGAATAATATAGTCACTATACAGTTTTGTGTCTCTTATACTTATTCCATCTGATCCCAGAGCATTAGACTTAATCAAGCCAATCTCCAACATAGGCTGCAATTTAAAAGGTTCGAAAACCTTGAAAATCCTATTAATAGAGTAGAAATGAATGGTATCAGGAACAGTCTAACAGTTAATAGATTCCGCAAAATCCAAAAAATATGAGTTTACACTATGTGGAGCACATAAATGAATAGGAACATTCACAAACTTCCTGGAGTACACAATGAGGGCTTTCAAAGCATTCTGTATTTGCCCACTACTATCAATCCGATATATATGGTTTTGGATACGCTCTTTTAGTGTCTCTCACCGCAGACGTCACTCAATTCCTCAGTTTTTTGTAAGCTAACTAATCAGTGTATCGCCTAGTAGGCTTGTACTTGCTTAAATGTTTATTTCTTTGAAATTTCATTTCTTTCAACACCTCTGTAAACCAGGAAACTCTGAGTTTGATTATACAAACCGTTTTAAATGACGCATGTTTCGTACGTAAGTAAAGAATATTATCAGGGATTAAGTCAGCTTTTTATCAGTGTTCTCTGTATAAAAGGTTCTTTGCCAAGGTTAAGTGGGCAAGTTATTATTAAAATCCTCATCAAAAAAACAACCAAAATCTCTAAATCATCTTCAGACCCTTTGGTCTTTAATAGACCTAAGCCAGCTGACGATCTGTCACATTATTTGGAGCCATATCCTCCATACTCCCGACCAACATGTCAACGTTTGTAACAGCAACATCCTAAAGAGAACAACTTCTTCCGGTAACCCTAGTAGGTTTCGATACTAGCTGCCTGAAGCCATATGCTTCCAAGAAGTCAACAAAACTATTACATGCTTGTGTAGATAATAACAGGTTTAAGTTCATGTCACCAAAAGACCACCTCATCCATCGCGGGCAGAATAGTTGACATCGAACTTTCTAATAATTCTAAAGCGTCTTGTACCTTTTTTAAAAAAAACGCACAGCAAATTAAAAAATAATCAAATAATTGTACGTACTTTGTGGAAAAGAATATCATTACACAAAAATCTGACTTTCAACTCACAGACTGGTACAAAAATTTACTACGAACTTGGTAGCTAAGTTTTAATAATACTGTGTTTTTCAGATCAGTAAATTTTGTTTTGTGCCTTACACGAAAGAATCTTATTTATTTATCCACGGGTACACTCATTTTAAATTATAAAACTCGTTTTTTTTTAATACAGGCTGCTACTTCCTGCTACTACTAGTAAACTTGTCAGATCCAATTGGTAAAACATGGAGAACAAAAATGCATTGCATTGGTAAACCCACAAAAAGTATATATATATATATATATATATATATATATATATATATATATATATATATATATATATATATATATATATATATATATATATATATATATTTATGTTAAATAAATCTATCAATTTCATCAAAAATGTCGCAGAAATCCAGAATTATCCTTTCAATATAACCACAGATAAACATTTTAAATTTGATGAAGGTATGCGTAAAATTGGACATGACGCTGGTCGTCACACTCTGCTAGACATTTAATATTATTGGATGATATCAGCATCGCTGCAATTTCCTGTTTATTTGGTAAAAGGTTATTCGGAACACTTGGTTTCCGTATTGGATGATCTAGGGTGATTACGAGGCAAGAGTAATATGAACAAGTTAGATTTTATCAAGTATGTGTTTAATTGGAATATTAGTTTAAATTTAAGTTTAGTATTTAAGTAGCAATTGTAAATAAATTATACACAGGGATTTTTTAAAAAATTTTACTTGTATTCAATTATTTAGAAATTTGTATAAAAAAATTTTTCTTACTAATTTTAACAATAGTACTATATTCGCGGAATACTGTCACGAATTTTGCATATTTTAGTAATTTATTATGAAAAATTTACGTGAATTAAAGACAAAAAATATATAAATTCAGGACATGTTCTTTATGAAATTAAATTTAATATAGTTGGACATATTTTATCTAAAGGATAATACTGAAGCACAATATTATTCAAGCAAACAATTAAAATTTATGCTTTTTATAATTTTTCGAAACTCCAGTCGTAGGAGTTTAAAAAAGTAAAAAATGACAATTAACACCATATTAAAAGAAAAAATACTGATTATTATTTATTTTTGTTCTGTAAATTTTCACTCTAAATTTCCTAAATTATCGAGTTCTTGGAAAGAGAGTAACTTATAACAACTCACTTAGCTTTTTCTCTGTATCCGTATATTATTCAATCCCCGGTACAGGGAAATGACTTACTTCTTCCTAAAATTTCTGGCTATGCTTTACTTTGTTTCTTTTAAAAGTTTAGATACTGATAACCGATGGTAAATAATTAAAGGGTGTTTATATTAAACAAATTGATGGTGTATACGCCGGCCTATGCCGACGACCTGGTCATTTTGTGCCCTGGTCACGATATTTGGGACCTGGTAGGATCAACGATGCAGCTCCTCTTATCGTGGAGCTCTGGTGCCACAGGAAAGATCTCGGGATAAACGGAGACAAGGAAGATTGTACTTTTAACAAAAAAGAGAAAAACCGGAAGACTTTCTACAATTACATTTTCGAGAAGGACTCACCAATACAAGGGAACAGTTAAATATCTGCAAGTAATTGTAGACTCACAAATGAGTTGAAATGATCATATTGAGGCTCGAACTAAAAAGGTTATATGTGCTTTCTGGACTTGCAAACGAGCCTTTGGAGTGTTCGGCAGGAGTCAAATAGTTTTACTCTCTCGGACAACGTGTGCGATCTTTTGAGTGGAAATTTATACTATTCTGCAGTGTGGTCATCTCTGTGAGAAGGGGATAAACAGTGAATAAACATATGTTCAAACAGTGTCATAACTTCGCGACTGGTGTCCGAGTAAAAAGATGTACTCAACAGTCTCGCACGGAACGGTTGCAAAATCAGACTCTTTTGGCTCCCGGTAACTCGGGTAGACAGGGAATGAGGAAGCGGACCCTCTGGTAAAGATGTGGTCTGCAACTGACTCATATGAACCCGAACCAGTTCTACCTGTCTCAGTTGCGGTTAGTAAAAGAGAATTAAAATTATTACTGGAAAGCAAATTTATTGACTTGTGAAGATAATCTCCTGGAATGAGGTGTGCCAAGGAACATATAACGAGACCTAGCACACGGCTGACTAAACAGCCTCTCTCCTTAGAAAGGAAGGAGCTGCCAATTGTAGTGGGACTATTGAGAGGATTTTATCACCTGAGGGGCCATAGATAGTGTCTAGAAGACGATGGCACTGTTAATCATGTCCTTAAATGGTTCTCAGCACTCAACCGACTGAGTACATAGACATTTTGGAAACACAATTTTGTTACCGGAAGCAGTTCGGTAAGTTCAATTAACGAGGCTGCTTGGATTCGCAAAGGCGATAGGCCTCGAATGACCTGCAACTATAGTGGAATGTAAAAGGCCCAAAGACGCCTAGGCATCGATAATCAAGTATCACCAGTCCTGTTTGTTGCAAATAGACTGGACCACATAATTATTTTACCTTTTGACTATTCTTTACTCTAATGAAATATACCCTTATAATTTAGAAATTAAATATTTTTTACTATGAACTCTAAAATACGTCAAAGACCTAGATTACAATATTTTATTTCAAGCTAGTGTAACCACTATAATTTATGAATTTTGGTAATTTTAAAATGGTCTCTTCACTAGCAGTCTTCCATAGTTCCGATGTTAAATTTCTTTGGACAAAAGATGACTTTATTCTAAATATTCAAGTTTAAATCTATATACTATCTGACCCGAAGAATATTGAACAAATATTTCGTTTCATTTGTCGGTAACTTTTAAAGAAAACAAAAATTATTTGGTTAGTTTAAAAATATATCTCTTTTCGGCTAGGTTGCTCTACGTTTATTTCTTCCTATTATGCTTGTATCAATTAATTACCTAATTCTCATAAGTGAGAGATGGACGAATGACTGTGTCTTCTATGTTCTAATAGGTGATATTATTAACAATTTAATAATTTTTTAAACCAAATAAATAAAATTGACGTGTCTATATTTAGTAAAAGAAACTTCGTGATGAAATCTAAATAACCTCCTCTCAAAGCAATGAAAAAAGTCTTTTGTTCCTCAAAAAATTGAATAAACAAATAAATAAAAACCAAAATGCAAAAAATTCCTTTTTTCTTAATATCTCCGCATAAATAATGGATTCCGTACATTTTGCGAGTAACGTATAATTAAGCTTTATATTACGCAACTTTCTCACATTTAACCATTTTCGTATCCTTAACTGTTTACCATATCTTTGTGGTGATAAACGAATTTGTTGACAATAGCCCCTTGCCATCTTTTATAAGTTAAAATAACATAACTTTTCAGTCCAATAATGCAACTTAAATGGAAAGTAGATGCCGCAGTATTTTCACAAAGAAAATCGTTGAGATTTTAAGCGATCCAGCCCGAACGAGAGAGAACCGAGTTTTCATATCTGGGCTTTTGCAACGTCAGATTTTTATTGCGGACGCGAACTATATTTGCCTTCCTCAATCAAGATTTCATTATAGATAGAGGAAATTTAAATAGTAGATTCAATTTTCAGGCTCTGTGTTTACTCCTATAACGAAAGTGTCGGCAGCGTTCCAGTTAAATGCTTTGCTTTTATGTATTGCGTATATAAATAAACCAAGCGTGTGGAATTCAACCCTTAATTACTATTTGTGGGTTCAAGTTTGAGTTTCAAGTGCCATTGGGAATACAAAGTAACCATAACTATTGTCGTCCTAGATAACTATAGTATTTACGTCTATACAGATATACAAATACATATATATATATATATATATATATATATATATATATATATATATATATATATATATATATAAGTTACAGATGTTCGAACTAATATCGGTTTTCACAATTTGACGGTATATATATATATATATATATATATATATATATATATATATATATATACATATATATATATATATATATATATATATATATATACATATATATATATATATATAAGTTACAGATGTTCGAACTAATATCGGTTTTCACAATTTGACGGTATCCTAAGTATGACAAAAATTCATATTAATTATCATTTTCATAATTTCATGAAGGTTTTGTCACAAACATTTATTTTTGAGGAATTCTCCCACAGACAAGCGCGCAGATCATTCTATTTGTTCACTTCTACTTAAAGCATGGAAAATATTATATTTAACTTTTCGCCGACGACTTGATCATTTTGTGCCCTAGTCGTGATGCTCGAGACCTGGGATGGTCAATAATGCGAGCTCGTCGAATGATGTTGCTGTCAGGAAGGTATTGGAATAAATCAGGAAAAGACTGGGCTCGTGCTCTTTACAAAAACGATGAAAATGAGTAGAATGCTCACAATTAAAGTGACTGAAGATACTCTTCAATAAAAGGGAAGAGTGACATACCAGGGAGTAATTCTTACCTAAGCTGGAATGATAATTTAGAAAATAAAAAGGCAATATCGGCTTTCTGGGCTTGTAAATGAGCCTCTGATTGCGCAATACAGCTAACAACGAAGTTCCCATATTGTATACATACTATTGTCGTATTCATAGGACGGATTGCGTCCCTATTTCATGGCAGCCTAGTACAACCAAGTTTTTAACCGTCTTTAAATTGAAAGAATGGTTTGTGGGGAAATAATGAGTGCGAAGAGCACTGTCCCGATTAGGGCGTTGGAGTTTCTAATGGATTTAGTTACCTAAGGCATTTCTATACTGGAGAGATCTCCATCACTCCTCGTGCGAACAGTCCATATGGCATCGGTTTTTCAAATCCCTTTCCTGAGATACATTTGCTAAACAGACAGAATTGGGAGGAGGAAAAAATTCTTCTCAGAAATGGATTCCAGTAGCTTACAGGTGGAACTCAATAGAATAAAAAAGTTGGAGCTGAAGTGCTCGGTAGTAGCGCAGAAGTCAGAGCATTTTACTCTCTCGGACAACATACAATGGACTCTCAAGTAGATATTTATGCTATTCTGTAATGTGACTATCTGTGCAAGGAGGAAGTAAACAGAAATGAGACCATTAACAATTTTCAGATGGTAGGGCTGCAATATGAACACTGGAGCCTAATGTCGTAACTTCACGACTAGTGTCTGATCGTAAAGATCTATTGGATGGTTTGGTAAAGAACGATTACGTAAACAGACTTGTGTGGGGTCTCAAGTCACTCAGGTACACACAGGAATGACTAAGCTGATCGTTTGACGAGTATGTGGTCTGCAGCTCAGTCGTGCAGACCATAACCAATTCTACTTATTTCAAAATAGAATAGGGGCAGACCTAGTAAGCGAGTGGTCGACCAGAAGTGGGGATGCCAGCCCCATTCACGTTCCTAATGTAGCAAGCGGAGACGAGTTTTTCTGAATTCAAAGTTCTTGGGACGGGGAGTTTATCACACAGTATAGCAAGCGAAAGCAAGCTCTCGACGGGAACGGATGCATCTAGTTTTCTTAATTTTAATGTCTTGGTGGGAGGGGAAGCGATCGCACAAGTTCTCACTCGTATAAACGAGAACTACTTTTATATATATTTCTCCATTTCATATTTCTTTAAAACAGTATTCGTACAGTCGCCAGATTCTTAAAATTCTGAACCTTACGGTGAATTTTGAGTGTAAGCATCTTGCATTCAATGAGAACAGTTTTTTTGTATAGACGATATATGTGTATGGTTTATACCTAATTTTAAAACTAAAGCCGACTTGATGAGTAATTTTAGGGAGATTCCCTTGACACGCTGACAAAACAATTAATTTGTAATTTTTGTTAATTTCATATTAGCTTTTTTCGGACTTTTTCGGTTTCCGAATTTCGCTTTTAATAAAACATAGAACCTGCTATCGATCTCGATTCACAGGGTTAAAAATATCACTTTTTAAGTAAATAGCTGATAACTTAGATCTACTCCTATTGGACTTACGACACAATAATAAATAATCACTAGAGTTACAAAAATCAATTTATTAAACTAATCATAGAAGACTTATAACCGTACGTACTTAAAAATTACAATAATTAATATTAAAAGGTATAACCCTGTATATTTCATGAGGAACGATTCCAAATTGATGAAAAATTCAGTAATATAATAAAGCTATACGGCGACTTTTAATAAGTGACGAAAACGTAACAATAAAACTAGCAAATTTTTGAATAGTTATAACAATTATAGTATTTAACTCCAATTTTCTGGATTAAACATACTCTCTATATCGTCCCAAAATAATAAATATATGAATATGAGTTATTAGCCAAACCGTGAATTTAAATATTTGTTATTAGCCTTTAATATTAGAGATAATTCTAAGATTGTTTAAATTTCGAAATAATTTAGTATAGAAAATGATGATTTTTATATAGTTAGCATGTCAATAGCTTATAATTTTACCATGAAGCTTTACTTATTTTTTTCTTCTTTATTAGTGGAAGCAGGTTTGTTTTTTTGGGAAAAAAAATTATTTTGGAAACTGAAAAATATATCACGACATATCATCTTTCATATGCAAATAAAAACAAATTGGAGGCAATACGATCCGGCGACATCATTATGGAAAAGTAGGTCATACGACTTGAAGGAAGTTTTAAAGTATTTAAAATTATAGTTACCATAAAGAATGTAATTTAGCATTTACAAAAAAAAACATATCAATTTTTAAACAGAAAAGTTTGATAATATCATTCGAGAAAAATGGACTAATATAAAATGTGTAATTAAGAGTCTCGTTTTGAAAATAATATGGATTTATTTTTTATTGAGTCGAAGGTTATATATATATATATATATATATATATATATATATATATATATATATATATATATATATATATTGTTGTGGAACCAACATCTTATCACCGCTCTCCGGCAAAACTGGACTGAAATAGAGATTCAAGGTTCTGGAAAGTACCGGTGGATCCCATGAGTCCACCACCGGTATCGGAACGAAACATCCGTACATTTTAGGTGGTCGTAATAAGTTCGTTAGTTATATGCCCTTAACATCAGGAGCATTACTACAACATGGCGCCCGGGCTGGGACGAGGAGATGGAAGGTCGTCGAGTCGTAGCTTTATACTTAAACCGGTTCCCTACTTGGGAAAGATCACCTAGGATGTCCGTTCCACTTCCTTTCCAGGCCTGTGCATTCTAACGGCTTGGGCTGTCTTACAGTTAAAACCGGCAAGCAAATACCTTAAGGGGGGTATGTTGTGGAATCATCATCTTACCTCCGCTTTCCGGCAAACTTGGACTTAAATAGAGGTTCAAGTTTGTGGAAAGTACAAGAAGGATGTCCGGGAAAGATACCGGTGGTCGCAAACAGTTCGTTAGTTATATGCCCTTAACATCAGGGGCATAACTACGACAATATATATATATATATATATATATATATATATATATATATATATATATATATATATATATATATATATATATATATATATATTCTGTAAAGCTGTTTTACAGTCTTGAAACAGACTCAGCATATACACGGGATATCCAAAAACCTTCTATTACATATATATATATATATATATATATATATATATATGTATATATATATATATATATATATATATATATATATATATACGAACCAAATACTTCTTAAAGAAAATTTCACACTTACTCTATAATAAACAGTGTGTCGCACTAGGAACTGGACTTCGGAAATTTTTGAAATTTAGCAATTGGGCTGAAATATAACGGAAGTTAATGCCTTATTGCCCATTTTAAATAGAATTCCTATATGTTATTTCATTTTTATTTCATTCTATGCAAAATTTTAGACATATTTCATGTATATTGCCACATACCTAAATCTAACTGCTTTTGACATATTTTAAATTTTATGTCAAAGATGGTGTTTGCAGGCCTAAACACAATTATCAATTTGCCATACATGAAAGCCCTTATTATTTAATTGGGATTGATTTCCTTCTAGAATCGAATCTACTTTAATGTACTATGTTGATATTTTCATAATAAATAAATAGAGTTTTATATTCAACGCAAAATTATAGACATATTTCATGTATAATGTCCTCTACCTAAATCTAACTGTTTTTGACATATTTGAAATTTTATGTCAAAAATGGCGTCTGCAGGCCTAAACGTAACTATCAATTTCTCCTATATGAAAGCCTTCATTATTTAATTGGTGTTGGTTTTCTTTTAGAATGGGATCTTGTTTAGTCTACCGCGTTAATACCTTGATAATAGATAAATGCAAGGTGACCAAAAACTGATAATAACTTGAAAAATTCGTTAAAAGTAAATTTTTTTAAACATAAGCCCTCTATTTTTATAACGATATCTTATTTCGCATTAAAAATAAGGGTGACTTTGAATAGGGTTATCTATCCGAAAAATGTGTGGTTTTGGAAATATTGGTATTTTAATGGTAAAAACGCTATACGACTATTAAGTTTTGTTATTAGTTGGCAATGACGGCGTAAGGCAACGAAAGAAAAGAATAAAGCATTACAGAAATGTCATTATTTCTTGCCATTTGATAATTGTTAATAATAATGATGCCGGGGAGATTAAATTATATCCACGAAGATTATTTAAATTTATTTAAGATCTATGGGGAATATAACAATGATTTATCAAAAACATGCCAGACATTTGCTGATAGATATCCAGATAAACAAAAAACGGAACAGTGTTAAAGACATAATGCAAAATTTTAAAATTTTGGCACCATTAAGACAAACATGTATAAAAGGAAACGTATTCTCAATGATAAAGAATGTGGAAACTGCAATTCTGAGATATTTTGCGGCATATTCTATTATGTCAAGTTGCTCTACAAAAAGGAATCTCGAAGAGCTCAATACATAGAATTCTGTTGAAACACAACTTCCATCTTTATTTAAAATCTTTAGTTCAACACGCAAGGGATACTGATTCGCCGGAAAGAGTGCAATTTTGGGAATTTATATTAACGATGATGCAAGATGACACTCGATTTTTGGATAACATAATTTGGACTGGTGAAGCAAAATTTATGAAAAATGTCCTTTTTAGCAGACACAATTCTCATTTTTGGAGTGATTTAAATCCTTATGCAGTTAAATTGCGGAATTTTCTAGAAACCTGGCAATTTAACGCGTTTTGTGTTGTAAGAAATGTACGTTTTTATGAAAAAAACTTAAATGGTAATTTATTAATAATATAAAATAAATTATGTCCCCATTTTAAATTACGCCTTAACTTTTGTAGGAGAAAGATACTTAAATATTCTTTTCTGTGGACTCCTCATTTTCCTGATGTGACTGTCTTAGAATATTTTATATGAGAAACGAAAAAAAATAAGTTTATTGAAATCCAGTGACAACGATGGATGACCGTATGGAAAGAGTAAGGAACGTGTTCGTTAGTTTACCTCCAGATTCAATTAGAGCTGTTACCAATGACGGACTAGCTCGTAGATGCGAAAAATGTTTGAAAGTTCAGGGTGGAAATTTTGAATATTTTGTATATTGTTACCCTTATTTTTAATGCTAATAAGATAAAATTTTAAAAATATGGGGTTTACGTTTAAAAAAATTGACTTTTAACGATTTTTTTGAAGTTAATATTTAAGGTTAGTTTTTGGTCACCCTGTATTTATTGATTACCAAAATATCAACACAGTCCACTAAGGTAGATCCCCTTCTAGAAGAAAGTCAACCCCAATTAAATAATAAAGGCTTTCATATAGGAGAAAATAATAGTTACTTTAGGCCTGCAAATGCCATTTTTGACATAAAATTGAAAATATGCCAAAAACAGTTAATATGGGATATTACACATGAAATATGTTTATGGTTTTGCATAGAATCTAAAAATGAAACAACATATCGGGTGTTTCATTTAAAATAAGCAAAAACACATCAACTTTCGGTATAAGGAGGTGCCACCATCTTAAAAATCTTTTAGCCGAAATTTTCCAAAGTCTATAAAATATTTTTATTAAGAATTTTAAAGACATTTTTTTATAAAACCTCTCGTTTCCAAAAACTTTCACATATTTTAAAGTTTCCAAGTCATTGACCTAAACCTGAAAAAACTAGTTAAATGTATATCTAGTGCGCATTATGTTAGATTTCCTCAGCAATTACTGGAGTCTTTAGTGTTTTTCTGCAATTTTGCTGTACGTCTGTCTTTATATAATTAAAAGCTTATATCTGCAAAATTTTATCATAAAAAATGGGCTTTTTCTCGGAAAGTATACTAAACATCTATGAATACTATACGGCTTGTATTAGTCTCCATAAGGATAACAATAATTTATTCCTATTGCGAGTGATGTTCGGTAGTGAAACACAAAATTTCTAGTACAGAGTATAAATATGTATCGAAAGTTTATAAATAATCGTAATTTTATAATTAATGAGAACAGCTTTGACCACGTCCAAGCAATACTTCAAGAGCTATATAAAGTGTCGAAGAAAATTAATCTTAAACCCTCCAGGAATACAATTCGTGGGAAACCTACTTCTTAGCAAAATTATCTTTGTGCAAGACAGCTGTTATCAGCTGATTCACCCTATATACACTAAAAGATCAGACTGAGTAGAGAAAACTAAATATGTGAGCTAATAAGCAGAGAAGGTCAAACTGGGGCAAAATTTAGAAGGCTACAAGAACTATTTGGATCAAATATTTCTTAGATCTTCCAGGAACGCAATTCATGATAAATCTACTTCCCAGTAAAGTTATTTTTGTGCAAATCAGCTGTCATCAGCTGATTTATCCCTACATACATTACGAGATCAGACTGGGTGAGGAAAACTAAATATGTGAGCTAATAGGCAGAATAGGTCAAACTGGGGCAGCATTTAGAAGGCTAAGAGAACTATTTGGATCAAATATTTCAATAAATCTATAAAAAGGTGTTGTCAATCTATTTCTCCCATAATTACTTACACTCCAGAAACTCTAACAAGAGTAATTGGATAAAAACTTTACATTGTATTAAGAGCGATGGAGCAAATTATGTTGGGTATTTCTCTACGTAAAAGAATCTCCAATTTCAATATTAGCTGAAAATCGACTGTAACAAATCTTATCAAGAGGAATTGGACTGGCCATATTGCGACGAGTATAACCAATGGACAGAAAGTATGTTGGTATAGAGATTCCGAATATAAGCAGTAGAAAACAGATAAAAATCACCAAATTAAATTTTTAACAGATTTTTGTATATCATAAATTGGTGTCCGTAATTTACTTGTAATAATTTGTCTTTGTAAATATTTAACAAGAGTTAGTATACCAAACTTTTTCAGTTTCTTAAAGTTTATCGTTGGAAAATTAAAACTTACATTAGAAAGTCATTTTGGAGGCTCATATTTCAGAAATAATGAAGCGACTTAGTAAAAAATGTGATATAAAACTTATCAATGATATACCTCTCGATGAGGTGAAAGAAAAAAAAAACATTCATTCCTAGTTTTCACACAAAGGGAGATATTCTATTTTTTTACCAATTCGTCTGGATTTTGTTTACGGAGTTAACAGAAAGCTTGTGTCGAAGATTTTATTTCAAAAGATTAAAAGACTGTGTTATATTGACTAAGTGACAGACATGACGAAACCATAAGGATACTTAAGGAACCTTAAAAACATATTTTGCAAGACAAGTATGTTTTCGCAAAGTTTTATTTCTACACGCTATATGAAGGATATTGTCCTTCTAATAATCATCTATTGGTCAGAATTAAAATACTTATCAACCAAATATTACTTCCAGTTTGTGCTAAATTGATACTATCCTTGGTAACAGCTATTATACCTCATTTCAGTTAAATTTCAAATAGTATTATAAAATGGTTTCACTTGCTTCTGCTGCCGTCTAATCTGGTTATTTTTAAAGCTTCTAAAGAGTCAGTGAAATCGCTCTAAATTAGGAACGTCAAAAAAACGATCTTTATCTTCCATTAGAGACTTGTGTCTAGGATAACTAGGCTCATTGAATCTTGGCGTAAGTAAGTACATGCCATTAGATATCAAGATTTCTACCTAGATAAAATTAATTCAGGTTATACAATGCTAATAATTTTACCTCTATTATTGAAATTTTGTTTAAAAAACTGGTGTTAAAAACAGAACGTACAGTTTTTTAAAAATTCAATTTGGCCTATTCAGTTTTGAACCACATATTAATCCGGTGCCTCTCAAATTATAGGTACCCGGTTTACTTATCTACGAGAGAAACAAGCAGGTATGTTAAAAGAAAACCAATTTTCCCTGTTGTTGAAGCAAGTGAACCTATAATTGCATGCTTACCGAGTGTAAATATAAAGACAAAAATTCAGGATTAACGAACACATCTTTGAAGAATTCAATTTTTGTATCTTTAAGCATGCAAGTAATAAATCAACTTTAAACAAGAACGATCAGATTTTAATTATAGGATCAATTTGAATTACTTTCTAAATTTAGAATTTTAATTATAACCAAAATATAGCAATGTGTCACCGTTACATTATTAGCCAGACCATAATTTATCTTAAAATTAATTAACAATAAGTAACATGATAATAATAAACGATGCAAATAAATGATCAGGAACAAGATAATTAATAAGGACTAAGAGTTTTAACTTAATTCGTTAAATATACAATTCCCCAGTTTTCAAATTGATTTATCGTACGCCGTAACCCGTTTAGTCGGGCCGGCAAATTTTCACAATGATGAACATTATTCTTCGTTACTCTGGAATTCTAATTTCCAATTTCGCTGCTTTCATTCTGCATAAATTAACTTAGAAATTTAATAAGCTTATAGGAAAATAAACAGCGTTTGAGATTGTGGAATAGTGCTTTCGCGCTTGTACGACGGAGACGATTTATATGTCAACCAATTTTCAATCTTATTGTGTGGAAAACTGCTAACTATCTATACATTAACGAATTATCATTTTAAATAGATCTGATGAAACCAGAAATATTCTTACTCAACCCCAGTCTGACATTGCTTTTTAATATAGCCAACAATCTTATGATGATCATTCCAAGCAAGTTAATTAAATCTTATTGATTCATATTATAACTTATACCTCAATGAAATAATATGATAAATTCCAGGAAAATCAGCTTATGTTAACCAAGGCAGCGTTATTTAAATATCGTAGATTTTAAAACAATTCCAGTTTGTGTGAATTATTGCTCTACTCAAAATAACCCATCGTAATTTACGGCATTTACGTTGACTTACCTGTCTCCTGTTCTGTTAGGAGTTTTTTCTTTCATTCATAATTCATTGAATTTTTAATGTTAAAAGTCAACGTGCGCTGTTTAAGCAATATACCTAGAATATTAGTTCCAAAATTACATAATTTTACCAAGTTACATATATATTTGGAGTTCACCTCAAGAACAAGTTCAAAATACGTCCCATCAGATTTATAAAGGGTACAAACAAAAAATTATTTTTTTCATATTTTAATAGGGTAATAAAAATACTTGAATTAAAATTAACAGTAAATACCTTTAGAGTAATATATGAATTCTTAAAACTTCTATATCCGAATTTTTTAAAATTCTTCCCTGAACCCCAGTAAAAAAAAGTGAAAAATCTCATTAGTCAAGCACACAATATAAGTAAATAAATCGAGCTATAAAAATCACATCTCAGAAACTTCAAGAGCAAATTACAAAAATGTTTAATCGTTACTTTAAAACATCTATAGAAAAATGAATATTTAACCTATTAAAAAATCTATAAAATATAAAAGGAGCAGCGTAAAATTTCTGGAAGATAAAAGATAAAAATAACCGTATTCAAAAAGTTGCCACTAAAAAGTTTAAAAATAAATTTGAAACAATTTTAAAAATAATTTAATAATTTCATGTTTACTTATTTACTTATCACATTTTTGATGAAGGCGCCGTAGTAGTTAAAGTGGTAATTTTGGAAATAATTTCAAATTTAAATAATAAGTTCGACTGATACTTTAACCGATTTCATTTCCCAATCGCTAAAATATTTACATAACTTCTAACCTATGTTCCTTTTCTTTCTGCCTTATCTAAGAAGATCTTGACTAGTTTGAAGATGTATTCTATAAATTAAAAAATAAGGCAACTTACAGCTATTAAAATAATAAAATTTTTATAAAAAAAATTGAACCGACTTCTAAAAGTGCGCTAAAAAGTGAAAAATAACCATACATTTTATATGAAATTGAACTTTTTGAAGTCGGCGCCAAACTAATACCTGATAAAATGTGATTTGCATAAACGGATTAAAAATACTTTATTTATAATTACCATAATTTGTATATATTAGTAGTTATTTATTTCGTGTACAAATAATTTGGCGCCGACTTCAAAAAGTTCAATTTCATATAAAATGTATGGTTATTTTTCACTTTTTAGCGCACTTTTAGAAGTCGGTTCAATTTTTTTTATAAAAATTTTATTTTTCTATTTTTAGTTTTAGAATTTATGATATTCATAAATTATTTGAACTAAGTACTAATCGAGATTAGTGTACCTCGCAATGACTCCAAGGTGGCAAAAAAGTACCCATTTTATTCAAAGTTGTAAATCACCCTAAAATGAACCACTAAAAACTCTTTAGTTCTTAGAGTTTTCCAAATACCAATCAAATTGGGTCAAACGAATATTTAGTCTGTCATAGAAAATCCACTATCTTAAATTTCAAATTAATTTTAGATTGGTAATATAGGCCCCAAAACCTTCCAAGTATTATATTTAAAGAAAATAAATTAATTTTTTATCCACCATATTAGATACGCCATATTAAATTTTTTTAAAATAATTTTAGATTCGTCATGTGTGACCCCGAAAACTCTCCCGTACCAATTTTGGTGAAAATCGGACAAAATTGCTTTTTTTTATCCGCCATATTAAATCCGCCACATTGAGTTAATTAAAAATAATTTCAGATTCTTTATGTGAGGCCCCGAAAACTTTCCCATACCAATTTTGGAGAAAATAGGACAAAATTGATTTTTTCGTCCGCCATATTGAATTTAAAAAAAATTATTTTAGATTCATATGCAACTCCGAAAACTCCCCCTTACCAGTTTTGGAGAAAATCGGACAAACACGATTTTTTTGTCGGCCATATTAGTTTTTTTTAAATATATTCTAGATTCATCATATGCGACCCCGGAAACTCCCCCGTACCAATTTTGGACAAAATTAATTTTAATTTTTTTGTCGGCCATATTGGATTCGCCATATTGAATTTTTTAAAAATTATTTTAGATTCGTCATATGCAACTCCGAAGACTCCCCCGTACCAATTTTGGAAAAAATCGGACAAACTTGATTTTTTCGTCCGCCATACTAGATCGCCATATTGAATTTTTTAAAAATTATTTTAGATTCGTCATATGCGACCCCGTAAACTCTCCCGTACCAATTTTGGTGAAAATCGGACAAAATTGATTTTTTCGTCCGCCATATTGGATCCGCCATATTGAATTTTTTAAAAATAATATCAGATTCGTTATGTGCAACCTCGAAAACTCCCCCATACCAATTTCGGAAAAAATCGGACTAAATTAAATTTTTTTGTCCGCCATATTGGATCCGCCATTTTGAATTTTTTTAAAATAATTTCAGATTCGTTGGGTACAACCCGAAAAATTCCCCCATACCAATTTTGGAGAAAATCGGACAAAATTAATTTTTTTGGCCGCCATATTGTAAGCGCCATCTTGGATTTGACTGCACCAATTTCATCTAAAAAAATATGGGACCACCGCAGCAACTTCCTTTACATAACGTAAAAAATTTCATTCAAATCGGTGCAGCCGTTCCGGAGAAATCGGTGTACATACATAAAAAAAAAAAAAAAATACATAGTCGACGAATTGAGAACCTCCTTCTTTTAGAAGTCGGTTAAAAAACAGTTTCCTAGTTTTTTTAACCGACTTCTAAAAGAAGGAGGTTCTCAATTCGTCGACTATGTATTTTTTTTTTTTTATGTATGGACACCGATTACTCCGGAACGGCTGCACCGATTTGAATGAAATTTTTTACGTTATGTAAAGGAAGTTGCTGCGGTGGTCCCATATTTTTTTAGATGAAATTGGTGCAGTAAAATCCAAGATGGCGCTTACAATATGGCGGCCAAAAAAATCAATTTTGTCCGATTTTCTCCAAAATTGGTATGTAGGAATTTTCGGGGTTGTACCCAACGAATCTGAAATTATTTTTTTTTTAATTCAAAATGGCGGATCCAATATGGCGGACAAAATCATTTAATTTATTCCGATTTTCTCCGAAATTGGTATGGGGGAGTTTTCGAGGTTGCACATAACGAATCTGATATTATTTTTAAAAAATTCAATATGGCGGATCCAATATGGCGGACGAAAAAATCAATTTTGTCCGATTTTCACCAAAATTGGTAAGAGGGAGTTTACGGGACCACAGATGACGAATCTAAAGTAATTTAAAAAAAATCAATATGGCGGATCCAATATGGCGGACGAAAAAAATCAATTTTGTCCGATTTTCTCCAAAATTGGTACAGGGGAGTTTTCGGGGTCGCATATGACGAATCTAAAATAATTTTTAAAAAAATCAATATAGCGAATCCAATATGGCCGACAAAAAAATAAATTTTGTCCGATCTTCACCAAAATTGGTAAGAGGGAGTTTACGGGATCACAGATGACGAATCTAAAGTAATTTTAAAAAAATTCAATATGGCGGATCCAATATGGCGGACGAAAAAATCAATTTTGTCCGATTTTCTCCAAAATTGGTACGAGGGAGTTTTCGGGGTCGCATATGACGAATCTAAAATAATTTTTAAAAAATTCAATATGGCGGATCCAATATGGTCGACAAAAAATTAATTTTGTCCGATTTTTTCCAAAATTGGTACAGGGGAGTTTTCGGGGTCACATATGACGAATCTAAAATAATTTTTAAAATATTCAATTTGGCGGATCCAATATGGCCGACAAAAAAATCATTTTTGTCCGATTTTCTCCAAAATTGGTACGGGGGAGTTTTCGGAGTCGCATATGACGAATCTAAAATTATTTTTAAAAAATTCAATATGGCGGATCCAATATCGCGGACGAAAAAAATCAATTTTGTCCTATTTTCTCCAAAATTGGTATGGGGAAGTTTTCGGGGCCTCACATAAAAAATCTGAAATTATTTTTATAAAACTCAATATGGCGGATTCAATATGGCGGACAAAAAAATAAATTTTGTCCGACTTTCACCAAAATTGGTAAGAGGGAGTTTACGGGACCACAGATGACGAATCTAAAGTAATTTTAAAAAAATTCAATGTGGCGGATCCAATATAGCCGACAAAAAAATCAATTTTGTCCGATTTTCACCAAAATTGGTAAGAGGGAGTTTACGGGACCACAGATGACGAATCTAAAGTAATTTTTAAAAAAATCAATATGGCGGATCCAATATGGCGGACGAAAAAATCAATTTTGTCCGATTTTCTCCAAAATTGATACGAGGGAGTTTTCGAGGTTGCACATAACGAATCTGATATTATTTTTAAAAAATTCAATATGGCGGATCCAATATGGTCGACAAAAAAATTAATTTTGTCCGATTTTTTTCAAAATTGGTACAGGGGAGTTTTCGGGGTCACATATGACGAATCTAAAATAATTTTTAAAATATTCAATTTGGCGGATCCAATATGGCCGACAAAAAATCATTTTTGTCCGATTTTCTCCAAAATTGGTACGGGGGAGTTTTCGGAGTCGCATATGACGAATCTAAAATTATTTTTAAAAAATTCAATATGGCGGATCCAATATCGCGGACGAAAAAATCAATTTTGTCCTATTTTCTCCAAAATTGGTATGGGGAAGTTTTCGGGGCCTCACATAAAAAATCTGAAATTATTTTTATAAAACTCAATATGGCGGACAAAAAATCAATTTTGTCCGATTTTCACCAAAATTGGTAAGAGGGAGTTTACGGGACTACAGATGACGAATCTAAAGTAATTTAAAAAAAATTCAATATGGCGGATCCAATATAGCCGACAAAAAAATCAATTTTGTCCGATTTTCACCAAAATTGGTAAGAGGGAGTTTACGAGACCACAGATGACGAATCTAAAGTAATTTAAAAAAAAAATCAATATGGCGGATCCAATATGGCGGACGAAAAAATCAATTTTGTCCGATTTTCTCCAAAATTGGTACGAGGGAGTTTTCGAGGTTGCACATAACGAATCTGATATTATTTTAAAAAAATTCAATATGGCGGATCCAATATGGCGGACGAAAAAATCAATTTTGTCCGATTTTCACCAAAATTGGTAAGAGGGAGTTTACGGGACCACAGATGACGAATCTAAAGTAATTTAAAAAAAATTCAATATGGCGGATCCAATATGGCGGACGAAAAATCAATTTTGTCCGATTTTCTCCAAAATTGGTACGGGGGAGTTTTTGGGGTCCCATATGACGAATCTAAAATAATTTTTAAAAAATTCAATATGGCGGATCCAATATGGCCGACAAAAAAATTAGTTTTGTTCGATTTTTTCCAAAATTGGTACAGGGGAATTTTCGGGGTCACATATGACGAATCTAAAATAATTTTTAAAATATTCAATTTGGAGGATCCAATATGGCCGACAAAAAAATCATTTTTGTCCGATTTTCTCCAAAATTGGTACGGGGGAGTTTTCGGAGTCGCGTATGACGAATCTAAAATTATTTTTAAAAAATTCAATATGGCGTATCCAATATGGTGGGTAAAAAATTTATTTATTTTCTTTAAATATCGATATTGGAAGGTTTTGGGGCCTATATTACCAATCTAAAATTAATTTGAAATTTAGGATAGTGGATTCTCTATGACAGACTGAGTATTCGTTTGACCCAATTTGATTGGTATTTGGAAAACTCTAAGAACTAAAGAATTTTTAGTGATTCATTTTTGGGTGATTTACAACTTTGGATAAAATGGATACATTTTTGCCAGTTTGTAGTCGTTGCGAGTTACACTAATCTCGATTAGTACTTAGCTCAAATAATTTATGAATATCATAATGAATTCTAAAACTAAAAATAGAAAAATAAAATTTTTATAAAAAAATTGAACCGACTTCTAAAAGTGCGCTAAAAAGTGAAAAATAACCATAAATTTTTATGTGAAATTGAACTTTTTGAAGTCGGCGCCAAATTATTTGTACACGAAATAAATAACTACTAATATATACAAATTATGGTAAGAACGCAATTTCAAATAAATTATTTTTAATCTGTTTACGCAAATCACATTTTGTCAGATATTAGTTTGGCGCCGACTTCAAAAAGTTCAATTTCATATAAAAATTTATGGTTATTTTTCACTTTTTAGCGCCCTTTTAGAAGTCGGTTCAATTTTTTTATAAAAATTTTATTTATATGAGGTGTTATTTTTGAAATCAGTTTAGTGTAGAGAAAAAGTAATTGATTTTATTCATTTTAGTTTCAATTGTCAATTGATGTTCTGTCCGGTGGCTATTACTTTATCAGAAGGGCCATGCTTGTTTATTTTATTAACTTTTCTCTGAAGATCTTTCTTGTTGATTTTCTTTCTAGCGACGTTCTTGTTCTTCTTTTTTCTCTTTCAGACGATGTTGTTCTTCTCTAAGGCGACGGTCTTCTTCTTTCTGTTTTTTTTTAAACGACATTGTTCTTCTTTTAAGCGATGGTCCTCTTCTTTTTGGCGACATTCTTCTTCTTCCTGTTTGTCTTTAAGGCGACGTTATTCTATAAGTTCTATAAAATCAGCCAATGTTTTATTTACTTGTTCCATTTCGGCTGCCGGTTTTCTAATATTTACCATAGAAACTTCTAGAATCTTCTTGAAAACTCGTTCCCGTACTTCCTTCTTAATGACAAATCCAATGCAAAAGTTAGTTTTTCATTATCTAGTTTCCAAATAGAGGGTTCTAGATTTTGTCTATGCTTCTTTCTTGATGACTCATCCGATGATCAAGTCAATTTTTCGCCATCTCTTCTAGTTTCTAAATAGAATGTTCTGGAACGTTGTCGAAAATTGGGTTCTAAGCCTCTTTCTTAATGACAAATTCGACATTTGAGTAACTTTTTCGCTATCTCTTTTAATTCTCAAATAGAATGTTCTAGAACCTTGTCCAAAAATTGTTTCTAAGCTCCTTTGTTGATGACAAATCCGATGGTAAAATTTGTTTTTCGCTATTTTTTTTGGGCTTCGAAATAGAATATTTTAGAACTTTACGGAAAATTGATCTTATTTACTTACTTGATAACAAATCCATTAGTGAAATTAATTTTTCTCTATCTGTTCTAACTCTCAGTAGAATTTTCTGGAGACCCGGTGATAATTCTCACTTCTGACACCAATTGTTACGGTTTTATCTCTTTTAATCTGGTCTGCGGAATAAAACACAAGACTTTTTACTATCTTACTATCAATATTATGTTAACTGCTTAAAACTTTTTCAGCTAAATCACAACTATCTAGTTATTACTTCATAATATATTGGCTATTCAAATAGAGAATAGACTAGAAATAACAAGAAATATACTAGCATAAAAGTTGGAAACTATCTACAGATATAATGACTCATCGCATCAGAATATTATTCCTCTAAGAGGGTGTAACAATAAGTCCTCTTATTCCTTTCTAACAGTATGTATTTGAGAGATTTTTTACCCCTTGAAAACGACTACTGCATCAGTAATTGCACCTCGTGGACCAGCACTGGAGTTATTGTAAACTATTCCCACAACCCAATAAAAAGACCATGAGATTTGGCGATCGACATCGGCGCCAGTTATATTAGTGACAATTCAAATCAAGACAATAAAAAAATAGAGGAAGTTTGGAAGAATATAAAACAGATGTTCGACGCCTCGTTCATCTGGTTTATAAAGGAGCAACAGAAGAATTCCGTGAAGAACTTATAATCCCGTTTTTTATCGATGGGATCAGAGATCAAGAAATACAGCTTATGTTGCGTATAAGCTGCGTATAACTTTAGTGATTGTTGTGAAGCGTTGGACAGGGCCTTGGAACTAGAGGCAGCTTATAATATGTCAAGACCAAAAAAAAAGATGTTACTATGGAAAAAAGTAACGACGAAGAATGGAAGCACTTCAGCAAAATAGAATAGAGAGGAGGGTTCCCTATACGTACAATCACTTTTGACATTGAGTCAGACTGGAGTACAATTCAGATGAGAAAAGACCAACTTAAACTTAAAGGAAAAGTCAATGCTACACATACTACTATAACTGTTGATTTTGGTGCTGCAATATTTCTGATAAAGTCAAGACTTGTTAATAAATTTAGAATCCTATCATTGTCCAGAAAAGTAATATTGAGAACTATAACTGAAGAAGCATCTGATGTCATTAGAGAAATGCAAGTTGAGATTCAACTTGGACGGCTAAAATTAAACCCTTTGGTTGCTGACATCGAAAATAGGTTGATACTGGGAATGGACCTAATTCGTCCACATGGACAACAAGCATAACATTCTAAAGTTTATATATTTTTTTTGAACACCTGGGACACATCAGCATTGTTCTTTTGGTACGAGTTTTGTCCAATATATCAAATCATACAGGGTGTTTCGAAAAAAGCTGTGCTATATTTCTATTTTGATTTTTTAAATAGTGTTCCTCACTTTTTTGTACACTTTTAGACTCTTTGCAAAATTCCTTCTGAACATTTTTGATTACTTTTGTAGTAATTAGATGTATTTCTTGAAGAATCCAATTCATTATGTCTTCTGTGTCAATGGCCTTAATTCGAAAAACTTGGTCTTTACGATGACCCCACAAAAAGAAGTCTAGAGATTAGGATATTTTTTCTTGAAATAACTTACATACTTTCTCTTAAGTTTTTACCCTATAGCCATCATATGAATTTCTGTCCTTCCTCAGAAATTTTCGGTTTTAGTTAAAATTAACTCAAAGTGACCATTTGACACAGAAAAGTGTCATTTAAACATGCTGTTAAATATGTATTGTATTTTTTTAACTGTCGATAAATCGAAAACAGTTACACTTAGCTATAAAACATGTAATAAAAAATGTTTAGAGTTTTTCGAGAAATCTATCGCTGTTTATAAAATATTAAAGTTGATTAAAGCATAGCTTCTTTTGAGTCACCCTGTATAGTTTAATATATTGGAAAAATATTATATTAAAAAAGCAAAGTCGACATGTCTAAGCAGTTTTCCAAAAAATTAAAAAAAAAACATCGGGTATTCATTGCTGACCGTAGAACTGATATATTTCAGAATGCTCGCCTATCTAATAGTCAAGATAATCAAGATACAAAATGCAACAATGTATCATAATCATACATTACTTAAAAATTTCCTAAAAAAAGGAATATATCTTGGTTTCCATTCTATGGTAGGATATACTATAACTTAGGATGCTCAGTCATGCCGTTAATTCACAGTATACGGTATTTGATCACGATAAAATAAACTTAGTCTGAAACTTATTTATAGGCAGTATTGCCGAATCATCGCTCCTTTATTCATAAACGATTCGCTCGTGTTAGAGTCAGCCTCAAAATTTCAGAAGAGATGTGGGGGGCGTATCTATTGAAAGAGCATTGAAGAGCGCGTGATACTTTTGTCTTTGATTATATCCCTTGAACTGCCTTAAATGCAATATCAACTTTTGATAGTGTTATTTTGTTATTCTACTTTTGTCCAACAGTGTAACATTTCAGTAATTGAATGATTAAATAAAATAATATTTATATATTTTTTTTTAATTTTAAATATGGTTAAACTGCTAATATATTAAATTTATTACGGCATCCATAAACGTTAAGATTTACTTGAGAAACTTTTAGGCAGAGCTAGAACAACACTGGCAGAGTGAATGATATAGACCTATACAGGTATCACCACTTATTTAGGTAGCCAAAGTTTAATTAAAAAAAAATATCTTTTTGTACCAGTAAGAGTCCGATAGTATGCTTGATCTTGAATACCAACTACCTGTGAACTCTACGCCCTGTATTTTTCTCTCAAAGAAGTTACCAACAAATTCATCGAAATACATATCATAATATTGTATTTGACGTATCAAAGTTTTAGTCCTTTTATCCCAGATATTCAATTCTGAATCCTGCACTCATTACAATATCTTCTTCAAGCAGCATTTCACTTACATCCACCTCCTGATGCGGCGATTGGCGAATTTTTAATTTAGCGACACATTTCAACAAAAATTATAATAACACTCTAGGTGGGTGGAAGTACATTGATATTCTCAAAAAAAAACATAAGCAATTGTCTCAAAGCTAAATTAGTAATTACGGAATTACGGTCACGTTTAAGTTACTTTTGTAATTTAAATAATAAATATAACTGATTAAAACAAAATTATATATATTTTTTTAATTTTAATTAAGTTATTTTGTGGAAAAATTTTTCTGATAGCTTGAAGTGATATTATAATGGAAAATTTAAGATCTTTATTGTTTGTGAGAAATTTTATGTCGCTATTATAGGCCAGCGGAATTAGCATATAGAAAGAATTTATTTTTATTAGACTTTTTATTACGTAGAAACCTTCAAAATGATAATAATAATTATGTAGTATCTTATGACCGATTTTCTTTTTTGGGGAAAATTTTTTATATACCAATTAAGATGTGAAAAATAGCTTTTTTAAGGAAAAGCTATTGTTTCTTCGTAAAAAAGTTTCAAACAAATGTGCGCATTAAAAATACCTACAAAATGAGGTATCGGATAATTTGCTTCTTAGTTATTGCAAAAAAACCTGCTAAAATGGTTGTTTTTTCAATTGTTAATCAACAATGTAAAAAATATTGCATTAACTTTATATTACACTGAAGGGAGGCTCTTGTTGCATACAATAAGTATGCAATATTTCAAGTTAAAATATTTAATAGTTTTTGCAGAGTGAATTTGTTTATAACATTTTATGTTTTTTGATTGTTCATTCTCAGCGATCTAGAGATCGTCCAGTGGTCTGCGGGTGCGCAAATGAAAATTCGAGATTTATACTAACAATAACAAAAAAGAACCAAATTAATTGTTGATTTTAAATTGATGAAACAGGTAAACAAATTTGTGGTTGATTTTTTCGTTACAAACAAATAGAATAACTCTTCGACAATTACTGGCATTGAAATGCCGATAAGTGGACGTAGTAAGTGAGATTTTGGAGCATATTTTGAAAAAAAAAACAAATTCTGTATGACCACTAGAAGCTGAGATAGAATTTTTCATTCAAAAATTCGCTGCTGTGTTGTTTATTATTAAGGGATTATTTAAGTAGGAACTCATAGGGAGATGGTTAAACTATTGTATGCCGCAGTTTCAACCTAATTATTTCAACATTGTTGATGTTGCAATAGTTAAAAGTTGTACCTATTCCAAGAGTCAGAAAGTGAGCAGTGGAGGGGGAGGGGGTGTTCTTTCATCCTGCGTCACGCGGAACATAACGGGACTCGGACGCTTCACATTCGTTTCGCCGGAATAATTTGAATTATCTCGGAAAATATTGGTCATAGAGTCTTTTTTTTTAATATGTAGTTTCTCGACGAGATATGAATAATGGATGATGTGTTTTGTAATCAAATTATTGTTAAACATAGCAACTAATTGTTGAATGTACTTTTCAAATTGCGAAAAAAATGTTACAGTGGTCAACAACACACTACTAATTAGGAATATTACAAATCAGAATGTACCATTAGTATTTATGGAGTTATAGCATGAAACAAATTGCGACTGTTATTTGCCGCCAAATTACTAGTTGTACGAGAAAAACACATGTTAACTTTTTTGTTTATTGTATTCCACGAATATTTTTCACATACAAAATTTTTTCCTACCATACATATTTTTGCTTAAATCTATAAAAATATTTATTTCGTTCTCCGTACCTTAGACATCGATGGACACTCATTTTCGAAATTTTTATCGGTTTCATTATTATTATTACAATTATCATTATCATTCTCATCGTCATCATTTTCATTACTCTCATTATCATCATCACTCTCATCATTGACATAATTATCATCATCATGAACATTATCATTATTATCATAATCAAAGTCATCTTCTCCGTTATTACTTTCATCGTCTTTGAAAATAATATCACAAAAATTCTCGATTGGATAATCGTTTACAATATAATCATCAAAGGTAGTTTATTCCGCATCTCGAAAAATAATAATGCTATTAAAAAATGTTGTTATTTGTTTCATACTATATCTTGATAAATATTAATGGTAAGTGCGGTAAAATTATAATTATGCATCAAATGTATAAAAGTGCAACAATTTGTTTATTGCAATAATTTGACTACAAAAACATATCATCCATTGTTCGAATTTGAAGCGTCTGTCACCCTTTTTTTTTGGCGCGCCGCAGGTTGAAAGATCCCCCCTCCACTGCTCACATTCTGACTCTCGGAGTAGATGCAACTTTAAACCATTTCTACATCAACAATTTTAAAATTTTGAGTTTAAGACTACTGCATACAATAGTTTAACCATCTCCCTATGAGTTCCTACTTAAATAATCCCTTAATCTTAATAAACAATTCCGCGAACATTTTTTGAAAAAAGAAAACTCTATCTCAGCTTCGTGTGGTCGTACACAATTTTTATTTTTTAAAATGTGTATCAAAATCTCAGCTATCGTGTCCACTTATCGGCATTTCGATATCAACAATTGTCGAAGATTTATTCTATTTGTTTATAACGAGAAAACGAGCTCTAATTTTGTTTATCTGTTTCAACAATTTAAGAGCAACAGTTCATTTTTTCTCTCTTGTTGTTGTGAGTATGAGTCTAGAACTTTTATTTATACACAGCAGATCGCTATACGACCTCTAGATCACTGATAATAAACCAAAAAAAAACATTAAAGTTATAAACAAATTTATTGTGCAAAAAACCATAAAACATTTTTGTTTGAAATTTTGTATATTTGTTTTATGCAACAAGAGGCTCCCTTAGTTGTAGTATAAAGTTAATGCAGTATATTTTTCTATTGTTTATTAACAATTGGAAAACAGCCATTTTAGCAGATTTTTTTGCAATAACTGACAAACAAATTATCCGATTTGGATGGGCTTTAGCTCATTTTGTAGGCATTTTTAATGCGCACAACTTTAGTTTGAAACTTACTGAAATACAATAGCTTTTCCTAAAATTTGAAAAAACTTTTTTTCACATCTTAATTATTAAATGAAAAATTTTCCCTAAAAAATAAGATACTATTACTATTATCATTTTAAAGGCTTCAACGTAATAAAAAGTCTGCTAACAATAAGTTTCAAAATTACCTCACCTACAAAATCTTTCATGTAGTGAAACAACCTTTTCAGAATCTTACGATTTTCTTGAATTAATATAGTAACCACTGAATGGTTGTTTTATGCCTTTGTGTGATAATCTTAAGTTCCATATTTAATTTCTTTCCATAATCGATTTGTTTGTATTTTTCTATCTTTAATAAATACCTATTTCACATTATTCCTTTTTGGTAGTTACGGCACCTTGCTATTAACGAAAACCCTTCGTCTTTTGCTAGGGTCATAATTTGACTACGACTATAGTCAGTGGTGCCATAACGTCATGAGCCCTAGATAAAATCATGATTTGCCTGTGTAGCTCTACCTGTAAAGTGTATGATCACCTTTAAGAATCGAATAAACCAAATGCTTCATAAACAGTAAAGCGGCTTCCAGGCCCAGAGCGTGTTTGTTTTGACAGTCGGGAGTTCAGCTTGTTTTGATGTTTAGCTGCGGATGTGCGTGTTTATCAGCTTTACTCTAATTCAAATATATTTTATTCTTTGATGTGGTTTGTTTTTACTTTTAGGATAGAGTAAACGTGGTAGAGAAGCCCTCTCTTTTAATCTCGATCTTAATCAAATGAGCATTGAAATACCAAAAATATTTACAGACAATGCAATTTATATTTCCTAAACGTGAACATAAAGAACATCATTTAGGAATTAAATTTAGGTTTCTATCCAACATCATATATATATATATATATATATATATATATATATATATATATATATATATATATATTTATATATATATATATATATATATATATATATATGTTATATCGGATATTCTCACGGGAGTGATGTGCAATCGAAGATTTTCGGGCATCCCGTGTATGTGCTGCGGCCCTCTCAGGACTGTAAGGCAGCTGACGTTTCGGTGAAATCTCATTCACCATTTTCAAAGGTCACTATATATATATATATATATATATATATATATATAAATATATATATATATATATATATATAAATATATATATATATATATATATATATATATATATATATATATATATATATATATATATAGGGCATGATTTTTCGATTGGTGGCAATTACAATTTCCGCTTCCGACCAGAAGTGGGTTTTTCAGACCGAATGTTCGTTTTTTTAAATAGAACATATTTATTTTTATAATCGAATCGGATTTCACGCCACAAAATATTTATATGTTAAAAAAAATTTTCGAAAACGTCTTCTTTTGCCCTTTAAATGACTTTTAAATTCTGTTCACATAAAATCTTTTAGGTACTTGGCTAACCGAATTTTCGGGAAGACAGCTGTAATATCTAACAGTGCTGCGTCATCTCAAAAGACAACGTAATTTTGAGGAGTCATAATCATATTTTTACAGCAATCAAAATTTGAGAACATTATAACTTGTTTAAAAATGGCAATAGTAAATAATCGCGTTTTTATGGCTTTGGATGGAAAATACTTTCATCTTGTAAATAGTAAAAATACGATTATTTAGATTTGTTATTATAAAATAAATTATTATGTTCTAAAAAATCTTGCTAATAAAAATGTAATTATTCATATTTGTGGCTATAAAAAGAACTATTATGTTGTTAAAAAATTTTATTTGCAGGGAAAATGTAATAATTTACTTTTGTTATTATGGAGTAGGTTTTTGTGTTTTTAAAAAGTTTTGTTTGAAAAAAAAGTGTGATTATTATTTGGTTTTGTTATTATAAAATGAACGTTATCTTCTAATAAAACTTGTTCATAGAAAAATGTGTTTATTACTTTATGATGTTGTTATTATATTAATTACTCTGTGCTAATACACCTTGTTAACTGTAAAAATGTTAGCTGTCTTTCTGAAAACTCAGAAAAGTACATAAGAGATTTTATGTAAACAGAGAGCGAACTTAAATTTAAAGGTCATTTAGAGGTCAAGAAAAATTTTTTTTACCAAGTTTCGTGGCATAGAATACGATTTGGTTATAAATATGTACGTTCTATTTAAATCAACGAACTTCCGATCTGCAAAACCCACTTCCGATTGGAACCGAAAATTATAAGTGCCACTAATCGAAAGAGGATACCCGACATGGTCATTCAAAATTTTGAAATTCCCAAAAACCCGTTTCCCTAGATTTTAAAAGGGGTGGACGTGTGGTCTGGGACACCCCATATATATATATATATATATATATATATATATATATATATATATATATATATATATATATATATATATGTATATATATATATATATATATATATATATATATATATATATATATATATATATATTCCTATACGGCAATTATGAGGCCCATACTATATCCAAGCGGTTTGTCTCAAGCCCGATTTGACACTATCGGGCCCGCTCCTGGGCTCGAGATGGTATCGCCCTGTATACCGACTTCAGACGATTAAAAATGCTCTAAAACGTCTATTGGCCAATTTTTGTATGGGCCTGAAAATGACCGTTTAGGCCTGCACTTAATACAAATTAGTTCCGTGTATCACCATATAGAGGGCGCTTTTATATACACGTTGGCGTGTTTATTTTATTTGACCAAATTATACACTATTAAGCCCAAAAAATGGCAACACTGTTGGGCTCGAGAAGGGTAGTAAAAGTAATCCGATTTATTACCGTAATAAATATTCGTATTTTTAATTTTAGTTCTCTACGTTAAATGTAAAGAAGGTGATAGAAATTGAATTTTCAGCTAAAAAGAATACTTTGATTATGTAAAACCGTCTTAACCAAGAAAATTCCATTATATTAGTATCTATGTGGTAAATGGAATTTTTTTATATTGCATATAAGGGGGGTCAGGGAGCGGGGGAAGGGGGGGGACATTTTTTTACTTTTGTTAACAAATGGGACGGAAGAGGGGAGAAGAAGAGATATGACTCTTACGTAAGATAAAAATATTACAAAATATAAGGGAAATTAAAAATATTTTTGTAGTTTACAGGTCAAAAATATTAAATTGTTTGTATTTTGCAGCGCCCATATTTAAGTTAAGCCAAGTGTGATCAAGTAATTTTTTATTAAGTTAATATTTTTCAATGCGATTCAATTAGAATATTTTAATTCTTTTTAAAAAAAGTAATTTTTTATGACATTAAGCCGGGTACACACACCTTAATATTCCCAAATTGTGCCATATATGTCCAGAAACTCGGCCGACATCGCTAGAGATAATTTTTAATTTTAACAAATCTTTGTATACAGGGGGACGGTAATAAATGGGCCATGGATTAATCCTAGATTTCAGATGTAAAAATAATAGGATTTTGCTTAATAATGCGTGGGCAAATCTTCCTCGTTAAAGATATACAGGGTGTTAAAGTTTAGAATTTTAAATTATTATTTCTGTATAATTTGCACAGTTTTGGGTGTATTATCTTAAAAATTTATATACAGAAGTTTTTTTGGTACGAGAAATACAAATACATAATCAATTTTTTTGTTGCAAGTAGAGGACGCTGCGTGCGATATTATCCTTATGTTTGGAATGTAATAACTTTTTTGTAAATTAACGTTTTGGCTAAGGCAATAAAAATTATTATTCTTCTACCATATTTATTTAAAAAAGGTATTCTTCATTTATGACGCTAAACCATTACAATTCCGAGACTTCTCGACTTTTAAGTTTCATTGCGTACCAATCAAAATTCGCGGCATCTAACAACTTTGAACTTTTTCGAAGGAGGCTGCAAAATAAATATTAGGTGTTTAAACATAATTTGACATATCTGCCAGTTAACTAAAATACTAAAGTTTAAGAGCGTTTTTTTGTTAGGATTCGTGTTAATTATTAATTATGCCAAGGCATAACGAATTTTTTAACAGTGAAATGAGAGATATGGTATGTGTTTACGCTCAATCAAATTTTAATAGCAAAGCAGCTTTACAAAGTATGCAGAATTATATCGAAATAGAGTTCAGCCGAATCATAAAATTTTTCAGAGGTTGTATAAACAGATTAGGTGAATTTGCATCATGTTGGAGGAATGATCCATGCATATTTCGCGCACGTCGCTATTTGAGTTTATTAGATGTCAAATAGAGCAGTGACGACGGCAAAGATCATGAAAAATAAAAATATTCTTGATATAACAAAGAAAATTAGGTGTTTAAGGTATATTAAAATAACTGTCAATAGTATTTTAAATTTATGGGATGATCTCATAAAAAATTAAATTTGATTATATTTTTACAAGGAGACTAAATCAAGCTTGCCTGAAAAACTTTTTCGGATCGATACAACAAAATAACAACTGCGTTAATCGTACACCTATTCAATACCATAGGGCCTTTAAAAATTAATGTTTTAATATTTATTTTATTTTGGTACAGTACTGTGAGGCAGATTCTGGGCCAATTTTGTCAAAATTAAATCAGAGATATTCAGAAAATCTAGTTACTGTGACCCCTAAACAGACGATTCAGAAAATAAATCCTGATTAAACAAGTGATATTTTGCAAAGAAACTTTATGAGATATGTATGCGGCTATCTATTAAAAAAATGTCATGGTATTCATAGTTGCGATGTGTGCCTACAATGTTCAAACTCATATCAGGAGTTAGATGATTCTTCTCGGTTTATTTATTTTTAAGCATAACAGAATTATCAAGACAACATGTTCGGAAAGTTACATAATCCTCATTGGAATTTTGTCAATTTAATTGCCAAAGTTGAAATAATTTTCAACAAAATTTTGAAAGTTTTATTTTAAAACCAAACGTTTGTGTTAGTTTCTTTGAGCTTTGCAATACATTACCGTATAGTCACTCCTGTCCAAATTTTCCAAAAGAGTATGTAATGAAATTGTATCTAAGAGTAAGGCTCTATTATATATTACAATACATAAACAGAAATTTTAAATATATCAATAAAAATAAACTGATTATAATAAACCAATAACAAAAAAATGTGATATAACAAAACTAAATTTAAATTACTTCAAAAATTTTAAAACCTTTGTTTTTTTTGTGGAAATGTTTTTAATTATTAGATTATAAATTAACAGTTTTCCGGTGTCAAAATTTTAATTACCTGTATAATTTTAATACATCAAATAAATATTTTCTATAGAAGAATAAAGAAAATATTATATGTTTTTTGTTAAATATCGTGTAACTTTGAGTTTATTGCATTTAAAATGTATGTTAAAAACAATATAGGATGATAGATTCACTTCTTTTTTATTGACATGTACCTATTTATTTTGACATCAGGACATACATACATAAATGAGCATTAATACAAAGACTTAAAATTTTGGAAAATTTAATTGTATAATCTGACTTTTAAACTCACAATTATAATTTTTTTTTACGTATGTACCTAAACATAAGCGAATATAAGAACTATATAAAATATTACCTTTTAAAATTGTAATTATTTGTTTATTGTTTAATTTCTCTATTTAAAAATTGATAATACGGTCTTGTGAAATACAATCACGATTATATTGTAACACAGTTGCCTTACATACCATCTTGTAATATGGGTTTTTGTTGTCCCCAGCAAATAATTTTTAACATAAAATCTGTTAGTACGGTTCTGCAGAAAACAATTTTGTAAAATGTAAACCCTCACTTTTAAACGCAAATGGCGTCCTTAACGTCAAATTTTCTGAACAGAGATCAAAGGCACCGCCAATGAGTTACCCAGCTGTATAAGCTGTGTCATCATGTTGGAAATCCCAAAAGAAGTACGGTTGAAGAAGAAGAAGATATTTTGATTCGGGTCAGATAAAATCCACATCTTAGTTCAAGACATTTAGTAAATGCCACTGGGGTAAACAAAACGTCAATCTTAAATATTTTACATAATGAGAATTTATATTCTTACCATTTTAATAAAGTACAGAATGTATTACCACACGACTTGTCAGTTTGAATACAATTTTGTCGCTTTATGATTGACAAACAAGCAGAGGATCCATTATTTTTAAACAAAATTTTATTTACCGATAAAACTACATTTACTCAACGTGGCATATTTAATTGGCGAAATAATCATGCTTGGGAGCTTGAAAAACCCCATTTAGTAAGGAAGGGTCGTTTCCAACATAAGTTTTCTATCAACATTTGGTGCAGTTTTATAGACGATTTTATCGTAGGACCATTTGAACAACCTTCTAGGCTTGACGGAAAGTAGAGTATTTAAATTTTTTAAAAAACGATTTTTGCTTGAAGACGTAACGTTGAACTTAAGACAAAGCATGTGGTCCATGCATGACGATGCGCCGCCCTATTATCCTTTGGCAGTTCGCAACTTTTTAAATGACCATTTTCTACATCGATGGATTGGCCGTGGAAGCAAAGTTAAGTGGCCTCCCTGCAGCCCTGATATAAACCCCTAGATTTTTACTTATGGGGCCATTTCAAATCAAAAGTATTCAAAGATGAAATTCGAACACAACAAGAACTCTCGATTTTACATTCCGGCGACATATTGAAAAATGCTGACAGAATTCTGTTTAATGTAAGACGTTACTTCAACAAGGGAACAAGGAATGTATCGAAGTTAATGGTTCTCATTTTGCGCATTTGTTAAAATAAAACCTAAGTAAATGCATATAAATATGATATTTATTTTTTTTTAAACCTAGGTTTAAGGGTAATGTATTTGCTCATAAATTAATTATTTTACGGCTTTTATACTAATCTGGTTTCTTTTCTTTTCCAAAAAATTTATTGGATCTCAAACATAAGGATGATACCGTACGCAGTGCCCTCTACTCGCAATAACCAAATTGATTATGGGTTCGTATTTCTCGCACCAAAAACCCCTGTATACCAATTTTTAAGATAATAGACCCAAAACTGTGCAAATTATTTAGAAATATTAATTTAAAATTTTAAACTTTAACACCCTGTATCTCTTTAACGAGGAAGATTTGCCCACGCATTATTAAACAAAATTCTATTATTTTTATATCTGAAATCTAGGGTTAACCCATGGTCCATTCATTACCGACCACCCTGTATACATATCCTAAACTTAGAGTGTAATTAGCTACCGGAACACCGAGCAATTTTTAACAATAGTTTTGTGCGGTTTCTATACATTATTATGTTATAAAACTATATCTTTTTTCCTACAATGCTGGAATCATACTAACCGGTATCGGGCTCCTAGCAAATCTGCCAACGTTCAAAGAACACCCGAGAGAAACGGCACTATTGTCGGAACCTTTGATGTTTTAGTTTTCCTTCTTTGTCTAACATTTTATGCAAAGGAAAATACTGGCAACACTGTCGGGCTTGAAAAGGTAATACTTAGTTACACAGAGTATACAAACGGGACTTATAAAGTACCCCTTAGTCATTCGGGCTTTATAAGGTATCAGTAAGGGTAAAAACATTTATTACTGAAGTTAGCCTACCCCTCATCTTTCCCCTCCCATATAAATCATGGATTTTCTGTTTTTTAAAAGTTTTTATACAAGCATAGTACATTTCTATAGCCCGGGATCATCAGAGGTCTGTAGAGGTGACGGGTCTGATAGTGTACCATATAGCAGTATATATATATATATATATATATATATATATATATATATATATATATATATATATATATATATATATATATATAAGAGTTAAGGACATGGTCTTGAATTACAGAAATATACAATACAAGAACCCCATAACACAACTAATCTTCCCCAGTATTCAGGACAAGGTTCAGTGCTATAAAATTCCTTGAAAGCAGGTTACATGCAAACGGTACTTATAAAGTATTCCGCGCTTTCAAAATCATATAATCATATACCTTTTCTTAAATATAAAAACTACTGGCATAATGATAAGATAAGTACCAAATACTCAAAAAATAATAGCGATAATTTAGGTTGAATGTTTAAAACGAAGTCTACATGTAATGTTATCAACTTTACTAAGTTTAAATTATAAAACATTAACTCATGTTCTTATTATTAGCGTATTTAAACATATAAAAAAAATGCATATTAAATTTTTCTGTCATGAGCATCTAAATTTAAATGGTTTAGAATATTAAGTAAGATTGGTGGCTTTCTGAGACAAAAAAAAAGCTAGGTAAGTTTATACATCCGCATTAATAAACATTAACTTTTAAAATAATTGTTATTCTCGTAACATATTTTGCAGTAAAAAAAATATTTTTTTATAACATTCCTACTTCGATAACCTTTTTACAAAAACTAAAAATTCACTGATATTTGTCGAAAAACAATCACAAAGAAAATTTTATATGTGTTTTCACTATATCAGGCAAAGAACTTCAAAAGAATTATTTTTGTTCGGCTTCAAAACAATATTTGATTGAAAATAAAAAATATTTACCTTTGTTTTAAAGAAATAAACAATCATTTTGTTTGCGTAGAAAGATTTCGATACTTAGGTGCAGTTTTAAGAAGTAATTACGATTTTGTTTTAGGAAATTTACTTACGGTTTGCGTAGTGGTCTTCAGTTTGAGTTAAATAGTGGTTTGAGAACATTCCTGAAATAAAATATATTAAATAATTTTATATTTATAACTCTTTAATGTTTCACCCACTTTATACAGAGGCAAAACTTTATTTCTCGATGCTAAACCAAGATTATTTTCATAATATCAAAACAATAATATTTAAATCACATATTTTTTTGCCGAAAGATGTGCCATCCCATTGTCACTCCATACATACAGTTAAATGATGGAATGTAATTTCTGTTGTTTTGTATTTTCAAAAACCATTAATAGATTTACGTTTTAATTTCTGAGGTGATAAAAACATTTCCTGCTGCTTTATAAAAAAAAAATAACAGAAGCACAGAATCGGAACATGCAAGTAATTTAAATACGTAGCTAGACGTAAATATCAATTTATCCTGTAGCTACCGTCGGTTAAGGCCCTGAAACTGGCAAGACATATTGAGAGCTCGATTCAAGATGGGTCGATAGGGATTTTTATTATTTTAATTTGTTTAGATCTGGAATCGAAAAAATAGAATAAGTAAGTAATTACAGCAAAGTATTAGCTACAGTGTTAAAAAGTACACTAAGAAAGTAAGGTAATATATTTTATTAGGATTTTATAAATATTTTTTTTGATCAATATTGATCAAAACAAATACAAAATTGACAGATATTAACATTTGCATTTCGGACAGAACTTTTCTTGGGTTTAGGTTCTATATTCAACAAAAAATGCCAAACAACTGACGTTTCACCCTTTATTTAAGGCATTTTCAAAATTACTTCTTCCTAAAAATATTTTTATATAATTAAAACACCAGCATAAGAAACATATCTACAATTTCAAAAAGCAAACAAGACACTTTAAAAACAGTATTTAAATTTTTCAAATTTTTAAAAATATTTAATTTTACCGGTACACATCTTGAAATTTTGTTACTCTATTACTAAATAAAATTCAAACTTTACATCGTCTACTGAGGATACATGGAATGCGAATGTATTTCATTTTTTTTTATTTTTTTATATTTTTTATATTTTACAATGCACAAAAAAACAAATAAGGTATACGTTTAGTTTTATGTTTAAGAGGATATTCAGTTTTTGATTCTTATTTGACAGGATCGAATACTTAATATTTTTGTTTAAATTAGGCTTGTGTAAAGGTGGCTCAAATTTCCTATATCCGTTATATCGTTAACAGTGTTTTTATCTTTTTTAATTTCAATCATTTCCTTTATATGTAATTTTTGGTAATTCATATATTTGTTATTTATTATGGTACTGCTATAATCAAAAGTATGTTTTTCGTCCTATGTGTGTTTGTTTAACGTTGTTGAGGCGTTTTTCGTATATTTATGGCCATTTAATCTGTTGTTCAGTCATTGGCTCGTCACGCCTATATATTTTTTGGGACAATTTGTGCAACGGATCGAATATATTACATTTGATTTATTCATGAGAGGAGTTTTACTTGTTAAATTTGTGAACAATGTATTTAATTTAGTATGTGACTTGTGGCGTAAGATAATATCATGCTTTTTTAAAATGTATTTTATTTTTTCTGACAGTTCACTAGTGTAAGGTAATGCTACATATTTTTTCTGTTTATGTTCTATGTTTTTTGTTTTTACGTTATTATAAAACTTATATGTTCGTTTATCTATTATTTTGGTGATAGTCTTTTCGCTGAAATTATTGTTTATTAGTGTCTCTTTTACTTTTAGCAGTATTTTTGGTGGGAATTCTGGAGACGTTAGGGAGATAGCACGATCAGACAGATCGATTATAACACTATTTTTTTTGAGTTTTTGAATGATTAGAGAAACAGTTTAGATATCTACTTGACGAAGTTGGTTTGGTGTACCATTCAGTTAAAATTTTGTTTTTTCTGCGTATAAGTGTCATATCTAGAAAATTTATTTTATTATTATTTTCTGTTTCGGACGTGAACTGTAATTTTTCGTTGAAACTGTTAAACTCTTGGAGAATTTCATTTATTTTATTTTGTGGTACGACTGCTATGCAATCATCGACAAAACGTTTGAAAAATATTATATTAAAATTTAATTTTTCTATATATATATATATATATATAGTTTTTCCAACGCTACGGCTAATCATTACAAGATACTAAACTATATAGCTTAAAAACATGTATGTGATTTTTACTTGTTAGATCTAATTACAATTGTCTTTTATTATAAATTATTGAAACACATTATTGGGATGAAAATATAAATTAATAAAAAACGATTTGAAAATCTCACTCCTTTCCAACATAACTACCCATATGTACAGCTGCAAAAATTTACATAATAACACAGTACAGTGCAAAATAGTGTGCCACTTAAAAGAGATAATAAAATTATTATAAGGAAGTTCTTTTCTATCTTTCAGGGTCAGTTAGTTCTAACAACTTTATTTTAGATTAAACGTGTTTCGATTAATACCACACCAGTTTAATGTTTAGTAGTTTAATTTGTTTAAATGCCCACATTTTTATTTCTTGATTACTTTTGTAGCAGAAACCAATCTTTTTGAAATTTATTGTAGGAACTTTAAATACGTTTTGTACGAAAATAGGTTATATAATACTCATACAGACATAACGGAGGGGGCGTTTTATAACAGAATAAACAATTGCCAAAGAGGAAATGACCTGGGTAACTTTAGAAACAGATAAATTCCCCACAATAAATGATAATTTGTAAAACAAATATGTAAACTAAAACCAGCGGAATATTAATAGCAACATTAATCAGAAATAGTAATATTAGAGACGATGAATTAAATTCAAGCAAAAATTATGAAAATATTAGTGAATTACAACAAAAATATTGTCAGAACGACAATTTGACAAAACAAACTTTAATAAAACTGGACAATGGCATAAAGTTGTAACGGAAAAGTCTCTGTGATAACCTTAGGCAGTGCATTGTTGTCTGGCTTAACGTTGCATATCCTAATTAGAAGTAGAAGAATAGATTTGATTACGAAGTTTCAGGTTATTTTTCTTGCCACCAGCAGTTATACCTGATGTATAAGTTCTCATTAAAAGTGAAAAGAGAAATCTGAAATTTTATAGAACAAAAAAATTTCATTTGTAATGTACATATTACACAAAGGTGCAATTTGTAATTTTAAGTAAAGCCATACCAAAACAAGCATATTTATTAAATAGCTTACATAATACATTATAATATTTTGACATCCTACATAAAATTTTAGAACTATTCAGATAAAAATCGGTCTTAATTTATTTGTATTTATGATATTGATAAAGGAAAAATATATCTACAGTTGAAGTAACTAGAAGTAAAACGAAATGAAAAGAAAAACTAATTTCTACTTCTCAAAATTATTTGACTTTTTGATCACTTATTAGAAGTACGAATATAAACCCGTGTAAATTCAGTATATATATATATATATATATATATATATATATATATATATATATATATATATATATATATATGTTACATGATACGTACCTTTTACAGAAAGAAAAAAATACATTTGAATTAACGACTTTCTTACTTGGTGTGTAAGTAACTTTAGTTTGTTATATTTCGTGAATTAACCGACTAAATAAGCAACATCATATGGCATACTTAACTGCATTTTTGGCAATTTATTTAATGACACGCTATATGATGAAAGAAACGAAAAAGACAAAATTAAATTTGAGACAGTTTCTTTAATTTCTCATAAATTAGTAGATATAGCTTAAATAAAGTATATTTTTTGAATATATGTAATAAGTGCAATTATACTATTTTTTTGACCTATCAAACGCTGTAAAAATGGAACAATACAAAATTTCAAGAATTGTACTCGAAAAACTATAGCTACATGTTTACTGAATAACTAAAAAAAATTGATCAAATTCGCTAAATATTTCTAGTAGAAGTCTTATCAAAAAGCTGAAAAAATGCAACTTTTCAGATCTCGCGTTTAAAGACAAATGACGGTGTAAAACGTGGTTAGAGAAACTTATGATCTTATCGGATATTCCAGGGCCATAGAGCTCTCCCTCCTCGTCACGGAGACGTTTTTAGTCTGCCACATGCATCTCCCTTTGTTGGATTCGGGCCATTTTTGCTGCGTTGTTCACTCTCCGCTCCGAGCAGTTGATGCGGTCCTCGTCGAGTCGAGCTGCGCACATCTCTACATGAGGTCCTATGGTAATTTTCAAGAGTTCGATAGCTTGCAGAATCAATGAAAATCCCTCATTGAAAATCATGACTGCCAGATGAATTGCAGTTTCGACAGCCTGGTTGCCAGAATGCCAATGAATGGGCGCCAGCATCCAGATGCAGCTGTTCAAAGTTATTTTGAGTTTGGGGGCCCAAACATCTTTCCAATAAACTTTCAGATGACAAACTCTCGTATATTGGTTTCAATAATTTGACGGTCGAGGGAGCGAGAGGAACTCTGTCATGCTGAAAAGTCACCAAAGTCCAGTTGGCCCCGGCCTGACGCCACTTGCACCAACTATCATTGCCAAGGGGATATTGATTGTTTCATTTAACGAACTGTAGTGCTTCAGGGATGCCCAAATCGCAGTTTTAATTTTTTCTATAGAATCAGAGTTTTGAGAAGTGCCAGTTCGTAAATTGAGCTACCTCGGAACGTTAACATGAAGAATATACACCTGTATTCACAAAATGTCAACAAACGTCCGCTATACCCTTCCGGAAAAGAATTTATACCTGAAAGAAAGACGGAGCAGGCACGCGCAGCTTGAGCGCTTGAAAAGGATAAAGGTGGCCATGTTACATGTTCCATATACCTACAAAGGAAAGTATATTTCACAAAATCCTTCATGTGGCGTGTTTCTGATTATATCTAGATTAAAAATGTGCAAAAAAAATCAATTTTTCAAAATCGCAAAAGTGGACTACCCCTTATATGAAATTTTCACAGAATTTGAAAATTTACTGTTGGAAAATAAAAGGTGTGGGAATATTTTAAAAACCTCTTTGAGGAATCTTATTTTACGACTGAGGCTACTAAATAAAAACATTTTAATGGCCTATATAATTATATTTTTGAAGACCTATCTATTGATAACGTTCTCATTGGGGAGTAATCTCTACTTATCACAAAAGGCTTTAACAGACAATAGAACTTTTTTTGTACAAAATGAGAACCAGGAAAGGAAAAGTTCGAATTGTTTCTTCTAAGTCTTGTTCGTAAATTAATAAATTAAATTACATACACCATACCCTATTCCATTTTCTCAAATAAAATTATTTATGTTAAATAAGAACTGATCACAATTTAATTCTACTTAAGATACTGATAAAGATAAAATACGTTTAAAATATTGATTAGCTGTGTAGCACTTCCACGATAAAACTTACAGAAAAATAATTTAGGCATTTCCGTCTTAGCTTTTTATATTCTATTCACAATAATTGCAATTTCCGATACAACCGAAAATGTAAATTTTAAAGTTTTCTTAGAATTAGGATTTATTTTAAAGTAGTATTGTTATATTTTTATAGTAAATTAATAAATAGAATTTCGAAGTTCCACAATATTTTTTTGCTTATTCGTGACATCTATAATCGATTTTTTCGTATACAATAAGATAAGTTTATTATGAATATACATACCAGAGAAATATAAAACAAAAATTACAATTTATAATATAATTAGAAATAAAAATTTAAACATGCGATTAAACCAGAAATAATTTTAAACTGATGTCTTTTCAAGACAGAAAATATCAAATTTTTACTATTGCGTACACACTGGAAATTCAATATAGTTGAAACAACTATGTTTTTTCTGTTTATAAATTAAGGTTTATTTTTTAATATGCAAAATACATGAATTCGAATACACGTCTTTTTTTCTATCAACTTAGAATCCAATTTGGCATCAAATATTAATTTCATTGAATAAAATATGCGTAAAATTATTGAATCGACTTTTAGGAAAGCTTAAAAAGCAAAAAATTAAGACTGATAAATATTTTATTTCTAATTGTATTCTTACCGTAGCTGGTAGGTATCTCATATTAGTAGTTATTAGTTTTATTTGTTAATAATTTTGAGCGAACTTTGAAAATTTCAGTTTCATAAAAAAAATTATATTGTTATTTTTCTCTTTTTGGCGGATTTTTTGAATTCGATTCAATTTTTTTTACAAAAATTTTATTTTAAAATTTTTTTTTAATTCTTAAAGTCGTAAGAAAGTATCCCTTTTATCCAAAGCTGAAGAACACATTAAATTGAACAACAAAACATTCTTTGATGAAAATTCCCAAATGCTATGTAGTTCTGAATGAAATTAAGAAATTAATTTGAGTTTCGTAATCTAGACACACAAAGCTCCCTAATACCGATATCGAAAGAATTTGAGACATGTAAAGTTTTTAATCTGACATATTTAATTCTGCATATTAAGTTTGAAGAAATTAATTTAAGATCAATAAGACAGGCCTCGAGAACCCCCTATATCAATTTCGACAAATCGGAAAAAAAATATAAAATTTTTATTCTTTTATATTATATGTCACATTAAATTGTAAAAAATTAACATCAAGTTCTTAATCAACCATTCCGAAAACCTTCTAATTTATATCATTTTGAAAAAATAGGACTAATGTTAAATTTTCAACCCACTATATTGGAGCCGCCATTATTAATTACACCCTCGAAAACTCCCAAGTACCAAATTTGGACATAATTCGGAAATACAAAAATTTTATACCGCCATATTGCATCTACCATACTGAATATAAAAAAATTATATTCGGTATTTACGCTCTTAGAAACCCCCTAGTATCTATTTTGAACAAAATGGAGAGATTTTAATTCGATATTTACTCTTTCAAAAACACACTCATACTAATTTTGGACAAAATCAAAATATATCAAATTTTTATCCCACCATATTGAGTTCAACATATTTATTTTTTCTAAAAATAATTTTAGATTCGTTATGTACGACTCAGAAACCAATCTGTGCCAATTTTTGAGAAAATCTGACAAAATTAATTTTTTGTCCTCCATATTACCAGTACCATCTTGGATTTTGCTGAACTAATTTTGGCTAGAATAATGTGAGGCTACCCCAGTAACTTTCTGAACACGATGCAAAAAATTTTCTTAGAATCGGTGCCGCTGGTCCAGAGTAATACTCTGACGCGTTTTGCGTAAGGGTAGTTCCGTAGAGCAGCAAGTCGTCTTCTACGGAACTACTCTGTTTACAACATCGGTCAGTGGATATTTCTCGTGCAGACAGTCATCGGTCAAATGCTCAGCGCAGGGGTATCGGTTTGACGTTATCTACTTATAATCGGGATATCCCTGTTCTCTAAACTGTTCAACGGATTGACTGCCCGATGATCAAAACATCCACTCGGTGATCGGTTCTCGGGCGACACCCTCGGGATTAATGTGGTCGAGGGCCCACTTATGCACCGGGCAGCTTGTTACCGTGGAGAAACGGCAAGCCAGAGGTCAATTGCGCGTTTAGTGCTGGCTGCTGCCTGCCTGTAACCTGTAATGTTAAAAATGGGACTTGGTAATTAAACAAACGGTTTTAAAACATCCTGCATCCTGTATTCCATACTTTTATAAAAAAACATGGCCTAAAACTAACTTACAACCTAAGATGGACAATAATGTAAACATTTAAACGGTTTGAAGGGCAAGTGTATGTTATGAGCGCTGTTCACGGTAGCGGTAGACGGTAACCCGACGGTATCATTCACAACGCTATTTACGTTACCCCGTACTACATGGTTGCGACGCTATTCACGACGGCTCGTAGTCAAATTATCGCGCTTTGTGTCTAAAATCCGCGGATGCTGTTCATGACGCTTCGTACTAAAAATCCGATCGACGGTGGTATACACGGTATGTCTAACACTAACTCGGCATCGATCGGCAATAGGCAGCGTCTCTACATGTGGCGGCAGCGATAAACGTCGGGGCGGCAGTTGTTATGCGCCCTTATCAACGGACATCGAAGTGCACCAGGTGGTAAAACACATTCATGGTCAATACGGAAACAAAACAAAACCTGACGGCATTCAGTTCGTGTGTGTATAGGTGACGGTAGGAAGGAAAGAAAGGAACTGACGCTGCCCGTACTTGTAAGGGTCCTCGACAGTGTCAGCAGGGTGGAACGACATTGCCCGTACTTACAAGGAACCTTGACAATGTCAATAAGTGGCGATAGGAAATTAGGAAAGAAACCTACACTGCCCATACTTATAAGGGTCCTCGGGATTGACGGTAGGAGGACACAACATTGCCCGGACTTACAAGGGTCCTCGACAATGCTGGCCTTTAGCGAGGTAGGACGTAAGGAAAAAAGAAGATGGTGAAACACCATATACATACAAGCCTAGTCTCACCTACATTGCTACACCAGGAAGGCGCAGTCCGGCAGGCGACCCAGGCAGTTCGTTGGGACTGTTGACCTGGTGGAGAACGTGCAGTTCTCAGCGAAATAATGGTCAGCTCGAGCTTAAGTAGACGGCTCAAGCTCCTACTATGCCGACAAATGACGGCGTGGGGTGATCGCGCATACAATACTGCTGTATACGGCGCGCGATTACTATGAACGGACCTTCTGAAAATCATCGGAAAATCATATTTCTCGGCATGGCGCGGCAAATTTAATTATATACCGGTAATACTGAAACTTTAGGCATTCTTTTCCCGCAAGAATCAGATTTTTTAGATGTTTAATAAATACGTTAAATCCCGGCGAACATACTCACGCCCAAAAATTTAGTAACTTCGTTACAATACATAAAAATATCGGTAGAATTTAAACCTCCTTCTATTGAAAGTAGATAAAAAAAAAGGTCATGAATAATTTATAAATGATATTATAATTATACCGCTTTACAGCCAATTTGCGACTATAATCCGAAAGGCAGCCTTTGGTTAATTTTTGGTCTCTAAATGTGAAAATGATTGTAAAAACTTCCTAACACGTAAGATTTTTGAGTTATGATTTTTACAGCAAAAATGAATGAGTATTTTAACTACATTATTTTAAAAAGTAATTTGCAATATACCGGAGCCCGACGTTGACAAATTTACGCTTTCCATAAGTTAGGAAAATTAAGCACAATCCGGTAAGACCACGTGGGGTGTCTAGGGATGACAATTCAACCACGAAATCTTAACACCCCGGGCTTAAAATAACGGGAGTTTTCATTTAAACCCATATAGTTTCAAATTTCACTCTGCACCATAGCAAAATCTAGTTATAGATGGCCTCTGTATACGAGAAGTACGCAGTGGCTTCTCGAGCTTCCGATACTTGATGTTTCTACAAAATACCAGAAGTACGGAAGGGCTATAAAAGCAGCTGGCCGGCAGTTGTATCATCAGTATTGGTTTGGCACGAATAGTGTGTTGGATAAAGTCAGCTAACGCCTGTAAATCTAGCATCACATCTCTGAATCAACGTATGCGACCGTACAAAAATATCTAAAGTACAGAAACTTGGCTGTGTTAACCCCGCAGATAATTTTTGCTACGTATGTGGTCAGTTTATCCATAAATCGCAGAAAAGTACAATTACAAAATGACCAAAGTAGCTCATAAGTATTTTAGATGTCTTGTTGGCAAAGATCAGGACTGGGCTCTTCACATATGTTGCCAAACATGTGCAGCAAACCTAAGTAACTGGTTAAATGGTAGACGCTCTTCTATGCCTTTTGCAGTTCCAATGATTTGGCGAGAACGAACAAATCATTTTAAGGGTTGTTACTTTTGCATGACAAAAGTCTCTGGTTTTTGAAGACAGAACAAACATAATATTGAATATCCAAATATTCGCTCAGCAATAAAACCGGTTCTTTACAGAGAAGGTTTACCAGTTACACCGCCCCCAGCAAAATGGAAGAAAGATTAAAAAATGTATAATGATAAATCAGAACCCGATAATGTATCGGAAAAGAACGATTATTATTTTTCTGAATGTGAACGAAAAGCACCCCATTTAATCGAACAACCTGAACTAAATGATCTAGTTCGGCACCTCCACTTGTCCAAAGAGCATGCTGAAATATTATGTTCTAAATTTTAACAATGAAATTTACTAGCCGCTGGAACCAAAGTTACAATATTTAGGAACCGTAACCAGGAGTAATTCTGTTTTCTACTCCGCAGGATAAAATAGTATTATGGAAAAATTAGAATGCACATAACCTGGACGAATGGTGCTTATTTATAGACTATTCTAAAATAAGTTTAAAAGTAGTTCTGCTTCATAATGGCAACAAAAGACCCTCTATTTCTACTGCACATGGAGTTGACATGAAAGAAACATACGAAAGTGTATCACATATATAAACTGACAAATATGTGGTGACTTAAAATTCAAAAGACTATTACTAGGGCTTCAGGATGGATTGACGAAGTATTGCTCTTTCTTTTGTCTTTGAGACAGTAGAGCAACACAGAAACATTACCAAGTAAAAGAATAGTTTTCGAGGGATCAATATATTCCAGGTCAAGCTAAAGTAAAGAGGACGCTTCTTATTGATCCCAAAAAAGTACTGCTATTTCCACTACGTATTACACTGGGATTGATTAAAAATTTCTTTAAAGCATTAGATAAAGAAAGAGATGCGTTTAAGTACCTTAAAGATTTTTTTCCTAAACTCAGTGATGCTAAGCTTAAGAGAGAAATATTTGTTAGATAGCAAATTAGAAAAGTACTAAGGGATCAACAGTTTTATCAAAAATTAGGTGATGTGTTATGGAAAAATTAGGAAGTGATGTTGAATTAGCTGCGTGGAGTTCTTTTAAAATAATTGTTTCGGAGTTTTTAGGAAACACAAAAATAATAAATTACGAAAAACTTGTAGAAGTATTTGAAAGCTACTGCAAAATAGGCAGTAACATGTCCCTTAAAATACACTTCTTGCACTTCCATTTAAATTTTGTTGCAGAGAATGTGGGTACGGTTAGTGGCGAGCAAGGAGAAATGTTCCACCAAGACACAAAAATGAATCAATGCTACCAAAGCAGATGGAATCCAGCAATGATGGTTGATTATTGTTGATTTCTTATAAGAGAAAGCGATCAGGAATATAGATGAAAGTCAACATTTGCAAAAAGTTCCTGTTATCCTTCAAATATCTTGTTTTTCTTATTATTTTGGACTTATGTATAAATATTATATAAAAATCTTTGTATTAAATAAAACTAACTGACACATTCTATAACTCAAAATATATACGTGGTGAAAAATTTTCATTATTGAATTCGCAATCAGGATGCTTTAAACTTCCACGGACGGCCATTATTATATCAGTCGCAATATTTTTGTTGGTATTTGTTGGCTAGTGTTATAATTAAATATCCTAGATATATTTCAACTAACGCAAGGTTCTATTTGTTTTATTTTTTATTCAGGGTAACTCAAGACCAATTAACCGAATCCCAATGAGTGCGGGTTAAGCTAAGATTCATATTTTTTGTACAATCACTTCAACAATTTTTTTTTCTGGTAAACTATAATATTAAACTAAAAGGTTTATTTCCTTTATTTCTTTCTAATCCAGAACTTATTATTTATTCACTTATTTTGACTTTGTCGGACCAATTAGTTAAATAGTTAAAAAAATGTTTATATTTTCAATATCCTTCGGATTTTGTAAAATCCGTTGCAGGTGCACAAATAACATTTTGCTCGTAAATAGGGTTTCCCATATTTCAACGCTGTAAATTTGTTTTCCTTATAGATGGGTTATGCCTTAGTAAATAATGAAAAACAAACAAACATGACCCCAATTTACATTGGTAATTCTTTTGTATTGCTTCCTTCATAATGCAAACAAGTTAAAAATACATAAAGTGGATTTTTTATTGGAAAGAAGACTTGTTTGACTTCGATAAAAAGTACTTGGTATATTTTATCCACTTGTTACTTCGTAATTTTTTTATGAAATTATATTAGAAATTGTTACTCTCACTTATTTCCGAGAACATTTAGATAATTATTTGTTATGGTCTCCTACCTTTGTCGATCAATAATTTGGCTAATTTGATTGATTTTAGAAAATTATAAGCAAGAATAAATTAGTTAATAAAAGTTTAATTTCTGTTTAGTTTTTGTGTTTCAATTTGGTGATTATTTTAAACATTACTCAGCTTTATTTCTAGTAATTTGATTTCTTGATTACACCATATTTATTGAGTTTACTATTATTAGTTTTGTTCTCAAAACTGATTAGTAGGATTAATTTTATAAAACAATTTATAGTTGTTTCTAACCTTTTAATTTAAATTGGGAACATATTTTGTTTAGAAAAGATGATTAATGGTTGTTGAAAAAACCAACTAAAAAGTTCAAAATGGCATATTTTATTGCAATGAAGTGTTAAGTTTTTTCTGTTGAATTTTAATCAACGCCGATTAAACAATTTTAATTTATATACGTAATTCTCTTTTCAGGCAGAGAAATGGGAAATATATACAAACAGTTTATTTCCTGCAAATACCGCTCTAGTTCTCTTTTATATGCGTTTAGACTACCTTATGATATCGTCAGTGGAACTGTATTAGACCGAGACTAACATTCGCAGGAAATAACTGATATATGAAATATAAATTTCAAGGTATGTCGGTAGGATATTGCAACCTGCCACCTACCTACCTCGATGTCAGACTGAGAAATATCGCCAGTCGAACGACATCTATGAATCACTGGAGTAGTGAGAAATTTTTTAAAAAATCAAAATTTCAGTATGAAATAAAGAAATCTATCTGCCGTATTTAAATAATTGTTATATATGTAATTCTCTTTTCAGGCAGAGAAACAGAAAAATGTATACAAACAGTTTATTTCCTGTGGCAGGTTGCAATATCCTACCGAGATATCTTGAAACTTATATTTCATATATCATTTATTTCCTGCGAATTTTGCTCTCGTTCCGATACAGCTCCACTCATCAGATCATGAGGTAGTCGAAATGCGTATGAAGAGAGGACCAGAGCCGTATTTGCAGAAAATAAACTGTTTATATATTTTCCACTTTTCTGCTTGAAAGGAGAATTACATATATAACAACTATTTAAACACGGCAAAGAGATTTCTCTATTTCTTACTGATATTTTGATTTTTTTTTAAATTTCTCACTACTCCAGTGATTCATAGTCGTTCGACTGGCGATATTTTTCAGTCTGACATAGAGGTCGGTAGGTGGCAGGTTGCAATATCTTACCGACATACCTTGAAATTTATATTTCACATATCAGTTATTTCCTGCGAATGTTGCTCTCGGTTCGATACAGCTCCACTGACAATATCAGAAGGTGGTCGAAACGCGTATGAAGAGAGGACCAGAGCGGTATTTGCAGGAAATAAACTGTTTGTATATATTTTTACTTTTCTTTGCCTGAAAGGAGAATTACATATATAACAACTATTTAAATACGGCAGATAGATTTCTTTATTTCTTACTGAAATTCTGATTTTTTTAAAAATACAATTTTATGTTACAAATATCGGTAAGTCACTGTTTTATTTTTACAAGACATGATCCAATAGTGCAAAAACTTATAAAGAATTCCTATGAAATATCATTTAGAAATTAAAGATTTGCCGATTCCTGTTTAACATTACTCCCTCGCCAAGGGACATCCTCGAGAACCAAGACTGACCCAATGATATGCAAGATGCTTATCAGCAAAACTAGAGCACCATTTGTTGCATTTATTCCAACCTGGAATAGTGCGGTCTTTATGACTTTGTTTAATTTAACATTCAAATAATATATTACATATATCGATTAGTAACCTTTCTTGACAATAGGTTTAAGTCAAAATTTACAGTTCTAATATAATTTTAAATGGAAATATCAAAATTGCTATATATGGTATTTAAATATCGATAACTTTGTTTACAAAATATTTAGTATTACCCTTCTTCTATATATTTTTTATTTGAATACAAAAAAATTAAAAAATCATTCGAAGGTATTTATTAACCACATTTCACCTATTTCTACTCATTTGTATCGAAAACTAGAAAAATAATTTCTTTATCTACGACGCACGTACCCACAGTATTTTTGTCTTGTTCTAACTTCGTTCGATAATAAGCCTAATCTGGAAAGTACGTTCCATTACACTGGACAATAGCCAAAACGTATCTAATATTAGATCGACTAAATCTTACCATCTTTGGTATACTTGTCTTTATAGTATTAGTTCATGTTTTAGAGATACGTAATATCACGTTTCCCTATAACAATGTAACCGCACATAGTATATTTGCATTGTTATAACAATAGAAGAGTGCGACATTGCTAAATATACGTTTTTCCCAAGTTAGGGAAATATTGCACAACTTGGCAATATCGCATGAAATGATTTGAATAAAAAATTCTCGAATATTCTCTAAAAATGTAGAAGCCGTATTTGGGTATATAAGAAGCTTCAAAGTGGAGTTTTTAGTCAGTCGAAGTTAGTAAGTCGAATGGAATTGTTGAGATTGGAAGATGTCATGAAATGTGTAAACAATTCAGATCACTTCTGTTATGTTTGTGATGAGGTGACTTTTGCGTCTCAGTAGCGGTCTATTATCCCATTAGTAAAAAAGGCATATCACCTTTATTTCGGTTGCAATATTGGGGATCAAGACAAACAGTGAGCGCCATATATCTGCTGTAATGCATGCGCTTTAGAAACTGGTCAATTAGTAAAAAACGATCTATGCAGTGTGCTATCCCAATGATCCGGAGAGAGAGCATTCAAATCATGATAATGATTGCTATTTCTGCATCCTACCTCGTATTGAGCAAGGCATTAGTATATCCAAGAAGAAAAATTCGGTTATCAAATAACTAAATATACCACCTGATATGAGATCTGTGCCTCATAGTGACGAGCTTCCTATTCCATAACCCCCAGAAACATGATACAACGATTTATCAAGAAGAAGATATGCCATCAACATCAAGACATCCTGACTTCACACCCAGCACGTTATACTGCTAACCGTACAAAATAACCTAATCAGAATTAAACAATCTTGTGAGAGACTTTGAACTTTCAAAAAGTAAAGCAAAGTTTCTAAGTCAAGATTGCAGCAGTAGAACTTATTAGAAGAAGATGTTTCAGTATGAGTAGTGGGAATAGGGGGCTCCTAGTTGACCCCCCCACCACTTTTTTGATTGGTCAGCCAAGAATGACCTTGTTTCTGATTGGCTGCCCAAGTTCGCCCCCTATTCCGATTGGTTTCATAAACTCCGCCTCTTTTTGCTCCACCTCCTACCTCCTTCCTAACCACCACAGTAGTTGGAGGGGAGCTGGTAGCAGTTGGAGGGGAGCTGGTATTTTAAACGATCGAATCTGAGCGAACTTCAGTCATTCGTGCGCGATGTCAAATAGCGACCAACAACAACAACAACAGCAACTCATTGAACGTGTAGGCCAAGTAATAATTTCCTACCAAAAACACGGAAAAAATCTTACCGATTTTGAAGATCAAGACTTGGCCTTCTTTCCCATCAACTACTTGAAAACATTCGTCGATTCACTTAGTTTACAACAAATTTGGAACAGGTTGCCGGAAAATTATAGAAGTGACGAAGAATTGCAGCTAAATTTGCCGTGTTTTAAACACTATCCACTATATCAACACCACATAGACGGCCCGCCATTATCAATTAAAAAGTGTTGTAAAATTAAAAAATAGTGTGAACAAGTGAATCGAGTTTCATCGGACAGTCTTCGAAATGGATCAGACACATGTATATTTAGATTCTGCTTGTGATGAAACGATCCAGTCAATGTACAAAGATGAAACAACTCATTTTAACTTGGCTGGAAGAGGAAAGTTTCACGCAAGACAGGATTCTCTGATCACTATTGATCGAAATAATTTCGAAGACGACGATGAAGATGAAGAAGATGATGGGATAGAGGATAATGGCGTTCCAAACGGGTGTGGAGAAGAGGGGCTCGTGAAAGTGGCAAAAATAAATGCAAGTGATACATTGACACCAAATTACCTTACGCGAGAAGTGTGCGTTTTTCAATCTTATGTCGTAATTATTTCATCTTCTGGCGGTGCATATAATTTATGTTGTGAATGTTACTATATACATGCTTTAAATTGCCCAAATGGGAAAAATAATTTTGTTAATAGCCACTATAAACGATCCTTTATATGTTGCGAAAAAGATCTGCAATGCAACACGTGTGAAAACGATTTATTCATAACAACTCCTTCACAAGCATGTATAATATGTAACAAACCAGAACTAAAGAATATGCAAAACCATCTAATCGAAAAATCAAATTTTAAATAAATTTATTTCACTTGCACTTATTCATGCACTATGGCGTTTTTAATATTAAGTTTAAGTTTAAAATATTTTATAAGAATTTAGATTTTGTTCTGCTAAGTTAAATAAATATAAGAAACTATGTAAATAAATATAAGGGAATGATGTGAATAAATAAGAATTTGTATTTATTCCCATTGAAAGAAATTATAATTTTGTTCTTTCAGTGTAGAATAATTCTTTTCAAATAATATGCACAACAACCCTACCGATAAATCAAATTTAAATAAATGAATTTGATACTCCACTTGAATTTATTCATGCACCCTAGTAGTTTTTGAATATTAAGTTTAAAATGTCAACTAATTTAAATAAGATTTCATATAAAATATAAGTTGTAAGATATAAGTTATAAGATATATATTAAGTTTAAGTTAAATAAATATAAGGGTGCCATCTAAATAAATAGAAATTTGTTTATATTAAGATTTGAAGAACTAATGATTTTGTTCTTTCAGTGTAGAATAATTTTTTCTACATAATATGCACAATCAATCCTATCGATAAATTGAATTTTAAATAAATGAATTTGATACTGCACTTGAATTTATTCATTCACCCTAGTATTTTTTAATATTAAGTTTAAAATGTCAACTAAGACATTTAAATAAGATTTTATATATAAGATAAAGAACAATTAGGTTTAATTCCCTGACAACAGACTATGATTTATTCTTCCATGTTAAAAAAAAACCTAGTTTTCATTACTATGCTTGTAAAAAAAATTATATTCATCCTATTCATAATAATTCTTTCAAGTTAAAGAAACTTGGTTATTAGGTGTGATTCTGTATAAGAAATAGAAAAAAATAAAATATTTTCTTCAACGACTTTGTTTTTTATTATTCCCATATCCAAAATACAAATATACATATATACATAAATACATATTTATAATTTATACCATTTTGGGTTGCCAATTGCTGCTGTCTGCCAGAGGTTGCTGTTGTCTGCCATAGGCTGCTGCTTTGCCATCGGTTGTTGTTGTTGTCTGCAAGAGGTTGCTGCTCTGCAAGAGGCCAATTTATAATTTATAATTTATTGGCCTCTTGCATTTTCGAGGGTAACTCTGCCTTCGCTGCTGCTGCTGTTGTTGTTGCTGTTGTTGTGTCTGCTCCTGATGCTGTTGATGTTGCTGTTGATGTTGCTGCTGTGGCCTCTTGCATTTTCGAGGGTAACTCTGCCTTCGCTGCTGCTGCTGTTGTTGTGGCTGCTCCTGATGCTGTTGATGTTGCTGTTGCTGCTGTGGCCTCTTGCACTTTCGAGGGTAACTCTGCCTTCGCTGCTGCTGTTGTTGCTGTGGTTGTGGCTGCTCCTGCTGCTGCTGCTGTTGTTGCTGCTGTTGTTGTGGCTGCTCCCGCTGCTGCTCCTGCTGCTGTTGTTGCTGCTGCTGCTCTGCCATAGGTTGTGGCCGATCTTCTTCCATAGGCTGTTGTTGCTCCATCATCAAAGGTTGAAGATCCATTGCTCGGTCTGGATCCCACTCAAAGGCGATAGGCTCGGGATCCAGGTCTGGCTCAAACATATTGATAAATTCTTCATCTAAATAGTCAACCTCTGATGGTGGCGGCCACATCACCGTGTTCTCGGAATTTGGACTCTGACGATCCATCAGATTAATCTGATTTTCCAAGAATCCCAGAAAGTCTTGTAGTGTTATAATTATGAACGTACTCATTTTGAGACTTTAAACTTAATGAATGCTAAGTCAAGACGCTGTAAATCCTTATATACAATACTGAAATACCACTTTTCCTACCTCCAGCGGCAAAACCAGTCCGAAGAATGAGAAGAAGAAGAAGGCAAAGATAGCGTGAACTCGAGAGAGGTCGTTCAACGGTCGTAAGTTGTTTTGTTCTTAAGAAAAAGACGAGTAAAGAGGAGAAGAAGAAAAAAAAAAAAAAGTTGTTTTTGGAATAATATAAAAAACGAAAAAAAAAAAAAAAAAAAAAAATTAAAAAAAAAATTAAAAAAAAAAAAATTTTAAAAAAAAAAAAAAAAAAACTGTTTTTTATATTATTCCAAAAAACAACTTTTTTTTTTTTCTTCTTCTCCTCTTTACTCGTCATTTTCTTAAGAACAAAACAACTTACGACCGTTGAACGACCTCTCTCGAGTTCACGGTCTCACGGTTCCCGTCGTACCATGCAGTGCCACGCCGTACCAGCCGGTACCAGGCTCTTGGCTGCTTTAAAAGGCGGCTGGGTACGAAGCGTCTCTTCAGTTTACATCTCGCTATTAGCGTACGCTTGTAAAATTATCGAATCTGTTGTGAATATATCTAGATAGTCCGATTTATTTCGAATTGTGTGACGTAGTGACATATTAATTTTTATTTGGTTTGTATTGTTGATTTCATATTTTTGATTTGATATTTTTGATTTAATATTTTTGACTTAATACTTTGGATTTTCATTCATTTTTACTTAATCTTCTAAAAGCCAATTTTTGATTTTTGTTGATTTTTCATTTTTGTGGATTTTTTTTGATTTTTTATTGATTTTTTGATTTTTTTATTGATTCATAATTTTTTTATTTTTTAATTTATAATTTAAAATGTCATTTTTAAATGTAAAAATTGAAAACATCGACTTAACAGCCTTCGATTTAAACGACGCTTGCCTTGTGCATGATTTGATTGATTGTTCATTTTGTGGGCTAAGCGACGAGGAGCTAGATATTAAATTTAGGGAAATTGATATTAATACATTTAACAATTCATCTGAATCTGGCGATTCTTCCGAAATTGGTGAAAGCGATATTTTGACACAGCTCTTAAAAGTTTTGGATGAATCTATTATCCCTGATATTCCTCAAGAACCTCTTGAAACAATTAATTTCGATGATTTAAATAATGATATATTAAGGAAAAATTTAATTAACAATTCTGAAATAAATGAGGGATATAATTTGGAACAACTTTTAGATATATTAGAAGGGGGTGAAATTGGTGAAAATAGCTCAGGGCAAAATTTAATTAAGGGTGATGTGGAATATCAGGAGACTTTTGAGAGCTGTGAGGAACAAAATAATAAGGGGGTTTTAAACAATAATAATAATGGGGTTGGTAACGAGGGAGCTTTAAATAATGATAAGAGGATTGGCATTGGGGGTTTTTCGAAAAATAATATGGAAGAGGTTTATCGCCCCCACTATTCGCCAATTTCAGATGCATCGTCAGATTCATCAGAGGATTCCAACGACAGCGTTGAGACTGTTATAAACGTCTCAGCCAAAGCTCAGCATAATTTTATTAAAGTGTTGGATCAAAATTTAATTGAAGGGTTGGATCAAAATTTTATTCAGGGGTTTGAACAACCATCCAAATTTGGCTATACCAGAAATTCAGTAAATTCGGTAGATGTTTTTGATTTGAGTTGTGGCGAAATTGTGGGGGACATTGAGGTATATACTTATACTGAAAATTTTGAAGATGAGCAGCCTCAATGTCCCTTAATTTCTTCCTGTAATCAAAATCAATTTTTGAAAAATCCTTCTGGCCTAAATTTAGAACAAAGTTCTGAAAATTTAATTGAAAAAAATTTACCCAAAAAACGTTCTTTATCAGAAACAAATGATTGTTCAGATTTAAAAAAGTCAAAATTGGACGGTGATATTTCTAGTTCCCAAACTTTAGGGGCACAAATTTCAAAAAATTCTTTACCAGTCGCTGTAACAACAGCTCCGAAAATCAATCCAACAAATAAAGTCGCTATTGGAGAATTAGATAAGTTTCTACATAAGAAAACTAAGCCGAGCTTAAATAGGAATGAAACAAGGTGTGCCACATCTAGATTTAAGTCAATGGTTTATTCCTATTTAAACTTAGATAATATATGTAATAATTTATCTAATTCGACTTTAAAAGACGTTAAAAATTGTATTCAACGACAAGGCGATCTTCTTTTAAATTTGGGAAATATATTTTTTAAAAAAAATCCATGTTTTTCTTCAAATTAAAAAGTGAATCCAAAAGTTAATTCAAAAGTAAATCCAAAAGTTTTCTAAATTGCGCGAGCTGAAAAAATTGCTAATTATTCTATGTCATTGGGTCTTGATAGATCGAAATTGTATTTATTTAAAAGCGACACGGCCCTAACCGATTCCATTTTAAAATGACTCTCCTTTGCACACACTGCTTAAGAGAATTTAAAAGAAAATCACATATTGTACGCCACCTTCGAGAAAATGTTGTTAATAACGAAAACACCTTTAACTTGGAAGATTATATAATTAATCGTAAGTATTTTTTTTATAACATATTTAGCTATAATTTTCCTTTTAATTTTTTTTTATTATTAATAAAGGTTTACAGAGGAATTAAAAAATAATAATTGTTTCAGTTGATGAACTACTTTCAAGACCTCCAATGCGATTTTGCCAAGATTGTGAAGTAAATGTCAAATCTAATTCCTGGAGCACACACTTGAGGACAAATATTCATAAAAACAGGAGCTGCATAAAATATGGAAATGGAATTGACATTATCAGGAGTGCATTTAAATGTCGAATAGCTTCCTACAGAATATATTCGCAGAATTATCACATCGACATCAAAAAGTTTCAGCAAGATGTTGGTAATAAAGTGCAAACATTAATACGCCAGCGTCAACAGGAATTTACATGTGCTAAAGTAAATTTGGAATTATTTGGAATATATTATTCTCCAACTTTAACCTCTACTTCAATTAAGTCATTTAATACACCGTTCTTCATTGTAACCCATACAACTGATCTACAACAGCTTTACGATGATTTATTCAAGATTATTGAAACCAAAGCAGATGAATTGCCGGAAAGAGACTCAGGTAATTATTATTTAATCTCAAGAGCTAAGTTTTCTTAATCTCAAGAGCTAAGTTTTCTTAATATCACTTGTACATCTCTAACAAATATTATTCAGAACTAATTTTTTAATTCCTATTACAGGGTGGGCTCTACAAAGAATTCTGCATTTGGAAGTCAACATCAATAAGTACAACCCATTGAATGCCTCCTCCTACATTAAGATGCATCACTTTTCTAAATCAATAGTGAATGTGATGAATGAGGACAATTGCTGTTTCGCCTGGGCAGTGGTTTCAGCAGCATACCAGCCAACCGGTAATCCTCGAAAGACCTCATCATATCCAGACTTCAGAGACGCTTTCGATTTTACAGGTATTGAATTTCCAGTAAAATTATTAGATATAAAAAAGTTTGAGGAAAAAAATAATTTGTCCATAAATGTATATGGAGTTGAAAAATTTTTAAGGGATAATAAAAAGGTATATGAGATTGTCGGTCCTTTACATTATAATAATGAAAAGAAAAAATTACATATTAATTTGCTTTTAATAAGTTCTGATGATGGAAATAACCACTACTGTTGGATAAAGGATTTAGGTTGCTTGGTATCCAAACAATTATCAAAAAAGAAAATAAAAAAATACTTATGTGATGGATGCCTTCAATATTTTGGAACATATGAAAAACTTAACACACATTTAGAACGTGATTGTAGTTTTGTTCGAATTGAGCTTCCTTCAGATAATTTGATTTTGGATAAATTTGGCAATTATATTCCTGCAAATATATTAAAGTTTCAAAATATTCAGAAACAGTATAAAGCTCCTTTTGTTATTTATGCCGATTTTGAATGTTATTTGAAAAACATTGAGTGCCAACAATCTACACCTGATTCGACAACCTCATATACTATTAAAACTGCTGAACATATACCCTATTCATTTGCTTATTATATTAAATCATCATTTGATGAGAATGTTGTGTGTCTTAAACTTTATAGAGGTACAGATTGTGCTATAAAATTTATTGAATACATTGAAAATGATGTAAAAGAAATTTATAAAAAATATTTAAAATATCAAGTACCATTGAAAGATTTATCATCTGTGGAACAGATTGAATATGAAAATTCTAGCATTTGTTATGTATGTGAAAAACCTTTTTCAAAAGGAAATTTCATAAAGTGTAGGGATCATTGTCATATTACAGGTAAATATCGAGGAGCCGCCCACTCAATATGTAATTTGCATTTTAAACCTCCAAAATATATACCAATAGTATTGCATAATTTAAAAAACTATGATTCTCACCTATTTATTAAATCGCTTTGCTATAATAAAGAAAATATTAGTGTTATAGCTCAAAATAAAGAAAAGTATATTTCTTTTAGTAAGGAAATTTTCGTTGATGTGTCAGAAAAGCGGAAACCAGTTGCTTTGCGACTACGCTTTATAGATTCTTTTCAATTTCTCCCAGAGTCTTTAGAGTCACTATCACAAACTCTACAAGATTCACAATGTTTTGAAATTAAAAAGTTTTTCTCAAATGCTGATGAATTTCGATACATTAGACAAAAAGGGGTATTTCCATACTCTTACATAGATTCCAACGAAAAATTAAATGAGAAATCTCTACCATTGATTGATAAATTTTATAATAACTTAACCGATGAAAATATCTCTCCTCAAGACTACAGTCGTGCTGTAGAAGTGTGGAATCTATTTAAGTGTTCTACAATAGGGACTTATTCCGATATTTACTTAAAATCAGATGTTTTACTTTTGGCTGATGTTTTTGAAAATTATAGATCCACATGTATTAAAACCTATAAGTTAGATCCTGTTAATTATGTCACTAGCCCTTCTATGTGCTGGGATGCAATGATGAAATTAACTAATGTAGAATTAGAATTATTAACGGAACCAGATATGCTTCATTTTTTCAAAAAAGGTGTTCGTGGTGGGGTTAGCACTTGTTCCAAACGCAAATCTGAAGCAAATAATCCATTCTTAGAAAATTTTAATCCTGAAAGACCTACAACATATATCGCTTACTTAGACGCCACAAATTTGTATGGTTATGCTATGAAACAATATTTGCCTGAAAAAAATTTTGCTTGGGTACCTAAGCTCGAAATAGAAACTTTAAATATATCCGAACTTTCAGATACATCATCTATAGGATACATATTTGAAGTTGATTTAGAATATCCAAATTATTTACATGATAGTCATAATGATTTCCCATTTTGTCCTGAACAATATACACCACCAATTTCAAACCACTCAAAATTAATTCCAAACTTACATAATAAATATAACTATATCATTCACTACCGATATCTGAAACAATGTCTACAATTTGGACTCAAAATCATAAAAATACACAGAGCAGTTAAGTTTACACAATCACCATGGTTAGCGGAATATATAGATTTAAATACAAATTTACGAAATTTATCTAAAAATAAATTTGATAAAAATTGTTATAAATTGGCAAATAATTCAATTTTCGGTAAAACCATGGAAAATGTTGATAGGCGAGCAGATATTAAATTAGTATCTCAATGGGAAAGACAGGGTAATAAATTTAGTGCCGAAAAACTTATTTCTAAACCTCAATTAAAGGATTTTAAAATTTTCTCTGAAAATCTAGTTGCTCTTCAACTTCAACAGGTTTGCATTGAATACAATAAACCAATTTATGTTGGGATGAGTATTCTGGATATTGCAAAAACTGTAATGTATAATTTTTATTATGGGTATTTAAAAGTAAAATATGGTAATAATTTAAATTTATTATATACGGATACTGATTCCTTAATTCTTGAAGTTCAGACCCAAAACTTTTATGAAGATATGAAGCTAAATCTGGATCAATTTGATACTTCTAATTTTTCTGAACAAAATATTCATTGCATGCCTATTACAACATCAGTTGTTGGTAAATTTAAAGATGAGTACAAAGGGATTCCCATTGAAAGTTTTTATGGAACTGGTGCTAAAGCATATTGTATAAAATCCAAAAATAGTGTAGATAAAAAAGCAAAAGGCGTTAGTAGATCATGTATAAAAAATCAATTAACATTATCAGATTATAAAGATGTTGTTGAGAAAGGTGACAAAATATTCTGCACCATGTATGTATTCAAGTCAGATATGCATAATATATACACTAATTTGTTAAATAAATTGGCATTAACAACTCATGATGATAAAAGATATTGTATACCAAATTCCACAAAAACTCTTGCATGGGGACATAAGGATATTTTGGAAACAGATTTTTTTGATAAAGATATGAAAATGATGTATGATACTCTAACTTTTTTAAGTTCTGGAAACGAAAATGGATCTAAAAATAAAAAACCGCGATTAGAATTAACTACTCCTAGTAATTTTTCATCTTTATAAAGACATCATTTTATATGATGATAAATTATGTAAGTCGTTTTTGAAGCTTTAAAAGTTGGAGGGGAAACTGAATCCAAAAACATATATATTGTATAGAAATACCATTATTTGTTAGTAATATTACAACAATGACTGCTGCATCTTTAATAGTTTTAGTTTCCCTTGTTGGAAATGTGATATATGTAAATTACATTCCTAATACAGTTAGGGCTGATATATGTATAAATGCCCTCAAAAATGAAACCGACTGCTACAAACAGATGAAAATGACATATCTTGTTGGAAATTCACACTTTTTTACCTATAATGTAACTGATTCTGCTTTGTGTGAAAATACATACATAAAAATTAAATATTCCATGACAAACAAACCATTACAATATTCAGATTGGATTCCTTTCAATAATAAAAAAGAAGAATCTTGTCATTGTGTCTGTTGTTATATATTTGTTATTATATTTACAGCAGCAATATTTATTTGTACATGTTTAATTTTATTGTATTTCATGAAAAAATATCTATAAAAATATTTAATAAATGTTAAAAAAATAATATAAATTTTGTTTTTTATTGATTCTCGTTAGTATAAAGACATTTAAAGTTTATCCCCTCCTCTTAAATGGAGAGGGAAAATAAGTTTACCCCTCCACTTGAGAGGAGAGGGAAAATGTATAAAATTTAGGAGCAAACGGATTGATAGTTAGTTTTTTGAGAGCAAGCAGATAGCCAGTTAGTTTTTGAAATACATCATTTAAAATGTTCAGTAATCAGAGTAAAAATATATTTGAAAATTCACCATTAAAAAAGAAAATAAAAAAAACAATTATAAATTCTACAAAATATAATTTAAATAATTCTAACTCTAAATATGCTGTGATTGGTTTGTGGGTGGAAAGTGATTTTCTACCATGCATTGAACTTGGTGGTAAAAATGGTCAGTCTGTGATATTAAATGAAGATGATTGGAAGAACTTATTGCAATATCAAGGAGTTATAACAAATTATATGTTTTCACCAAATGTTTTCAATGAACCGATATATTTGCAAAATTTATCTATTCATTTTGAAAAGATTGGTGAATTACCAATAGTGAAGATTGTGAAAAGCTGTGATTTTATTTACTATGGAAATGAAACTGTGTGCAGACTATGGGAACAAATTCCACTTATAGAATATAGACTAAATGTTTTACAAAAACAAAACTTTCGACGTTATTTCAACGTTTTTAGAAATAACAATTTTTACGACGGAGATTCTTTTGACAAAATATATAATGTCCTTTCTCCAAAACAAAATCTAAATAGTGAAAATGTGTGCTCCATGCTGGAACTGCTGTTGAATCATCCCGAAGAACTAGAACAAAAATTAAAGTCTAAGCACTATTATGAAGAAGACAGTATCTATTGATGAATCAAGAAACCAAATTCATCTGATGGTTGCTTGGAACTTCGCCTACAGAAAAGCTCGTATGACTTCTGAAGAGTTTATAAATCAAAAACATTTTAGAAGAAGGATTAAATTGACTGAAGAAATTTTAAATCCCATATTAGACTCTGATTATAGGAATATTGTATTTAAAAAAATGTTTATGTAATAAGCTTATTTTTAAATAAAACAAATATATATAAAAAATCATTTTTTTTTATTACAAACATCAATTATTATTACAGCATTAATTACTATTACATCACATCTCTCTTGAAGATCCAAGAGTTATAAGATTTATCTAATCCTAACCATTTTACAAATACTTTGTTTCCTTTCTTTCTTAACACTTTTTCCACCAGATATACATTTGGGTGTCTTACTTTTTGAAGTTCTTCTTCATAGAAACCTCCTTGAATATCTATCCCATTTCCATCTTGAATCAAATACGTTGTTGGATTAGTAAGCTGGATTTTTTTTATTTGAAAAATTTCGTTTGACCAGTTGGGCGTGTAACCTTTAGAAAATTGTTCGCGAATCTTGCTTATTCGTACTCTATCACTGACACGAAATTTTGGTGATCTGGGATCCACAGTTTTCCTATGAGTATAAGCTGATTTCAAGATTTCCATTTCATTCTTTTTGTTAACTTCGTTTGGTTTTTTTCCGATTGTTGAATGCTTAGTATTATTGTATTCTGTAATTATTTCTTTAAGAAAGCTGATCCATTTATAATTACCTAGTAAACTAAACTTTTTCCACATTTTGTTTTTTATCGTTCTATTTACTCTCTCTACAATACTAGCTTTCATATTAGAAAATGTGTTGTAATGATTAATTTTGAACTGCTCCATAAGTTTCTGAAAGTCTTGATTAAAGAATTCTTTACCCTGATCAGTATTCAGATTTGTTGGGGGAGTTTTTAAAGTTAATAGAATTTTTTTCATTGCAGCTGCTACATCTTTACCAGTTTTGGATTTTACAGGTTCTGCCCATACAAATTTAGAAAACACATTTATTACCATTAAAATATATCTTAAACCCCTATTAAATTTCGCATATGGCTGCATTTCTATCAGATCAGCTTGAAATAGATCATTAAGCCCTTTTACAATTGTTCGTCTCCTTCTATATCGCCTTCTCGCCGGTTTATGTAATTCATTTACAACGTCTTGCTTAATTTTACTCATTATTAATTTATACCTTACTCTCGAAAATAAATCCCACAAATAACTTTACCTCCTTCTAAACCGTTTATAAAAGCCCTTTATCGCTGATGTTGTAAAATATAAAAAAAAAATCATCTCAGTTTTTTTTAGTAAGTTCTTTAATTTTATTTTCCATTGCTTCAAATGATTTTTTATTTTCATTTATAATTTCTTTTATTGACGAATTTATTTGGGTGATGTTGTTAGTAAGATCAGAAATTTTTACATTAAATTTATTTTCCATTGTTTCAAATGATTTGTTATTTTCATTTCTAATTTCTTTTATTGACGAATTTATTTGGGTGATGTTGTTATTAAGATCAGACATTTTTACATTAAATTTAGTTTCCAAAAGAACATTTGATAACGTATAATCTTTTTTGAAACCACCTAATGTTGAATTCATTTCTTCTCTTGCATAATTCATTGTATCATTAAATTCTTTTCTAGAAACTTCAGCAGCTCTTTGAACTAATTCGTTTAAAGATTTTATTTCTTTTGTTAATTTATCTTCTAGATTTTTTATATCTTTTCCTAATTGAAATTCTGCATTTGTAATATCTAATGTCATTTTCACAATTTTTTTTTCTATATTTTTTATGTCTGACACTGTCTTTTCAGCTTTGTGTAGTATATCTGTATAAGATGTTTCAAGTTCTTTTATGAGTAAAGAAGTCTCCTCGATTTTTGAACTATTATTTTTAATTTTAATTAATACATCCTTTTTAGAAACTTCTATTATAGCTTGCACTACTTCTAGTAAGGATTCTAATTCTTTTTGTAATTTCTCATCGATTGCCTTTGTAAAATTTCCCTCGTCAAAAGACGTTTCAGATTTGGTTTTCAGATTGTTTAACTGCTTTAGTATATCCTCGATTTTTTCATTATCTTTTGTAATTTGATCTTTGAATTTTGTTTCAATTTTTTCATTTTCGTTTTGAAAATCCTCCTTCAATTTGTCTTCTAAATATTGTAAATTTGATTTATATGCATTGATTTTAATTTCAAATTCTTTAATTTGTTCTTTAAATTCATTAACTTTGTCGGTATCTTTTTTGTGAATTAGGAAATGAGTGTTCATTGATTTTTCAAGATTTTGTGTATTTTTATCCATAACGTCATGTATTTTCTTAAAATTCCTTACTTCTTCTGCTACTCTATCATTAAGCAAATTAGTAAAATTTTGAAACTTTGATGTAATTTCCTTGGAAATACTGTTCTTGACATTGTCAATTGCTGAAGTATCCTTAATTATTGATTTAATTGATGTAATTTCATTTTTTATTTCATTTTCAAAATCATCAACTTTATCATATTTTAACTTCACTACGTCAAAGTCATTTGCATATTTAGAAACTTTCTGAGAAAATTTTTCTACTACATCATCATTTCCATCAACAGTATTTTTCAAATTAATTATCTTGTCATTATATTCAGGAATAACTTTATCCTCAAATAACTTAATCTTTTTTGCAATATTTTGTATATTGTTATCATATTCATTTATTCTCTTATTTAAATTATTAACATCGCTTTTCAACCCGGGATCTAAATTTTGAATTAATTTGTTTTCAATATATTTGACATCGCTTTTAAAAATTTTTATTATTTTCTCTTCAACATTTGATAATATTTTATTTTCTAGTGATAATAATGTGTTTAGAGCAGATTTTTTTGAAATATGACGACCAAATTTATCGATGGTCATTTTAGAAATGTTTAAAAGTATCTATTATGTCCTTTTATATAATAATATTCGCTTCTCTTAGTTCTTCAATAATGGAAATAATTTCATTGTTATGACCAGTGTGTCCCGCAAGCATGGATGCTACCAATAGTCGAAGTCTCTCAACAAGTTCGTTTACATTATCCCAATATATGTAATCTGTATTAGGTTTATTAACTTTTAAAGTTATACCAAATCCGGTTTTTTTTGAATACACTCGACTTTCTCTATATGGAGCTTTGCGTCTTTCAAAAAATCCCTGGACTGCTTGTTGAGATTCGGGATTTAGAGTTTTAGTTTTTGTAATTCCTTTGCTTTGCAAATAAGGTCCTATTATAGAAATATATTTATGTGATCCATTCCCCTGCACCTGCTCATTTGGATCATTATTTCTACGGTATGCATTGGTTCTTTTTAAAATATCCATATAATTTTCCAAATCTTGTTTTTTATACCCTATTGGTTCTTTTTTAAATAATAACTCATATAAACCTGGTGTACCTGTATAGGTTATTCCTTCAATTTTGATGTTTTTACCAATAATTTCGACAGGTTTTTGAGTTAAACCCAAAAAGAATTTCTCGGTTTCCAAATCATGAACTATTCCATATTGGTGATCAAACTCATGTTCAACATCTTTTACACCGCTATCAATATATTGGCGAGGTAATTCATCAAATCCTAATAAATATTCTTTATATAAATCTGTATCAACAAATGTTCTAACTGTTTGCCGTGTTTGTTCCAGTATATCTGAAAGATTTCCTATTGTGGAGTGTGAACCTGAAGAAGGGTTTGTTTCTGCAATAATACTTGTTTGTTGTATAGATGGCATTTGACTTGCTGAAGCTAAACTCGCGTCCCAGTCAATAATCGATGGTATTTCTGTAGGAAGGAGTGGAGTTTTTCCCGTCTTTCTTTTTTCTGGTGTTGATGTTCCATATTGTAATTTTCTCTTTGGTGTTAGTGTTTGAATTGATCTTTTCTGTGGTGTTTCATAAATTTTTTTAATTGGTGTGTGTAGCTCTTCCTTTATTTCAACAGGTTCAATTTTACCAATCGTTGAAATTAATTCTTGTAAGGGTTGAGTTATCGGTTTATATGTTTCCTCCAATTTAGTTTGCGCCTCAAATTCCGCATTTTTTAAACTCTGATATTTTTGTTTAACAGCTTTTCTTGATTTAACTAGCTCTCTTGCTAAACGTTCATCCATGATTGGTATAATTTACCATCAAACGTTTATTTTTATAAGTAAATATATGAATCAAATCCTTTTCGATATCGGCCAGATTTCACATTAGAGTCTTTGTCTATTACTAAAAATCCAAATTTATCTTTCCAACATATTAAGCACAACTCATTAAATTGGTTTAATGACATATCAACATTAACATGATCATCATAAATATGTTTTAAGTTTGTTCGATCTTGTTGAAATATAACAATTAAATTTGCATTGTCACGAATTAATTGTTTCGGAATAGAAGAATATGTTTGACATAAATAAAAACAATCAGTATTTTTGTGTCTTCCGAAACAAAAATAGTCCTTTACAACATTCTGATTACAACACACTATATCATCAAATATTATTATAGAGTTTGGTTTAACTTGTTTTGGTGAAACAATTGTTTCTTCATTTTCAGATTCATAGTATCCAATTTTTTTCAAAGGTTTAAAAAGTGTTCTCAAATATTTATACTTTGGTTGATATAAGGATTTTGAATAAACATACAGATTTTCAAATCGCAAACCATTCGGATCTTCAATCAAACTAATAATAACATTGGTTTTGCCACAGCCTGACGGGCCAATAATTAACCCTCTTTTACTATTTCCCTCAAACAGTTTTCCATGTTTTCTAAAACCATTCACTGAACTTTCATGATCCTTAATTGTTATAGAGTATGGTTGTTTCTCAACTCTCATTTTATATATAAAACAAACTATTAATATTCAGTATTGTGATGTAACTGGTTAGTTATCACTAGGATTGCAACTATATATAATGTTTCCATCACATAATAAACGAATCATTTACAAGACAAACAGCAAAAGGAAAGGAAGTGGTTTAGTAAACTCATTAATAAATAAATTACCCTTTGAATTGCATATTCCTGGTTATAATTTTTGTGGACCTGGAACAAAATTGGAAAAACGATTGTCAAGAGGTGATAAAGGTATAAATTTATTGGATGAGGCTTGTAAAGAACACGATATTGCTTACTCACAATCAAATGATATAAAAAGAAGGCATTTAGCTGATAAAGTATTAGCTGACAAAGCTTTATCAAGGTTCAAAGCTAAAGATTCTAGTTTTGGGGAAAAAACTGCTGCACTAGGAATTACTGGTGCTATGAAAATTAAAAGAAAATTAGGTATGGGACTTCGAACGAGAAGAAAGTTCAAGCGAAAAACTCGAAAAGGACGAGGACTATCATTATCTCAGGTAATTTCAAAAGCTAGAAAAGGAATTAAGGGGAAACGTTTTAAAGACCTAAATGAAAGTATTCAAACTGCTTTAAAAGCTATTAAAAAAACTGGTAAAGTCTTACCTCCAAAGAAAAGGGTAATTCCAATCCCAAAGACTGGCGGATTTCTTCCACTTATACCTTTATTTGCTGGTTTGTCTGCTCTTGGTGCTCTTGGAGGAGGGGCTGCAGGTATTGCTAAAGCAGTAAATGATGCAAAAGCAGCCAAAGCGAAATTAGAAGAATCTAAACGACACAATCAAATGATGGAGTCCATTGCGGTAGGAAAAAAAGGAAGTGGACTTTATTTAAAACCCTATAAAACAGGATGTGGATTATACTTGAAACCTTATTCAAAAAACTGCTAAAACATATACCTCGAAAAGCACTTACAAATTACGATTTACTTAAATACGCTAAATATTTACAAATTCCCAACTTTCGTGGTATTTTTATGAGGGATAAATTACCAAAAAAGATAAAGTTAATTGAAAGTGCAATTGTCAATCTAGATAATCACAGTGGTGTTGGTACTCACTGGATAGCATATACAAAAAAAGGAAAAAACATAATATATTTTGATAGTTATGGTAATTTGCGACCCCCTTCTGAATTAATTAAATATTTTTATAGCGACCAAAATAATAATATTGTTAATTATAATTATAACAGTTATCAAAACTTTAACAAAACAAATTGTGGTCAATTGTGTCTAAAATTTCTTTATAACCATATGTAACACCTAATTTTAGTTTATTATTAAACATATTTTTAAAGTAAAATGTCATATAGTTTTGTTCTTAGCGGCAATTCCGCTATTTTAACATCAGAGTTACATCCTCCAATATATTTAGATGAAGATGTTGAATATGTTATCGGTCTTGTAAATTTCGAAACATTTAATGCAATTCCCAATATTGATGTTGGGAATAATGTATTAATTCATGATGAAAATTTAGAAATAGCCATACCCCCAGGTAGCTACGAATTAGAAGACATAACAGATTTTTTAAAAAAACACTTGGATGAGGATAAAATTAGTTTTAGTCTTTATGCAAATAATAATACTTTACGTACACATCTTAAATGTTCAGCCCCCATAACTTTTCGTGAAGGAACTATTGGTAAATTATTAGGGTTTAAAAATGGGCGATTGGAAGCCAACATTGAACATATATCAGATTTTCCCGCGGAAATAATTAAAGTAAATTCAATAAATATAGACTGCAGTATTGCAGAGGGATCATATTTAAACGGGAAACCTGTTCATATAATACACCAATTTTTCCCGAGCGTTGCTCCAGGGTTCAAAATAATTGAGTCACCTCAAAACGTCATATATTTCCCAGTCACCGTTAAAGTAATTGATAAAATAGCCATTAAAATAATAGATCAGGAAGGTGATTTGGTTAATTTTAGAGAAGAAACCATAACCATCAGACTACATCTTAAAAAAGTAGATTAAAGATGGTAATATTATATAACAATAAATCTGCAAACTTTACTAGAAAATTTAATAATAAAAACATTAATAAGACAAGAAAGAAACCAACTTCCTTTAGTAGGAAATCAAACTTCCAAAGGTTAACACCTTCTAATAGAAAATTTCTTCAAAGTTTGGGTTTTAAACTTAAATAAAAATGGATTATTTAAATGTAAGAGAAAATGTATTGGTTGATGAATCAATATTAAGCTGGGAAATTCTTTCTTTCGATCCTTTTAATCCTACAAAACTCGGACCAAATGATGAAATCAGAATTGCTTTGCAACAAACAGGAAAATATCCTTTACCTTGCAAAAGTGAAATTTATGTGGAATTGCAAGTAACTAAAGAAGATGATTCCCCTTTAGCTAATACTGTTTTAATTAATAATGCTCCGGCATTTTTATTTAAAGAATTACGCTATATTTTAAATGGTGTTACTATTGACTCCGTTCGGGATATTGGTATAACTTCAACTCTTAAGGGATATATTTCATTTAATCAAAATGAAAGTGCTAAATTGGAAAATGCCGGTTGGTATCCGAAAACAAAATCTAAAGAAAAAATTATGACTGATGACAAAGGTAATGTTTCATTATGTATACCATTAAAGATGTATTCAGGATTTTTTGAAGATTATAATAAGATTATTCTTAATTCACAACAAGAACTTATTCTAATAAGAAGTAATGATGATACAAATGCATTATTATCCAGTAATGAAGATGAAAAACCCAAAGTTAAAATTACCAAGTTGTGTTGGAGAGTTCCTCATCTTACTGTAGCGATTCCGCAAGAATTAGCACTTACCAAAATTATTGACAAAAATAGTGATATACTAATAACCTTCCGAAGCTGGGAATTAGTTGAATATCCAGAGTTATTGGAAACTACGAGGCACAACTGGCCCGTAAAAACATCTACAAAAGTCGAAACGCCACGTCATGTTCTAATTGCTTTTCAGAAAAATAGACGTGGTAATCTAAAAATGGATATGAGTAAATTTGATCATTGCAATTTAAGAAATATGAATGTCTTTTTAAATTCAGAAAGATATCCTTACAATGATCTTCAACTTGACTTTGAAAATAATAAATTTGCTACTCTGTATGAAATGTTTACAGACTTTCGTCAAGGGTATTATAACTCTCCAGTGGAACCAATTTTTAATCCGAAAGAATTTAAAGAAAATGCTCCTATAGTTTACATTAATTGTTCACATCAAAGAGATTTACTACAAACAGGTCCAGTAACCATGAGAATTGAATTTGAAACCAAGGAAAAAATTCCCCCTAAAACAGCGGCATATTGTGTTATAATTCATGATAAAGTTTTCAGTTACAATCCATTAACAAAAATTGTGAAACAGTTGTAATACAATTTCCTTAAGATAAAATACCGCTACTTACGCTTAAGAGTGAATATCAATTAAAAGTAGAAATGATCAAGAAATTCAAATATTTGAAAATATGAAACTTATTCTAGATCTTCAAGGATTCAAAATTGAAAATAATAAATTTATTGTAAAGGAATTAGCAGCGTACGATGGGCAAAAGACAAGTCATTTTATTTTCAAAGCTCCATTTCCGATGGGTCATTTACCATCCTATTTACACAAACAAGCTCTGTGGTTAATAAAAAATTACCATTGCATTGAATGGTGTGAAGGATTTACACCATTACACAAATGTGGAGATATCATAAGAGATTTAAGCGCTAAGGTGGACTATGTTTATGTAAAAGGGGAAGAAAAGGCAGATTTCGTAAAGAAGTATTCCATGAAACCAGTTATCGAGATTGATGAACAACCCACCCTAAAGAAAATGGATCCTTGCTGCTTTTATCATCAAAAAATACCATGTGTATGTGCATTATCAAATGTTTATTACCTTTACAACAATTTTTTTATGTAATAAAAGACTTGATTACAAATTATGTGTTTTATTTTCTAACATTGTTTTAATACATGAAATATTATTATTTAATCCTAGTTCTTGAAGTTTACATATTAAAATATCTATATTTTTATTTTTTAAATATTCGCTACAACATTTAGCTGCTAGTAAACATAATTCCGCATGTTCCATATAATTTAAAAACACTATAATATTCTGCGCTTCACTTTCTTGACCTTCATATGCATAAAACTCGGAACAGGCTGCGGACATCAAAAACTCTTCATACATTTCTCTTATTAATAATTCCATAATAAATCCTACACTAAAACCTCCCTGTTTCTCAATATCTCTTTATCTCTCTCTTCCTCTTCCACGATTTCTTTTAATATATCAGGATCTTTTATATAATCCTTCAATATCCTTAAAAAGTAACTGAATCCTATTTTCTTTATTTCATGAAAGAACTTCGGCAAATTTTGGGTTTTTCTATAATTTAAACAGGCTTCTGCAGCTAATTGGTATTGGAAGGCAGTCTCATAATATACCTGTGCCCACTCGGGGTGTGTTTTCCTTAGCATTGCATTCTTTAATTCGGAATTTTGAAGTTTAGTAAACTGTTTACCTAATTTGATTATTTCATTTTGCAAATCACTGTTCATAACTACCACTTATTTTTAATTTAACACTGTTCTTTATTAGTGGTGAATCTTCTATATAAGCTTAAGACTAGTTGTAAATGAATGTAGCTCGCTCAGATTCAGTCCTTTAAAATACCAGCTCCCCTCCAACTGCTACCAGCTCCCCTCCAACTACTGTGGTGGTTAGGAAGGAGGTAGGAGGTGGAGCAAAAAGAGGCGGAGTTTATGAAACCAATCGGAATAGGGGGCGAACTTGGGCAGCCAATCAGAAACAAGGTCATTCTTGGCTGACCAATCAAAAAAGTGGTGGGGGGGTCAACTAGAAGCCCCCTATTCCCACTACTAGTATGTATAAATGCCATAAAAGCCTAACAGCATATTTAAATATGAAAAACAATTTGGTTTTCTGTAATAACATTAGCCGTTTATGGGCGGCTTTAATTATAAACTAGAAGCCAGAGGAATGGAGATTGTTTATAGATAGTTCAATATTGAGTTTAAAACTAGTACTGTTGCATTTGGGAAATATTTTATCGTTTATTCCTGTGAGATATGCAGTTTACATGAAAGAATCATCAGATTAGTTTATACTTGATAACGGTTAGTTCAACAACCAAATCGAACTACCGTAAAAACAAACAAAAATAAAGACACCGCAAGTCCGACAACCACATTTTAGTCAAAGAATCATACGACAATACATATTGACAAGTATAAAATACGATGAGTACCAATGGCAGATCTGTGGCGACTTAAAGGTGACTGCACTTTAACTTACATTGCAGCTAGGCTAAACCAAGTTTTGTTGTTTCTTGTGTGAATGGGACAGTCGGACAAAGGCAGTTCATTACAATAGAAAAAATAGGTCGATTCTACAGTCATTAGAGCTTGATGAAAAGAATGTACAACATATGTCATTGGTAAACCCCAAAAAGATTTTGGTGCCACTGTATATCAAATTGGGCCTAATGGAAAGCTTTTTTAAGGCACTGAATACAGATGGGCCAGCTTTTCAGTAACTGCGTCAAAAATTTCCAATGCTAGGTGAAGCAAAAATTAAAGAAGGTATTTTTGTTAGGCCACATATTCCAAATATTCTGAAATACAAACATTTTGACAGCACTCTATCAGATATTAAAAAAATGCTTGGAATGACTATCGCCTCATAGTCACTAATTTCTTTGAAAATAAAAAAGCCGACAATTACTTTACTCTTGTTAAAAATATGCTGTCATCGTATCAAAAAATGGGTTGCGATATGTCTCTAAAGATCCATTTTCTACACTCACATCTGAACTTTGTCCCTAGTATTTGCGGAGCTGTTAGTGATGAGCACGGCGAACGCTTTCATTAGGATACATCAACAATGGAAAAAGTTTCCAGGAAAAGTGGAATGCTTCCTTGCTTGCTGACTACTGTTGAACTCTTGGTAAAGATTCTTCAGACATAATTCACAAAAAAAAAAGCAAAAAGAAAGAATATTTAGTGTCTTTTTATTATTTTGTTAAAAATAAAATAAAAAAACTTGTTCTTGAAAATTGCAACTAAGTTTTAAATTCAGTGTCATGTTGTGATGTGTAGCAAAATCACAAAAGATATAGTCTGACAACATTAAGCAGGTAGACAAAGGATGAAAAGGCTAGACACCAAGAAATATACAAAATAATAAACGAGACCTATATTCACCATTGGGTAAATAGTGGCTGAGGAAGAAGTGTTTTTATTAAGGCACTATTCGGTACAAATTTAAATTAGATTTATTTTTATTTCAAAGATGGTATGTTAACTAGAAATTTTTAAAGCGTAAAGTCTGAGCCCAATACTCGCACTTCAACTCCCTCCTGTATCTTGGTCCAACTGTGTACCACATCAGTGAATCTTCCTTTAGCCGGAGTAATTCTACTCCGTTCGCTTGGTAGCATTTAGTAACTATTTCATAAGACATGTCAAACTCATATCTTATGAATATGAGGTCTATCGCTTTTGATATGGATTCTTTTTAAATCGTATCCAGAATCCTCATATTTCTAACAAAGTTCTCGGGTTTGAGATATTCTGTTTGAAAGATCTTAATGGTATTTTTAAAAATCAAAATTTCAGTAAGAAATAAAATAAATCTGCTGTGTTTAAATTATTTCCTATATGTATTCTACTTGCAAGCATATTAAGGAAATAATATATACAAACACTTTATTTCCTGCAAATACAACTCTGGTCCTCTCTCTATACGAGTAGTAAACTTTGGCTCATCACAACCCGGAAAGCCACCTTGCTGGCTTGGTGAATTTTCACGAATGATGAGCAGTAAATAAACATACCATTTCGTAATAAGAAGGATATAAAATAATTAAGGGTAACACGGATTTTTTTACTTCTAATTTAAAATAAAATATTAATTGAATTTGGGAAAGCGGATTTATGAAATATTATATTTTTGTACTTTTGCCTATGTGAAAATATCGTCAATTTTGCATTGGAGTAACTTTAATCTCGTAATGTTTACTACAAATTTTAAGAAACGCTAAAAGAAATGCTTTCTGACCTTGAGTTAATCCTCAAGAGGAAATAAGCTCCGCGTAAATCATCAATGCTTAATATCCGGACGGCAAGAAAGTGATTTCGGTTTTGTAGTGTAAAATAAAACTCTTTTTTATACGAAGCATCAAATTTAATTAATTATATACTTATACTACATCCGTTATGTTCAATAACCATGTGCCATCTTTCTGACAGCTTCATGATTCCTCGCTCACAGAAATTTACCTCGTTATCATCAAAACCTGTGAGAGTTTTACTCTTCAAGAAGTATTGCAAACTTCGAAATAAATCGTAGTCAGATGGTGCCAGGTCAGAGGTGCAAGGGGAATGCGACATCGCTTCCAAAACAAGCTTCAATAATTTCCCACGAGTTACTAAAAATGAGCGAGGCTTCGTATTATCATGCTACAAAACATGTTTCTTGCTCAAAATAGACAGTAATTTGTAGTCCCACCAAATTGAGAACATAATTTTTTTTGGACGCAATTATGTTTTTTATGTAGTTTATGCTGATTTATCATGCTTACACCGTGATCATTTTCAAATGATGTTACTGTAGATGATTCTTTTTTGTCATTAGTTGTGATTCTTTTCAAAAAAGGGTCGGTTTCATAGCGGGTGAGATGCATGTGATTTGTTGTATTATGTTAATCTCTTTCAATTCATGCGGAACACAGTATAGAGCTTCTTAAAGAGTCTAAGGCATCAATTCCAGATCGACCAGAATGTTGGTCACCTTTCATTAAAAATCTCCAGAATACATCTCTTTGTAAGCGTGAACAGCTTTCTTTCGTTTATGGAAATAAAAAAGTAAAATATGTCGAAAATGGTCGTTTCTGCATTCCATGTTAAAATTTACCCTAAATTAACAGTCACAAACAAAACTACGCACAAGTCGATTCTAAAGTAACCTAAATGTGACTGATATTAAATGTCTAAAGGAAAAAAAACCATAACACTGACAGAAGTCCTTCAAAACCATTACGACGCTCTCTATGTGTGACAACCGAAAATACTTTCTTGCCGACCCAACATTAAGCCAAACTTTGAGAACATTTAGATTTGGGGCAATAGAATTTTAGAGAAAAGCTCTGCATAAATCTAAATGGTGCAAATGGGGTTTAATGGTTAAATCATTTAATCGATAAAATTTCGATTAGTCCAGAGTTTTATTTGACATCTGTCTAATCATATTTGATAATAAGAATACAATTTAAAAACAAAACAGAAATAAAACATAGTTAAAAATATATCTCTGATAAAGAAACGTTCATTTTAGGAAAATTTCTATGTGAAACTGTCATTTAGAAGGTGCCAATTCAGAACCAGCTCTTGAAATATTCCAAAATCTAAAAAAAAATACTTTCAATGTTACAAGATTGCTGAAGCGCATGAAAAAAAAAAGGATTTTTATGCAATATAATATAAATATTTAAAATCTGTTTCTCGTACAGAAATGTTGAATCTGATCCGAATATTTGAGTTTTTGGCCACATATGATGCCAGAAAAGGACGTGTCATGTCCATAATCAATATATAATATGCAGGCATAACACATATTTTTTATGGATTCATAAAAACTTTTAGTTAAATATTGCCAAAGTTTCGAATATATTTTTAGTTTTTAGGTTAAAAAAAAGAACAACGTTTAGCCCCTTCGTTTTTTTATTATTGAACATGTTTACAATGATTTTATAAAAACACAATGTACTTTTGCCTTTTAATTTTTGTTTTATAATTGCACGTTTTCTAAATATAACAAGCTATTGAATTGGATTTATGGTGGTGAATTTATGAAGGTATAGAAAGAACATTACGTTTTTCAAACAAAGATTGACACAGAATTTATTTTATTTTTAATTAGATTTTGCTTAAGTAAACCATTTACATATGATATATCAATTTATATTGTATTCAGAGAGCTCTGTATAATTCTAATTTAAACACAATAGGTAATGGAAAACTACAAGCTAACTTTAAACGAAATACGTAAGCGGAATAACTAGTACAGATTATATAATTATTTGCTATAGGAAGGCAGCGAAACGAATTCATAAGTTTATGCATAAGTTTATCTCGTTACAAAGTATTATAATAACTAGAATAAAAGTGGGTTAACATCTATCGATTCTCTAGCTTAAAATAATTTGTTATAATTTTATCGAATTTTTATTTACATATAGCTATGTTTTTTAACCAAGGAAGTTAGAGGAAATATGGAAAACTACAAGAATAGGCTAAATTCCAAAAAAATTATCCCGACATGCAGATCATAAATGTCATAAATTGACATCCAAAGACTACGTGGAGTATGCGCAGAAAGACATTTGATAGTAAATTTGTTGTTTGAGGTTGGCAATATGAGAACCAGAAAACCAGAGCAGGATTTTCGAAAGAGGCGATCGGCTTCCCGACGGATTCTTTTGGTTTAATGTGGTCGTTTATCATCGTCCTCGACGCTTAAAATTCTCTTTCACTGTTGTGCCATGCAGTGACATTAATTAAATTTCGGAATTTATATTTGTGTATGTCATCAAGACATCTGTCCGACTTTTTATTTATAACAATGCATCAATGTATGGTATTGTTTTAAAAATCCCGTTAATTAATTATTTTTGGTCAATACATTTTTTATATTTTGGTAATTATTTATATTATGGTAAATCTAGGAAAATGATGTTTTTTGGAAAAAATGCGCTACTTGCCCCCTATTTCGAGGTCACAGAACATAATTTTGGCTTCCACTTTTCACTATTTTTCCTCAGTTTCTCGGACAACGCAAAAAACGCCAAGCGTCACTTCACCAAGCACTTTTTATTCTAAAGAAAACACCGAACTTACATTTTTTTTTTCAATGGTACTAGTTAAAATATCATGCATGTAATATATTTCAACTATTTTTGCACAAATTTTAGTGAATAAATTTAGAAAAACTTGTATTTTCAACGAAAAAGCAATATACGTTCCGGAAAGACCATCGATAATCAGACCGCAAAAATTACTAATAATCATTTGACACGTTGCCAGATGTAAAGTATTTCGTGGTATTAACTATAAAATTTGTCCATCTCAGTCAATAACATAGTTTAATTTTTATAATGTTTTATACAGTCTCAGAGAGCTAGAGAGCTAGAGCTAGAGCTAGAGCTAGAGCTAGAGCTAGAGCTAGAGCTAGAGCTAGAGCTAGAGCTAGAGCTAGAGCTAGAGCTAGAGCTAGAGCTAGAGCTAGAGCTAGAGCTAGAGCTAGAGCTAGAGCTAGAGCTAGAGCTAGAGCTAGAGCTAGAGCTAGAGCTAGAGCTAGAGCTAGAGCTAGAGCTAGAGCTAGAGCTAGAGCTAGAGCTAGAGCTAGAGCTAGAGCTAGAGCTAGAGCTAGAGCTAGAGCTAGAGCTAGAGCTAGAGCTAGAGCTAGAGCTAGAGCTAGAGCTAGAGCTAGAGCTAGAGCTAGAGCTAGAGCTAGAGCTAGAGCTAGAGCTAGAGCTAGAGCTAGAGCTAGAGCTAGAGCTAGAGCTAGAGCTAGAGCTAGAGCTAGAGCTAGAGCTAGAGCTAGAGCTAGAGCTAGAGCTAGAGCTAGAGCTAGAGCTAGAGCTAGAGCTAGAGCTAGAGCTAGAGCTAGAGCTAGAGCTAGAGCTAGAGCTAGAGCTAGAGCTAGAGCTAGAGCTAGAGCGAAAGGGAGAGCTAGAGCTAGAGCTAGAGCTAGAGCTAGAGCGAAAGGGAGAGCGAGAGCGAGAGCGAGAGAGAGAGAATATTGTACTTCTCCTACAAGAATGAAGAAATTGGGAAAATTTGTTTTTCTGAGGCAAGAGAATTTTTCAAATTAAATAATAATTTTCAATATACTCGGTGTCCGGGAAAATGTGGGAAATCTTCAGGATATGAAAAAAACACATGAATGGTATACTACAAGTTTATATAAATTTTTTCGTATATACTCCCTCTTCAAAGGTATGGGTTCCCAAAGAGCTGCAATGAAATCAACTTTTTTACACATAGATGTTGAACCACCAGGTATATTTAAATTTTTTTAAATTTGATGTATACCTGGTAAGGCCATTCAAATTACTATACAAGAAAGTGCTATTAATTACTTACAGCTACTGGGACGGACTAGCTGTGACACTCATGACCCCGTTTTTTCACGCTCTGTATGATAAAAACTTTGAACAACGTTCTTTACTTTACTATTGACTAAAAATTAAGTGTGTCATGTCGCTAATCCTAACCGTTTTTGAGAAAACGTCGTTTTATTTAAACTGTTCGTCCCCTAACTTCTATTGGATTGATTATGGAAAAGAAGAATTTTCCCCTGACACCATAGTTTCAATAAAAAGTTAAACTAACTGCTTAACTAATTCATAAGAGGGTTCAACATTGATTCCGTGAAGTCTGATAAACTCGCGGGCACGACGAGTTGAGGACCGCTGTGCCCATCACATTACTGTTTCTTCATTTTTCACAATGAAACCTGATTCTCCGTAGAAGTTCCTCCTTACTATCGGCCAGAGTGGAATACACCACATTTTGGAGATGTCTCCACAAGTAAAAATCCAAAGGCGTTAGGTTAGGAGATCGAGGAGGCTATGCAATATAGGTTCTCCTCTACCTATTCAACGGTTTGGATAGACGTTATTCAGATGCTCCTGCACACCAATGCTGAAGTGAGGTGGTGCTCCATCGAGCATGTAGTACATGTCTCGGCGGGTTTCAAGTGATAAGTGTTCTACTAAATAGTGAAAAGCATTCTGGAGGAATACCAAATAAAGGTCTTCTTTCAATCGTGCCGGCAATACGAATGCATGAGAATTTTCATCAGCCCATATATAGGTGTTCTGTAAATTTATTATACCATTCTTTGTAAGCCCTGCTTCATTTGTGAAGAAAGTAGTGCTAATGAAGTTTACATTATTTCGTTGCTGATCCCATAGCCAGCTTGCAAATTTCATTCTACGGGGAAAATCTTCAGGAATCAGTTCATGCACTTTTTTCAAATGATATGGATATACAGCTCTTGTTGAGAAACTTCATTATTGTTTTCGACGTATTAAACTGCGCTGATAATTTTTGAGCGCTCGTTGAAGGAGTGTCACCTACAACATTTAAAATATTTTCCTTCATTTGCTGAGTAAATATTGTTTTTCCTAACTATTGATAGAGTTTATAATTTTATCCATTTCCTTAGTATTACCAGCATCATTATTTCTTTTTCCAAAATTTCCTAAGATTATGAAGAAATTTAATAATATTACCTTATTAAATGGAGTCGCCTACCATTCTCCCTTAGACGTTGGTCAACTAGTTGAAATATTTTCTGATCTGGAAAAGTACGATTAGGATATCTATCCTGATATAACGTCCTGCTTCCAAAGCATTGCAAGACCCTACATCAGATGCATATCTGCATACTCAATAAACGTGTATTTTTTTATTTCGAATTATTTCACAATTAATTTCACCATGGAATCCAAAAATCAGTAAATAATTATCCAAATAAAGAATCAGTATATCAGATGTGAAAGTTGACAAGTTCTAAAATGCAGGATATTTATTTCTTTAGTACCTAGCAACGTTAATTTGCTTTTGGTGTCAATAAAATAAAACGCATATTTTTGTTGGGATATCTAGATCGATTTGCAGTTCGCAGAATTAGACGCTTTTAACTAAAGAGGTTAACTATAATTTTGCATCGAATTTTTTTAACATAAGGTTGAAAGTTGAACATTTGATAGGAACAAAAATGTATCTTTTATCAAAATACACGAAATACGTGGTGTAAATAAAATGACGTTTTTTTCTAAAACCGTAAGGATTAGCGACATGAATGAAGAGTACTTAATTTTTAGTCAATAGTCAAAGATGTGTAAAAAACTTTATACAAAGTTCTTACCATACAGGGAGTAGAAAATGGACCCACGAGTGTAATAGCTAGTCCGTCACTGCAGCTGTGAGTAATTAACAACACTTTCTTGGATAGTGATTTGAAGGGTCTTACCTGGAATACATCATATTTAAAAAAAATGAAATATACTTGGTGGTTCAATAATTATGTGTAAAAAACTTGAATCCGTTGCAATTCTTTGAGAGTCCATAATTCCGAAGGGGAGGCCTATATGGAAAAAGTTTATATGAATTAGTTAGCTAGTATTACTTTCACGTGTTTTTTTCATATACGAGAGATTTCCCATATTTTTCCGGACACCTTGTATTTTGGCAGCACAGCGACGAAAATTTCGAAAGGTTTTAATTTTCAATTAATCAAATGAAATTTTTAAATACGGATTATGAAGAGTAGATCTGAAATGCGAATCTACGAAGAGATGGAGGTAGCTTCGATAACCATCGTCAATAGACAAAAGTCGATAAATGTATATTTGATTCATTAATAGCCAGATTAAGTCCATCAATTACTAATTCAAATTTTTTAAAGCATTAACAAGACTATCGTAAATATAAGTCTTCTAGCTTTTCTGTATAGTTTCTGGCAGCTACTCCCAAATAGGGTCTATCCATAAGATTAGCGAATAAAATAGCAAAAGTAAGTTGTTCCACAGTTTTTTTCTGAGAATAAAAACCCTTGTTACTGTAGACAACTTTTAGAATATAGTATGGTTTGTGAAGAAAATTATTTATTTGATTAATGAACTGTGATTTCTTATCTAAGGTTAAACCGATATTTTTTGTCATATTTGTACAAGAAATTATTTCATCATTGATTGTAAGATTAAAGTGGCTTATTTTAACGTTTTTACTTTATTTTGGCTGTCAAATAGCGTAAAATGTGATTTACTAACATTAATTTTAAGATGACTCGAAAAACAAGGTTCATCAATCAACATTCATTAAGCAATTAATTTCGTGTGTGACTACCATACCATAACCATAATAAATATCCCATCGGTATATCCATAAATATTAGAAGTAACAAGTTTTGAGTGAAGGTTAAGTGTACATATTAATACAGAACACAGATATTTGCATACTCTAAACAAAACACCAGTGACATATATCAATGTAGTAGTAATGTCTGCTTTCCCAGAATAATTATTTTTGTCATTTTTATGTATTGAAATATTTGGTAATATGCTATTTTCTCTAATATTTTTAGAAAGAACCGTTAATATATCTATCGATTTCAAATCTGTTAGAAGAAAATGTATTACTTACTTGTAAAAATAATTGAACTAGAGCTTCTTTCCAACATGAAGGAAAATAACATCGCTTCCGATAAAGTAATTTATGGCAAAAGAGTTGGAGCGCAACATTTAGTTTGTTAAAGCCTTAGATTTGATAGAGTTTATAATTTTATCCATTTTCTTAGTATTACCGAAAATGGAACTTTGGAAAAATAAAAAGCAGTGTTATTACAATTTCCAGCAAAGCAAAAAAAATATATATATTCATAACAGTTGAATCAAATAAATCAGGAAAGATATATTCTTTTTATTGGAATATATTTTCAAATTACAAAAATTCTGCTACATTTCATTAGCTTTCAGCAATACCTTCATTCTTTTTGGCTTCGTATAAAATCTGATATAAACTTTCTATGTTCTATATAATACTGTACGTCGTATGGATAGTGGTGTATACATCAAAAGGCGACTTAATAGCAATAACTAAGAACTGTTTTATTATAATGTTACGTAATAAAATGTATACCAGCCAATCGAACTTGAACTGTTCAAGTTCCTTATTTGCATAGATTTTATCGCCCACATAGAACAATGTATATTAATAGCTAGTTACTAAGCAGTACTCAAAAAAATAAATAGTAGGATAACCAGAGAGTGGCCGCAAAATAAGCCTAACATTTCCCTGTTCGTTGGTAGTCGATTACGGGTACAGCAAATACGCAGTCAAAATTCTATTCATATTATATTAATCCTTGGACAATCCTAAGATAAGCATACCTTTTTGTTTGAAAAAATTCCAAAACCATCCTTTGGTAAGGGTCAAAAATTGAACAACACAGCACTGTTTTTCAGAATCGTGTTTGACATAAATCACTTGTAGAAATGATCCAGTCCAAGATAATAAACCTTATGTATCACGGTAACAACAATAGCTGTAGAGAAATTAGAAAAAATATCATCCAACTGAAGATTAAAAGTGTTCAAATTCAGATTTGGCGTTCTATAAGGTGCATTCACAATAAAGCTCTATAACTCGACAATTCAAACACTTAGTATCTTACTGATCACAAAAATCAAGAACACATACATCTCTGCACGATTTGTGTCAATCTTCGTGAATATTAACAGGCCACACTCACTCTTGTAATAATTTGCCTTTTTACTATTAAAATATGGAATCACTGATCGCACATTCAGATGCTCCAGTTTCATTTATTCCTACAGTTAGATAAATGAAAATGATATTATATGTCTTTATTCAATTTTTATTATTTCTTAAGGGTGATTTTACATTATTTTTGAGACGCCATTGTAAAATAATGCAAAAAATATCAAGAAGATTCACCAACACGAAGTTGTTTTATGCTAAAATAATTTGTGGGGAATGCACGTTTGATTTTATCAATAATGTCCCCCTTTGGGCTCTTTTCCTGAATAATAATATGAATTATTTGCAAATCTGAAATATTATTACCCAAATATTTAATAATTTCAGGTCCTAAAATTAAATTTGTGGATCCACCGGGATTCGCATTCAAAGTAAATAAATATCTAACTAACGAAATGAAATTTAAAATGTTATCTGCCTCGGGAAAATAAATTATTAACAACATCTTTGTAATGGGGTTGTCCACGACTTGATTATTGATATCTCTGTCTGTTATTGTTTTAATTTATCATCACCTTCGTGTTAATATTCTCGATTATTACATTTTGAAATTCATCTAATTGAAACTAGTAGAGCAATATAAAAATAATTGGCTATGCTATATCGAAATTTAAAAAGTATGTAATATATTTACAAACAATTCTTATTAACAAAATTTACTAAACTATAATCAGCGAAATTTTAATAATTTGGTAAAGCAAAAGTGCATATTTTTCAAAGATTATTTATGATTCATACGCAAAATATATGAATGAATTAATGAATGAAACAAAGGGTGGTAATACTAGATTATCTATGCCTAGGCCTCTATTGGAACCTTTAGACCCCACCATAGCTGCAGGCTATTCGAGACCAATCGTCTTTGCGAATCCAAGCAGCCTCGTTAGTTGAAATTGCATAACTGCTTCCGGTAACAAAATTGCATCTCCGAAATATCAACAGTTTCATCCTCCTCCAAACACCATCTGCAAGTCGATCTCATCAAGATGGCTCCTCAGGTGACAATATCCTGTTAATAATCTCAGTAAAATTCGCAGCTTTTTCCTTCCGAAGGAGAGAAGCTTCTTAGTACACCGTGTGGTAGGTCCAGTTATATATTCCTTGGCACACCTCGTTCCAGACACTCCCATCCACGATCCACATGGTTCAGTTGATAAACCCAACTTTGCCTGACGGTCTGCTTCCTCATTTGCGCGTATGCCCGAGTGGTCCGGGACCCACACGACTATGATTGTGTAACCGTTTCTTGTCATATTATTCAGTACGTCCTTGCACTCAGACACCAGTCGCGAAATAAGGACACTAGACTTCAATTCCATTATGGCAGCCTTACTGTTTGGCATATATTTATTACCTTATTCCTGTTTATATCCCTCTCACAGAGATGGGCACGCTACGGAATAACATAAATTCCCGCTATGAAGATGGTCGCACAAAAATTATTTCTTGTGAAATGCGATGAAAAAAAAACACATCTAAAATGCGTTGAAACTTATAATAGTTTCCAGACTTATAATAATAATGATAATATTAAACAAAACTTATAATAATTAACTTAAGTCTAATATTAGTTATCATCGCCCTTTTAAACATCTCGCCGCGCCCTGACGAAGAGTAACCTAACTCACTGCACTAGGTCGCAAGTGGCATATCTCGTCGTGCTCTAATGTATAGTATCACAATCTGCTGTGCTTTGTTGAAGAGTAATACATCTCGTCATGCCCTAAAGTAGATCTTTGATTTCTGATATGATGTTAATATTGTATAGCCTAGCGTCAAATCTGTAGATGTAAGAACCTACCGGATAATAATTTTTAATGGACTGTGAATTTTACTCTAGGTTCAATGCAACAATACTGACAAGATTATGACGTAGTTCAAACACGTATCATGAACGAACTAAAAAGGAAGTCTTCTTCTTCTTCTTCTTCTTTCTAACCCAGTTAACCATGCTAGTAGGCTATTGCCTGTTCATTGCCATTACGTCTTCCCCGGAAGATGAGGTCCAGTATTCTCGCCATCGTTTTACTGGTCTTTCCTGTGATCTTTTCCTACTGGATTATTCATTTTTGCGCTTTTAACGAGTCTACCGATCTCCATTCTCCCTATATGTTTGTTTCAGAATCTTCGCCTTTGTCTAACCCATCTTCCTATATCCTGTATCCCGCATTTTTGTCAAATAGAGTTTTGCCTTGTATACTTCTTAATGTTTTCATTTTGACTGTTCTCATCATTTATAGAGTTCTGCCTGTATCTGGTCTTGTTTCTGCCGCGTATGTTATGATGGGCCTTAGAGCCGTTTTTTATATATTAGTTTTGCTTTCGGTATTAAGGTATTTGTTCTTCCACACAATTTCTTTTAAGCATCCCGAAATTCTAGCCGCTTTCATCGTTTGCTTTCTTACTTCGTTAAAAAGGTTTCCATGGCTCGTTATTTCTGCTCCCAGATATTTGATATCTCTTCGACAATTTTGAAGTCGATTTCCAACTTGCACCGTATTGGTTCTTTGGATGTTACTAAGCATTTGGTCTTCTCGGTGTTGATGAGCATATTTAATTCTTTCACTTTAGTGTTAAAAGAGTGCAGTAGTCTGTGGAGGTTATCTTCAGAGTCTGCAATAAGAACAGCAGCGTCCGCATAGCAGACGGTATGGAAGAATGTGTTTCCCATTTTGTATCCAGCTGTTCTGGGGAAATTTTCTATTATTTTATCCATTATTAGATTAAATATGAAGGGGATGAACGAATCGCCCTGTCTAATTCCTGTGTTTACATATATGTCTTCCGTTGTTATATGTCCTACTCTGATTTTTGTTTTGCACTGGATGTTAATATCGTATATTAGGTTAATTAGTCTATGGTTTAGACCTTTTGTTCTCGTTATTTCTAAGACGTCCTATAAGCGTACTCTGTCAAAAGCCTTGGTCATATCGACGAAGCACATGTACGCAGATTTATTGAATTTTAGGGATTTTCCAGTTATTTGTTTGACAATGAATATTGCGTCAATAGTGGATCTGTTCTTCCTGAAACCTTGTTGTTCTTCTCGTATACTTCTGATTTTGTTGATTTTTTCCAGTATAGTTTTTGTGAATGCTTTGAGAATGCTATCAAGCAGTGTTATTCCTCGATAGTTTTCTGGGTACCTTTTCTGTCCTTTTTTAAAAATGGGTATTGTTACACTATTTTTTCATTCATTCGGTATTTTTTGTTCTTCTATGATATTCTTGAATACGGTTAATATTTCATTCCATAGCTTTTTCCCTCCGTATTTAACCATTTCATTAGTGATCTCGTCTGGTCCAGGGTTTTTTCTATTCTTAAGGCACTTTAAGGTGTTTTCTATTTTGTCATTTGTTAGTTCTATACTATCGGCCTCCTCATATTCATTTTGTATCTGTTCCATATTCTCTTCTTCCTTATATAGATTTTTAAAGTATGTTTTTCACTGCTCTAATGTGATTTTATTAGTTCTCACGGTATCTTTGACTTTAAGCTTGTAAACTTTTCCCAATAGTTTTCTTTTAGTTGTTTTATTCTTGCGTTCCCTCCGGTATTTGTTCCAGTTTTCAGACGTTTTATTTCGTATATATTGAATGTATGCATTTTTCTTTTGTTTAGCTAGTTCCTTTACTTCCAGCATAAACCAAGGTGTTCTATTGATTGTATTGGCATTTACCTGTCTCTTTCCTACTGCTTCCATGGCGGCGTCTAATATGTTATTTTTTATTGTTTTCCATTGTTGGTCTATGTTGTCTTTGATATTAACTGGCCTTTGTACTATTTTTTGGTTTAATCGGTTTTCGTATAGGTATTGTATACTTTTGTCTTCTAGCGATTCGACGTTGAATTTGGTAATCATTTGCGGTTTATGTTTTGAGGCCTTGGGCATTTTTAGTCTCATTTTGCAAAGTACCATCTTATGATCGCTTCCAAAGTTGGCGCCATTTAAATTTCTTACGTCTAATATTGTTTGAGGGGCGACTTCTCTGTTAGTGATAATATAGTCTAATACCGACTGTTGCCCTCTTGTATTCTGCCATGTGTATTTGTACTTCATGTCATGTTTGAAGAAAGTGTTATTAATTCTCATCTTGATGTTTGCACAAAATACTTTCAGTAGTTCTCCATTTTCGTTCATAGTCTCTTCGTTGAATCTCTGCATTACACCGTTCAGTGGTTCGTTCCTATCCTTGCATAGGAAGTCGAAGAGAAAAATTGTCCATCTTTACTTTCATGGTCTTTCGTCCGCAGTATGAACATCATGCGGTCTAATATTTATCATATTTTAAACATAGATGAAGACACATTATTAGTTTTTTACTGACAATCAATTTTAGAAAAATAGAGCCATAAAGCCTATAAATTAATTTCATCAAATATATATTATCGGCATTTGGTACAAATTCTGTTAAGTGAAAATTATTTTCAATGAGTACAATCATGCTCCTCGATATTTATTTGCACCAAAAAATAAAATAACGTCACACATGATTATGTCCAATTAAATAGAGATATGCAGTATATTTCCTGCATATACGCTGGGTCCTCTCTATACGCGTTTAGACTCGTCAGTGGAGCTGTATCAAACCGAGAGTAACACGGCAGATAGATTTTATTTATTACTTACTGAAATTTTGATATTTCATAAGCTTTTGCTAAAAATGAAAAGGTTAAAATAATACTACGAATAAGAAAAATTTTTTTTTACTTAGCCTCTAAGGTTTTAAGAAATTGAATTTATTCTCCCATGTTTGTCACTTGCTGTGTAAATTTGTATTCAATTATTGTACTCCACAAAAATAAAAACAACGAAGAGCTATAAATTAATGCCGCAAATCATACAACAATAGTCACTTGACTCTCGGACTATTTTAAAACTGATTTTGCATATGTGAAAACGGTAAAATGAGCACCTATTTCTACCGTTCTTTTTACGTTTCATATTTGCAATAAAGGAATGTTGCTACGTCAACATAAAACTTTATTTATTGCCTTAAAAATGTATGAGACTAGTCAGGTGCGAAGTTTTATAACCTTTTTTGTTTTATAGCCTCTATTTAAATTTATTTTATATTTTAAATTTATATTTTTGCTACAAATGTTATGTATACGTTAAGTTGCTAACAGTGACTTGTAGTTACAGCTGTACGGAGAGATCTGTCTGTTCCTGATTAACTAAGAAAATATTTTTGAGCTTTGTATATAATGAAACGCTTCGATAATGATATTTGTAGTAAAAATAAATTTAATATCAGAGAAGTAGTGATGATGATGATTATGCAATATGAAGAAGGCTAATTTCATAAATTGTCGATGTGGGCATATATCTACTAACTAGTTCTGAAAGTTAAGTACTGGACTTTTTTACATTTAAAACAGAATTTAGTTTTTAAAAGCTACGAAATATCTTAAAGAAATTTTAACTTTGCAACATTTTATCATATCCAAATATTCTTATCGTTAAAGCTAGAAGGGCTTAAAAGATTTAAAAATATATCAATTTTGCCAGATACGTAATAGTAATTTAAATTTATCCATATAGTATATCCGACAAAAATATATTTTCAGTTCGATGAAGCTATGCATAAAATTGGACATGACATTGGTCATCATACTCTGCTAGACATTTAATATTACAGAATATCAACGTCCGTACAATTTCCGGGTTATTTGGCAAAAGGCTATTCGGAACACTTGGTTTCCATATTGGATAGTCTAGGGTGATCACGAAGCAAAAACAATATGAACACGTTTGCTTTTATCGAATATCTCACTTTAACCTTATTCAATATTACAAAGAAGTTTAATTTGTTAAACAGAGTATAAACATCGAAACAATAGGAATTTCCTAAAAAATATTTTTTGATATATAATTCTTTAAAATCTGTTTAGCTTAAAATTTTAGGTGTAAAAGACCAAGCTTTGGTTACTTCTTTAACCGATAGAAAAAATTTTATTCATCGTGATGCTGTAAACTGAGGAAGTATTGCGATTAATGTGTTATTTTTATGGCCTGCTTTTGCTGATGACATAAAATGAAATGCGCTTTTGAGTGGTTTTGCTATTTTTAACATAAATTTTGTGTTATATCGGGATAAAAAATATTTTCTGTTAAAAATAATTTCTTTAATATGAATATAGGCGTCACCGTACTTAACTGGATTAGATCTTTACTTATCGATCCTAAAATATTTACACACGTTAATAAATGCGCCACTGTCGTGTACAGTGTTTATTTTAGGTTCCCGTTGAGGTTAATTCTGGGTCTGCTTTTAAACGGTTTTATTTAGCTTGCCTCGTTTGTGTCTTGTGTGGATCAAATATATTAATTGAAATTTTACCCCTTTCCTGTTGACCTATTGATCTGAAATTTGGTACATATTTTTAGTTCTGATGACAATACAGTTAGGTATAGTCCGTATCATTGTAAATCCAAGATGGCCGCAGATTTAAAATGGCGGAATACTTATTTTTTGACAGCCCCCTCAATATGGGTACCAAATGAAAGGGCTTGACCAGTAGAATACACTACATGACGAAACAATTTCAAATCCAAGATGACCGCCACCACAAAATGTCGGATTATTTTTTTTTTCAATCCCTCAATATGGGCATTATATGCTTTGGATGCAGCTTCTCAATAGATAACGTATGCAAAATGTGTATAAACGTAAAAACATCCCTATCATCGAGCGAGATCACGGACGATGATTTACATATTTACTCAGGTTACGCTATGCCCCCGATTTTATTTTAGTCTGATCAATATCCTAGATTGACGAGGAGAGCGCTGTGATGACTGGTATCTGGTTATTTTTTTATCTTTTAGTACATTATCTGCAACATTATTATGTTTCTTTAAAATAAAACCATTTAACTTAAAGAAAATTTTTTACTTATTTTATTATTCTTTTTAAAAACGATTTACAGTTACATATAACGAAATATCTTCTAATTAACTCTGCGGATAATATATCCATTGTCTTTTCAGGGCCGACTTTTAACAAGACCCCGGAAACTATAGCGTTGGTTTGTAGGGAATTTAGTATATGGTGTATTTCGTGAAATATATTCACTTGGAGGATATCAAAGGAGTGCTTCCATTTTGTACTTTCAGATGCCCTGTCGAAACTGAAATATAACCTCTAATATAACAAATACAGCGTTTTTTGCCTTTTAGGTTAGAATATCTCGAAAAGCAGAGTTAACAGGAAAAGTACAATCTTGTTTCTGTCTCTGATGATAAGGAAAATTTTATCGGCCTGTGTCATCTAAGAAAGGAAATTAATAATCACCATCAAGTCTTGAAATGGTATTTCCCAAAGTTCTCCGAAAAAGAAACTGTATTAGTATTAAACCCATCTAATATATGTCTTTATATTTTCGACATTACCGATAAAGTGCCAAATGAACTTTTGGAGCTGCGAGATGACTCCTCTGCGGGTAACATATCTCAGCAAAATCATTAGATTGATTCTTGATGTGCTCTGCGTTATTTAGATCCTCAAGTTTCACGCTTTTTTTTGGAGTATTCGAATGATTCGCTTCTACTTATTTGTGCGAAACTTGATTTTTAGCAGAAGACTGCAGATCAAGACAAACAAGAAATAAGCTGGAACTTCAAGAAGACATGAGATTTGCCATGAAAAATTAACCAAGAATTATAACACTTGCTAAACAAATGTAAGCTTAATTATTACATTATTCTATTATAATTAGTATTTAATAAAAATATCATTGTTGTTAAGTCCTAAAATATATACTTTCAAGCCTTTTATTTTTTGTTTTATTGACGAAATATGGTGGAGAGAAGAGAAGTGTTATAAACCTTGTAAAAAATCAAAAAATAATAGAATAAGGTTGGAAATTACTGCTATGGAGAAACACTTGCTTTTTCCTATACTAATGAGAATATCCGTCATTGGAGTTCAAAACCTCTTAACTTTTCCCATTTATTACAATTATCACATAATTCTACACTTAATCTTAATGGCGCCACCCTGTATTGTCTTATAAAATTTAAAGAGCCTGTTCAGTAACTTATCCTCATTAAAATTTTATACAAAACCCGAATGTACACCCAAGTATTTTAAAAGTAAATTTTGGCCTATTTTTAATTCATGTTCTAAGAAAGCATTTACGAACCAACTGAGAACAAAAACAAGGGCACTTTGGATCGTGCCATTACTACATAATTAAAATTGATTAACAAAGTAATTACTGGATTGCGTGATTTGTAAGAAGTTTCTGTAATATCTGACGTAATATGGGCTTAATTTTGCCAACTCAGATATTTTATAAATTGCTGGCTTGCAGATTTAGAACAGTTACGTTTGTGGTTTAGCACGATATTGTTTCGAGGTGTTTTTAAAATTTATGTCTTCTTAAATTGCTTTCGAAGGCAATAAAATTGACTATTAATAGTTTTGATTAGGGTTCTTGTATCATTGTATTCGATTTCGCAATATGTGAAAGGGCAACAAAATATTATCTTTCGGATTGGATTTCGCTTTAGCTAAATTTTTGGCGAAGTATTCAACAAACATCTTTTTTATTTCAAGTAATTGAGATAAGAGTGATGGTAATGAATGACTGGATATTCTACCGTTGGATATTTGACGACTTTTAGATTAGTCAAACTACTTAATTAGGTTGGCGTTATTTTTTCTTTTAATTACCAAAAACCAAAAGTTTAATTTAACTGAAAATTACATTAGTTAAAAAAACTTTGTTGAAAATTATGGTTCTTGGGTTTAGATTGTGTAAAATTGGAATTATCCGACGTTTAGTCCATGATTGCACGATGCATCTTCAGGGATCTTCACTTCACGAAGTTAGAACTCTGAATGACTATCGAGCAGCAACAGCTCAGTATTTATATCCGACTGGTGCTCAACGAGCCGTGATCCAGCGTTTTAATCGATATTCACGTGTGATGTAGACTGTAACCTGCATCTCCATTAATATTTTTTGGATACATGGATTACAAAGGACCCCGCACCAAAGAAATGAAAATTGGATCCCGGTCAAATTCGTTGAAAATTCAGTATGTTGTAGGCCTAGATGTCCTGATCAAAAGTTCCTATGTGCACAAAGTCCAAAAGTTAATAATTTTCGAGATACAGAGGGATGAGTTGCGCCCGCACCAACCAAATGGAAATTGTATCCCAGTCAAATTCGTTGAAAATTCAGAATAATGTAGGTCTAGATGTTCTGATTAAAAGTTCCTACAGGCACAAAGTCCAAAAGTTAAGAGTTTTCGAGATAAAGAGGGATGAGTTGCGCCCTCACCAACCAAATAGAAATGGGATCCCGATCAAATTCGTTGAAAATTCAGTATGTTGTAGGTCTAGATGTCGTGATCAAAAGTTCCTATGGGCATAAAGTCCAAAAGTAAATAGTTTTCGAGATGTATTTTTTGTTACTTCACGAAGAGTTTGTAAAAACACTTTAAGTTCCTGTCCTTTTAACACATATGGTCTATTAATAAATTGCAAACCAAGCAAGAACGGTTGCAGCAAACAACTTCGTTCATCTAAATGATGCTGACATGACTTAACATTCCCAGGAACATATATATTTCTGGAAATGAAGACATTTGCTTTACATTCACTTGACAGTCGGTGAAGATCATTTTCAGCATTGCATATAAGACATGTACTATTCCTAGTTTGACAATGTCCGATCTTGACCTTTGATCTAGTCAAGATTACAACTGGTGATCTCCTTCATTATCATAAACCCATCGACTGAAGTATGATTACGCGATTTCACTATTTTGGTACATAGTTTGCAATATTTTACGCTGCAACACACACACACACACATATATATATATATATATATATATATATATATATATATATATATATATATATATATATATATATATATGTTTACGCGGCTTTCACGGATTCGTGCGTGTGAGATGCAATAGCAGTGGATATATCCACATTATGCCATTGTAGTGCTGAAATCACATTCATCAAACGTACAACTATATGAATGAAGTAAAGTGCGAACAGTAAATGCAAACGTTGTTCCAACCATATCCCTTCCGTGTTAGAGATTGCACAGTTGGAAAAAATTGCTAAGGATCCCAATTTATTCTATTCTACCACCATCGAGATGATGGCCTATCCGTACCACCATATCGAGAAGAAAGTCAAAACTTATCCTCCTCGCTACAGTGATACGGTCCTTTGCACAGCCAGGTGCATGTCGGTACCGATGAGTCTAGTAGAGACGAAACATGTACCTCTGCCGTATCACTGTAGCGAGGGCGATAAGTTTTGACTTTTTTCTCGATATGGTGGTACGGATAGGCCATCATCTCGATGGTGGTGGAATAGGATAAATTGTGTTCCTTAGCAATTTGTTCCAACTGTGCAACCTCTAACATGAAAAAGATATGGTTGGAACGAAGTTTGCATTTACTGTTCGCACTTTACTTCATATATATATATATATATATATATATATATATATATATATATATATATATATATATATATATATATATGTATTGTACATTTATATTCGCTTATGTTAGCCAAACAAGTTCACAAGATAGGAAGAGAGAGAGAGAGAGAGAGAGAGAGAGAGAGAGAGAGAGAGAAGAAATCGACCCTTACATTTTGCCTATATAAATGGCGGTTCGGGAGCAACTCATCCCTCGTATCTCGAAAACTATTAACTTTTGGACTTTCTGCCCATAAAAACTATTGATTAGAACGTCTAAGCCTACAACATACTGAATTTTCAACGAATTTGACCGAGATCCAATTTCCCTCTGTATCTCGAAAACTATTAACTTTTAGGCTTTGTGCCAATAGAGACTTGTGATCAGGACATCTAGGCCTACAATATGCTGAATTTTCAACGAATTTGACCGGGATCTAATATTCATTTGGTTGGTGCGGACGCAACTCATCCCTCTGTATCTTGAAAATTATTAACTTTTGGACTTTGTGTTCATAGGAACTTTTGATCAGGACATCTAGATCTATAACATACTGAATTTTACCCGGATCCAATTTCCATTTGGTTGGTGCGGGGTCCTCTCGATTTATTCTCTAATTTTATGTTTAAAAAAATCAGGACTGATACTAGAACCTTAGTTTCTTTTACATTAAAAGGGTGACCTGAGCAATGCCGGTGTTCAGTTACTGCAGATTATACAATTTGTTTCTTTCTCATACGCCTTTCCTGTTCCCTAAGCCTACTGGATATAGACCATCCTGTTTTACCTACATACACTTTACCACAAGAACACGATATCTTGTAAACGCCTTCTGTTTGAAATGGAATTGGGTCTTTTGGAGACTTCAGACATTGTCCAACTTTCTTACATGTCTTGAAAATAATCCGAATGTTTGATTTTCGGAGTAATTTAGCAATCTTGTCGGTGTTTCCATGCGTGTAAGGTAAGATAACACTATCCATAGAACGTTCATTTATGATATTTTGTTGAGGAGGTCGGTTTTTATATTTATTAATACAACGTCTTATATCTACAGCACAATATCCGTTGCCTCTCAGAACATTAGTCAGTTTTTCTGTTTCTGATTTCAGTGATTGTTCGTCACATATTAAAAATGCTCTATGTACCAAAGAGTTTATGACGGAATATTTTTCAGAAGGATGATGGTGTGACGTTGCATTGAGGTACCGATTTATATGTATTGGTTTTCTGTACACAGAATTTCCTAATGTGCCATTCTCTTTCCTTTTTACTAGTACATCAAGAAAGGAAAGGGCACAATTTGATTCAGTTTCCATAGTGAATTTTATGTTAGGGTATTGTTGATTTAGATGATCCAGAAAATTATGCAGGTTATCTGCGCCATGCGGCCAAACTACGAAGGTATCATCTACATATCTGCATCAAAATTTAGGTTTTAGAGAAGCAGAAGACAAGGCGTTTTCTTCGAAACCTTCCGTGAACATGTTAGCTACCTGTCGGGTATGAATACCGAGCTGTTGCTCCTCAATAGTCATTCAGTGTTCTAATCTCGTTGAGTAAAGATCCTTGAATAAGTCTAGTGCAGTCGTAGGCGAAACGTCGGATAATAATTCCAATTTGACAAAGTCTAAACCCAAGAACTATGATCTTCAACTAAACCAAAGCCGTAAAAGCTTTCGTTCTTTAAAAAATGTTGTGTATAGTATTTTGTTTCATTTATGTGTAATGATTTACCCAGTTTTTCGCAAAAAGAATTGTTATAACAATTATAGCCACTAATATTATTTTATATTACTCTGTTGGTGCAAATATAATTTTTTTTATATTACTGTATTAGTTCTATAGAAAATTATTTTTAACTATTTTTTTCCTTTTCGGCTTTGCTTTTACTTTGGTAATATATCATTTTTTTCTTGTGATTTCGCTTTAGATATAAGTAACCTTAAACGAAAGTTTTTAAATTGCATAATGTTAAAATAAAGAATAAGAAAACATCAAAACTAAGAGCATGAAAATTTTAATATAATTAAATATTCGACGAAAAAGTGAAATTATCTAAAACTGCACTATAATCCCACTTCTTCTGTTACCATTGGTTGTACATTTATAATAAAGTTGAAGCGCATTCGTTCAGTATACCTTAATATGTCCGTATTGTTAAATTGTGTATTATTAAAAAAATGGCTCATACAAAGCAAACAGCTCGAAAATCTACCAGTCGTAAAGCACCAAGCAACCAATTAGCAACCAAAGCTGTACGTTAAAGTGCAGCAGCTACAATTGGAGTAAAAAAAGTCCATCGTTATGGACCAGAAACTGTGGCCCTTCGAGAAATTCGACGTTACCAGAAAAGTACAGAACTTTTAATCAGAAAACTGCCTTTTCCACGATTAGTTTGTGAAATAGCTCAATATTTTAAAACTGACCTACGATTCCAAAGATCAGCAGTAATGGCCTTACCAGAAGCAGATGGAGCGTATTTAGTTGGTTTATTCGAAGATACCAATTTTTGGGCCATCCATGCTAAACGTGTTACCATTATGTCCAAAGATATTAAGTTAGCTAGACGTATCATGAATGAACGTGATTAATTTTTTTTTAACAATTTGTGCAGGTCTTAAATGTTATATTTATTGTACCCAAATGGAAAATAATTTTTAAATATGCATTTCTTTTTATTTTAACCGAAAGATTTACGTTTTGAAAATATGAACTAAAGTCAATTTAATCATTTCAACAATGCCTTGTTATCAACTTTTACATAAATTGCAAAAAGGAACTTAAAAAACTCGTTGTTATTCTTACAAAGTTTCTTTTTACGATTTTTTCCTTTAAATTTTATATAATTATTTTCGTATATTTTCATATCATTTTATTCAACTCAGAACCTCTTTGAATTTCGGTAAAAACTTTTACCAAATTTTTTTTTGTTTTTTTTTAATTGTAGTTTCATTAAACTCCCTGAATTCTCGTATGCCAGAAAATAACACAATATTCTATCAAAATTATATAAATTTCCTTGCTAAAACAACCGTATTTAAAAAATATACATAACCGGTTTAGGCTCGTTTTTAAATGTAATATATGGGCACATATTTCCTTATATTTTTTTTTATTTAATTTATGAGTTTCTATTATTAAAAATATGAATTATAATAATTAATCTATACTGTAAAAAGGAAATTATTTAAATTTAAGGTACATATACTGGAGGTAAATTTCATAAACGTTTCTTAAATGATTTTAATGTAATGAATTAAATGTAATAATTTTTACATTATTCTAAATTAATTTTTTCTATTTAATGTAATCATATATTAAATTTAAAGTGTGAACATTACTTCTTAAGGTGAGTATGTACATTATACACACAGCCAGTGTTCATTGAGTTTGAGATATGTTATCACTTATTTAATACAACAACTCTAATATGAGTTCAAGAAATTTTGTAACTACCACAAAAAGGTACATTTTTCCCATTAGTAGTGTCCGCCATCTAAACCAGTTTCGAATTCATTGTTTCCCGTCAGTACGGGACAGACATCTACACCTGACAATAATAAAATTGAGTCCTTTAAGTAGCTTATATCACATTAAACAGAAAGTATAATACAAGTTGCGCCATTTCCCGGAATCTCATGCAATATGTTGTATAATAATGTAAATTCCTTTGGTATTAGGGCATATCTGAACTAATTTTAATGTACAGAAGTTAGAATATCTTTTCAGGTACTTTAATGAAATTTAAAATACCATTTAATCAAATTTAATGTACAAAGAACTGATATTTCAATGAATTTGCTTTAAATTCAAAGTAAATGTTACGATTTAAAGTACAAAATCGTTAAATTTAATGTAAAATGGACATTAAATTTGCATTAAGTTTAAGGTTATTTTTAACAGGCTACACTTTAAAATAATAAGTCGATTGCATCGCAGATGATGTGCTACATATTACAAAAATTTATTAGTTAATAGGAAACTGGTAGGTTTTAAACCACATAATAATACCTGTATAAAATCAATTACAACTGAATGAATATAACGAATTTTCATATATCTTCTTAGGAGTTTTTACGTCTAAATGGAGAATTACCTTTCTAATAAGGTATGAGGCAGTATGCAGAGCGTAACCCTGTTGTACAGAGCACTACATTTTTGGCGAGATCAAATCGGCATGTCAGAGATCACAATATATGAAACCATATGGATATTGGACCCCAGAACAATATTCTTGAGCCTTGATATATTGCTCACAAAAAGGAATAAGGCTTACCTCTTTTCTATGAGGATACGACAAAGAAGGCAAACTACTCTATAGCACGAAACGAGGAAGGAATTTCATCTGATTACTTAACTTGTCAGAAGAATGCTAGCAATCGTAATGTGAGAACAGAACGTTTTTACTCCCTCGCCCCCATCAAGGTAGCGTTTTTATTTTCGCTTGGCTGCTCTCGAACTGTGAGAACCATTTGGTTGGTTGTTACGTTAAATTTAAAATATTATAACCGAGAAAAATCCCGTCTACCCAAATTTTCATTTGAGCGGATGGAATAAAGATAACTAAAAGTGGAATGCTCGGCATTTCAAGGGACTAGATGTTCAGGGGCGAGGCGAATCACCCCAAATACATACTCAAAATAAATCATACAATTCACCTTTAAATCCCATTTAATTTTATTTTGAGAGCTCATAATCAGATATTTAAATCAAATTTTAAATCATTCTTTGCACCAGGCACATAATATGACTGAAAAGTATTTGCGAGTGTTGATTGCTGAAGATATATTGTTATGATCATCTATGGACCGGGCATATTTCTCGATATCAGTTGAAGAAATACCACTCATTTTGTGTTTCCTGAATCTAAAACACTTAAACGCCACCGCATATATTCTAAAATATTTTTCAACATTGTTTCTCAGAGATTATTGTATTTTGACGATCGTCGTCACTTCAAAACGTTAACATTTGATACTTATTTTCAGTGAATAGGATCGGAAAAAACTGCTCACATGGATATAATAGGGAAAAAAACAAAAACAAAGAGAATAATTTTTTTCTTTTTAATATATATATTAATATAGAGGAAATTAACAAAAAGCAATTTTTGAAATTATGAATAAGCCACAAAAACATAGATCATACTTGAAAATTTATACGAAATTTACGAAACTGATTCAGCTGTAAACTAAACTAATTACCGTTTGTCGTATTATATCATTAACGACAACAAATGACGTTCTACGGTAAAAGACAACAATGCGGTTATTGAACATTCAGCGTGTATTGTGTGAAATATTTGTTTTGTATAGCGGGTAATGAATCGCAATTTATTATTCATTTAATTAAAAACTTTGCTCAAGCAGTTAAAAAACTTCATTGAATTTTGACGAGGTACATTTTGCCTTTCAAAGAAAAATAGAATATGCCGTATTTCATAATCTCACAATTTTAGTGTTTGTTTTTTTTAAATCCTTCATTGATAATACGTCCCTATCTATTACAGTTATTTTGAATACCTTCAAAATTTAAAAATTAATAACATATGGGTTTAAAGTTGACCATTTGATTCAATAAACAAAACAGAAACCTATATAGTAATTTGGCAAAATTTACATATAGTTCTGTAGGTATCAAATATATTTTCCTAATTTTTATCTTCAATGCCTACTTGCTAATATTCACTTTCAAATCGAGTGTAGAGAATCTTTGTGATTCACCCAATGTTATTAAAGCGTATTTAATTGTAAGAAGTGGATAGATGTCTATTTAAGTAGCGTGACCAAGCTTCCTGCAGTCAACATAAAATCTAGTAGATTCATCTCTTTTATCTACCAATACAACAGAAGGTGATCCAGGACTAGAGGATTCTTATATAACTCGCTTATTCAGCATTTTGTCTAAAAGTTACTCCACTTCCACGCATTTGGTTGTGGAAAGTCTTCTAGGTGACTGACGTATTGGTTGTACACTATCAGTACTTACTTCATGCTGAATGATGTTCGTCCTATTGGCGTCATTATCTTTTGCTTCAAAATTTCATTATGCTCCCTTACAAGCTTCATGGCTTCTTCAAATTTTTGTGACAAAAGATATTTTCAGTTTGTCTGAAGCTATTTAATCTGATATAGCGTTGTTGAGCTGTTAACAGTTTATCACTAATTTTACTGGCTAGCATAATACTACTTCGAATCTTTTATCAATATTTACATAGCTAAGAAAAATATTGGCTACTCTTACTGATATGATGGCATCTAAATTAACTTATGCCTTTACTAGAGTGTTGAACTAATCCGAAATGACTTTTAAAACTCTTCTCCAGTCTGCCATATATGATCTTTTCTGTGCCTATCTTTATTTTGATTGTTTGTTCGGCAGACTCTGGTTGTTTCCATATTACGACTTTTTGACAGAATAAATTCTTCGGTGCTAAATTTAAGATGATAAGCTTATCATCGAAGAAAAATAATGTTGGCGAATCAGATTCATACCCCGAATAAATTCATCTTCTAAGTCAATAACTAACACCAAAAGGTTTAATTTTTAGCATTTTACGTGGAAGCTCCATTGGCATTTCTCCAATCACATCATCTGCTTCTCTAGTTACAGTTTTAAATTTATTAACAAGGTTTGAGTTTATCGAAGATACTGCTGCACCAGTATCAACAGATGTTAATAGACACAGCATTGACCTTTTCCTTCAATTATAAGACTGTCGGAGGTCTTTTTGAGACTACGAGTAGTAAGAATTTTGGAGGCTTTCTCGATATTGGTCGATACTTGCCCCTTAATCTCTTCCGTGCGATCTATAGTTGGTGAACGAGACCTTAGTTGCACTCGACAATCAATCCTTATGTGTCTAGTTCATCCACATCTATAGCACTATATCCGATTTCTTCTATAACGTGAACTATCACTTATTGTGTTTGATTATCTCTGGTTTCTTTTATAATGTGTAATATTACTTGTAGTTTTTAGTTTGTTAAGAATTTCAGAAAACATTTTTTCCATTGTTTGATTCGATGAATCCGTGATTTCTTTTAAGACAATGACTTTGATTTTAGGCCTTGATACAATACAGACTACTTTTATTTCCAAAGCTGCATCCAACGCTTCACTACAATAACTAAACTTGCTTATACACAGCATGTGCTGTCAATAAAATTCTGAATCATAGCTCATGGATAGGCTGAATAAGGCTTCGGACATCTGTTTCATATTCTTGCAAATTTTCTCCAATTCTCTGATGTCTTCAGTTGAATTGTGACTGGTAAAACAGGCGCTGATGTTGATCGCCAAATTTTCTTCCCAGTGCAGCACTAAGGATTTGAATGTCCTTGTATTGGATTATAGGAATGATTTGTAGAAACTCTAGTGCTGGTTCATAAAGTGCAACTACTAATGCAGTAGCCATTTTCTCCAAGTTTCAGTTATTTTCTGAAATGCAGCTTCAAATTGTTGCTTGTGGATAATCCAAGATATTTGCCGTCGTAAGTTCGGAGTTTGATGTTCTGTTCGGCGGTTATTACTTTATCAGAAGGGTCATGCTTTTTCATTTTATTAACTTATATCCGAAGGTTCTTTATTTTAGATTCTAGCCGTATACGGTTTCTTCCACTTTTTATCGTATTTCTTTTGTATCTTGTCGCACTTCTCCTACCTCTTGTCATACAATTTATTCAATACTAATTACTTTTTGGCATATGTGTTGTGGCACTTCGCCTATCCCTTTCTTAAACTTCTGCGCTCAGTATAATTTTATCGAATTTTAGCTCTTTTCTACAAGGGTCTCTTGTATCCATTTTCAAAGTTCATCTCGACCTTTAATGCGAGGTTATTCTTCTTTGTGGCGACGTTTTCCTTCTTGTTATTTCTCATTTTGGCGACGTACTTCTTCTTCTTGTTTTTCTTTCCAATGATGCTGTTCTTCTTTTTAGCGACATGTTTCTTCTTCGGGTTTGTCCTTTTGATGACGTGCTTCTTCCTGTTTTCCTTCAGAACCTGTTCTTCTTTTTGGCGATGGTGTCTTTTTTTTTGGTGAATTTCTTCTTTTTGTTTGTTTTTGAGGCTACGTTCATTTATAAGTTCCATAAAATCAGCCAATGCTCTGTTGAAGCTGTTTGTTGTATAATATTTAACATAGAAACTTCTAGAATGTTGTTGGAAACTTAGTTCTACACTTCTTTTTTGATGCTAAATTTGACGGTATAGTCAGTTTTTCGCTATATCCTCTAGTTTTCAGAGAGATTGTTCTAAAAATTTGCTTTTAAGCTACTTTTTTGATTAAAAATTCGATGGTAAAGTCCATTTTTCGCAATTTTTTGGACCTCAAAATAGAACATTCTAGAACTTTATCGAAAATTAGTCTTTTTCCTTGATGACAAATCCAACAGTGAAGTTAGTTTTCTCTATCTCTTGTTGTTTACAAATAGAATATTCTTGAAATCCGATGACAGTCCCGCTTGTGACAGCAATTGTTACGATTTCCTCTCCTTATTCCTTTTTAACCGACTTCTAAAAGAAGGAGGTTCTCAATTCGTCTACTATGTATTTTTTTTTATGTATGTACACCGATTACTCCGGAACGGCTGCACCGATTTGAATGAAATTTTTTAAGTTATGTAAAGGAAGTTGCTGCGGTGGTTCCATATTTTTTTAGATGAAATTGGTGCAGTAAAATCCAAGATGGCGCTTACAATATGGTAACCAAAAAATTCAATTTTGTCCGATTTTCTCCAAAATTGGTACGGAGGAATTTTTGGGATTGTACCCAACGAATCTGAAATTATTTTTAAAAAATTCAAAATGGCGGATCCAATATGGCGGACAAAAATTTTTTATTTAGTCCGATTTTCTCCGAAATTGGTATGGGGAAGTTTTCTAGGTTGCTCATAACGAATCTGATATTATTTTTTAAAAAATTCAATATGGCGGATCCAATATGGTGGACGAAAAAATCAATTTTGTCCGATTTTTAGCAACATTGGTAAGGGGAAGTTTACGGGGTCCCATATGACGAATCTAAAATAATTTTTAAAAAATTCAATATGGCGGATCCAATATGGCCGACAAAATATTAATTTTGTCCGATTATCTCCAAAATTGGTAAGGGGAAGTTTTCGGGGTCGCATATGTCGAATCTAAAATAATTTTAGAAAAATTCAATATGGCGGATCCAATATGGCGGACGAAAAATCAATTTTGTCCTATTTTCTCCAAAATTGGTATGAGGAAGTTTTCGGGGCCTCACATAAAGAATCTGAAATTATTTTTAAAAAACTCAATATGGTGGATTCAATATGGCGGACAAAAAAAAATTTTGTCCGATTTTCACCAAAATTGGTACGGGAGAGTCTTTGGAGTCACACATGACGAATCTAAAATTATTTTAAAAAAATTCAATATGGCGTATCTAATATGGTGGATAAAAAATTAATTTCTTTTCTTTAAATATCGATACTGGAAGGTTTTGGAGCCTATATTACCAATCTAAAATTAATTTGAAATTTAAGATAGTGGATTTTCTATGACAGACTAAATATTCGTTTGACCCATTTTGATTGGTATTTGGAAAACTCTAAGAACTAAAGAATTTTTAGTGGTTCATTTTAGGGTGATTTACAACTTTGGATAAAATGGGTACTTTTCTGTCATTTTGGAGTCATTGCGAGGTATACTAATCTCGATTAGTACTTAGTTCAAATAATTTATGAATATTATAATGAATTATAAAACTAAAAATAGAGAAATAAAATTTTTATAAAAAAATTGAACCGACTTCTGAAAGTGCGCTAAAAAGTGAAAAATAACCGGCGCCAAATTATTTGTACACGAAATAAATAACTACCAAAATATACAAATTATGGTAAGAAAATAATTACAAATGAAGTATTTTTAATCTGTTTATGAAAATCCCATTTTGTCAGGTATTAGTTTGGCGCCGACTTCAAAAACTTCAATTTCATATAAAAATTTATGGTTATTTTTCACTTTTTAGCGCACTGTTAGAAGTGGGTTCAATTTTTTTATAAAAATTTTATTACTAATTACTTTCAAATACTTAATAATTATTTGTCAAACTATTAAAATATAACTAACTATATACCTATGTATATACACCTATATACTCGAATAAAATTATAAAATTCCAGTGGAAACATGAGTAACAATAAAGAATAATTGATATAATATCTCCATATCTAAATTTTCCTAGTTCTTCGTTACATCCTCATTTATCCTACTCAATAATATTTTACAAATAACAAATGAAGAAGAAATAATCATAACAACATAAAGAAGCGAGATGGGGGCAAACGGGATTCATTTAACAACTTACTCTATAGATGAAACGATTATATGTTATTCCTAAGATTTTCCCATGATTATATTTTTCTCCAAAAAATTTGCAAAAATATATTTTCCTCGAAAATATGCCCCAATCTGCTAACCCTGTCTTGCCATAAGAAAGAACCATGAGAGCTTAATGGTTCGCAACATAGCAGCTGACATAAGAAGTGCATAGCTCGAGTTTATTATTTGCTACAACTAAAATTTGATCATGACTGATCAAGTAGTTCCTAAAATATTTATGAATTAATCGACATTCGTTGTTCTTAATGGTAAGATGTGAGTTTTTTCCTCTAAATCTATTAACTATTCTATCTACAAATATATGCCAAAGATTATATACATATATACATATATATATATATATATATATATATATATATATATATATATATATATATATATATATATATATTTATTATGCGACATTCATGGATTCCTCCGTGTGAGACGCAAACATACAACTATATGCAACTCCGTGTGTAAATGAAGTAAAATGCGAAAAGTAAATGCAAACCTTGCTTCATCTTATCCTTTTCGTGTTAGAGGTTGTACAATTTAAATAAATTGCTACTAAAGACAATGTATTCTATTCCACCACCATCAAGATCATCATTATGTACCACCTCACCAAGAAGAAAGTGAAAACTTTCCCTCACCGTCACAGTGATACGACAGAGGTACATGTTTCGTCTCTTACAAGACTCGGCAGGGTACCGACATATATATGTTTATGCGGCCTTTACGGATTGCACATTACGCTGTTGTAGTGCTGCAACCACATTCAGCAAGCATACAACAATATGCAATTCAGTGTATAAATGAAGTGAAATGTGAACATTGAATGAAAACTTCCCTCCATAGTACCCTTTCCGTGTTAGAGGTTACACAATTTGAATAAATTGCTACAAAAGAAAATCTATCCTATTCCGCCACCCTCGAGATGATGACCTACCTGTACCACCATACCGAGAAGAAAGTCAAAACTTACCCTCCATTTTTGTAGCAATTTATTTAAATTATACAACCTCTAACACGGAAAGGACATGATGGAGCGAAGTTTGCATTCACTGTTCGCATTTTACTTCATTTACACACGGAGTTGCATATAGTTGTACGTTTGCTGAATGTGATTTCAGCACTAAAACGGCGTAAGGTTCAATCCGTGAAGGCCGCATAAACATATATACGCCATCCGGCGGGAGATTGGTGAAGCCACGTTCACTATTGAATCCTTTCGATCTGTCCTTTGCACAAATAGGTGTATGTTGGTATCCTGACGAGTCTAGTAAGAAACTAAACATTTACCGCTGTCGCATGATTGTGGAAGGGACGGTAAGTTTTACTTTCTTCTCGGTATGGTGGTGCAGGCAGGTCATCATCTCGATGGAAATGGAATAGGATAGATTTTCTTTTGTACTAATTTATTTAAATTGTGCAACCTCTAACACGGAAAGGACATGATGGAGCGAAGTTTGCATTTACTGTTCGAATTTGACTTCACATATATATATATATATATATATATATATATATATATATATATATATAGATATATATATATATATATATATATATATATATATATATATATATATATATATATATATATATATATATATAATACGGTGGTCATTCCGCGTTGAGACATTTTCTTTAAAATAGAACTTAATATTTATTTACGATAAAATATATTTACAACCTTTCTAGCAATGTAAGGAAATGTGTGTTAAAATTTATTTTCGATTGATTAAATTTGGTTTTTGATAATCTATATCAGATAAAATTATCCCTTTATTTCTACAGTAACACAGATTTGTTAAAAACGATTAAGTAGGACATGCTAAATTTGCAAAAAAAATAGAATAATTAGTTTAATTTTACCTTTATTGTATTTCTTCTGGTGTTTAGGCGTTCAACATTTCTTTTGCTTTTTAATTACTCACTCACTATTTCATAAGATCATAAAAGACAAAAAAAATTATCACTTTAACTCATTGTCAGGAAGTTTCCCTATTGCTATTTTACATGTAATGACTCAAAGACATCAATAATGGATCACTTGAGAGGTTTTTGTGATTTTATTAGAATAAAGAAGATTTGATAATGTTATAAAATAAGAACTATTTTATTTTTAAATTACTCATATCAGTTCAATTTATTACCTCAATAAATTATCTACAAGTTATTCAAAAAATAAATTTACTTAAAAATTAATACATATATAGGAGATATTAAATTGAACACATCCATGTAACTGTTTTTTTTTACAAAAAGTGAGTAAACTTTGTTTTTTGTAGTATTTGAACTATATGACTATTGTATCAATTAAAATATTTTATATTTGATTATATAAATTGTACGTTGAATGCGCTTTATACAATATTGACATTTAAATATTAAATTTAGAGATAGACTTATTATATTAATATTGAAGGGAAAATTTGATTTAGGATTATTAGATAAAGCATAATTGAATTTTGATTTAAAAACCTAATTCGATTAACATTTATGTGGCAAATTCGTCTATTTTTGAATACTATAAAATCAGATTTATCCGTTATGTTGAAATCATAATGTAATTTCGATATAGTGGTATATCTTATTTCGTTATTTCAATGCTAAGTGTTACAACAACCAAAATCAATGCCAACAACCTTAATGTTTTGGTGCATCTTAAATCTTTTTCGTATTTTTATAAACTAAAGTTTTTTTATGCATCGTTCCTTACAATATAAGTTGAAGTATGACATGCAACTATTCCACGGAATGACACATGCAAGTTATTACGTTATAATAGGTGATGAGTGATTGTTAGATATTTAATAAGAATCGTAACTTTTTGTTGCCATTCTTGTGACTAGAAGATTCTTTCACTTCAGTCTTTCCTCTTGCGAGACCAACATTTATAGGTGGGTATTAATATGTATTCTGCTTATATAACTTTTAGCGGATAGGCTACTGTAAGCTTCATAAGAGTTTTTGTAGCTCCTGTTACAATGGAAAAAAGATAGTACCAAAAAAGTTGGTATTGACAAATATCAAACTAAGTACCAAGAAACGTCGAACTACAAACAAATGTTTGGCAATGTTTCATTTAGTGGTGCTTTACTGCTTTAGTGAGGCAATAATTCAAATAAATTCTAGTGAGTGCTAAATATGCAGCGCAGCTAAAACAAACTTGTCGGTATTGTACTTCAAAAGATTGCATAGCCCCATAAACAAAAATCTAGTGACGTCAGGTTTGGCGATCTTGCGGGCCAATTTACTGGACCTCCTCTACCAATCCACCCTCCGTTGAATTGGCGATTCATCAGTTGACGAGCTAATTGGGAATAATGCGATGGGCACGCATCGTGTTGAAACCATATTTGTTGTCTTTCATTTAAGGGTACGTCTTCAAGCAAAAGTGGAAGTTGATTTTCTAAAATATCATGATATTTTGCTCCATTCAAATTACCTTCAAAAAAGTATGGACCCATAAGCTTGTCATCAGCTATTCTACACCAATTTCAGCTTGCCATTGAGGTCATGGACATATCTGATGATGAAATTACTGTGAAATTGATCTTTCCTTCCATTTAAGGGGATCAAATTGGGAGTTTCCTTTTCAAATTTTGGAAATGATCTTCAAATGACCTTGAAGGTCAAGACTTATATTATTTTTAATGTCACTATTACTTAGCTCCCGTGCCATCCGACAAATTTTGAATGAAATATTTCACGAAATACTGGGATCTTTTTGCTTTGACTTTAAAATGACCTTGATATTTGAGTTTCATCTTGAGTTTAAGGATATATCTTATGATAAATTTTCCTGTCCTTTTCATTCCTGGGATCGAAATTGGGGATCCAATCCAAATAATACAGGGACATCTAGAGAAAAATAATTTAAAAAACTGGGGCATTCTAATTATGTTTTCAGAATACCAATTAAGAAATCATTTTCTCCATGGTATTTAATACAGAAAAAAAATAGCTTGAATATTGCCCCCAATATGTTAAACTACAGACTTGTAAAATAAAGTCATAATTATCAATCAATACAACCTATGTATATATTGTCATGTTAATATCAATATTTCCTCTTGAAAATTTATGCATTTTTGAAGATTTCATAATCTTTTACATTCAGAAAGACGGACAAAAAAATCTTGTGCTCTTCACATATTTAATATTTCGGCTATATTTTCACCATTGTTTGGAATTTTATTTCTTTTTTTGGAAATAAATTAAAATACAATACTGCATTGAATGGTTTGAAAATACCTTGATCTAAAATCCACAGCAAGCGGGAAAACAGAAAAATGATATACCACTGTAATCAAAAACTACGGTGACACTGAATTTTTTTTTATAAAAATGGCAGCCTACTGTTCAATAACCTACTCAAAATTTTCTCTGTGTACTTATTCTAATTGCACATTTTTAATAATTGTGTATTTTTTTTATCTAACAAAATTATTTTAATTGTCTATTTATATTTGGCAAGTTTAGTGATAAATTTATCATAACAGAGCCAAAATTAATAAAAAATTTGTGTATTATTGTTATTTTAGCCTTATATAACAATTAAAAACAAGAAGAAATTAATTTAGGGAATGTAATAAATTTGGTAACTAGTTCCACACTCCCTACGGGATTTCCCGAAATACATACATGCAAATAAAAAACGTATATATGTTCGTAATATGTATTTGTCATGTTTTTTTTTTCTATTTTTTAACGTATTTCGCTCGTTACTGCTTTATTTACTTGGTTTTAATATATATTGTATGCTGTAATGGGCGATGCTGATTTTCTTTGAAGAAAATTTTAAATGACTGAGTAGACTTCGTTAAATTATTCTTACACCTTGGGTTAGATCTTGTAGTCAATTTTCTCCAAAAAATTATTATGCACTATTATGTCCATAATTCGAGAATTATTTCCAAATTTTATTTTATTTTCATACAAGTAGTTGTTATACTTAGGGGCAGATATAATTGGAAATGATCACACAAATGCTTGTAACACAACAATGGATGTAACGTGATTAATATAGTCAAAAACCGTAGGAATTTTATGAAAAGTGACCAATATTTTAGATCAAGACAAATAAAATCCTAAATAGTTGTTAGTACTTCATTCCTTTTGTAAGATTAGATAAATTCCCGTGTGGGGTTTGCCAGTCATCAATCGGGCGCCTCCCCAGGTGGCGGATAGCGGAAAGCCTATATGGGTGGTACCAGAGAAGCGGCTGCTAGTAGCGACTGTTTCTGATGTCAGGAACGGCTTCCAACCCCTCTAGCCAGCGTGAAAGATTATGGCTATTTATCCCCAAATGGCGAATTTTAAAACGTACGAAACATTACACCAGGTAGATAGCCACGGATTCAAATTCCATACCTCTAAGGTCTACCTCAAGGATTCTGGAGGAAGCAAAAATTCGCAGTCACTCAAAATTTCAACCAACACGTCTTTCTGCATAGCAACATTTAATATAAGAACAATGCAATCAAATGATCGCCTAGCAGAATTAGAAGAAGAACACATAAAATGGGAAACCAGAAGACCAGAAAAAAAACAAGCATAACACTCCAATCTAGTCACATCATCAACCTAAACAATAAATCAAATGATACACATCTAGCAGGAATAGCTATTCCGGTCCACAAAAGAATCTAGTATCGACTTATAAAGACGAATTCAATATCAGATTAGGTCATATACATAGTCATGAAAATATCAGATAGGTACAACTTGCAGATCATCCAAGTTTACGTTCCTACTAGTAACGCTGATGATAACGAAATAGAACAGCTATATGAGGATGTTACATCGTCGCGAAAAGCAAAAAATACACACTATTGGGTGATGATGGTCGACTTTAACGCCAAGTTAGGAAAAGGGAATGGCGATACATTCCAAATAGAGCAAGCTTTGGACTCGGCATAATCAATGGAAGAGGCGAAGCACTAACAAACTATCTTCAAAATGAAAGCCTTTATTGCATGAACACATTTTCCAAAAAAAAACGGAAAGTCGTAGATGGACGTGGAGGAATCCAGACCACCGAACAAAGAATGAAATAAATTACACCATTACCAACAAAAAATATATTGTGTCCGATGTGACAGCCTTAAACAAATTCAACCTGGGTAATGGTCACAGACTCGTTCGAGCAAAAATAAAAATCAACATTAAAAAAGAAAGGAGCAAACTTATTAAACTCCAACGTTTTCCGACATCAAAGGAATTAAAACAAAATAAAGACACATATCTAGAGTATATCAAGAAAAAATTTGCACCATTGGATAAACTTAACACATTGACAAGAAACGAACTGGAAAATAAAATCAGATATACAAACTGCAGTAAAGAAAATCTGCACTGATAGAAGACAAATAAACAGCAAATTATCATAACAAATCAGAGACCAGATAAATAAACGAAGAAACACAAAAAAGGCACAGCTGACTATATACAACTAAACAAACAAATCAGAAAAAAATATATACGATACCAGGAAGCATAACGGGGAAAGCATTAAAATGATTATAGAGAACAACAAAAATATAAACTCAATTAGTCAACGTAATGTTAACCAACTTGAAGATAAAGAAGAAAACACCAAAAATGAACGAAACAAAATGGTTAACATCACAGAGGAATTCTATTCAAATTTGGACTCTTCAGTTAACATAAAACCAGACATCAAACTCTGCAATATTACAAATGTTGGTTCAGAAGTACTGCCTAACATCAAAATAGAAGACTACAAACTTGCTTTGTTACAAATGAAATTTGTTCATACCCCAGGTAAAGGCTCTGCAATGCTACATTCAGTGAGTATTCTTTTGAATAAATGTCTTCAGAACGGCAAAATCCCTGATAACTGGCAAAACGTCCGAGTCATCCCCCTACACAAAAAAGGCGACAAATTAAACATTAAAAATTATCATTCCATAAGTCTCCTGTCACACCTGTTGCTTACAATGATTATAACTAATAGACTAACGAACAAATCCTATCGACCTCCAGAATGAGGTGGGTCACAAACGGCTTTAGTACAATAGAGTAGAATATAGAACATCAAATTACTAATCAAAAAATGCAGCATTCGTTGATTATAGCAAGGTTTTTATCTGTGTCGAGCTATGGGCCATATTTCAAGCAATGGACAATGCAAGGATTGACTCCAGATACAGAAATATTGTGAACTATATTTACAATAAGGCCGCCCTGTAAGTAAAAATAACAGAGGACCTAGAAACATAGAAGGTAAATATTAGTCGAGGGGTGCGACAAGGAGATACAATTTCCCCTAAACTTTTACTTTTACACTGGAAGATGTCTTTAAACAACTAAACTGGAAACATATTGGCATTAACATCGATGGTAGATATCTCAACCATTTACGTTTCGCGGATGACATGGTATTAATAAGTAAAGATTAGACAAGTAACACGAAATACTCTCTGATATGAAAAATGCTTCAAAGAAAGTTGGATTAAGCATGAACTCAGCAAAAACAAAAATAATGTCTCCAGAAGATACGCCACTTTATGTAAAAAACAACGAAATACAAAGAGTCGAGAAATATGTGTATTTAGGCCATCTAATTAGACTTGGGAAAGAAAAACAACAAGTGGAAATAAATAGAAGGATTAGAATATTATGGGCAGCCGTTGGAAGACTGAGATATGTTCTTAAAAACCTTGATGTTCCCATTTAATTGGAAAAGAAGAGTATTTAACTCGTGCGTTCTCCCAGTAATGACCGATGGAATAGACACAACCATATTAACAGTTAAAGCAGCTAATAAATTGCATATTACTCAACGAGAAATTGAAATAATCATGGTGGTAAGAAGACGTACGAAAGTAAAGGATGTGATATAAAATTTTTATATAGAAAATTGAACCGACTTCTAAAAGTGCGCTAAAAAGTGAAAAATAACTAGAAAATTTTATATGAAATTGGACCTTTTGAAGTCGGCGCCAAACTAATACCCGGCAAAATGTGACTTGCATAAACAGATTAAAAATACTTTATTTGTAATTGCTTCCTTACCATAATTTGTATATAATAGTAGTTATTTATTTCATATACAAATAATTCGACGCCAACTTTAAAAAGTTCAATTTCATATAAAAATTTATAGTTATTTTTCACTTTTAGCGCACTTTTAGAAGTCGGTTAATCTTTTTCTTTAAATTTTACTTTTCTATTTTTAATTTTGGAGTTCATTATGATATCCATAACTAAGTACTTATCGAGATTAGTGTACCTCACAATGACTCCAAGGTGGCAAAAAAGTACCTATTTTATCCAAAGTTGTAAATCACCCTAAAATTAACAACTAAATATTCTTGGGTTCTTAGAGTTTTCCAAATACCAGTAAAATTGTGTCAAACCAATATTTAGTCTGTCATAGTAAATCCACTATCTTAAATTTCAAATTAATTTTAGATTGGTAATATACTCTCCAAAATCTTCCAATATCGATGTTTAAAGAACCTGAGATGTAAAATCCGGAAGTTTAAAATGTCTAGATTTATATTCGCCATTTACATCCTCAAAAACGATTCAGTCCCACCTTTGAACAAAATCAAAAAATGTAAAATTTATAGTCCGCTATCTTGGATTTGCCATATTGAATCGTGAAAAAATTCTTTTAAATTCATAATTTACACCTTCAAGGACCCCCTATATCCGTTTTGGAGAAAATCGAAAAATGGAAAATTTTTGGGACATCATATTGAATCTGCCAGATTTAGTTTTTCAAAAAATATTTTAAATTCATAATTAACACTAACAAAAATACCCCAATACTGATTTTAGAAAAAATCGAAAGATGTAGAACCTTTAATTTTAAAATTGATTTTTTCGTCTGCCTATTGGATTCACCATATTGAATTTTTTTCAAATAGGGAACGAGGAAGTAAGAAGACGTACGAAAGTAAAGGATGTGATATAAAAATTTCATATAGAAAATTGTACCGACTTCTAAAAGTGCGCTAAAAAGTGAAAAATAACTAATAATTTTAGATTAGTTATGTACGACCCTGAAAACTCCCTCGTACCAATTTTGAAGAAAATCGGACAAAAGTGATTTTTTTGTCCGCCATATTGTGTTCGCCATATTGAATTTTTTAAAAATATTTTGGATCCATTATGTGCGACCCTAAAAACTCTCCCACACCAATTTTGGAGAAAACCAGAAAAAATTTAATTTTTTTGTCCGCCATATTGAATTTTTTAAAAATAATTTCAGATTCGTTGTGTACGATCCAACAAAATTATTTTTTTGGCCGCCGTATTGTCGGTTCCATCTTGGATATCACTGCACCAATTTCGTCCCAAAAAATATTGGACCACCGCAGCAGCTTTCTGAATATAACGTAAAAAAATTCATTCAAATCGGTGCCTCCGTTCCGGAGTAATCGGTGTACATACATAAAAAAAAAAATTATACTCGACGAATTGAGAACCTCCTTCTTTTAGAAGTTGGTTAAAAATGCATTGCTACATTGAAATTGAGCTGGGTAAGACACTTCGCTAGGCAAGACTATACAAGATGGACAAAATATATACTGCAATGGAGACCAAGGTCGTCTAAAAGAAGCATCGGACGACCCTCAAAAAGATGGATAGACGACATAAAGAGGAAAGCAGGTACAAATTGGTACCAGATTGCAGAAAATAGGTTAAAATAGAAGGGACTAGAGGATGCCTACGTCCAGGAGTGAACCATCGGACAGCTATATATATATATATATATATATATATATATATATATATATATATATATATATATATATATATATATATATATATTGTATATTTTTTGTCAGTCATACAGACACATATTTGTTAAATAAGTTACATTGAAAAGTAGGTTAATCATGTATTAAATTTTATTAAATTGAACAACAAAAATAATTTCTTTGGTCTCATTCTTTTTAGTAATATTCAAATGCTAACCTTAAGGAATTTTAGAGACGTTAAAGAGAGCCATATTGTCTACAGTTTCTGATGGACAATTATGGCAAGCGCAGAAATTTTGTTGTAACGTTTTAGGGTGAAAACATTTTATATATGATAATTTTACATATAAAACATAAAATACGTATGACTAGAAGAAACATAAATAATAAAGTTAGATTTAGTTCAATAAAAATCCCATAAAATTTAGGTTTTGACATGAACACTTTTGTCGAGCGATCTTGTCCAATATAAAAATTAAAAAGTGTAGTTTCGTTGCCCCCTGTTGGTGCCTTAACAAAATTGACTAAGAAGCAACCTTAATTGATTGAAGTATTTTATATTTAATACTTAGCTTATTATATTAAGTCGACTTACACGATTTAATAATAAAAACATGAATAAAAATCTCGTCTCATTCAAAATTATGAATGCTACCCATATAGCGCCTTTGATATCTCGTCAAATCCGATTATTCCTTCCCCAGTGATAATAATTTATATATACGGTAACAGATTTAGCAGTCCCATAACAAGTTCTAAATTGTATTTTTGTATTCTACTCAACAATGAGAGAGTAAATAAAAACACGTTAGTATACGGCGAGAGTATCAAATGAAAAAAAACTTATAGTAATATATTTTATAAAACGAAGGACTCCCTAACAACAATTATCTTTTTAATCCTTTTTTATCCGTTGTTTGATAACATAAGTGCATTTTAAGAATCCGTAGAGGATTTATTTTATGATGGAATATTTCATATATCGTAAATTGAACGTAGAAGGGTTATAAAGTACAGTCGTAAATTGCCCTAGCCATATCTTTTAAACTAGGCAGGATTAAAACTCAACCAGTATAATTAATTTGTGACAAATAACCGAAATATGAAAAGTGATAAAATGGAATACTCTAAAAAATTATGGATAGTTTCAAAATATTTTAATTGTTTAAAAACAAGCTTGCTTTAAAATTTTAATAATAATTTATGCAGTTATTATTAAAATAATATAAATGTGTAGAACAGAATTATGATTCTCATATTTTAAATTACATGGTTTTGGAAGAACATAATAGAGATACTTGCTGCATTTGGTCCAAAACTGTTGCACTCACAATGAGTCACAATTGACGATATAATGGAACAGTAGTAGGTCATCTGCTAATAAAATTGAAATTAGTAACAATGTTACACGTCCATTAACAAATGTGGAAATAATTGAAAGATATTTTTGTAAAAATGAAAAAGTCATCAATAAAGTCATTAAATTTCGAAAATCTAATATGAAAATGAAACACAATTTACGAATTTAAAATATCGTTATGGATTTTCAATAAACGATTCTCACCGATTTTTAACTATCTCGATATACAATCAAGAAAAGAGTCGATAAATTGTGTTTAGATGTAATTAGGAAAACTCTTTATCAGTTCATAAATGCGATATGAGTGGGTGTTTTTCACGTTGTCAGCACTAGTTTATAAAGGATAAGGGAGATTATGGGAAATAAGTAGAGCTATCCACTTTGAGGCTAGACCCTCTGAATAATAAAAACGCTGACAATTACTCTACTAAAGAGGGAGAAGGTCTAGTTCTACCTAAATACAGGAATAATCCACAAAAAGTGCTATAGTTGTATAATGGTAGTCCATCAGATATGATGGTAGCGAAATGTCTCACACGCAATTGAATGTTCTTTGGTATAACATGCTTTCTACTTCTCTCCTAAACATTTGATGCTAACAGTATACTCTCATATGAGCGAATCATATATAAATAGCGAAGTGGTGATTCGGTAACACTGCTTAAACCAAGATGGAAAATAACTCTAATAGTGAAGCGTAGTTTCTTGCCACCCGGGGCCGATGCAAAATAGGGCAGATAAAAAATTCCCGCCCCCTCCCTTCTCAAATAAAAAATAATATAATTATTATAACGACAACATTTTTTAAACTGAGGGAAATTTAAACTGCAAATTTAAATATTTCTTTTCTCAAAAATTTAAAATTCTTAAAAACTAGGAAACTAAATTTAATTTTAAATACATGCTTGGAGTTCCTATATTAATTTTTTATCAAAACAACATTATAACGTTAAAAAATATTTTTTATTGAAGACCATAGAAAATATTATTGAAGCTGTTGAATGGTGCGATATAAAAAATAGTTTTTTCAATGAGAAATTAATTTTTATTCTTAACTTTAAAAATTATTAATTCCTTATAAAAATAAAATAAAAGTAAGTTATTGATGTAGAAATATCCTTAGTTACCCTTTAATTATATCTACGGATATTAGATCCCGAAATACTATTCAAAATTTTTCACATTTTATAAAAATCTATAATTGTAAGGATAAGTTTAGAACTAAAATCTTTCAAAATTAGCGTGTTTAATGTAATTCTGGTAATACGTATAAAAGTTTGTATTCGTTAATTATCCATATGAGACTTTGAAAATCCGTAGAAATACGAACATATTCATATATACGATAATACTTCTCATTTATAAAAAATCGTATTAAGGTTTTAAATGAACTTGTCCCATCTCCAACGCCATTCTACTGAGTAAATCTACTAAGTGTATTTTATCTTTGTTTAACCTTCATCTCGAAATAAGTGTCTAGTCCCACATTACGTGCGTACAATCTATATGTAATGCGTAAAAGTCGGTAATATATTACACAGTACGACACGAAATTCGTACATGAAATAAGAACAGACATTTCTTGTAGATTTTAGGTGGCTTTTTTTCGAATTCAGCCTCAGAATGGCTGCATCGTATCATTTTCTTTTATTTATACTGACCCTAAAGTGCGAAAGAACGCGATTTTGACCTATATTTGAGGTTATGTATCATAGCGATACTTTTTTTTCAAAAAACTATACATAGCATTTCAAAGTATAGATCTTACTCTTTCAAAAGCCGTTAAGTTTGTACAAATATCTTTCTTTTTCTTTGAGATATTAAATTTTGAAAGTTTCAAATTGCATGAATTTTTCAAGTTTTGGAAACATTCACCTTTTACGCGACAATTCTGATAAACCATAAATGTTTTAAGGCTATTCAAGCATCGTTTTATTCAAATATATCATTAGTTTTGCAACATAAGATTGTTTAAACAATTTGTTTAAAGAAAACATTGCGAAATTCAATATTTTTTAAATAAATGTATCCACTGCATTTTACAAAAATGAAGACCTTTAAAGGAGTCTTGTAAACAAAATCATAATTAATTTTGCAATTTAAAAGCCTTAAACGCTCATCAGAAAATAATTAAAAATGTATATCCAGAATTCACAAAACCATATTCTACAAATACAAAGTCTAAAAATGCATATTGTTAAAGAGTTTATATTAAAATTACAAAATTTGTTATTTAATATTTTATGTATAACAAAATATATCGTAATAATGATAACGGCTCCTTTGAAGGTATTTATTTTTTGTAACATGCAATGGAGCATTTGTTTAAAAAATAATGAATTTTGCAATAATTTGTTTTGCGAAACTAAAGCTAAATTTGAATTAAGGATACCGTGATAGTTTTAAAACATCCATGATTTATCAGAATTGTCACTTAAAAGCTTAAGGCAACGAATGATGAAGATTTTCAAAAATTTAAAAATTAATGCAATATGAAGTTTATAAAATTGAATATCTCGAGGGAAAAAATATTTGAGAAAACTCATCGGCATTTGAAAGACCAAGACTAACTTTAAGATGCAATGAATAGTTTTATGAGAGAAAAAAATGTCGAGATGGTGCATAACCTCAAATATAGGCGAAAACCGTTTTTTTTAATTCTAGATTAGGATATTTAAAAACCTAATATGATGGGGCAATTCTGAGGTCGTATTCCAATTCAGCGACCCAAAATCTACAAGAAATGATTATTCTTATTTAATGTACACATTTCACGTTGTGCTGTGAATTATCATGACCATCGATACTTAAATTTCAAATTGATGACGTGCACGCCATTAGCAAAAGATGCAACTTTCGCGCGCCACTCTTGCGTTATATAGTTACCACTTCCATTCTAGTATAAGTTTCATTCGACGACTTTTCAATATTAATAAATAACGAAGTTTACGTTACAATAGACTAACGGGAACGGGATGGCTGAGAGTTCTCATCTTGTAATATATCATGCTTTATAATCTTATATTTCATATATTATTTTTTTTAAGTTTTTAAGTTATTACCCATTTTTTATAGTTATTATCTCGACTATAATATGGTCTTTGGAGTTGTGCAGTCGTACGGAAAATTGTATCAACAATGTATACCCGAAGTTTCAAGAGAATATATAAAAACTCGAATAGCCGATGAGCTACATTAACGACTACATATAATCAATAGAGTGTATATTATATTTAGAAAAAACACCTATATTATTTTCAAATTATTTTGCTGACTTAATATTGAATGATACATTAATCAGCGAATCATCACCGAGAAATTACCTTTCAATATGAAGAACTAAAGATACATATGGAATATTAAGTTTACATTACTTTTGTAATAAAAGTACTTGAAAACGTTAATCCTGAAAATACATTAAATTTATGTATTTATGAACACTACGCTGCTATTTGTGAGCCGGCATGTAATCAACACAATGAAAAAATGCCATAAAATATTGATTGTTTCAACTCGTAAATATAAATTTGCCAGTAAATGACATAATGGTCTGTACTACTTGATATATAAAACAAATCAATAAGCCGCTTTATTTAAACAGTAATTGATCAGTAATATGAAAAAACAATAAACATAAAGTTCAGTGATTATATATTTCAACAGAGCTGGCGTAGAATCTAAGCACTCTTCAAATTGATTCAACAAGTCTACTGCATGTTTGTATTAATCTGCTGTAACAGATCACGGCTTCAACGTCACGGCGAGACACGTATTTTTATTTATCCTAATTGACATATGGCCTCATGTTCGAATGACAAGTTTATAGTACTGCCATCTAATAACCAAAGTACTATCCTTCACAGACACTTTGACTTTCGGACAGACTACGAATGTGATTGTGCGAGCAGTTTAGTTATGAATTACCTGGAGACTTCGTAAACAGATCTCAGTCCCAAATCAATCATTAGTCCCAAATCAAATCATCGGTAGCAACACCATTCAGCATGCAAACGGATAAACCTCAATTTTCGTCGCGAAATATTTCCGATAGTGTCTCTTCTTTTAACAGTAATAAATACATTTTTATAATAGCAAGAAAATACATAAAAACTTGGTTAATGAGAAAGCTACCAACAACTAACTAAATCTATAATATATAAGCATGAATACATGAGCTTGCGTAAAGAACTGTTTTATTTAAATTATTGTTGTACGCAAAGTCCATTTTTCTTTCCAACTGACTTTATTTGTAACTGCTTCTTTACTGTAGCCAATACTGTTTTTTAAACTTAATCATAAAAAATGTAACGTTGTTACGTTTATAATTTCTACAAATTTCGACAAGCTGCTTAAAAATTTAAACCTTTCGAATTGAAATACCTAGAGAAATATGCAAAGCCGCCTGTACATAGCATCAACAAAGATAAGTATTTTCCTGGCAAAGAGCTTAAATTTAATACAAGTAATTCATTAAATTGTATTTTCTTTTAAAGAAAGTTTCACTGAAGACTTTAAATCAAAGATGTTTTCTGTAGTTAAACGACAAGAAAGACTTCCGCAGTGCAAAATTCTGCAATACTGTTTTTTCAGCATAATTTTGTCTTTTGAGCTAGTTTTATGTTTTTTGTTTTTGACAGGAAGGACTTATAATTTTTATATTCCTGGTCAAGTAATGGAAAAAATATTTTGCAACCGTTAAGTGTCACTCCAAAAGTTGCTTTATGGTGGCTAATAGTTTCAGTCTAATTGCACCCAACGCAATTCGAATTATTCAAAATATTTTTTTTTAAAATGTGTTAATAAAATATGGCAAATGTCAGAATTTTAACTCTGTAATGGTAAACATTTTGTTCCATGTAGGTTTTTACAAAAATATCATATTATTAAATCAGTAAATAACGCTATTCTGCATGCTTTGTTGACTTTGGACAAAAAACGAATTACAATAAACGTATCAGAGACCAATTTTCAGGAAGAGGGAGTGTAAGCATTACACAATACGAATTTTAGCACTTTTCGCTATATTATGAAATGTCTAATTAATAAAATATAAATTCTAAAATCCTTCAAATAACAGAGATAAATTTTTTCCATCTATGCCGCTGATTCCGTTATGCGACATTTGTGAACTAACTTCGCAGTCGGTGGTGGTTTTAGAAACAATTTAAGCAGCGTAGTAACTAAATAGGCTTTATAAGTGACTGTTTAAGGCGTTGTGCTGACGTACCATTTCACTAGTGAACAGCGTTTTAATAACTGAGTAGACTTAATAAGTGACTGCTTGTGACATTGAGCTAATGCATCATGTCACAATCTGTGAAAACTAAATTGACAACTTCTTAGTAAGCATAGCGAAAACTCTTTGTTAAGAAAAAATCTATGAGCTTACAAGATCGGAAATCTAAAGAAGGCTAGAATAATTAACTAGTTACAAAAATCTATTTTTACTAGTTATAGAAGACTCAAAATTTCTGAAAATTTCAGAGAAACAAAAAAAAATAACAAGAGGAAAATGAAATAAACTTTTATTGTTCAATACCCATATACAACCAATATGGAATTTTGAACTTCATTTTTGTGTGCATCTTCCTTGAAAATTAATTACGTGATTTTGAGTTTTTTGGAGATAAATTTTTAATATTCTATGTTTTTTAAGATATGTTCAATAAAAATATTAATTTGTATAATTTGTGATACCTTGTTATTTTAATCGAGAAAGAGAAAAATTTATTAAACATATATAAAATTCTAAATTATTATTGGCCTCTCGGTTTCCTATTTTGGACGTTCAATCCATTTCAAGGAACCGTAGATGATTAAATACAACGCTTGAGAACATATTTCTGTACTCTACAGTCCACAGTCTCAATGTTTCTCAAATTTAGTTAATAGTACTTCTATTTTTCTACAAATACCAAGTACCTAGCTACTTAATGATCTGGTTGATTGGAAGAAAATGTACCGTCAATTATTTTCATAGAATACAAAATTAAGATCATAAGTTAGAAACAGTACCTATTAAAGACTCATCTGATGGCCATACGAAACAGATTTATTAAAAATAATTTTAAATAACACTTTTAAAATATATATTTTGTAATATAACTTCCCCATTGCATAATACAAAAACATAGAAACTATTCGACAGATTCATCATCTTAACAGATCAACTTCCTGCAATTTTACTCTTTTAGAAATCTATATAATATAAAAAAATCATTAGAAGAAGAAATAAAATTCTTGATTTTATAGCAATGGATCGCAAGCGGAGTTTACATAAAATTAAAATAATATCACTTCTTGTTTTGCCATAAATATTTACGAATTATTTAAGAAGAGTAAGGAATATCCCTCTTATTTTGGTAATTTGTAATTATTCATAGCTTTTCTTCATTAAAAAATCTTCACATTTTTGCCCGTTAAAAGCCAACGAATCCAAGTTATTTTGATTGATAAGCTAGTTTGAATAAAATAGATTTTTCTTATATTATGATAAGTAGTTGTCCCTAATAAGTATTTTACAAATTTCATAACTGTAATTAAATTTCTAGTAGAGAAAATGAATTTTAATTTTATAAATCTGTTTTCAAGGCGTAAAACGTATTTATTTTCAAATTACAGAACTTAATCCACTAGACCATTATCTGGTTTTAATTAAGCGAAAAGGAACTAAGAGTCCGGCTTTATTATTTTCACACTTTTCTCTTATATTGGAGTATTAAAACTGTAGAACAAAAGGATTTTTGTTAAGCTTTGCACTTCACAGTAAATAACTCTTTAATTGGCTACAACATTACAGAGGTTATAAAACATGCTATCAAAAAGGATTACGCGATGTACTTACTTTAACCTAAAGGTAATCAGTAGAATCAAAATGAGACGAGAAAAGGGGCACTGGCCTTTACTGCGTTTGACTTTTTCCTCTTAGAAACGCGGAAATTTTATTATTTGTTTTTAAATTTTAGAGAAATTGCTGTCACAAAAAGTCATAGAACATACTATAAACCAGTCAGACATACGATTACCATGGAGTTTCATTGTGGATGAAAAGTACATTTCAAAAAACTAATAAATACAGAAAATGTCAGTTTACTTTAAGAAATTGAATCATTCTAACGTAATCGTGTATTGTTAAAATATGTGCTGATATAGTCTGATTTTTAAAGTAAATCTTGTCAATTAACATATTTTTCAATTATACGCACTATGACGAATTATTCTAGGTTTTATCATTATTGATTATTTACATAATAATTAACTTTATATTGTATAGTTTTGCTGAGGCCTTTAGGTTTCCCAAAAACATTTCATTGAATCCCGTTCATTATATTTCTTTAAATATAAAAATTTAAGCAATTATATATTATGGTAGATCGTTCGTATAAATGTTGAACAGCTACAAAACTCCACTCCGTGACAAATGGTTCTTTTAGTTTCGCCTTATACTTTTCTTCCCGTTAGGTGGACCTGGAAACGTCTATTCTGTAGGAGTGACTGTAATAGCTGATGGTTAATACTATCTTTTACTACACTTAAATCCACCAGAGCGACGCCAGTTATCATCTTTTTCTGGTAGTCACTCACTATGTGCTTAGTTAAATGTAACACAGTATTTACTCGATCGAAAGCCGCCTTGTTGTGGGATACTTCGCATCGACGGAGGTTGTAATACCGTGGCATATCAAGCGCTCATACAGTTTGTAGAGACGATAGAGGAAGGTAACAGGAGAGTAACTAGCAGGTAAACCTAGATATTTACCAGGCTTAAGTAAGGCCACGATTTAGATATTATGAACATTTCAAGGCAATTGTTTATCATCTGCAGGACCCGTGGATCCTGGATCATATAAAGCAACCACCTGATGATGGATTACCTGCACGAAAATTTACCAGCAAATCCATAATCAACAGGAAAAATAGGCAGGTCGGACTGGATTTTACAAATCAATATGCTCATTGGGACCCTGATGTGAGGCACTATAAAACATAGAGCTGGTAATGTGGCAGTGCAGGGTATGGTATTGACACAGTGTATCAAATCAGTGGTATTATAGGTCGTTTTAAATATCAATACTCTGAAAAACTTAATGTTCCCATATTGTTGCGCATTACTATTTTATTTTACCGAATTTCCTTGCACAGCATATATATATATATATATATATATATATATATATATATATATATATATATATATATATATATATATATATACGTTATATGCGAAAATACCATAGTTATACGAAAACTATACAAGTTTTGTTCTCATGTAAACTGCTAACGCAGCATTTCGCAACTTAACAACGTTACCCAGGCAATTTGAGGAAAGCAGATTCAGCATGCTAAGAAACGTGTCTTTTACTGTGTGAACACATGCTGATACTGCTTTATTCTTAGTATAAATTCATGGCATTATTTTGTAAACGACACTTATAGTACTTGTTCTAAGTCGTCGTTATGCCAGTTTAAGTTCTGAATTTAAGTATTGTATTTTAATAAGTTACAAAGTGTGTAAAAGTAAATAAATTGTTTTTTAAAAAATTTAAAGTGAATTATCGAAAATAACAATTGGCGGAGTCGGTAGGATCCGTCAACGTCGACAAAACAAGAAAATTCTAATTGTTGGCGGAGGATTCTCATCATTTAATGGAGGAAATAACCTCAACGGCATCCTCACTCCCAGAGGTTGTGAAAGGAACACCTGGCCTCTGACGACGGACGGAGAGAACGAGAGCCGATGTAAAACTTAAAAGTCATTCTAAATAAGTTTAAACTAATTTAAGTTATAATTATCAAAACCAAAAACCATGCCGGAAACAAGATCTCAAAGAACTAATACTGATATCGAGCCCTACAAGTTCTCGGAAATTTTTTCATTCCCGAATTCGACGGAGACCAAATTTCTCTCGGTACCTTTTTAAACGCTTGTGATTGCGGGCACAAAATGGCAACAGAAGGTTAACGCATTCTGTTGATGATTCACATTAAAAATAAATTAAAAGGCCGTGCAGCACAGCTAATAAATTCTCGAAACTCGTCTACCTATAGCGACATCAAATAGCTTTTAAATCTCCACTTCAGCGATTCTAGGGACCTTTCGTCCCTCATTCAAGATTTGCAAAGGCTTTCTAACGAATCACCATTAACATTCATTAATCGACTACAAGCACTGAATGCCAAAATGCTGGTGAATGTCCAAAAATCAACTTTGACAAATGAACAAAAGGCGGCTCAATCTACCTTAATTGATACATTGTCTCTAAACACCCTCCTGACAGGCCTTGAGCTAAGAATAGGCCAGATAAATCGTGCTGGAAATCCTAAAGATCTCCTAGAAGTTCAGTCTCGATTTAAAAGAGCACTGCAACTATTCTATTTTGAAACCCAGAAATCTTTCAAAGTCACAATTCAAAAAACACCTCAACCTGTAAAGAAACCCCCGATGCAAGTTAGCCGTTGTTGGACGTAAGGGCGTTTAGCCGCGGATTGTCATTCGCAAATGTAATCACGTCCGAGCAATTTCGAAAATTATAATGCAAATTGCCAAAGACAAGCCCCTCCGCAAAACCAACCCCCTCAACAACAACAGAGACCCAACATGTTTCAAAATCGAAATAGGCCCTCTGTAATTCAACAAAATAATACCCAAGCTCGTCCAAGCATAATTCAACGAAATCCATACCACTCCTGGAATCAACAAAGGACACACCACGTTAATTTGGACTATCTAAACTATGATGAAAGTTATGACTACTGCAAATATTACGCAGAAGATTACGATTACGCTGAAGATAGCCATTACCCGATTACGATCCAAATTTTCAAAATTTTGATGAGAATTGTGAACCGGTAATTGATTCTCACGATTACCAAAATTTTCTTTCACTCCCTCAATCAGACTAACTGCCCGACAACACATACAATCAGACAGATCATGTCACAGCGCTCCAGGAACAAATTCAAACCCTGAATTTGGACCACCTGAATCCAAATACTAAACGCTCTGGTATATATCAACGCAAATAAAGAATTCTTAACAACTGTCATTAATGCTAATGTAATTCCCAAAAATATTGATTTCTCGGATATTTCTATTGAACCTTTTTCCCCTATGAAAACATTATTAAATTTTAATGTCGGAAACGTACCTAATCCTATTCAAACCGACAGAATTCAAATGACCGAAGATTAATTAAAAACCGAACATTTGAACTCGGAAGAAAAAGAACCAGTTACCGACCTTTGCTTAGAATACCCCCACATATTTTACCTCGAAGGCAATGTTTTAACTTTTACCAATAAAGTTAAGCATTCTATAGAAACAAACAATGCATATCCTATTTTTACAAAGTCATATATGTATCCTCAAGTCCATAAAGAGGAAGTAAAATCTCAAACTACCAAAATGCTCGAACAATGAATTATTCGACCGTCTATTTCACCCTGGTCTTCTCCTGCTTGCGTGCTACCAAGAAATTGGATGCCTCTGGTAAGCAAAAATGATGCATCGTAATAGACTACCAAAAATTAAACGAGGTCAGTGTTGATGATCGCTATCCTCTTCCAAACATCTCTGAATTACTGGTTCAGCTTGGCAAACGCCAATATTTTACCACGCTCAATCTCGCATCAGGATTCCATCAAATAGAAATCAATCCTGATGATATCCCTAAGACAGCCTTCTCAATCAAAAATGGTGATTACGAATTTCTTCGTATGCCATTTGGTTTGAAAATTGCACTGACCACCTTCCAAAGAGTCATGGACAATATACTCCTTGAACAAAATAAAAGATGTCTTGTCTGCATGGACGACATTATGATCTGCTTTGTCACAATACAGAAACACATGCATAGAATTAAAGAAATATTCAAACGTCTTCGAAAAGCAAACTTAAAAATCCAGCTTGATAATTGCGAGTTCCTTAGAAAAGAAGTCGCCCACCTTGGTCACATAGTAACCAAAGATAGAGTCAAACCTAATCCTTCTAAGGTTGACTGTATCAAAAACTTTCCTGAGCCAAAAACTCCCAAAGAAATCAAATCTTTCATAGGTTTGGTAGAATACTACAGGCGATTTATTCCTAACTTTACAAAAACATAAAAACCCCTGACTAAGCTTTTAAAGAAAGACATTTAGTTCTTCTTCGATACTGAATGCAAATCTGCATTTGAAGAACTAAAAAATGCCCTTATCTCAGATCCCGTTCTTACTTTTTCAAATTTGATGAACCCTTTCTCCTGACCACAGCCTTTGGATCCAGAACTCTCTGTAGCGCACCACCTGATCACAGGCCTTTCACCCGGCTCTTTTCTATTAAAGACCCTGGTAGCATATTGGCTCGGTCGAGCCTCAAATTTGAGGAATATGATTATAAAATCAAGTATAAAGCGGGAAAAAGAAACAAAAATGCGGACGCTCTGTTTAGAAAACGAATTAACCATTTTCAAGAATGTATAAACTTTCAATCAAAAATGTTAGTTTATACCGCGAACGAGGAAGATGAATCCGAGAATGAAGATATAAGATATAATAGATTTGTCCAACTATATAATACCAAGTCTCTAATAGACTATTCTAAAATTAAAATTAGAAATTCCCAACTTCTAGATAAACCTAATAAAAATATAGTAACCTTTTTCTGGCAAAATAAATTTGGAGACATTCACCATAAGGTAATCGATGATACCTTCAAGAAAAACCTCAAACTCGATCACAATAAAGTGAATGTAACTTTCAGCAAAACTTTTAAAGATCGTACATATTTTATTATCTCTCTATCTTTCGACCCCGAATCTGCAGTAGAACATTTATTTTATATCTATTCAAAAACCAACACGAATTTCAACCCAAAAAAACCTATTATATAAAAAATCATGTAAAACTTCCCATCCTTGAGATCTTTTCATTTATTTTTGCAAATAAAGACATCAAACTAAAAATTTGCCAAAATATCGTCAAAAACCCGGAAGATGATGAAATTCCCCACATTTAGATCATTACCATACAGGCAAAAATCATTTACACCGTGGTATGTATGAAAGAGTCAGGCGAATAAAAGAAAAGTACAACTGACCAAACTTAGCTAAAGATGTCGAAAAATTTATAAAAACGTGCGAAACATGTCAAAAAGTCAAAGTTAATAGAAAAAAAATATTTTTATTGAAGATAACATATATATATATATATATATATATATATATATATATATATATATATATATATATATATAGTCGTTAACTAACTCACTTTTCAAATATTCACTTCATTATACATTATTATATTTTTTCACATTATTGAAAATCGCACAAATAATGAACTATATCTGATCAATTAAGTTAATAAGTATACCCGAAATAGCTGACATTTTTGTGCCTAGCTACTCAAAGAAAGAGGAAAAGGGGAAATGGACGTAGTGAGAGGAATATATTACGCTGCAATAATTAATTTATTTTTTCGCTATTATTCTGCATCTATTTGTGATATCAATGTGATATCAATTTTATACCACTTTGCTAATTATGGCTACGTACTAAGCAAGTTTGAACAAAATCAATACAATAGTTTTAGAGTTATATGGCAAAATAGTAAAGACATCCCTTTCAACCTTACAAAACGGAATTTCGAAAAATGCATGAACCGATTTTTAGATAATCGTTTGCAAGGTATATGAAGCAAAAAGTCATGTTTATATCGTGATTTTTCGCAGAGAAAATTACTTATAAATGCGCAATGGTAAAATCGACATCGTTGTCCCTTGATTAAACTATGAATATTGAAAAATCCAGAGAGTTTTATATATTATTATGAGCTATCTTTTGAAATCAAAATCGTGTCCACATCTCTAAAATTTTACTCCTTTTCCTTTTTTCGGAGTGCGAGTTTTGAATCTTTTCTTACTGAGTGCCTATATGGTGTTGCCAAGCCTTTCTCAAAATTTCGTTATACTATCTTTAACAGTGTCGGTTATGCGTTGATATGTGATATTTATATATTCCCAATTAGCGGCCGAATAGTCTTATATGCGTCGAAACCAACTATTTCCAATATATGTGTGAAGAGGTAGCAAGTGCCTCGTTAAATGATTTGATGCCGGTTAAAACACGTGAGTCTAGCTGCTTCTGGAAATAAGAAGACGTTTGATATCCCAGCGTGTTATCCTGACTAAATCATTTAATGAGTCTCCAATCATGGCGTTTTCTTTTCAGGGCTTTAAAACCTAAGGAAACATCTTTCCGTATGTCAGAACCCTGTTCATAAAAGATAATGGTAGTAAGATACCTCTTTTCATAAGTAAATGGTAGCAATGCTTTTCTCAACCAATAATGATTTTTGATTGATCTCGAAAGGTCTTCTTAAAATACCAGCACTGTACTGAAGGTCTTTAAAGGACGCATTAGTAATAAAGCAGAGATTCATCGGATCGAATGATTAAATTAGTGTCATTTAATTAAAGGTTATGATTTTTCTTTACTTTTCGTCATACTCACTTCATTTTGCTCTCTCTTTAGCTCTATGGGTTTACATGGGAGATTCCTAAAGTAATTAATGTTTGCGTATTATGGGCACTCAATTTTGGTATTTGCTCTATCTAGAAGTATGTCAATATTTTTCTTTTACCAGAAGTTTCCTTGTAGTCGTAACGTTTTGATGATTACCGCGCCTAGCCTGCCGGATCTTGGACCATATTCTAGATTAAAATATCCATAAAAAAAAATTGAGAAAATATTTTATTAAGGATGAACGAGATTTCCCTAATACTTGTATCAATTCTTCTACTCTGTTTTTCATTGAACCACGCGCGAAGTTACATGCGAATTTAGTTTAATAAGGTATCGTTTTTCTCTTTTATATGGTTAAAAGAAAAATACTATTTATTTCCTGCGAATTCAGCTCTGGTACTCTCTGCATACGCGTTTCGACCACCTAAGGTGAGTAAGAGTGTAACAAACCAAGAGCAAAATTTAGAGAAAGCAACTGTCTATACAAAATCTAAATTCTGAAATATGTCCACAAGGTATCAAACCGGTCGACGTCATCGATGCCATGCTGTAAATATTGACAGTCAAATGTTGTCTATACATAAGTAATCGGAAGAAATAACCTATTACTACTCCATTGTATGCATAGATATCGTTTTACTCTTAGTATGACATCCAAAATATCTGCAGATTTAATGTCCTGCTGACATGTCTTGGAATTTAGATTTTATATAAGCACTTGTGGATTTTTCTCTTGCTTTATTAGAGCTCCACTGACGAAAGCATTAAGTAGTCGAAATTCGAAGAAAAAAAACCGTCCACCTTCTTCCTTTAACGACCTGCGACTGCTAATATTTCTTTATATTATATCTTTATATTTTAGTTCCATATTGCAATTTTAATTTTTATGTCACATCATCTTAAAGCTCGTTTAATTCTCCTTCCAAAAATTTCTTAATTTATTATTTTCTGAGTAGTGTTCTCAAAGAAATAGTGTTTCAAAACAGACTCAATTAGGACTTACCTGCATTAAGATATAATATTTGTAGAAATAATTATTTTAAAAATAGTTATTTAGCTAGAACTTCTTTTTAGTAGATAAATTTAGGAACGATTAAGTGTTCCTAAGTTCCAGTCCTTGAAAGGCTTTAAAGTCTAGTCTAGACGTTTGATTTTCTATTTAGTGGTTATTTTACATTAAAAAAGAAAAATTTTAGTTTACGAGGAAGAATTTTCAAAAATAAAATGGATATAACTCACTTACCCACTATCTTATAAACTGTTCAAAATGTTGTTCATTATACTTTAAACACTAATAAAGTCTCTCTTTGAACTCCTTTCTATCATGTCGGAAAAGTTCAAAGGAAATTTGCCGGCCTGCTGCTGCAATTTGCCTTTTAAGATTAGCAATATCAGCCGGTTGTGTTTAATAAACAACAGATTTAAGATGGCCCCAAAGAGAAGTGTCTAAAGAGTTATATCCGATGATCTTGGAGGATATTCAATTGTTTCCCTCCTGTCAATTCATCTATCCCGTAATCTCTCGTTTAATCACTGTCGGACGAAAAAAATAATGAGGTGGTGCACCGTCCTGCTGGAAATGTATCGGACCTTCTCGTAAAACTAAATTACCTGCTTTATCAATTTGAATCTTTAGTTCTTGATTTACAAGAAGTTCGATAGTCGCTTCAAGCATATTGAGGACCAATAATTACATTTTTAAGAATACGAGCCCAACCATTAATTTTTGTGTCCATTGTGAATGACCTTCTCCAAAAATATGCGAATTTTCGTTACTGCAAGAATGACAATTTTGTTTATTTAAATTACTATTTAGAAAAAATGTACACACTTAGCTGAAACAGATAATTGGCAGAAAATTAGGGATGGCGATGACTAGATTGGATATGGTTTCCTAAAAGTGTATTTTTGTATCTAAATCGTCCTCATAGATCTCTTGAAGCATCTGCATTTCATAGGTATAAAATTTATTTAATATCAGTGTTTTCCTTATAGCCTCGTGTGAATTCTCGTCTGCTCTGCAACGGACACACCCCACGTATACACAAAGCTACAGTAAGCGTTGAAAATGTTTTCAGTTAAAAAATTTATTTCACCATTTTGAAAAGATTTTCCTTTGTTGTTTCAAATTTTTATTGTAATTCTTTCCCAAACATTAAAATTTGTACTGACTTTTTCTTTTAAAGTATGTTTTTTTTTTTGCTTTTTTTATTTCACAAGCTTGGTTTGAGGTCTAATAATTTTGTATGTTTTGTTAAACGATTGCGAATATGTTGAGTCTTTGTGATACTAGAAAAAATATTCTTTCGTATTTCTGTGACTTTAAGGTATGTGCAGACAATTCCTTAACTTTAGAATCTTGACCAAATAAAGAACACAACTTTTCACCGTCAATATCGTCATCTGCTCTAAAACGTTTTTGTGTGATTTCGTATTTATTATTTAAGTGCAAGCTTTTTCGGTTTCTCGAACAATTATTTCTATTTTATATAATTTTGCAGTAATAATGAAATTTCACTCTATCCCAACTGTCCTTATGTGAAATCAAAAAGAATTTTTGGTCTACAGTATCATTTTTCTTTATAGCAGAGTGAAGAATAGCACTAAATCCATTTTTGCTCAATTTGGTTGCAATTTATTTCACCAGCACTGGACATTGTAAAGTTACAAAAATATTTATATTTGATTTTGATAAGTTTAGTTACCGAAATTAAGAAATAATCAAAAACTTATACCTAGAAAATCACAAATAATATGTAAAACTTTTTAGTACACTTTACATCTACATTATATAGACATTTAACAATAAAATATTTTAAGTAACAAACCACATTTATTTTTACTTTATTCGTATATAATTCATAAAAGAGCAGTCGCAGTCTCGGCTGCGGTTATCATTCAAATAAATATAGACATGTTTGAGCGGTGTTATATTTTTTAATCCGAAACTTTCCACAAAACTTCCTCAAGTATGCAACTATAGTGATACATTTATAAACACATTTAATTCGAAAATTTGTAAAACAACTTTTCGATTAAAAAAAAATTACGATTTCGAGAAAAAGTATTAATAATTTGCCGTTTTGTTTGTGATTAATATTAAAGGATCTATGACTCGTTTTTCTGAAAATGCTAACAGTTTATTGTGTCAAAATTTCAAATCCATCGCTGCATAATTACCGATGAGTTCAAGTAAAAATTGTATTAAAAACGAGTGTGGCGAATAAATTGATAATTGCTAATTTTTTATACGTTCCGATAAATTTTCAGTAAAAATTAACCGAAGGTGTGTTTTGGCATAAAATGTCGAGTTAAAACAGGGGTGCGCTGCAGGCCTATAAGGTTAACATATATATATATATATATATATATATATATATATACGGGGTGTGTGGCATTACGAATTAAAGTTTAAATTGTACTAAAAACACGCGTGGCGAAAAAATTGATTATTGCTAATTTTTAATATGATTTAACTTATAAATCTTCGGTAAAAAATAACTGTGGGTGTTTTGGCATAAAATATTGATATCAATTGGTTTCATCTGGTTAGCTCGCTCTCGTAGCTTTTTTCATTTCTAAAGCGCTTTTTAGGATTACACTGCAGGCCTATTATGAGTTGTATTTTTTTAATCTACCCACATGTAAATATAAAAAACCGAAAATTTTTTATAATTGTGTTTTTTAATTCCATATTGAGATTTTTTGTCGGGAAATAAAATATAATTTAAATGATGATATTTAAGCTAAAGTGGAACTTATAATATAATATTCAAAATTGTATTTTTTGAATATTATACTCTCCTTGAAATGAAGGAAAATAATTTTTACTTTTACCCATAATGATCTCTTATACGAACCACTTTGTTTCATCTAAAAGCTGAAAGCCGGTTACATGCTCAAAGTCAGGTAAACAATTACACGAAATTTAATTCAAGCGTTTTGTGCATAGCTATATGAAGAAACAAATCTGTCAAGAAGAAAAAAAAATATCATTTTAAACTTTTATTTATTTTAATAAATTCGAGATTTATCTTTAATATAGGTAAAACTCGAATAAATTCGATTCAATTATAAATAAGTTATGAAAATAAAAAAAGTATTTTCTTATAAGGGTAAATTTGTATATAATTTAACTCTAAAAAAGAAGAAAATTTTTAACAATTTTGTGGATAATTATAAGATCAAAGTATGTTTTTTTGCTTTTACTAAATTATAACGTAAACTAAAATGGATGTTATTTGGCATTAAATTCGGCTCGAAGACAGACAATAATTTATTCACCACTTAAACGAATATATTTTGGCGACCACAAAATTCCTTCATGTTTTACTTGCTAGCAAGGTGCGTAAAATTACTTTAGGCATTCATCAGCGCCTGATAAAGTTGTCTTATAACATTATCTGTGCTATTTTCGGAAAATGTTTACGTAATTTCGCAATATATTTTAGGGGTGTACGTAAAGATTAGTCATACATGTAAAAAATGTACTATAATGACAAATCTAATAATTATATTTCAATTCTCTGGATATTTAAGAATTTTTGGTTAGACGAAAACTCAAATTAAGATAAGCTCTTCATATGTTGATTGACTCTCACTTTTAGGCAAACTAACAACCCACACAGGCAGCTGATGTAAATTAGAGATGAACGAAAATGCAACTTTATGTTCGAACATCTTGTCTCAAGAGGTAAATAAAAATTCACTAAATCAGAAGCACCACTGTTTATACACCATTATAAATAATAAACACTAAAAAATGTCACCATACAATCATCTGTCAATAATGCTTGCATTAAATAGATTAAATATTGTGTGACGCGTTTTTCTTAAAGGGGAGCAGGTCGTGCTCTATGGATCTACTTTGTTTATGGCAGCGGAACATCGGTCAGTAGATATTTCTCGTGCAGACAGTCATCGATCAAATGCTCAGTGCAGAGGTATCGGTTTGACGGTATCTACTTATATTCGGGATATCCCTGCTATCTGAACTGATCAACGGTTTGACTGCCCGAAGGTTAAAACATCTATTCGGTGGTCGGTTTTCGGGCGCCACCTTCGAGATTCATGTAGTTGGGCCCACTTATGCACCAAGCGGCTTGTTACAGTGGAGAAACGACAAGCCAGGGGTCAATTGCGCTTATTAGTGCTGGCTGCCGGCTGCCAATTGTTAACTGTAATGTTATAAATGGGACAAGGTAATGAAACAAGCAGTTTTAAAAAAATCCTGTACCCTGTATTCCATTCTTTATAAAAAGTCATGGTCTACAACTAACTTATAATCTAAGATGGACAATAATATAAACAAACAAACGGTCTGGAGGGCAAGAGTATGTTTTAAGAGCTGTTTACGGTAGCTTGTACTGGTCGGTTACGGTGAAAACGGTAACCCGGCGGTATCATTCACGACGCTATTCACGTACCTCGTACTACACGGTTGCGAGGCTATTCACAACGGCTCGTACGCAAATTATCGCGTTTCGTATCTAAAATCCGCGGACGCTGTTCATGACGCTTCGTACTAAACTTCGACCGACGACGATATACACGGTATGTCTAACAGTAACCCGGCATCGATCCCTACATGCGACGGCGGCGATAAGCGTCGGGGCGGCCGTTGTTAAGCGCCCTTATCAACGGACATCGGAGGGCACTCGGCAGTAAAACACATTTCTGGTCAACACGGAAACAAAAACACTTCTTACGGCATTCAGTGCGTGTGTATATTGGTGGCGGTAGGAAGAAACGAAAGGAACTGACGCTGCTCGTACTTGTAAGGGTCCTCGACAGCTTCAGCAGGACGGAACGACATTGCCCGTACTTATAAGGGTCCTCGACAATATTGACCAATAGCGGTAGGAAATTAGGAAAGGAACCGACACTGCCCGTACTTATAAGGGTCCTCGGCAGTGACGGTTGGATAACACAACATTGCCCGTTCTTACAAGGGTCCTCGGCAATGCTGGCTATTAGCGGGGTAGAACGTAAGAAACGTAGTGTATGGTAAAACACCATATACACACAAGCTTAGCCTTACCTACAGTGTTAGACCAGGAAGGTGTGGTCCGGCAGGCGAACCAGGCAGTCCGTTTGGACTGTCGACCCGGGTGAAGAACGTGCAGTTCTCTGCGAAATAATGGTCTGCTCGAGCTTAAATAGATGGCCCGAGCTCCCACAACGCTGACGAGTGACGGCGTGTGATGATCGTGCATACAATCCTGCTGTATACGGCGTGTGATTACTATGGTCGGACGCTCTGAAAATCATTGGGAAATCGTATTTCCCGGCATGGCGCGGCAAATCTAATTATATACCGGTAATATTGAAACTTTAAACATTCTTTTCCCCTAAGAATCAGATTTTTCGGATGTATAATAAAATAAATAAATCCCGGCGAACATACTCGTGCCCAAAAATAAAGTAACTTCGTTACAATAGTGAGATTTTGTCACGGTTCAAATTTCAGTTTAAGTTTACTATCGCTAATTCGATTAATTTTACCTTTGTATCGCAAATACTCAAACTATGAACAAATACAATATCCTTTTTTTCAAACATCTCACATAAATTACTTGTGAATAAAAACGTTTCATTGGTCAATTAAGTCACACGAATCCCGTAGTTCTACTTCCTTACTAATTTCTTTCTCAGCTCTCCTTACATTCTTACACTACCAAATACGATTTTAACTTTGAGTTGACTCTTATTTTTGTTGTTTTGCTTCATATTGACTTGACTGTGGATGGTTATTTTGATTGATAGTGAATTTATTGCTACATTTTTCTTCAGATAAATCTCTGCTGTCCTACTTACTATTCGAGTAAAATTATTCTTTTCATCCGCTCTTATGACAGTTTTCTTCAAATTTCTTTGATTAATTCCATAAAATTTGCTTTGTTTATATTATTTTCAGGCTAATTATATCACTGTCGAAATTTCCTTGACATATTTCTTTACACCACTTATTCTTTTTTTTATATTTTTTGGCTTGCATTAATTTCTGTTTTGTAACTTGCCTAGTTTACAGGGTCTCCAAACTTTCAGGAAATTTATAAATTTATTTGAAATGTATTTCTTTAATCTAAAAATATTTGATGACTTTAAGGTGATATACAGACTTACAGTAAATTTACGCTACTGCAGAAGACACAAACACTCCCACTTCAAGAATCAGTTTTAAAATCTGAGTTGTGATTCTCAAGGACTACCAAATCATAAGCTTCATGGGGTTTTACCGAGATTTATTTCCATAAGAAAATTGTGAGGTCCTTGTACGATTTTGTTAAATTATACCAAAAGGTATCGAGCCTATTAAGTAAGAGTATTTCATTAATATTTTTTCATTAAGACAAATAACTTAGTTGCCTTGGTTATGCTTCTTTAAAAGACAAAAATGCATCTATAAAAATAAGTTTTACGTTGTAAGATAGACATTAACAATATAAGTTAAGGAACATGCAGCAGATCTTATTACTAGTAAAAATTTCTGAGGAAATTATAAAAACATTTTTTATATGTTATATATTTTTTAGCACATTTTTTTATAAAATTATATCCCTTCAAAGACTAACGAGAACTCCTGAACCTAGAAATTCAATATAAGGGGAGTATGACAATCTCATGACGAAAATGTTCCAGATTTAGCAAGTTGAAAAGGTTAAGTAATAGAGATCTCTGTTTCGCAATAAATGAATTTATCCTATTGTAACGAAGGATTGAGAGAATTTTTCTATGTGTCCTTTTAGAAATATTATTTTGATGCGTCCATATATAAATATTATATCGATAGGTCTTAATTGGTTTGTCATGTTTCTTGTAATTTCTATATTTACATTCTCGTATATTCGATCAGATTATCTGGATATACAGGGTATCCAGTAATTACCTCCTAATTAGCATACAGTGGAGGTTAAAATAACCCTACTTTGTCATAGAAAAAAAATTCCTAAATTGCTCCCTAACGGAGACACAGAGTCCTAAAAGGGTACCCAGTGATTTACCTTATCGCCTCTAAGTTTTGAACCGATTTGTATAATTTAATGATAGTTTAATATTTTATAGGGGCCATAAAGACTTATTAAACCATATTAGAGTAGATGTTTAAGATCATCAGAGAAGTCAGGAACGGATTTGAATCCACACTCATTGGGCCTAATTTTTGACAGATGTCATTTTACACATACTTTGGTCATTTATCTTCAAAAAAAGGTACTCTCACTTTATTTCAATAAAACTGGCATTTTTCTAGATAAATCGATTCTTATGCGAAACACTCAAAAATTACTAATTCTAAACACAAACAGTAAAAATCAGATTGTTATTATTAATACCTACATAACGAATTACAATTGATGGAACTTGTCAAAACCGCCTTCAAGCAAAAATAGTTTTAAAAAATGGAAGATATTCTTACGCAGAGTATGCTGATATGCTTTTAATTTATGGTGAAGCACATAATCTAAATCTAAATTTTTGCAACATTATTTTGTTTACCAATTTTGCTGGTTTTACAAGAGATGGTATAGTCAACTCAATTTACATTTTGGGCTGATGAAAATCCGCACGCTACAATTCAAAACAAACACCAAGAAAGAATTATTGTAAATGTGTGAGCTGGCATCATCGGAAATAACCTTATAGGTCCTTTTATTTTTGAAGGAGGATAAAACTTAAATAATTTATTGGAAGGCGTACCTATTGATAGAAGAGTGCAAATGTGGTAGATGCATGATGCCGCTCCACTTCATTTTAACCATAGCGTATGTCAAAACTTAACTAACTTTTCTGGTGGTCAATGGATAGGTTGAGGTGGGTCTGTTTTATGGCTACCAAGGTTTCCAAACCTAAATCCCTTAGACTTTTACTTCTGGAGACATCTAAAAGAAATATTTTATTCAACACCGGTAAATATTAGAGAAGAAGTACTAGCGAAAGTAGCACAACATTCTAACAAAGTCCGTAATAATGCGGGAAAATACTCGAAGAATAAGAAAATGTATTGAAGTGCGTTGAGCCCATAATGAACAATTGCCAAAATAGCATTTAAACATTTTCACTATTTTTGCATTTTAATGACATTGTAAATTTATTCAGCCACGATCTACGCTTTGAAAGGTTTCTGGTCTTGACAATATCTGACCTGGAATTCTTTCCGCATAATATTTTCTTGCTGGAGAAGAGTGAGGCAGCGTTTCATCATAAATTAAAGCATATCACGATATCCTGGGTATTTTATTTTTTACTTATTTGTGTTTTGTTTAGGATTAGTAACTTTTGAGTTTTTCGCATAAAAACCGATTCATCTCGAAAATCGCCAGTTTTATAAAAATAAATTAGAAATACCTTTTTTGAAGAGGAATGAGGAAGGTATTAAAAAAGTTAGTTTGCAGCTGTGTAAAACGACACAAAAATTAGATCCAACGAGTGTGGCTGCAAGTCAGTTCCTGACTTCTCTGATCTAAAAGATCTGCCATAGTATGGTTTAATGAGGCTTTATGGCTTCTATAAAGTATTAAAATTTCACTAAATTATACAGGTCGGTTCAAAATTTACAGCCGATCAGGTAAATCGCTGGGTCCCCCTTTAGGGCTCTTTATCTTCGTTATGGATGGGATGAGTACACGTGAGGCTTTGTTCAGCATGCAGGTGTTGGTGCAGAGATGTCAAGATATGTCTGCAGATGTGTTCGCGTGTCTTATAGACTACGAGAAGGCTTTTGATTTCGTCCAACAGGGAAAACTTACTGAAATATTAAGAAAACAGAATCTGGATTATCGAGATCTACTGGCACCAGAAAGCAAAAATAGCAGTAAACAGAGAGATGTCAGATGAGATACAAATAATGCGTGGATTCCGACAGGGATTTGTACTCTCTAATTTAACTTCCATTCTGAAAAAAGCTTTCAAGAGGCGCTATCTGAAAAACACCAAGGCATTATTATTAACAGTACAGTTATAAATAATCTTAGATACGCAGACGAAACTGTATTTCTCGCGAATACATTGGAAGACCTACAAGAACTTTTAAACTGTGTGACAGACAAGATTGGGGAGATGGGACTTAAGTTGAACATCAAGAAGACAAAGAGGCTAGTATTAAGCAAACAAGCAAATGTGTTCAGTCGTTCAGAATCCATAGAACGTGTTCAACAATACAAGTATTTGGGTTGCACACTCAATGAAAACGGAGAAAATACGCAAGAGATAATGTCCCGAATAGAACAAGCACGAAGCGCCTTTATCAAAATGAAGACCGTACTATGCAGCCGTGATATTGGTATACCCTTAAGAACACGTATTCTTCGATTCTATGTCTTCAATATACTCTTGTATGGAGCCGAAGGAAGGACACTCATAGATGCCATGTGTGGAGGCCTTCGAAATCTGGGACTTACTGGCGTATGATGCGAGTTTCATTAATGGACAGAATCCGAAATACAGAAGTACTAAAGCGAATAAACAAACAAACAGAAATCATACACACCATCAAAAAAGAAAATTATAATATTTCGGATATATTTTACGTAATGCAAAATACCAGGTACTTCAACTTATTACGCAAGGTAAAATTGATGGCAAAAGAGGTCCAGGCCGTCGCAGAACATCTTGGCTGAAGAACTTACGGCAATGGTATGGAGCCAGCACAAGGACGCTTTTTAGAAAAGCAGTGGACAGAGTCCAGATAGCGCTAATGATTGCCAACGTTCGATAGGATAACGCACGGTAAGAAAAAGAAGATCTCCGTTAAGGGCACTTTAGGAATTTTTTTTCTGTGACAAAGTAGGGATTTTTTGACCTCCCCTGTATGCTCCCGAGAAATTAGGGGGTTCTTACCGGACATCCTGTATAAATAGGGACAGGATATGAGTAGTTAGTTTAGTTTGTATTTGAATGTGAAACTGTTAAGTAGTTATTAAAGGGTTATAATTTAATAGTGAAAAGTGTCATGTTTTATCCGAACACAGGGAGAAAAATAAAGAGATAAAATTTTATCTTTGTTTTTAGTTAAGACATAGTATCGATATTCATTGAGAGTTAACAGTTTTCAAATTTTGCGATTCGATGTGATGAATTTGATGACACGAGATTTTGGCTTAGTAGGCAGGATACACCAGTTTTATGGCATCTTGTAAAAAAAAGGTGCATTCTAATACATTTTAACAAAGAAATAAAAAAAGAACTGTTGTAAAATACAATGCCTAAAATAAAAGTTAATCAAAATTTATAAACAACGTATCTTCACGTTAGTAAAGGCATTGACACAAATAATTTAATAATTTTCTTTTCATTCGCTAGTTTTCTCATCACTATCAGACAAATCCCGTGTTTATAAGAATAAAACCTTTGCCCGCAGCGTTTCATCATGCTTTAGAATACTTGCTGGCAAGCAGAGCATGAAAATTACTTCAGGCATTCGTCGGAGCTCGATAGAGTTATCTTATTGTGTTACTTTCGACAAATAGTTCCGTGGTTTCGAGGAATACGAAGGCAGAAGACCACAGGAGTGCAAAATTATGTAAAGGCAATAATTTAAAATAAATGTCACGCGCATATTTGTCAGGGTAAAAAAATAAATTTGGGAAACTAATGAAGGTGTCAGTCAGTCACTAATACAACACCTTATAAGATTAATAGGATACGAGAGTTTTAAGAAATAATAATAAAAATAATAGTCAAATCCGACGACAATGGGCAATGAAGAGCGTCCAAACGATTTCCATAATACTGTCAACAACTGGAGTGATACCAAAGAACCTCCTGGGGGACTGGGCCTTAGTGAGCATCTATAAAAGCCGATGCAGAAAGCAATTCTCCTTGCAACCGAGCGAACCGTCCGAAAGTTCGTGGGAAATACAGCAAACCACGTCACCTAGGACCCGATAACATGGAAAGGGTTTCCACAGAGCTTCATACTTTGGTAACCTTGTGTACCTGGTATAAGTCAATATACCCTGGAGGAAGTGCGAAGCCATTTGGCTTGTAAATCTGATAATAATAATAATAATAATAATGCCTGTCTGGCCGGCAGTGTGCTGCACCCAGCAGTATACTTGTCGCTACTGTAATGCGTAGACAGTACAGCCAGCAACGCCAGTTATCCGCTGACCTTTAACCATTTCCTTTCTCTACCTTTTAAACCTTCCTCTGCCCTGACCCACTTACACTCAATTTCTACATAATTCCTTAGGTGCCACTTTCTTTCAGCTTTCCGACTGGACCCGGCAACGAATAGATCCAGGGTTTCCCTCAACCAATCGTAGGAGGCGATTAAATGGGGAGAACTTTTAAAATGAAATGTCGACTGCAAAACATAATGTACCCCAGGTGGGTAGGACCCATGGTCCACAATCCCACACCGCAGAAGCGGTCTGCTCCACGGATTCTGGGGGGAGCAACATTTCGACATCGCAAACTTCAAGTGGCAGGGTGTTGAGGAGGCGAACCCCTGTCGTACAAGAAGCTACAGCCCAACAACAACATGAGAGCCAAACAACAACGAGAGCTCCACCCTCCGAAGGTGCTGCGCAGGAACCTCAGCCAGCGCTCACTCAGGCGGGACTTCCGAGACAGCGCATGAAATGGACAACATCCATGAATAAAACAGTAATGCGCATTTTTTATAGGGTGACTGAACTAGGACGAGAAACGATCGGCTATAGACAACAGCTTCATGCCGAATTTTGTAGAGAATATCCACACCTACAAGTGTCACAACAGAGAATAGCAGATCAATACAGAGCTATTCTCCGAAATCAACTAATCTCAGAAGCGCGACTTAACATCATCAAAGCGGAAATAGAACGAGAGAGAAGAAGCACCGATGATAACAATGAACAAACCGCAGAACCTGCGCCACAGCCAGACCCAGAGACTCAAGAACAACCAGACAACGACATGAGAGCTGACATCGCTGTGGACAGGCAACAACAACTACATCAACATGAGGGTCAGATAATTCCAAGAGCTCTATCCGCCGAAGATGCTGTGCGGGAACCCCAACAAGCTCTTACTCAAGCGGGACGACCAAGACAGCGCATGAAATGGACTGTGTCTATGAACGAGACAATAATGCGCATTTTTTATAGGGTGACTCAACTAGGACGAGAGATGATCGGCTACAGACAACAACTACATGCCGAATTTTGCAGAGAGTACCCACACATGCAAGTGTCCCAGCAGAGAATAGCTGACCAATATAGAGTTATTCTCCGAAACAGCCTAATTCCTGAAGCTCGGCTTAATATCATCAAAGAGGAAATTGAACGTGAGATCAGAGGCACTGACAATAACAACAATCCGATTGCTGAACCTGAGCCACAACCGGAACCTGAGGTCCAAGAACAACAGGAACAGCTAAATGACGAAGCCCAACAGGACAACACTGAACTCTTTTATCAAAAACTGTCAACGGAAATGAGTGCTGCAGTGTTGGAGTATGATGGAAGCAATCCGTTAAGAAGACCGGCACTGCCAAAAATTAATTCATCCAAAAAACTGGGTGCCATGTTAGACATCATGAACAATCGGATTTTACCAGCTTATGTTTCAGATGCCTACACTCTGGAGTCCTTACATATGACCATCTACTGTGCCGCGACTGCTATAGCTAGAGCTCTAGAAATTAAAGTTACAACAGAGCGTCGATCAGCAAGGACAGAACCCAACATACCACCATGGGAAAGACGTCTAAATAAGAAAATTGAAAATCTTCGAATAGATATAGGACAGCTGACGGAGTACATCAGGGGCACAAGGACTATTCGACTGCAAAGGCGAGTTGAAGAAATCATGAATCGTGTCCGATATCATTCGCAACAAGATCCAGCGAATGTCACTGCTCAGCAATGCCTTGACTCGCTGAAACAGAAGCTCTCTGTTATTGCAGGACGGCTAAAGAGGTACAAGACCAGCAATAATCGAAAACGAGACAATGCGCTCTTCCAACGATCAGAAAGGACTTTCTACCGTAAGCTAAACTCTCCACCTAATATAGCAGATAATAGATATCCCAATAAAGAGCAGGTAGAAGAGTTCTGGGGAAACCAACTTTCCACACCAGCCGATTGTAACATCGCAGCTGGCTGGATCAATGAAGAACACCAAATCTGCCAAGATTACAGCCAGATGCAGTTTGAGCCATTTACCACCGAAGAAATTTCAAGAATAATCAAGGAATCCCATAACTGGAAAGCTCCAGGTCTCGACGGGATCCAGAACTACTGGCTCAAAAAGTTCTGGTGTATGCACCGTCAGCTGGCTAATCTTAATAATGATGTTTTTCTTAACCCAGCAAAAATGCCATTGTTCTTGACCGAAGGTATTACGTACCTCCTACCAAAGGACCAACACAACACACAGGACCCATCTAAGTATAGGCCAATCACCTGCCTACCCACACTGTATAAGGTGATCACCTCCTGCTTGACCCAACGCATCTATGCACATTGTGAGCAAAATAACATCATTGCAACTCAACAGAAAGGATGCACGAGGGGAGCAATGGGATGCAAGGAACAATTGATTGTTGACTCTGTCATATGTAACCAAGCCTGTACCAACCGAAGAAACCTCTTTGCTGCCTACGTGGATTATAAGAAGGCCTTCGACTCAGTACCACATGAGTGGCTCAAAACTATATTAAGAATGTACAGGGTCGACAATAATTTTGTTTCCTTTTTAGAACGCATCATGTCAACCTGGAGAACTAGGATCCAATTGCAAGTGCCATCCAGTGACACCATCGAAACTAACACCATTCCGATACGAAGAGGAATATTTCAAGGCGATTCACTTAGCCCATTGTGGTTCTGCCTTGCAATGAACCCATTATCACGCCGTTTGAACTCCACCAGACACGGCTTTAGTGTTAGAAACAACAACGAAGAGATAGTCAGAGTGAATCATCTTCTATACATGGATGATCTTAAACTGATGGCTGCTACCAGAAGCCAGCTGGAACAAATGCTTAAAATTGTAGAGGAGTTCTCCGGGGATATCGGAATGCAATTTGGACTTGACAAGTGCCGTATTTTGAACATCGTTAAAGGGAAGATACAACCGGGGGCTTTTGAAATGCAGAACGGTGAAACTATCGCTGCAATGGAAGCAGACCAAACATACAAATATCTAGGTATGAAACAGGCTAAAAGAATTGATCATGGCACTATGAAGGCCGAATTGACAGCCGAATTTGTCAGGAGGGTAAGGCGGGTATTAAGAACTAATTTAAATAGTAGAAATTTGTTTAAGGCGCTCAACACGTATGCTTGTTCAGCGCTGAGCTACTCCTTTGGAATTGTAAAGTGGAGCAGGACGGACATCCAAAACCTGCAAAGAAAAATAAGGACACTCCTAACAAAAGCACAAAAACATCATCCTCGGAGTGCTATTGAACGTACAATGCTTCCAAGACACCAAGGAGGAAGAGGATTGGTGGATATTGGTAAGCGGCTCGACCAACAAATAATAAACTTACGTTCATATTTCCACAGGTTGGCGGACTCTTCCACACTACATCGAGCAATATGCGAGGCAGACGATTCAACACCGCTACAGTTGAGGGAACAAGATATTACTTCTCACCACCAAACAGACCAAGAGAAGTTACAAACCTGGCTACGGAAGCCACTTCATAGACGGCATCCAAATGAGGTCAATCAGGACAATGTCGACAACTCAGCGTCGAACTACTGGTTGATTTCAGGACAGATGTTTCCAGAAACGGAGGGCTTCTTGTTAGCTATCCAAGACCAGGTTATTCCGACGAAGAACTATCGGAAGTTCATCATTAGAGATCCTTCAATAGAGAATGACCAGTGCAGATATGGCTGTCGAACATCGGAGACAGTCCAGCACATAACTGGAGGATGCCAAGCATTTGCCGCAACCGAATATAAGGAAAGACACGACTCAGCCGCTAAGATACTCCACCAAGAGTTAGCAGAAAAGTTAAACTTATTACAGGTAGGAAAAGTGCCTTATTATAAGTACAATCCGGAGCCTATTCTTGAAAACAACCAGTTCAAGTTATATTGGGACCGAACGGTTCTGACGGATCAAACAGTTGCTCATAATAGACCAGATATTATACTAATAAATAAAATTTCTAGGCGAACTACACTAATCGACATCGCTGTACCTAACAACAACAACCTAAGACCAAAATACAACGAGAAGATCGCCAAATACAGAGATCTGGAGGTGCAAATCCGAAGACAATGGGCAATGAACAGCGTCCAAACGATTCCCATAATACTCTCAACAACTGGAGTGATACCGAAGAACCTCCTGCAGAACATCAAGGGACTGGGTCTTAGTGAGCATCTGTATAAACCGATGCAGAAAGCAACTCTCCTAGCAACCGCGCGAACAGTCCGAAAGTTCATGGGAAATACAGCAGACCACGTCACCTAGGACCCGATAACATGGAAAGGGTTCCCACAGAGCTTCATACTTCTGGTACCTTTGTGTGCCTGGTATGAGTGAATAATCCCTGGAGGGAGTGCGAAGCCGTCTGGCTTGTAAATCATTCATAATAATGCTAAGCTTTTATTTATTGCATTAGTGGACATAAAAATTATTCTATTAGAAATATTTAACGTTGGTGACTGCGTTAAAGAATAATATAAAAGTTACTTTGCAATGCCAAGCGATCAAAGGTATACCTTTCATAGTATTACTATCCTACAAAGCTAGGATCTACCACCACGACTTTCCCCACCACATTATGCTAATTTTCGGACTAGAATTGGGGCTAGATTTTTTAGAGGTTACCGAAAACTTCGGCTATCACGTAGCCAACTGAATGTACTGTTTCTTTTAGTTCCACTCTGATTTAGCTAGAATGTCTTATTAAAGTATATATAATAATAATAATTTGCTCATAATAGACCAGATATTATACTAATAGATAAAATTTCTAGGCGAACTACACTAATCGACATCGCTGTACCTAACAACAGCAACCTAAGACCAAAATACAACGAGAAGATCGCCAAATACAGAGATCTGGAGGTGCAAATCCAAAGACAATGGGCAATGAACAGCGTCCAAACGATTCCCATAATACTGTCAACAACTGGAGTGATACCAAAGAACCTCCTGCAGAACATCAAGGGACTGGGTCTTAGTGAGCACCTGTATAAACCGATGCAGAAATCAACTCTCCTAGCAACCGCGCGAACCGTCCGAAAGTTCATGGGAAATACAGCAGACCACGTCACCTAGGACCCGATAACATGGAAAGGGTTCCCACAGAGCTTCATACTTTTGGTATCTTTGGGTACCTGGTATGAGTGAATATTCCCTGGAGGGAGTGCGAAGCCGTCTGGCTTGTAAATCATAATAATAATAATAATAATAACACTGCCTGGCCGGCAGTGTGCTGCAGCCAGCAGTATACTTGTCGCTACTGTAATGCGTAGACAGTACAGCCAGCAACGCCAGCTATCCGCTGACCTTTAACCATATCCTTTCTTTACCTTTTAAACATCCCTCTGCCCTGACCCACCTACACTCAATTCCTACATAATTCCTTAGGAGCCACTTTCTTTCAGCTTTCCGACTGGACCCGGCAACGAATAGATCCAGGGTATAAGGAAATACACGACTCAGCCGCTAAGATACTCCACCAAGAGTTAGCAGAAAAATTGAACCTATTACAGGTAGGAAAAGTGCCTTATTACAAGTACAATCCAGAGCCTATTCTTGAGAACAACCAGTTCAAGTTATATTGGGACCGAACGGTTCTGACGGATCAAACAGTTGCTCATAATAGACCAGATATTATACTAATAGATAAAATTTCTAGGCGAACTACACTAATCGACATCGCTGTACCTGACAACAACAACCTAAGACCAAAATACAACGAGAAGATCGCCAAATACAGAGATCTGGAGGTGCAAATCCGAAGACAATGGGCAATGAACAGCGTCCAAACGATTCCCATAATACTCTCAACAACTGGAGTGATACCGAAGAACCTCCTGCAGAACATCAAAGGACTGGGTCTTAGTGAGCATCTGTATAAACCGATGCAGAAAGCAACTCTCCTAGCAACCGCGCGAACCGTCCGAAAGTTCATGGGTAATACAGCAGACAACGTCACCTAGGACCCGATAACATGGAAAGGGTTCCCACAGAGCTTCATACTTCTGATACCTTTGTGTACCTGGTATGAGTGAATATTCCCTGGAGGGAGTGCGAAGCCGTCTGGCTTGTAAATAATAATAATAATAATCATTGCAACTCAACAGAAAAGATGTACGAGGGGAACAATTGGATGCATGGAACAATTGATTGTTGACTCTGTCATATTTAACCAAGCCTGTACCAACCGAAGAAACCTCTTTGCTGCCTACGTGGATTATAAGAAGGCCTTTGACTCAGTACCACATGAGTGGCTCAAAACTATATTAAGAATATACAGGGTCGACAATAATTTTGTTTCCTTTTTAGAACGCATCATGTCAACCTGGAGAACTAGGATCCAATTGCAATTGCCATCCAGCGACACCATCGAAACCAACACCATTCCGATACGAAGAGGAATATTTCAAGGCGATTCACTTAGCCCATTGTGGTTCTGCCTTGCAATGAACCTACTATCACGCCGTTTGAACTCCACCAGACACGGCTTTAGTGTTAGAAACAACAGCGAAGAGGTAGTCAGAGTGAATCATCTTCTTTACATGGATGATCTTAAACTGATGGCTGCTACCAGAAGCCAGCTGGAACAAATGCTTAAAATTGTAGAGGAGTTCTCCGGGGATATCGAAATGCAATTTGGACTTGACAAGTGCCGTATTTTGAACATCGTTAAAGGGAAGATACAACCGGGGGCTTTTCAAATGCAGAACGGTGAAACTATAGCTGCAATGGAAGCAGACCAAACATACAAATATCTAGGTATGAAACAGGCTAAAAGAATTGGTCATGGCACTATGAAGGCCGAATTGACACCCGAATCTGTCAGGAGGGTAAGGCGGGTATTAAGAACTAATTTAAATAGTAGAAATTTGTTTAAGGCGCTCCACACGTATGCTTGTTCTGTGCTGAGCTACTCTTTTGGAATTGTAAAGTTGAGCAGGACGGACATCCAAAACCTGCAAAGAAAAATAAGGACACTCCTAACAAAAGCACAAAAACATCACCCTCGGAGTGCTATTGAACGTACAATTCTTCCAAGACACCAAGGAGGAAGAGGATTGGTGGATATTGGTAAGCAGCTCGACCAACAAATAATAAACTTACGTTCATATTTCCACAGGTTGGCGGACTCTTCCACACTGTATCGAGCAATATGCGAGGTAGACGATTCAACGCCGCTACAGTTGAGGGAACACGATATTACTTCTCACCACCAAACAGATCATGAGAAGTTACAAACCTGGCTACGGAAGCCACTTCATGGACGGCATCCAAATGAGGTCAATCAGGACAATGTCGACAACTCAGCGTCGAACTACTGGTTGATTTCAGGACAGATGTTTCCGGAAACGGAGGGCTTCTTGTTAGCTATCCAAGACCAGGTTATTCCGACGAAGAACTATCGGAAGTTCATCATTAGAGATCCCTCAATAGAAAATGACCAATGCAGATATGGCTGTCGAACATCGGAGACAATTCAGCACATAACTGGAGGATGCCAAGCGTTTGCCGCAACCGAGTATAAGGAAAGACACGACTCAGCCGCTAAGATACTCCACCAAGAGTTAGCAGAAAAGTTAAACCTATTACAGGTAGGAAAAGTGCCGTATTACAAGTACAATCCGGAACCTATTCTTGAAAACAACGAGTTCAAGTTATATTGGGACCGAACGGTTTTGACGGATCAAACAGTAGCTCATAACAGGCCAGACATTATACTAACAGATAAAATTTCCAGGTGAACTACACTAATCGACATCGCTGTACCGAACAACAACAACCTAAGGTCAAAATACAACGAGATGATCGCCAAATACAGAGATCTGGAGGTGCAAATCCGCAGACAGTGGGCAATGAACAGCGTCCACACGATTCCTGTAATACTGTCAACAACGAGAGTGATACCAAAGAACCTCCTGCAGAACATCAAGGGACTGGGCCTTAGTGAACATCTGTATAAACCGATTCAGAAAGCGGTTCTCCTTGCAATCGCGCGAACCGTCCGAAAGTTTGTAGGAAGTACAGAAGACTACGCCACCTAGGACCCGATAACATGGAAAGGTTCCCCACAGAGCTTCATACTTTTGGTGTCTTTGTATACCTGGTATGAGTGAATAATCCCTGGAGGGAGTGCGAAGCCGTTTGGCTTGTAAATCATATAATAATAATAAGTTACAACAGAGCGTCGATCAGCAAGGACAGAACCCAATATACTACCATGGGAAAGACGTCTAAACAAGAAAATTGAAAATATTCGAATAGATATAGGACAGCTGACGGAGTACATCAGGGGTACAAGGACAATTCGACTGCAAAGGCGAGTTGAAGAAATCATGAATCGTGTCCGATATCATTCGCAACAAGATCCAGCGAATGTTACTGCTCAGCAATGCCTTGACTCGCTGAAACAGAAGCTCTCTGTTATTGCAGGACGGCTAAAAAGTACAAGACCAGCAATAACCGAAAACGAGACAATGCGCTCTTCCAACGATCAGAAAGGACTTTCTACCGTAAGCTAAACTCTCCACCTAATATAGCAGATAATAGATATCCCAGTAGAGAGCAGGTAGAAGAGTTCTGGGGAAGCCAACTCTCCACACCAGCCGATTGTAACATCACAGCTGGCTGGATCAATGAAGAACACCAAATCTACCAAGATTACAGCCACATGCAGTTTGAGCCATTTACCACTGAGGAAATTTCAAGAATAATCAAGGAATCCCATAACTGGAAAGCTCCATGTCTCGACGGGATCTAGAACTACTGGCTGAAAAAGTTCTGGTTTATGCACCATCAGCTGGCTAATCTTATTAATGATGTTTTTCTCAACCCAGCAAAAATGCCATTGTTCTTGACCGAAGGTATTACGTACCTCCTACCAAAGCACCAAGACAACACACATGACCCAGCTAAGTATAGGCCAATCACCTGCCTACCCACACTGTATAAGGTGATCACCTCCTGCTTAACCCAATGCATCTATGCACATTGTGAGCAAAACAACATCATTGCCACTCAACAGAAAGGATGTACGAGGGGAGCAATGGGATGCAAGGAACAATTGATTGTTGACTCTGTCATATGTAACCAAGCCTGTACCAACCGAAGAAACCTCTTTGCTGCCTACGTGGGTTATAAGAAGGCCTTCGACTCGGTGCCACATGAGTGGCTCAAAACCATATTGAAAATGTATAGGGTCGATAATAATTTTGTTTCCTTTAAGAACGCATCATGTCAACCTGGAGAACTAGGATTCAATTTCAAGTGCTATCCAGCGACACCATCGAAACTAACACCATTCCGATACGAAGGGGAATATTTCAGGGCGATTCACTTAGCCCATTGTGGTTTTGCCTTGCAATGAACCCACTATCACGCCGTTTGAACTCAACCAGATACGGCTTTAGTGTTAGAAATAACAACGAAGATGTAGTCAGGGTGAATCATCTTCTATACATGGATGATCTTAAACTGATGGCTGCTACCAGAAACCAGCTGGAACAAATGCTTAAAATTGTAGAGGAGTTCTCCGGGGATATCGGAATGCAATTTGGACTTGACAAATGCCGTATTTTGAACATCGTTAAAGGGAAGATATAACCGGGGGTTTTTGAAATGCAGAACGGTGAAACTATAGCTGCAATGGAAGCAGACCAAACATACAAATATCTAGGTATGAAACAGGCTAAAAGAATTGATCATGGCACTATGAAGGCCGAATTGACAGCCGAATTTGTCAGGAGGGTAAGGCGGGTATTACGAACTAATTTAAATAGTAGAAATTTGTTTAAGGCGTTCAACAAGTATGCTTGCTCTGCGCTGAGCTACTCTTTTGGAATTGTAAAGTGGAGCAGGACGGACATCCAAAACCTGCAAAGAAAAATAAGGACACTCCTAACAAAAGCACAAAAACATCACCCTCGGAGTGCTATTGAACGTACAATGCTTTCAAGACATCAAGAAGGAAGAGGATTGGTGGATATTGGTAAGCAGCTCGACCAACAAATAATAAACTTACGTTCATATTTCCACAGGTTAGCGGACTTTTCCACACTACATCGAGCAATATGCGAGGCAGACGTTTCAACGCCGCTACAGTTGAGAGAACAAGATATTACTTCTCACCACCAAACAGACCAAGAGAAGTTACAAACCTGGCTTCAGAAGCCCCTTCATGGACGGCATCCAAATGAGGTCAATCAGGACAATGTCGACAACTCAGCGTCGAACTACTGGTTGATTTCACGACAGATGTTTCCGGAAACGGAGGGCTTCTTGTTAGCTATTCAAGACCAGGTTATTCCGACGAAGAACTATCGGAAGTTCATCATTAGAGATCCCTCAATAGAGAATGACCAGTGCAGATATGGCTGTCGAACATCGGAGACAATTCAGCACATAACTGGAGGATGCCAAGCGTTTGCCGCAACCGAGTATAAGGAAAGACACGACTCAGCCGCTAAGATACTCCATCAAGAGTTAGCAGAACAGTTAAACCTATGACAGGTGGGAAAAGTGCCTTATTACAAATATAATCCAGAGCCTATTCGACCCAGGCGACTCAGGTGTCTGGGAAAGCGTGGTGGAGAGGTATCCATTACTCCCCATACGGACAGACTACATGACGCCGCTTTTAAAACCCAACCTCTCCTTGGAGATATTTCTGCCAAGTAGAGAGCATTGGGAGTGAGAACAACACCTTTCGAAAAATAGATCCTGTTGGGATACTGATGGATCTTGATAAGATGAAAGCGCTGGAGCCGGAGTATTCGGCAGGAGATCAGGAGTTAGAGAATACTACCCTCTCGAGCAAAATGCGAAAATTTTCACAGCGGTAATTTCTGCTATTCTGCAGTGTGCCCATCTCTGCGAGAGGGACATAGACAGAAATAGAGTAATAAATATTTGCTCAGACAGTAAAGCTGCGATATTGGCTCTGAAGTCCAGTGTCGTGACGTCGCGACTGGTGTCTGAGTGCAAGGATGTACTAAATGGTATGACAATGAAACCTACACAGTCGGACTCGTATGGGTCCCGAGTCACTCGGGCATACGCGGGAGTGAGAAAGCAAACCATGTGGCAAAGTTGGGTTTGGCCACAGAACCGTATGGACCCCAACCAATATTACCTGTCCCAATTGCTATTGGCAAAAGGGAATTAAAATCGTTGTTAGAAAGCAAATTTATTGAATCGTGGAGGGGAGCTCCTGGAATGAGGCGTGCTAAGGAACATATAACTGGGCCTAGTGCACGGCGTACTAAGGAGCTTCTCTCCTTGGGAAGAAAAGAGCTGCGAATTGTGGTGGGATTGTTGACAGGACATTGCCATCTCAGGGGCCATCTTCATAGAATCGGTGTCGAAGGCCACCCGACATGCAGATGGTGTTTGAAGGAGGATGAAACTGTTGACCATATTCCCAGTGAGTGCCCCGCACTCAACGGACTGAGACAGACATATTTCGGAGATACAGTTTTGTTACCGGAAGCAGTTAGGCAAGTTCAACTAACGAGGCTGCTTGGATTCGCAAAGGCGAGCGGCCTCAAATAACCTGCAGATATGGTGGAATGTAAAGGGCGCAATGGACGCCTAGGCATTAATAATCTAGTATCGCCACCCATTTTTAAACAATCAAAATTTCAGTAAGAAATAAAGAAATCTTTCTGCCGTATTGAAATAGTTTGTTATATATGTAATTCTCCTTTCAGGCAGAGAATATGGAAAATATATGTACGAACAGTTTATTTCCTGCAAATATCGCTCTGGTCCTCTCTCCACACGCGTTTCGATCACCTCATGATCTCGTCAGTGGAGCTGTATCGGACTGAGAGCAACATTAGCAGGAAATAACTGATATATGAACCATAAATTTCAAGGTATGTCGGCAGGATATTACACCTGCCGTCTACCAACTTCGATGTCAGACTGAAAAATATCGCCAGTCGAACTACATCTATGGTTCAACGGAATAAAGTGAAATTTCTAAACAATCAAAATTTCAGTAAAAAATATAATAAACGCCAAGAAGTTGTTTAATTCGCCCAAACAAAATTTTTTCAATTTTTTTGTTGAAATCGTCTATTATAAAGTAAATGATTTCCGAAAAGTAAAAATACAATTTTTATGAACTGCAAGTCAAAAGAGATTTAGGTAACATAAATGATTTTTTTTTCTCATAGCTGATTTAGAATAGAGAGAACAAATTTCAAAAAATGTATTGTATTCCGTTCAACCAAAAGTAAAGATCCGGCTATGGTTTTAATTAAACTATTAAAGTAAGAGTACAATGAACTTAACATACTGCGAGTCGTTGTGAACCATCATGAATAAATATACTAGAAGTTTACAATTAATTATATTAGTCAATCCTACTTTCTAAATATATGTACTACGCTCATAGTCAAAATGTTTAAAGAAGAAATAGAGTTCGATCAAATAAAAGGATATTGCTTCAATTGGCTAATATCATTAAAGATTTTTATGTATATAATTTTGTTAAGCCAATAATAAATTTTATAACCATTCAAAAAAGTATAGTATAGCACTACTTTTTTCTGCATTTACATCATTACTTAGACTATAATATTCGTTGAGTAAATCGATATTACTGGAATTAGTATTTTTCTTCTAGGTATACTTACTCAAAATTACCGTGTATCTTCGGCTTAAGAACCCACACCTATCCACCTACACAGGTCTGATTAAAGCTATCGGCTAGAACATTATAATTAATAACTACATTTCATCTGCCTTTAACACCCTTATGTCTCTAAAGCATAATGTTAATGTTAAAATGGCAATAGTTAGTCAAGTAGTTGCTTTAGTCAGTGTATTTTTTGGTGTAAAAATTGATTAATAAAAAAAATTGTTTCTGATGTTAGTTTTTGGATAAACTGAAAAATATTTTTTTGTTTATGGATAAACACTATTTTGTAAAGATGCCCTTTGGTTAGAAATAAACAAACACATACATACATTTTTTGGCACCAATTACTCGACTAACAGGCAGAAATAATGAGGATAGCTGTTTATATTTCGGAAAATGACAATGCTGGCATTGCTAGGTATCATTTGACACAAACATTGTAAAATTTTACATTTTAGACGATACACGTATACAAAATATTTTGACATACGAACCCTATTTGTGTTGTTTACGGTAACTTCAATTCATCTTGGCCAAAATATGGAATTATATAACTCGTGAACATGTTCGTGCGATAATTGTTACAAGTTTCGAAGTGGTTTTTCTCAACAAGAGTGCACCGATGAATTTAATTCTATATATGGTGATATAGGAAATACAAAAATCACTTGATATCGCTGATTTAGTAAATTTAATCCTAGCCATCGTTCGTTCACAGCCGAGTCACGTGAAGGTCGCCGAAAATCTGTTACAATGCAAAAAATATCGATGGTGTGTAAACTGATACAGCAGGATCGTCATATGACATGACATGCCATATTAATATATAATACATGAACATTTGACCCTAAAGAAGCTTTGTTCGCGTTGAATTCCATATAATTTGTGCAGTCGCTCAAAAAAAGACACGAGTCTTGGACCTATGCTTATGAACCTGAATGTAAACATGAATCAACCGTGTGAGTCTTTCATGATGATCCAAAACCAACAAAAGTTGCTTGAACACGAAGAACTTTGAAACAAATAGTCCCCTGTTTTTCGGAAAAACAGACCATGTGGTAACCAGGCATTTTGAAAATCAGGGAATGGTCAATTCTGAAAAGTACACATCCATTTGTTTGCAGCAAATCTTCCGTGAATTTAGAAAAATCCGAAAGAAAGAACCAGTCTCCACCATGATAATGTAAACTCTCACACATGGGCTCAATCCAATAATTTTTTGAGCACTCAAAACATAGAATTGATGGGTCATATCATTCACCGTTCAGCCTTGATTTAGTACACGATAATTTCTTTTTGTTTCTATATCTAAGAACATATTACATACTCAACGAGAAGCAATTGATGCGTTCGAAAACCATGTATTAGGGTACCATTCATAGTGGCAAAAATGAACTTCTGCTTGGTTCAAATGCATGCAATAATCATCGTGGGGAATATTTTGATAAATAATTTTCAGCATTAATATTTGTTTTTGTTTCTTATTCCCGAAATATAAATGGCTACTTCCGTATGCAGGAGACTGGATATCACACAAGAGCCAATTTTAACATCGGCCGAATCCATCCGCAAACTTTTTTTTCGAACACTTACTTTGTCTACTCATATGTGTTATTTATTTTTAATTATTATGTTTTTGCAGCTCTTTTGTGCGTGTGACCCATTTACCTTTTTTTCCTCATAGCCCTTTTTACAATTATCAAGAATTCATAAAGAATATTAAAGTAGTTTATTAACCCTCGATAAAACTTTATTCCTCATTCAAAGAAACTAGAAACTATAATTATGGCAACAAAACATTGAGTACTTATGATTATAAATGTATCATGCATCGGAATATATATGGGCGAGAGAGAATGCGTCCGCATGCTTAGTGGGATGAAGTAGCACCACGTTATGAAAAACGAAACACCAAGAAACTCATTCACTCATGCAATCAAAGCATATAATTTCGTCATCGAATGAAGTGTTCATCGAGCAAAATGTTGAAAATTTCGAAACTGATGATTTAAATTATGTAGCGTTGCTCATAAACGGGGTATTTACCTAAATATTATTATACTGCTGAATAAATAAGTTTGAGTATAAAGCAATAACTGATACATTTCTTTAATATTTTCTCTAAAACTGTTTATCCAAGGAAAATCTAAGCGACAACTATTAAATAGTTTTAATAGATGATAAGTTATAAAATTAAGACAGTGGTGTACTACATATTTTTGTAATTAAACTACTGAGATTTACCGAACAGTAATAACCTAAATACGGGAAACATTTTTTTTGCTAAAATTTAATAAACCAGTCTTTAATTATTTGTGCTATAAGTCATGCGGTAAAATACTAAAATTATTAAATTCAAAGTACTAACAGCATTTCTTTTTTGACTACTACTAAAATAGACCAATGACTGTGAAGTTACGTACTTACTATGATAAACATGATACTAATGAACATGTTTTTCTTTGGGCTTCACGCACCTAAAAATATTGACTTAAGTTGTTATTTTTGAGTTACTAACAGCAGCTGTAGGCTCCCTTTCTGATAAATTGAAAGCGTCAGGCTTACAATGTTTTAAAGTTGTTAGCAACTATGCCTAGTAACAAATCAAAAAGCATTATAAACAATTTTTATTAAGTTATAGTTTCCTCATCGAAATTTCAATTTTCAATAGCATATTCTATTACCTCATTGCCACTATATTTTAATAACATTTTTATATCAATATAATTTCCCATCCCTAAAATCACTGCGCACTGAAGTACTTCGTCCTATTCTTCCGTCACAAAAAAAAATAGAGTGTGAACAGGCTTAAAATACACAAGTCTTTATAATAGAAAACACCATAAAATTCAGAAGACATAGTAATCATTCTACATATAACTGTTTCAGATTAAATTAGTACTATTTACGAGTATAGCTTATTTTTAAGAATTACATCATTGAGAAAATTAACAAATTTAGGTGGTTACGCTGAATGCAAATCAAAATAGCAATTGAGCGTCGCGTTTTGAAGATATTCAGTAAAACGTAATTTATTTAAATAGACTACACTGTATATTCTAGAAATCTAAGAAAATTTTCAAGAACCATTATTGTGTACATCACCAAATTGTTGAAACCGAATAATTGCATTTCTTAACCCAATCTTTAATTTTAGCACCTTTCCTTTCTAAATGGATGTTGTAGGGTACTTTTTTCAAAAACTAACTAATTTCTTCTCTACCCATGTTCATGGTACAAAATCATAGTATATCTTCGCGATGATGGACTACGGTCAGAATATTGCTCTCTGATGAAAATTGATTTTTTTTACATATAGAGCAAATCTCCAAATAAGTAAAATGTTTATAATAATATTTGAATTAACAAATGTACATTAAAATGATGGACTGCTAAATCATAACTCCGAAAAATAAATTAGTTTTAACGGTGACCATGAATTCAACATAAAACTAGATCAAAATTGAAATATTAAACATATCTTTTCAATTTAATATTTTTCAAATGTAGCGTTTAAACAAATTTTATTAAAAATTTGGTTTGGATTTTTTTCCAAAAAAAAAAAATTATACAGGGTGTTTCATTTAAAAAAGTATATTTTGCTGATATTTTTTAAAAGCTTTGTTTCATATACCTAAGTCAAGCCGTTCTTGAGATATTTAACTGTATAAATTGTTCAAAATTTAATTGGTGTACGACTTGCCTATTTAAACTAATTGTTTGTTAGTATTGGTTTCTTAGTAAAACCATTACAATTTATTGTAAAATAAAAATGTATACGTTTGATAAAAACTTGCATTTGGTTTGTATTATCATTAAAGCCAAATAACTTTCATATTTTAAATAGAACATTCTGTAATTAATATCGAATTTTTATTTTAATTTTAACAACTTTTTTTTTACTTTTTTTAAATATTTTTTACTAATTGAGCATTTTTAATTTCAGACAACGTTTTTCAGTTTATATTTGAAAATGACTGAGCTGAGTCACAATCCATCATATAAAAAATTTTGAGAAATATTTTAATGACACTTGTTAGATAACCCATCATAGTTGTTCGATTTTATTTGAAAATGAAAATTATTTGACTTGAAAACTTAGCCCCAAGGAGAAAAGATTTATTTAATTTGGGGAGTGTGAAGAAAATTGCTTGCTAACATCAAGAATTTGATACTCAAACATATCCTAGTCATCCCGACAAGTGTTCATTAATAAATTTGCTGCATGTTTTTCCACGAATAGGAAGTGTGGCTTATAAAAACCGTCCGTCAGAAACCAATTCCCGGAAATGAAGATAATTAATTTTTAGTTATGGGATCTCTGGTTAAAAATGAGCATACAAGTCACTGAAAAATTTATGAAACTACAGAAATAAGTAGCCGTAGCATTGAAAAATAATAAAGAAACACAAATATCAACCATATCACATTCAACTTTTGGAAGTAAATGGCACAAATCTGAATTCATTAAGAATTGTCGAGCATCAGCAAAGATGTCTGTCAATATGCGGGGTAGATTAACTGGATTGCGTGTGATGGGTCCATACTTTTTCAATGATCAGAAGACATGTTTTTTAAATTTATTAGGCACTGCAACTGCAACTAGATAGTGCTGCGAACTTCCCATTTAATGTCAGAAATGAATTAGATACTCAATATCCCAATAGGTAGATAGGGCATGGAGGAACACAATACTAACATAAAAATCTCGGTATGTAACGTACTGATTTTTTCTTATAGGGACATACTAGAAATATTCTTTATAACATACGGCTAAAAATACATGACAATAAGAAAGGATGTATAAGAACAGCATTTCACTCTGCAACACCAAATTTGATATATATATATATATATATATATATATATATATATATATATATATATATATATATATATATATATATATATATATGTATATGTTGATTATATTAGGCCTAAAAATTTAATTAAGATAAAATGTTAAATTGGTGAATTACATACAGTAAAAGACCGGCCCGACTCCAGGTGATCAACAATAATTAGACTAATATAAGATAAAACAAAAGGTTCTCAATAAAAAATAATTAAGCACTCAATTAAATAAATAAAATTGACAATTTAGGGATATGGGACCACTGCATGATGACGCCACATGCTTATTTTACTAACCTCAATTACTATTAAATGAAACAGCATAACTTGGCAAAACCCCACTTTAATTAAACTTCAATGCAAAAACAAATATACTCAGAACATAATCAGAATGATTACTATAGTACTGTATGAAAAGCCAGAATACACATTTTGGCATTAACCCTCAACTGTATAAGAATAAATTAACTTTCGCTGCTAAAATTTGGAATTTAATCCGAATATGGCCAGTCTCAAGTACCCAAACATTGTAATCGAACACAAAAAAAAACTAGAGTCAAACTGGAAGTCAACAGACATATCGCAGTGCTATTTTATCTTAGTTATCCAATTTTAAGCCCAGAATGGGGACAGTAGGTGGAATTCAATTTAGAAATACTTTAAAACATCTAAGAGAGATTAATTTTTCCTTGAAATTGGAACCATCGTGATACGTAAAGAAAAATTACTCAAATTCCTAAAAAAAAAGCAAGTAACAATTGATCTTAAAACCCAATATAAAACTCAGTAATATTCTAATGCAGTCAATTTTTATCACAATCTAATATAAAACACCATGGTATTGCCAGATTCAAATTAAACGTTAAATTTACTCGTTAGTAAGAATCAATTTTGAGCTTAAATCTCACTGAATTACAAAAAATCTACAGAAGATTGTTTTAATAAACTGTAATTAATGGATCTTACCCGATGTTGGTGAGATCTAACAGAATTTATTCGTTGATATGTGCAAAAATCCCTGAACTCGGGTTTATCCCGGTAAAAAGAAACTATAAACGCCAATCAGGCAAAAGATGCGGTAACTCTAAAAACTCAAAAATATAACCAGATTAATATGCAACTTTCTGTCTCAAAATTCCAAAAAAATTAGCAAATATAAATTGAGATCGAATTCTGCAGCAGCTTCAGCCAAATTGAGCCAGAAAAAAGAGAAAGTCAATGGAAAATGGCCTCCATTTATAACCAAGACCCTGCTTGCGCACTACGCTGCTTGTGTTAAGTGCGTTCTATTGCCATGTTTGAACGAAATATTAGCTCAAAAAGAATGACCCTGTACAACAACAGTCGGCTGAAATAAAGTATCGATAGAAAAATAATTAGGCACAGGTAGTCAAACTTTATGAAATCTTTTTATTCAAAGAATCTATGAGAAATACTTAAGGAAAATTATTGTTTTGCCCATAATGGGAGTATTCGCAAAAATAAGGCCACATATACTAAATTTTCCATAGTGAACTTGAACGGAAATTTGAACCGTGACAACTTGCAGAGTTGGAGCTCTAGCAGTCCTTGTTGTACAATCATAGTTATATTTTGAGTTTTTTTTATAAAAACCATACTAAATTAGCCTACAAACATACTTGCTACACTAAATGTTTCACAAACAGTCAATGTCGGAAATAAATTTTATCTCTTGATAAATCATAATAATAATTTATACAATTTTAATTTGGTATTTAAAATATTTCATATACATCTTATTGTATTTGTGATATTGTTGTTGCCCACTCAAACGGAGGCACGTGAAAAGCTGAAATAAAAGAGTGTATTGTCTTTATTATGTAAACTGTAAGGCAAGAATTTTAGAATTCCATCTAAACAAAAAGGATTAGGACATCCAAGGAACCGAAGTCATTAGAAAGGGAAATTAAGAAAATATGTTTTAGCGTATTATTCAATTTAGATTTTGAGGGGAGAAAAATGGAGGTAATTTCTTTTATATACACTAGACAGGGTGAGACAAAAGCTTGAAAAATCCTGAAAATTAAGTATAAGATTATGGAGAAAGATTTCTCTTATGAAAGAGTTAAAAAAACCAATCTGTGCATTTGAATCTATGCCATGAATTAGTGTAAATCAGCTAAAACTAAGGGTGTTAAAGAAAAACTTGTCAAACAAAAGCTTCTTCAAGAAATCAAACGTGACATCTTATGGTAACCTTCACCTTGACTTTGACACTGACCCTAAAGTTTATTTTTAGATGAAGTTGTTTTTTTTTTTTAAATAGAATTCTCTATTTTTGGCATCAGTATCGGAATGGACAGAAAATTTATCCTTCGAATACTTATCAAGGTGTGAGATCAACGTGACCTCTGCGTATCAAATAGAGGTCACAATTATACTAGGTAATAACAAAAATGAAAGGAAGCCAAAATCCTCAGAAGTTGTCGCGTGGGAAGGCATTTTAGATGATAGAAAAATTGGTCCTTTTCTTATCGAAGAAAATTTAAGAGCAAAAAATGAACAACTATTACAAAAGAAAGCAGTTCCAGCAATATAAGCTATAAAAGGGGATGATTTTGTAAATATAATTTCAGAAGAGGCACAATAGAGTAAACTCCGAGATATCCAGACCTAAAGCGTTAGATTTTTTTCTGTGGGTGTATTTAAGAGATCATGTTTACACAATCAATCCTTTCTATCTTGACGAATTAAGATATAGGACTATTTCAAGAGAAATTATTCGAAATACTTTTTAATCTTTTTACAATAGGATTGGTTACTGTCAATAAATTAATGCGGAACAATTCAAAAATACTATTGTGAATTCATTTATCTATCAGAACGCTCCACAAAAATACCACTAAAAGTGAGGGCACGGGGAACTCACTATAAAAAACGATTGAAAATAGGTACGGGGAACTCACTCTTAAAGAGCACCCCAAAAATTAGAGGTGAGGAGCACTCACTATAGAAGAGTATACCGAAAAGTGAGAGGCAAAGAAAAATCACTCTAAAAAAGTGCCTTAAAGGTGAGGAGCAAAGGGAACTTGCTATAAGAAAGTACCCCAAAGGGAACATAATTTTTCTACGTCTACGTCGTTGTTTCCGGGTAGTCCCGAAAGAAGGATTCTGACATTAAAAATAAAAATTTTAAATTAAAAAAAGTTAACCTTGGAATGACCTTAAAATTTGACCTCACGATCAACATTCATAAGCTAATTAAATCGTCCTAACTCCACCTGATAGCTTTATATGTCAAGCATCTTTCATGACCTTGTGGATTCTCAAAATTATCCTCATTATTAACACTTAGAATAATTTTGTTCTCGATTCGACACGTAAGGGTTAAATTTTTCGCCCTTTCCGGTTCCGGTGCTAAAAATAGCGATTCCCACTAAAAAACGAACCAAACTTTAAAATTACCCTTAAAAGAACCCTTAATGTGTATTAAGATCACCATGAGATGCCTCGTTTGATTTTATGAGACTTCGGTGTTACAAGTTTTTCTCTGGCACCCTTAGTTTTTAATTTGTTCGCTGATTTACATCAATTCATGGTATAGACACATTTAACCATCAAAAGAGCTCTGGATGCGAGTTTATTCCCTATGTTATTCATACCTTTAGGTAGGAAATTTTCCGCGCTCTCTATTTCCGCAATAAAAAAGGGAGTTAACATTTAAAGAAACCAACTTGACCATCAAATTACCTACAAAGTCAAATTCAAAATCAAGTTCAAGGTCACCATTAAATGCAACATTTAGGTTTCTAAATCCTTTCTAAGAAACCTTTTTCTCCCTAGCCCTTAGTTTTCGAAATTTTCAGAGGTTTCCATACTTTTTCTTCATCCTATATATGTTATTCTTAATCCTCATAAATTTACCATCGAGATATTATCTTACAAAAGGGCGTTATGTGAGATAAACTAGAAATTTTCCTAATATTTCATTTCGATTGTACAATGGATTAATAAATAAATTAGAGACCGGCATTTGTTTTAAAAACACAACAAGAAAGTTTCAAATTAAACAATGTCTATTTAATTTAAATTAAGGCAAAAAAGAATTCCATTCATTTTTGTTGTTTTATACGTTTTTTGTTTATTCCTGGATAATGAAGGCCCGAAACAATTCATTTTCTGAACACTTAAATTTGCGTAGTCGACCTTAAGGTTTCATTATGCCCTAAAATACTTACTGGCAAGCCAAAAGCAAAAATTACTTTAGACATTTCTGAGTGCTGATGGATTTATATTATTTTTCTGCTCGTGATGAATGACATGTAGTTTGAAATAATACAAAGGTAGACAGTGTAACAAGGTTTATAACTTTTTAGTCTTTATCTATAGAAAAACGAAGATCATGCTGCAAATCTTCAAATAAGCTTGACAATCACTACATTGAACTATCTAACAAAAGTTGCATCTCTTTTTTTAACACCCATAATGCTGGATGGTAATTTATTACATTATTCTATTTTATTCTATAGACGCATTTTGGATAGAGATAAAGCTCTATCAGACTTGAAGAAAATCATTTGGTTTTCTGTATCGAAATAATTTCAAGCATTTTTATAGATAAAAAACAACTATGTACCTGAATGCATACAGTAAATAAGAAAAACCACATTAAATTCAAAAATATTTAACGTAATAGTGGATTTGTAAGAGGTTGAGTGACTGGAAGTCGTCTGAAAGGTTTCGTAGGAACCTTTATGGTTTCTTCATATCCCTCCATCTGTCAGTCCGTCTGTGATCGAGATTTTCGTGTACACCATGCTGAAATTTCTTTGAAATAAGTATTTATTTCACACATCTGTTATATGGCTGTCGTTTAGACACGAATTTTATAGCAAATAAACAATTTTTCATTATTTTAGGAGTATTTTATGAATTGATTCAAGTATATTTCTAGAGTAAAAGTCGATTTAGTGAATATCCTTATTAATATAGAAAAAGAATCAATTTTGGGTCCAAAAAAGCATTATTTGGCAAATAAATATTAAATATTAAAGAAGCCTCTCGAACTGAGGAATATTCTACTTTGGCACTGTATTCAGCTGACCTTTAAAAAGCTGGTAACCAATTTTTACGTAGTTAACCAATATGCCAGTTTTTGGAAAAATACCTGAAATAAGAATGATATTCATTTGAAAATTTATTTATTTCTCTAACCATTCGTCTGTCCATATGTATATAACAGCTTTGTAATTTCCAAAGATTATAAACTTTTCCACTGAAATTTTGCCGGCAGATGGGTTCCAGTAACTAAAGGTTAGATCTAAGGTGAAATTGGAAAAACTTTCCTTTATGCGAAAAGTAGGGATGACATTTTTTTCTTCAATTTATCGAATGAGATCGCTGAATAGATCTTCAAAGCTAAAAATAAATTTTGTATTTTACATTACATTACATTTTTGTTTAGTGGCTTCATTCGTGAAATATATTTTTGACGGTAAATTTCAAATATCTGAAAAAATTTGGTACAATAGCTCTAACTAAATCTACGCAACGCAAATTATCACGAGTAAGTAATTTATGAGATAAAAAAAACTCACAACAAGTATATAATTTTGCATTTTTTGTTGATACTACTGAAGGGTAACCGTAAGATATGTCTTTAAAACTTAGGTCTGTAAAGTTTCTTTCAATTGTTGCCCTTCTCAAATGTTATAAACAAGTTTGACGCACATGTGAAAGAGTTCAATTCCAAATAAATTATTGTCAGACGTACTGCTGCAAATAAAGGTTATTTTTAAAGTCTTGCTACTCGTCTACGACCAAACGTACATACTATTAATTTTAAAAATATGTATTAATACATATTTCAGCACACGAAAAAGACAAAATGTGATGCGTATGCAGAGATTATTTTATTTAAGTAAGCTTTTTATCGCTTCTATTGAGAAATAATTTTAGAAGGATTATTTTTGATACTGGTGTCAACTGACCTCTAAAATGTAAAATTTATAAGGATAATTAATTGAATTTTTCCATATTTAATATGCATATTTTTGTATGTTTTTTAAGTATTGTATACTTTCAACGATATTATGCAAAATATCTAATCTTATTTTCTTATAGAACGTATTATTTTATTAAAGTACTTTCTGCGAACAAAAACAAATTTGTTCTTATTTCTTTCCCAAAGTATCTTTTCATGTTTTCTTGTCCTCGTGATATAAGAAAAATGTTTTATAAATTTCATACCCAAACTGACGCTTTTTTGAGGCCCGGATTTTTAACGACTGTAAAAACGATTTTGAACTAGATAACAGATTTTAGAGATTGAAGCAATATTTTGTGCAATTTGCTTCTTCAAGGGTTACAACTCTTAACTGGGCCGAATAGCCCAATTATTTTACCAATAAGTTATACAATAAAATTAATACGGAAACAAAAAGTTTTAAAAGTTATTAGCCAGATTCACTAAGAAAATTTAAGACTTAAATCTGATCTAGTTGCCATGAAAAATAAATCTTCTGGTCGATCAGTTTTATTTTGTTAATGATATTGTCATAATTTAGATTACATATATCAACCAATAAACACTTATTTAGAATGGTTTTCAGGTTAGAACATATTAGTGAATTCGGGGGCAATAATTTTAAAATTTTACTTAGGAACAGTTTGGTCAAAAATTCATTTCTGACTTACCACCACAATTTTAATTTATGATTTTGTTTTTAGTATTTTGATGTATTACTTTCATTTCTTTTTAGTTTCCAAAACTTTAATACTTTTATGGTTTATTTACTCTATTATTGACATAATCCGATTCTTTGTAGAAAAGTCTATGGAAATAAATATTTGTCTACTGTCTATCACCAACCACAACGCTGTACTTTTAATTGGATGGATTGAGAGAGAAAGGGGTTTTTCTTCAAAAATCATTTTCTCTGATGAAACATATTTTTATATGAATGGGATGTTCATAAACAAAACTGTCTCTTTTGGGGCTCGGAAAATCCTTACATGATTCATGAAGAATGACTTCATGCCGAAAAGATTATTGTTTGGTGCGGATTATGGGTTGGCGGAGTCTTTAGACCCTTTCCTTCGAAGATGAACGTGAAAAGGTTGTTGGAGTAAATTCTGAGTGTTATCAGAGCATGCTGATGGACTATTTTAGGCCAAAATTAGATGAATTGGATGTAAATGATTTTTGTTTCAACAGGACGGCGCAACACCACACATAACGCGCGACAAAATGGGTTTATTGAAATCGAAATTTGACCAACGTTTAATTTTTTGTAATTCAAATGTAAATTGGCTTGGAAGATAATGTGATTTGACATCTCATGACTGTTTTCTTTGGGGTTTTTTGAAAAGTAAAGTTTATGCCAATGCCTCACCAACAATTCAAGATCTCGAACGCAACATTTAACATAAAGTAGAGACCATGGAACTCCTATTAATGGAAAAAGTCATCGAAAATTTTAATGTTTGGATGCAGAACTGCAAAAGGAGCCGTGGTGGTCATATGGAAGATATTGTTTACTACACATAATTGCCACAGATGTACCTTTCATTTTCAGTAAAGATTCGAATTTAGTTAATAAAATATATGTTGAATTTTAACTTTAAAAAAAAAACAGATGGCCCAGCTTTTATAAAAGTACAAATTTACCATGCTTTAAATAAACTACAAAAACGGCCATTGATGGACTGGTAAACTGGCATAAAAGAATTTTTTCTGACAAAATGTAATAACATTCAGCATGTCCCCGCATGGGGTTTACAAGCAGACTATACTAAATATTTAACGTTTCGAAATAAAGTCATTCTAACAAAAGTTTTTACCTTATTTAACAATACTATCTAAATATTTTCGAAATCATACAAGCCAGTCAAACAGCGATAGAACGTAAAATTCACTAAGAATAAATTACTGTTTTAATTTTTGAGAAGTAGGGCAAATAAAAGTTGATTGTAAGTAATTTCACTTACACTAAAAAAAAAATCGAGTAGAATTTTATTTCAATGGAAGGTACTAAACGTTTCTTATCTCTTACCACTTTAATCATTGATTAAGGGTGTAAATATTTTTAATTTTTCCGGTGATTAAATATTCAAAAAACTTGACTGACAGGGAATTTACTAATTCAGTGATATGGCTCAGGCGAGACTGCATTCAGAAACGTAACTGAACAAGTTACAACGGAGAAAAAGTAAAATGAAAATTATGCTTCTTTCTATTGATATTAGATTCATTTAATGCAAATCCACTTCTTTCACTACCAGACTGTTCGCTAGATTGAAAGAAAACGAAAAGCAAATAAATCAATCAAACCAAATTTCAGTCAACCTTAATAGGAAGGAGATGGTGCTAAACACTTGAATTTTTGTCTTTGATTAGGGGAAAAAACGACACCTGTAAATAAAATTGTTATATGGAAATGTCGTAAGCATATTTCTATACTCACTCTGAACTTGCTCCACCGGCGTATGAGAGAGCCATGTTGTTTGAACATAATGAATATCTTGCTCACTCGGCGACAGTTACTGAGGGGCTTAATAATTACTTTGGTGAAAGATGGATTGGTTAAAATTTTACATTAAGGTAACTACTACGGACTTAGATTTTTATTGTTAGAGAAGACTGAAACCACTTATCTACCATACTTCTTCAGAAAATTATAGTATTGTGTTGAAAGAATGTATATCAATTTCTATTCACTAATTCCGCTGATCTGCATGAAAGCCCTCCCCGCCAAACTAATGTGTTATTACAATAATTTCTGCTACGTAGCAAAATCTAAAGAACGTCAGCATGTTTTGAGTGATTATAGAGCAGGTATAAGCATATCGGGGTGCAAAGTTGCCCAACCTACGGCTTCTCTAAGTTTAGCGAAATTGTGCACAATCTAGCAAAATCATATGGTGGGCATCTGAGCTTGACCCCCATCCACGAAGTATCAACCCCCTAAGGCTTAAAATAAAGGAGATATCTATTAAACCCCATGTAGTTTCAAATTTCACCATACCCTGAAGTCGTCAAAGGGCCAGCTGCTTATCGAAGAGAATTATGTCGCTGTTTATTGTACTGTCAATATCCGATGTTTCCAAAAAACACCTACTAATGTCAGAAACAGGTATATAAGCAGCCAACCGGTCGTCACAGGATTAGAATTAGATATACGAGCGAAGTGCAAAGAACTAGCGAACAATGATAACATTGCAGTGGTGCTATTATTTCCGCCGTGTATAATGGATATGGTCGTGATCCTGTGGGAACAAGGAGAATAGTTTCTGTTATATATGTGGTAAAGGGACACTGAAAGCTGAATGAAAGACTTTGAGCTCGTTTGTAAGAAAAGCCTACGAGTTATATTTTGGGTACAAAGTTGGCGAGGCTCTCAAAATTTGCTGCCATACTTGCTCTAGAAACTTAATAGGATGGCTATTGGATACTCATAAGTCTATGAAGTTTGGAGTGCCAATGATTTGGCGGGAACCTCAGAATCATGTTGATGATTGCTCCTGTTGCTTAACAAAAATTCTAGGGTTTTCTAGTAAAAACAAACATAAAATTGAATATTTCCTGACTCTCCTCAGCTATTAGACCTGTAACTATGCCTCTATAAAAATACGAAATCGACTCGAAATTGGATGAACTAGATAATTTTGAACTAAAAGCTGGTCCAAGTTTTCAAGAGAAAGACGATTATGAACGTAGTAGTAGTAAACAGTCACATTTTATATCTCAGGACGAGGTCAAAGATATTACTCGGGATCTGAATTTTTCGAAAACGAAGTCATAGGTGCTTAGATCTCGTTTACAGCAGTGGAATCTTTACAACAAGAAGTGAAAATTTTCACGCTTCGGAAAAGGCAGAGTATATTGGCAGTATTTTTCGCAATGGCAAATGACTTAGTTTACTGTTATGATATTTTGGGTTTAGTCAACGAATTTGGCCTTTCCTATAAACCTACCGAGTGACGACTGTTTATTGAGTCTTCGAAGACAAGTCTAATGCCAGTTTTATTAGTTAACGGAAATGAACAACCATCTGTTCCCGTGAATCATGCTGTAAATATGAAAGAAACGTACGAGAACATGCGTTAATTACTTGAAAGCATAAAATACAATGGTCATAAATGGAATATAAATGCTGATCTAAAAATTATTGCACTAGTTACAGCATTGCAGAGTTGCTACAATAAATATTGTGATTTTTTATGCGAATGGGACAACAGAGTCAAAAACCAACATTATGCCGTTAAAAAATTACCGTTAGGTGAAAACATTGTGCCCGGTCTGAAAAACATTCTTAATAAATCCTTAGTAAAGCAGCTGCACATAAAATTGCGGTTTATAAAATTTTTATTAAACCCTTAAACAGAGAAGAAAATGCTTTTCTTTATTTGAGACGGAAATTCGCGAATATAAGTGAGGCAAATCTTAAAGAAGGAATGTTCGTTGGGCCGCAAATACCAGAACTTTTTAAAGACGAAAATTTTGAAACTACACTTTCCAGAGAAGAAAATAGTGCATTAACTGCCTTCAAAAATATATGTAGTAACTTCCTTAGTTAAACAGGTTATATTTTGCACCTGTCTTTGTTTTATTTAATAGTGAAAAAATCGTCACTGAATGGTCTAGTTTGATAATTTAAACCGAAAAATTTAATTTGAGTAAATAATTTAGGCTCCAATATTTTTAACTTTATTATTGAACCAACAAGAGTTAATTTGACGAACAATATGCCATAATAAACAATAAATCTACTAATTACAAAAATCATTTTTTCTAGTATTCAATAGCTTTCAAGAAATATAATCAAAAATCTAGGTCTGTAATAAATATATCAACAATTGAATTATTATACCAAAAAATTCTGGTTTTATTTAAGAAAAAAAAAAATTATAGGTGCGAGAGGTTTTCTTGTAAATTAAAATTTTTAAAAAATTTATTTTAATATTTTTTACGTTTTTCTCAATATCCTTTAAAGCATAAAGCACATCTGTAGACGGATATTATGTAAAATTTCAAAAATTTTACTTTTTCTACTTTAAGTGATCTCCTCTCCCATCATTTGGGAATTATCGATAGTGTTTTTAAATGTAACAATCTGTTTAATATAAAATTACATTATCAAAAGCGCAAAGTGTAATTATTTTGATACCTCTCCCTTCACGGCCAATAAAACTATAATATTTAAAGGGTAGTTTATGATAGAAGAAACATTAAATTTATGCATAACATAAATTTTATTTATTGTATCAGTGTGAAATTATTTCCTTTAGCAAAGCAATATAATTGTGTTTGAAATATTTGCTAGTAACATGGTAGAACGCAGATTAATTTTAATATTTCAGCAAATTTAAAAATTAATTATAAAATACCCTTAAATAAAATAAAGCAAATATTAATTTCAATATATCATCTAGCATCTATTTTTGTTAGATGCCCTATTTTTATTTTATTTAAGTGAATCGATTATGGGTGTGTGTCCGGGAAAATGTGGGAAATCTCCCGAATATATCTTCGAAGATATGGGCTCCCAATGAGCTGCAATGGAATCAAGTTTTTTACACATAATTTTTGAACCACCAGGTACATTTAAATTTTTTTCTTAATATGATGTATACCAGGTAAGACTCTTCAAATTACCATCCAAGAAAGTGTTGTGAATTATTTACAGCTGCAGGGACGGACTAGCTGTGACACTCATGGCCCCATTTTTTTACGCCTTATATTAGAAGAACTTTGGACAATGTTTTTTACATATCTTTAACTATTGACTGAAAATTAAATACTCTTCATTTATGTCGCTAATCCTACCTATTTTCGAAAAAACATCATTTTATTTACATCACGTATTTAGCGTATTTCGATAAAAGATACATCTTTGTTCCTATCAAAAGTTCAACCTTAAACCTTATGTAAAAAAAAATTCGATCCAAAATTAGAGTTACCTCTTTGGTAAAAAACTTCTGTTCTGCACGAAAAATGAAGTATTTTTGTAAACGTTGACCCTATTTTTTTACTGTCTGTATATACCATATACTATTGACTCAAAATCAAATACTCTTCATTCATGTCGCTAATTCTAACCGTTTTCGAAAAAACGTCATTTTATTTACAACTTGTATTTGGCGTATTTTGATAAAAGATACATCTTTGTTCCTATCAAATGTCCAACCTTCAACCTTATGATAAAAAAGTTCGATCCAAAATTACGTCTTTAATTAAAAACGTCTAATTCTGAGAATGGCAGTTCGACTTAGGTTCGCAAAAAATATATGTTTTATTTTATCGGCACCGAAAACAAAATACTGTTGTTGTAAACGTTGCCAGGTACGAAATAAATAAATATCCTGCATTTTAGAACTTGTTAACTTTCACATCGCTGACACATTAATTCTTTACTTGGATAGTAATTTACTGATTTTTTGATTTAGTAGTGATTAAGGAATGCACTTTTATTGAGTATGCAGATATGCATCTGATGTATGGTCTTGCATCTTCCAATGCTTTGGAATTCAGGAGGTTATAACTAGACAGATATCCTAATCGTACTCTTTCGGATCAGAAAACATTTCAACGAGTTGACCAACGTCTAATGGAGAATGGTAGGCGATTTCATTTGATAAGATAAGGTTATTAAATTTCTTCATAATTTTAGAAAATTTTGAGAAAAGAAGTACTGATGCTGGTCGGGAAAGAATGCCGCAATTAGAGGAAAATATTTTAAATTCTGTAGATCGCACTCCTTCAACGAGCAGTCAAAAACAATAGTACGTGAAGTTCTTCAAGAACAGCTGTTATATCCATATCATTTGAAAAAAATGCTTGAAATGATTCCTAAAGATTTTCCTCGTAGAATGCAGTTTGCAAACTGGCTATTGGATCAGCAACAAAATAATGTAAACTTCATTGGCACTATTATCTTCACTATTGAAGTAGGGTTTACCAAAAATGGTATCATAAATTTACACAACTCACAGGTATAGACTGATGAAAATCCTCATGCAACTATTGTTTCGCGGCATCAATATCAGTTCCAATAAACTAATGTCTGGACAGGAATCATTGGCAATTTTTTGATTGGACCATTCGTATTGTCGGCAGGACTAAATGGAAAACTTTATTTGGAATTCCTCCGGAAGTCTTTTCATGATTTATTAGAGCACTTACCACTTGAAATCCACCGAAACATGTACTACATGCACGATGGGGCAGCACCTTATTTCAGCGTTGCTATGCGGGAACACCTGAATAACGTTTGTCCAAACCGTTGGATAGGTAGAGGAGAACCTATTGCCTGGCCTCCTCGATCTCTTGACCTAACGCCGTTGAATTTTTACCTGTGGGAACACCTCAAAATCTTGGTGTATTTCACTCCGGTCGATAGTACGGAGAACCACGTTGAAATATACTTGATGGTTTAATAATTATTGGTACAAACTTGATTCCATTGGCTGCTTGGGAGCCCATATCTCCGAAGAGGAGGCCTACACGAAAAAAGTTTATATGAACTTTTAATATTTCTTTACGTATTTTCATTCATATCCGTGAGATTTCCCACATTATCTCGGACACTCTGTAGAATCAAAAGACAACAGCATTGGCTGTGAAAAGAGCTGTTAAACTTTTTCTGTTAACTGAACATAAGTTCAGGTATGAACCTATCTTTAAGAAGTTTTGGGATCATTTTTGCTTCTATTTAATAAAAGTTATTTCCATTTTTCAAAAGTAGTTATGACTTCCTTTCAGAAACTACACGTCAACAAAAAAAATAAATTTTTGCTACCTAAATTAACTTTAAAATAGAAAGCCTCAGATATGTTCAATACATATTTGTATTTACAGGTTCTGTTAAAACAGAGGTTTAAAATAACCTAGGTGCACGAAGAAATTTTGTTTTATATTATTCCTGTAAAAAGAGTTTTTTTTTGACTTATGCTGTTTTTTATAGGTACCCTTCATTTCATTTAGAGGTTATTTGCAGGTTAAATATGTTAAATCAGAGTCTGTATATAAGTAAGTAAGCTTGAATACCAAAATAAACGAAAAAAAGGTTGGCGATTGTTTCGTGTCCAACCCAATTGTGACCTGGATCTTGAATCACAATTTGTCAAGGTCATTTTTACGTCTGGATTGTTTTATGAACTCCTGATTTTGGTTTTTGGTATAAGAGGAGATTTAAAAAACAGGTGACATTGACATTCAGAATCGCAGCCATTTTAAGGTGACGTCGTACCAATCAATGATTTTTAAATCCATATACTTAAAGTTGTCGAAATTCAATTTTTAAGATTTATATTTGTATCGTAAGTGAAAATAACCTCCAGAGGTAATTAGTATGTCAAATAATTATTTCTTTTCATATGACTGAAGGAATAAGAAATTCATTGTTTTAATTATTATGTGTATCAGAATCCATTTAAATATAAAACAGTTATTCACACCAGAGTAATATAACACTGTCAATGATCCATATGAATACGGTTTTGTGGATTTTCAGACCTCATTTCAATCCAGCCGATACAGGTAAGTACATGAATAACGTGTAATCAATGAAAGCAAAATTCTGATACAAAAACATACCTGTGGAAGTAAGTATCGCTTACAATATAAACACAGATCTAAAGTGACAATTTCATGAACTGTGAGTTTATCGAATTAAAAATAGGAAGTATTTTTCTGGATGTTAAATATTTAGTGGTTTTTCCGTAACTTATTTTCATACTCTAATTTCAATATATTTTGGTTAAAATGACTTGACGCATAACGAAAAAAATTACAGACTCGCACCAATGTAGATATTTAAAAAGATTCCTCTAGTTTTCAAATCTACTTATATTTTATTTGATTCTTATGTGAACTAATTCAGAAGCAAACTGCAATATGGTAATTATTAAACCAATTAAAACCATAATTCTACTAAAAACTATGTTAAAATAGGTTCTGAAGTTTACTAATTTATCATATGGTATTTAGCAACTAAACTAATGTACAGGGTGTCCCAGAAGTGACGAATAACCTGTCAATCATGGACGGGCCACATCATGATCTAGCAAATATCCAGTAATGTTCATAGTAAAAGTGTAACGGTTTTCGAGTATATATAATATTTTTTCATGCCATTCCTACAAATAAAATAAAAACATTTTCTGATTATGTTTTATTTACCGTTATCGTAAATGATTGCGCTATAAATAGAGTATAACGTATTTTCAATAAATGTTTTTAGGACATGAGGAAAAAATATCCTAAACAAATTTTTAGTTCAAAATTTTTTCAACCTTCAACTTTGACCTGCCATGGTGAAAAAAAAATACCACGCGTATTGTGCCAATCATCTTAAAAATTTACTTGCTTAATGGAGATTCTAGAATGATATAAAAAATATTTCTTATGTGCTTTTTTTATTATTATTATTGCTATTTGAATAGCTAAGGGTGCATTTTCGCACATTTTCAAAACTGCAATTTTGATATTAAAAATACTTTTTTTTTTAAATTATGAGGTTACTGGTTGTTACAAATAAACCACAACAAATATGTTTATATATTATTTTATCAATTAACAATTACAAAAGATGTTCAAAATGGCATCCTTCCGCTCTAATGTACCGTTTAATAAAATATCTTTTAATTCGGCATGCATGACCGTTAGTATTTATTCGGTAGCTAAATAAATGTGTTCAAGCAGCTGTTCAACCGTAGAAATTGGCGTTTGATATACCACATCTTTGAAACAGCCTCAATAAAAAATTTTAATGGATTTAAATTCGGGAATCTAGTGGTTTCAGAATTGGACCGTATCGTTCAATACATTGTCGTCGATATCGTTCGTTTAAATGTCGCCGTACTTGAATGGCGTAATGAACGGAATATCCATTATTTTGGAGCCACTTGCCCTACCTCGTTGTTAACGGTACGTCTTCTAGAAACTAGTGCAAATGGTTTTTCAAGAAACATCCAAATACTCAAGTTCCAAACCCAACAGTGACCTTGACTTCCCTGCACTTTTCAAGACCTCTTTAGCATCCAGATTGTTTTATGAATAGAACGTCAGGATATCATAATATACCTATATAACAAAGATTGGTATTATGGGAGAGTTAAAAGTGAGTAACCTTGACCCGCACATTTAAATCCATTTAAAGGTCATATTGTCGTTATCATATGGGTACTCCATTTAGTCTACCTAGCAGCTCGTAGGTCCCAATAATTTGACTCTTAATGATCTCTGTCTACAAATTAGATTTAAATTACGTCAGGGAACGGTATTTCATAATAAAGTGTGGATTTTCTAGCGCCCGTTGTTGCAAATTGTGCAAATTATATTTCCAGAAAAAATTTTAAATTAATTCTTGGATCCCTGTCCACAAATTAATTTTAAAATCTGAATGGAAACGGTCCTCTAATAGAATATGGGTTTTCTAGCGTCCATATGCATTGTGCAAATTATATACTCAGAAACAATTTAAAATTAAATTGTGCACAGGGTTCCTCAATGATCAAATTATTGGGCCCAACGAGCTGCTAGCCATATTAAATGGCTAATATATCTGGATTTCTTGGGAAACCAGTTTCTGTAAGACTTACCTTCAACAAGGAGCGTGTGGCTCCAAATAATTGATGTTCGGTTCATTACGTCATTCACGAATGGTGACATTTAAAGGAAAGATATCCACGATGATGGATTGGCGGCTAAGGTACAATTCTGTGGCCACCTAGAGTCCTAGATTTAAATCCATTTGACTTTTTTTTATTGGGGTGTATCAAACGTCAATTTCTAGGGTTAAGTAGTTGGAAGAATAAATACATTCAGCCGCCAAATAAATGAATACTGAGGGTTATCTACGCCGAATTTAAAGATATTTTATTTAGAGGTTCCGTACGTGCATTATTTGCATTTTGAACATCTTTGGGAGTTTTTTAATACAACAACACGTAAACAGATTTTTTGTTATTCATTTGTATCGACCAATATTCACATAGCTTTAAAAATGTGCGAAAACGCATAACAATGATGAAAAAGGATAAAAGTAATAACTTTTATATCATTTTAGAATCTCCATTAGGCAAGTAAAGTTGATTGACACAACATGCCTGGTATTTTTTTACCATTATACTCTGTTCATAGCGCAATGATTTAAAATAAAGATAAAGAAAACCGAATGAGAAAAGGGTTTAATTTGTAGAAAGCGCATAAAAAACCAAGCATATATAATGATTTTCAAAAAACTCGAAAACCAAGGTAATAATTGGATATTTGGTAGACTATGATGTGGCCAACTGGCAATAGACAGATTATCTATGACTTCTTGGACACTCTGTATTTCAGGAAATATAAGAGTAAGTACTGAAAGAAACTGTCAATAAAAAGTTTATCTCTACAGAACTTAAACCACTTTTACATTAAAGTTTTTATTTGTTTAAATTACGTAATACTACTTGCATATATAAAAGAACTACTAGTGACACTTTCAAGTATTCTGATACATTTTTCATAAATCTTGTAACTGAGGGAATACCTAATTATTTCATATTATTATAATAATGAATTTAATGTGACAATAAGTGCGAAATAAAGTCAAAAAATTATATGCAAGAAAAGAAACAAATTTGCGTATTTCAAAAAACTGTTATTTACAAATTCCACAGTTCACAAAGATGCCTTTGTTTTCGTTTTAACCATGTTCTATAACGAAAAAAAAAAAAGAAAGTATCTTAAGGAAAACATTTTTCCTACAAAATATTAAAAGGAGAAGTTTTAATATTGCACAGTATTTTTTTTTTATTTTCGCGTTAAGGATAATGCACTAATCTTTTTATTTTTTTATTTTACGGAAAAGTTGCAAATTTCTGTAAGTGGTCCATCCTGTGGAAACAGAATTGTGTCCGATTTAACCAAAATGAAAAAAAAAAAACCAATACGTTGTAATATCCTGGAATCGACCACTCATTTTGCTAACATTTTCTAAAACTTTTTTAATTCCCTTCTAACAATGCAGGACGTATTCAGACATGCGAAGCGTATAGTGGTCGGAAGTAATTACTTTCGAATTAGTGAAAATTTAAAACAGTGGTCTGCTAAAAGCAGTTTATGTGAAGTAGACTGTGATTAACTGCAAGTCTTCTATCGTTTTTTTAGTTAGAAAACATTAAATGTACATTTTTCACACTGAACATTTAAGAAACTACGTAATTAATATTTCAAGAAACATTTTAGGGAACGATCGCGCTAGAGTTGGTTGAGATTATGACAATAAAGATAATTATTTCATTTAATTTTATTCCTCATATCAGTATGAAATTACTGTTACCTTCAGGTCAGATCTCAGTTTTTACTTTGGTTCAATCTCAAATGTCTTAAAATGTAATCAGCGGAGCTGTATAAGGATCAGATCGATATCCACAGGTTAGGCTAATTATCGTGACTGCATCAATAACGACATGATGACAAATATAAAACAGTCGAATGAAATCCATGAATGCTTCACTTTATGTAAAAATTGTTACTTTCGAAAAATCAACCACAAAAAAAAAGAAAGTGCAGGTTAATCCCAATGAAAATAATTAGATCCGTAAAATTTAGTCCCCAGATTTAATAGCCCAGTTGAATTAAGGCTTAGACCCGATGTAGCTGCAATAAAATTTAGAACTAGTATTCTAGTTTTGTTTTATACGTGATAGAGTTAGAATTTGTGTTACATATGGATAAAGGCGACTTTACACATATAAAATAGCTAGCTGTTTAGTCAAGTAAATAGACATCAATCTCTGTTCACTTGAGCAATTAATCCCTTCATCTCTATTTCACTGCAACTAGACGACAAATAAACAACTGTAGGTAATTGAGCTTGGTAAAATGTATTTGTACACCTACTGTGCAGATGCGATGAAGCACGGATAATTGTCCGGCATGTCTAGTTGGGAGGAAGAGACATTAAAATTTGAGCAAGACTTCTGAATTATTTTTGATAAAGCACGATATATATCTCATATACTTTTCTCCACTGATATTTAAAAAATTTCACTTGAGACCATATTTAAATCAATACACTAAAGAGAAGTTCTAAAGTGTAACTAGAAGCACGCTTGACAAAAACAACTTTTTAACCCAACTAACTTTCTTTAGCTACTTTACAGTTGTAAGGCAGCGTTAACAACAGTTTCAGATATGGTTAATTATACAGTGCTATTAACCCAGCACTTTTTTTATTTTTATATAACCAGCTATTATTTCTAGAACAAAACCTATTATTACGTAAATATTGAACTTTTAGCATGCTCGACATTCGATATCAGACAAACTAAACCAAGCTAGCAAAATTAAAATGAAACAGAAAGGCAAGTATAGAGAAAAGGGAAATATATAAAACTTAGAGAACTGCGCAAAGAAGCCAAAAAATTAATAAGAATAGACATAGAAAATTTATAAAAGTCAAGTGGAGAAACTAAATGAAATAAGGGACTAAAAAACTTGGGTTATAAGGAAAATAACAGATAATGTCCACAGAAGACGAACGAGTAGAAAAACTAAGAGACAGAGACGCAATGACAGGAAGAATAGAACGCCTTTACGAAAACCTTTATGGAACAAGAATTCAAGAACCACCCCAGATACAAAAACAACAACAAATTTTCAACATTGATTTGAGAAAATACTGGAAATTAATGACCTAGAAGTGTATTACGCACTAAGACCAATAAAAAATAACAGGATATTATGAAAAGGCATGCTTATAGCAAAAATCTCAAAAAAAGGAAATCAGAAACATTGAAGAAACTCTACGACATTATTTATACCTTGAGGAAGAAAAACATTCCAGATAATTGGAACAATGCCATTGTAATCTTGTTGTATAAGCAAAGGGATAGGACACACCTTGAAACATATAAGGTCATCAGTTTGTTCTCATTTGTTTATAAACTTTTAATCCAAAATTATAACAATTAGAAAGAGCTATAGTACATATGAATATCCGTTGACAATGAGAATACTCTTGAAAAAAGCAATAGAGTATAACCTTGAGTTATGTCAGGTATTAGTAGATTTTCGAAACGAACGCCTTTGATCCTATAGAATATTGAGCTTTACAAGATAGAGAGCTAGATTGCTCTACTTCTGATTATATATATATATATATATATATATATATATATATATATATATATATATATATATATATATATATATGGGCAGAAAATATCTGCATTATCTCCGATATGCCGATGAAATTATTCTATTCGCAGAAAATCCCATAGAGTTGCAAAAAATATTATTATTTAGGGAAGCAAGCATCAAAAATAGTTAGAAACACGAATATCCAAAATATCAAGGTCCTGTGTAAAGAAAATCATAATATAATAATAGGAAACACTAAATTAGAAAATATGGTTGACTACATATACCTTGATCATAAAATTACGCTGCGACGAGAGAATCAAACTTTCGAAATTGACAGAAGGAAACGACTACCCTGAGTAGCATGTGGTTAAGTAAAACATTTACGAACAAATAAAATCTTGTGCATTAAAGAACTATACTTATATGTATATCTTAACATATGACGCTCAAACCTGGACTTTCACAAAGCATTCTCAGAACCAAACACTGGCAACACAGCGTGCTGTGGATCAACAAGTACTTGGCAAGTCATGGAGAGACAGAAAACCAAATATTTACATAAGAGCAATTGCAAGAGTTAAAAATATAACAAGACCAGTTGCTAAACTTAAATGTAATTTTTGCTGGACATGTCACAATTTTGATGGAAAATTTTGTCTTAAAATGGAGACTATATTTATGGAAGAGATTTCAAGGTCACCCACTCATGCGTTGAACAGACTTAATAGTACTATAGGATTTGTGTAGGCAAACAAACTGAAAAATTGGAGAAAATGAAGGCGACCTATGTCCAATAATGAACTAAAGACTGAAAAAGGAGAAGGAGGAGGATCGTTAAAAAGAATTACTATTTCTCGGAAATAAATTAAAATCCACTTTTGCCTGCTTAATAATAAGATAATATTTTTTTATCCGGCTGCTTTTAGAGTTCAAACCTTAATTGTTTCAATACATAATTTAAACTATTAACTGTCAACTTAGGCCAGTTTTAGTGAATTAAAGAGTATTTTCACGTAAATATCAGTAGTCAAGCACTTTCTATACCTTTTTAAACAATGTAATTTTTACTAATTAAACAGAAACATCGTGAATAAAATATCTTTTGAAAACGTTTATTACCTTTATGTAAAACAGTTTAGAGTAGATTGCTTTCCTTCGGGGTAAATATCTTAAGCCTGTGTCTAGACAAAAAAACTCTATTTGTTAGATCAGACCAATAGAAATTTATGTATTTTATTCCCCAGGAACCGAACCTGGTATTAAAATTACTTCATCTCTCCTCCAGCTTTTCAGATATAAAGTTTTAGTGGCTTTGTTTTCTTTGAGTAGTATTTTGCTGTTAAAGAACTGAAGGATGGTGAAGCAATTCCAATATCAGATGGTGTTCCTGTGTCATCAAAATATGGACACAAAATATGCTGTTCCGTTATTAAAAGTTCGCAAATATAAGCTAAAACAAAACATTTATATATCTTTATCCCACTATTGTAGAATAGATCTAAAACTTAATCTTCCAAATTTAGAATATAACACCAACGACAACAATTTTTCTTGTATAATTTACTCTTCATATTGATTGTTTAATTTAAATAAGGGAAGATTATTTAATGCAAACATATTCTTTGAAATCTTGTTCGTATCTTCATTAAATCCCGTAATTTCTCTGTAATTATTATTTGTAATCATTCAAAAGTCAGCATATAAACATAAATGGAGTGTGTTTTTCTTATGTGCGTATCGGTCGGCCCGTGCTGACTCCTCTTCCTCCTCCTTCCAAAAAAAGCAAGTATTGTCATAAAGAAAGAGCTCGTTTTATTTAAAAAATAATCATTTACTATACATTTAAAATCAGTATAACTTTTAAAGCTAAAGTTTGGGTATAAAACAAACAATTGCTAAACAAATATTACGTGCTCTACAAGTCTGTATCCACGAAAGAACTCAAAAATCAAACTTGACATGGGATATGCATAAAATGGAGTATTTTTAGTAGCTGATAGACATTTGTATAAAACCTTATTGACATATTCAAAAGCAGTGAAGCTTGATCATAAAATAAGTCTGCCAACACGAAAAAAAAAATGCACATACTATGTGTCTGATTATAAGCTAATATTAACTTTAATTAAAGAAAATATCACCTAATACGATCTGATCAAAAGAGTGTTATTGACAGAGTTGTTTTCATCTACCATGATGATAAATAAAAAAAAGTGTTTTCAATTTTTTCCTCCAGATAGAAAGTAAAATAAGATACCTTTTCTATCCTATACAATTTTTATTTTCATACGAATCAATCACTGTCTACTGACATGTTTTATATGAATAAGTTTTACTTACAAAAATTGAATGGGTTTAATATTGAAAACACGCAAATATAAAGTATAAATAGACGGCTACTGACATGCACTATAGGAGGTGTATTTATGTTTTGAAAGAAAAATATTAAACTCTTGCATGTAAATAAGAAGAAAAATCTGAGCTGCCAACAACAATATTATAAAATAAACACACGATATTTAGAATATGGTACTGCAGAAAGTAACGCATTATTTGCGACCAATATTTTTTAGAAGTTTCACATTCGCTCTTCTAGTACATTTTTGTAAAAAATAAGCAAGATATTTTGCATATCGTAAACAAGAAAAATCACTTACCAAATTATTATTATAACTGAAGATAACAGTGTGTTCGGAAAAATGTGGAAAATCTCCCGGATATGAAAAAATACGTGAAAACAATGCTACAAGTTCATATAAACTTTTTTCGGGTAGGCTTCCTCTTCGGAGATATACACTTCTAAAGAGAATTTTTTAATATGATGTATACCAGGTGAGATCCTTCAAATTACTATCCAACGGCTAAGGGAGATGGGAGGCGATTCCATTTAATAAGGTAATGTTACTAAATTTCTTCATGATTTTAGGAAAATAATTACTGATGCTGGTCGGAGAAGTACTTACGCCGCAATTAGAGAAAAATATTTGAAATGCTGTAGATCACACTCCTTCAAGGAGCACTCTAAAATTATCAGCGCAATTTAATACGTCGAAAACAATAGTCCATGAAGTTCTTCAAGAACAGCTGTAATATCAATCCATTTCATTTGAAAAAAAGTGCCTCAACTGATTCCTGAAAATTTTCTCCGTAGAATGCAGTTTGCTAATTATCTATTAGATCAGCAACGAAATAATGTAAACTTCATTAGCACTATTCTCTTCAAGGAGGAAGCAGGGTTGACTAAAAACGATATCACAAAGTTACACCACCTACATGTATAGGCTGATGAAAATCCTCATGCAACTATTTTTTCGCATTATCGACGACAGTTCCAATCAATTAATGTCTAAGCAGGAATTATTAGCAATTTTTTGATTGGACCATTCGTATTGCTGACACGACTGAATGGAGAAATTTATTTGGAGTTCCTCCAGAACACTTTTCACGATTTAGGAGAGCATTTACCACTTGAAACCCGCCAAAACATGCATGTACTACATTCACGATGGGGCACCACCTCATTTCAGCGTTGTTGTGCTAGTATAAATGAATAACGTCTATCCGAACCGTTGGATAGGTAGAGGAGGACCTAATACCTGGCCTTCCCGATCTCCCTACCTAATTCCATGGGATTTTTACCTGCGAAGACACCTCAAAACCTTGTAGTATTTCACTCCGGTCGATAGTAAGGAACTTCTACGAATAATCACGTTTCATTGTGGTCAAATAAAAAACAATGCTGAGTTAATGTGGCAGGTACAGCAGTCCTCAATTCGTCATGCCTGCGTGTGTATCAGACTTCACGGAGCCCATGTTGATCCCTCTTACGAAGTTTTTAACTAAGCAGTTAGTTTAACTTTTTATTGAAACTTTGGTGAAAGGGGAAAATTCCTCTTTTTCATATTCAACCCGACCGAAGTTAAGGGACTACCAGTGTAAATAAAATGACGTTTTATTCGAAAATGGTTAGGAATCGCGACATAAATGAAAAGTACTCAATTTTAGTGTATAGTTAAAGGTATGTAAAAAATGTTGTCCAAAGTTCTTCTCATACAGGGCATAAAAAAATGGGAACATGAGTGTCACAACTAGGCTCTCCCTGTAGCTGTGAGTAATTCATAATACTTTCTTTGATACTAATTTGAAGGGTCTTACCTTGTATACATCATATTAAAAAAATTGAAATAAAAATGGCGGTTCAATAATTATGTGTAAAAAAACTTGATTCCACTGCAGCTCTTTGGTAGCCCATATCTTCAAATAGGAAGCCTATATGAAAAAAGTTTATATGAACTTGTAGTATTCCTTTCACGTGTTTTTTTCATATCCGGGATATTTCCCACATTTTCCCGGACACCCTCTATATGCTTTCAGGTATATAAGTTGCTTAACTTATTAATACTTTGAATGAATGACTAAATAAAAAAAGTGATCAAAATTAATCGCCAATGCCTAAGCCTCGTCGAGCTGAAAGTTTTACGAGGCCGATCACTTTGCAAATTCAAGGACCCTCAGCTGAACTAGCTTAATGGATTCAGATGATAATATTGTATCCCCAGAATGTCTCTACGTCAGTCTGTTGAGTGCGGGACACTCTCTGAGGGAGTGGTGAGCAATTTCATTCTGCCTAGATACCCTCTACATATCGGGTCATCCATGATGCCAAACTTATGAAAATGGCTTCGCAGGGATGAGAATATCCTGTCATCACGTTTTGCAGTTCTTTCCTCTCTAAGGGAAGGAGTTCCTTGGTAATTCGCGCGTTAGATCCATTCATATTTTCCTAGGGACACCTTATTCCAAGAGCTCCCCTTTAGGATTCAATAAATTTACTTTCCGGCATCAATTTTAAATCTCTCTTACCAACGGTAATTGAAACAGATAGAATTGGTTGGGATCCATATTGTCTAATCGCGAATCCTATTTTTGTTAAACAATTTGTTTCCTCGTTTCCAAGTATACCCGAGTTAGTTGGAGCCGCACAAGCCTGATTATGCATGAAAACCTTGCACTCAGACACCAGTCCCGAATAATGGACTTCAGTACAAGTATTGCAGCCGTACTCCCTGAACATATGTTTATTGTCTTATTCCTGTTTATGTCCCTCTCACAGAGATAGCCACATTGCAGAATAGCGTAAATTTCTGCTTGAGACCGTTGCATTTTGTCCGAAAGAACAAAAATATCTGACTCCCGTGCTCCTACCAAACATTTTGGCTACTGCTCTTTTATTTTGTTGATGGGCTTTATCACGAAGGCAACTACCCCTTCTGTATTATTTTTTTTTCTCTATCAGAATTCATTATCAATTAATGCAGTCTTGAACAGTAATTACGGATAGAATTTAGTGGAAAGCCACCCATCAAAAGGGTAAACTCCTCCATTTAGGTTTTTTGACGACATTTTTTTAAGTGTGTTTCTAGTAGCGCTTACTCTGTGACATATATAGATGTCGCTGCACGAATAGTGTTTCTTGAAATTGCTCTCTAAAAATTAAAGTTAATAAGTGGTTATTTACCCCTTAAAAAGGAATAAATAGTGCCCTCGTGTGTGGTTTTATTAGTGCAATGGGTAAGGCAACACGTAGCAACCCAAAAGAAGGACTTTCTTCAACAAAAACAACAATTGACTTTGGTCAAGAGGTTCAAAGGTTAGAAGAGAATATGAGGCGTAATGTGAGTGAACTGAAAAATCTAATATTATCAAATAGTACTAGGGGATCACCTACACAAGACAATGAGGTTGAATCTATGCATGATATTCTAGAAAAAATTCAATTATTTGAAACAAATACACAAAAATCTGTCGACAACTTGAAGACTGAAATTACTAAATTAAGGCAACAATCAGAAATGTGTGAGAAAAAGATGGAAGATCAACGGCAGTTCGGGCTCTTGAATGGTTTAGTTATCAGTGGTATTGATGAGGAATTCGATACAGATAATCTGTGTGACGTGGTGGTAAACATTATAAATTCCAAAATGCAAAATATTTCTTTAACTTCCAGCGATATCAGCTATTGTTATCGTATGGGCAAAAAAGAGGATCGTCACTCGAGTAAGCCACAGCCCATGTCAGTGATGTTTGTAAATAAATGGAAAAGAAATTTAATTTTTAATTCAAAAAAATGTCTTAAGGGTAGTCGAATCGTTGTAACCGAGTGGTTAACAAGGGCTAACTTAGAGTTGTATAAGAAGGTGTGTGATAAATTTGGTGTCAAGTGCTCTTGGACCCGGGATGGTCATATTTTTGTTTCTGTTAATAACGTCAAGCGAAGAATTACCTCAGAAAATGATCTCAGATAGAAGTGAGTAAATACCACAAACTAAATTACAATATCCTTATCTTTAAGAGACATCAGAATGTACTTGTTTTTTCTTTGTATATTCCTGTTTTTTATTATCTGGAAAAGGTTTCATTTATGTGGAGATTTTCTGTTTTTTGAAATTTAATTTGGATTTCATATATATCTATATTTTGCTTTCTTAAATCACTCTCTGGTGCCTAAAGATAATAGGCTTAGACATACCCAGAACATTCTTGGTTTAGAGCAGAAATAGTCATTTTTTGTTTTCCTCTTACAACGCAAAAGTTATCTGTTATCTTTCTGTTTTGACCTTGTTCTCTTTTTAAAGACTGCAGATAAGATTTAAAAAAAAAATGTTATCAATATATAACTATAATGTTTGTATCTAATTGAAAATGCGCACATATTAATGTAAGATCGCTCATGGCACATCTTGATGCTTTCAAAAATGTTTTACTGGTCAATGATTTTGATATTGTTTGCATTTGCGAGACTTGGTTAAATAACAGTATTACTAATGATGTCCTGAACATACCTGCATATAATTTTATTCGTCGCGATAGAACGGGTCGTGGAGGAGGAATAGGTATTTATCTAAGGAAAAATCTCAACTATGTAATTTTGCCAAGTAGTAATTTAATAGAACAACTCTGGATAGAATTGAGGCTGGCGGGGTCAAGGGTCGCTGTCTGCGTCGCCTACAAACCACCAAAATACAATTACAAGGATTTTTTAAACATCTTTGAATCAGATTTATCCCAGATACTACCTTCAGTAAACAATGTATTTTGTTTTGGCGATTTTAATATCGATTTATTACAGGTTGACTCTACCGAGACGGAGTTTGTGCTGGATTGTTTTGATGCCCTTGGTCTGAGACAAATTATAAATGAACCAACACGAATCACTGATACAAATTCTTCTCTACTAGATTATATTTTGGTAACATCGTCTGATATTGTCTCAGCCATAAGCGTACAGCCGGTTGATTTTTCTAACCATGAACTAGTTTCCTGTGTGGTAGATATATTGATTACCAAACCGAAACAAAAATTTAAAACTGTGCGTAACTTTAAAAACATGGATTATATTCAATTTGAATATGATTTACGCTCCATTCCTTGGAACAATATTTTTGATTTGGATACGGTTGACGATAAGGTGGCCTTTTTAAGTCAAAATATTATTACTCTTTTGGACATACATGCTCCTTTTGTAACTTATCGAATTACTAAGCCGTATGCTCCGTGGTTTACTGGGGCATTACGCGCGTTGAAGAAAGATAGAGACAGAGCTCTGAGTAGGTATAAAAAAACAAAATCGCAGAACGATTGGAATGATTACAAATTATTACGAAACCTTTTTACAGCTTCTGTGCAGGCGGGAAAAGACATATGCCAAAAAAAGCAAGAAACATCTGTGGGCTAATCTAAATTTAGTTAATATAAAAGTAAGTAAAAAAATGTATTCCGATTTACCTGATCACTTATCAAATGTAGAACAAATCAACTCTTATTTCATAAATTCTATACCAAATCTACCCCCTCATCTTGATCAACTGTTATATTATCAAAATAGTCGCCTAGTGTCATCAGACTTTGGTTTCAAGACCATTTCAGAAATAGAAATATTAAAAATAATTTCAGATATTAAGAGTAACGCAACAGGCCTGGATGGTATTAATATTTTTATAATTAATCTTTGTATGCCTTTCTTATTACCATACATTACGCATATCATTAATTACTGCATATTACATTCGGTCGTGCCAGAAAAATGGAAGGAGGCTCGTGTGTTTCCCCTTCCTAAAATATCAAATCCTGAAAATTTCGGCGATATTAGACCAATTAGTATATTACCAACGCTGTCAAAAATATTGGAAAAAGTTATTGATAATCAACTTCGGGAACATGTCGAAAAAAATAAAATATTACCAATTTCTCAATTTGGGTTTAGACAGGGTCATGGTTGCAGTACAGCTCTGTTAGATATTACTGACGACATTTTTCAGGCTACTGATCGGGGCAAGTTGACGTTGCTTATGCTGTTCGATTACTCTAGAGCCTTTGATTCCCTGCAACATGAGGTATTAAGGTTCATTTTTCATTATATTGGCTTATCAAAATCAGCAATAGGAATGTTATCAAACTTCCTAACGGGAAGGACCCAGGCTGTTGTTTATAAGGAAAAGAAGTCAGCTTTTCTGGGTATTGCGACTGGTGTCCCGCAGGGATCCATTGTATCACCTCTACTTTTTTGTATATATATTTCTATGTTTCCAAAGGTCTTTAAATCCTGCAAACAACACTTCTATGCTGATGATGTACAACTGTATTTATCCTTTTACCCTGATGAATGTCCACAGGCAGTGTCCGCTATAAATTTTGATTTGTATAACTTGGTTCAGTTTTCTTGTGGTCATTCTTTAAAACTGAATCCACAAAAAACCAAAAAGCTTACTATTCCCTCCCACTCGCTGGAGTTGTTCAAGCGATCGTTTTCGTATAATGTTGCCAAATACTTAAATAATTATGCCATTGATTTATTGGGTAGATCAATGTCAGCACGGAGATTTAGGACCATGGTTCTGGGGAGCATCCTGGGTGTCTGAGTGAATTTTGTGCGTTTTCTTGTGTATGTCTTTGAACCTTTTTCTTTTCTTTCTTTCATTTAAGACTTATTAATATTGTTTTTTTTTTTAAATTATTATTGAACTGTATTCAGGTTAATATTTATGTTGTTAATTAATTTTTCCTTAAGTCGAATATTGTTTTTCTTTTGATATATTTCGTGACATTTTTAATTTTAATTTTTTTAAATTGTTTTTCATTACATTTAGTTTTGTGGGTTAGCTGAACAGACGTCAAAGATATTTTATATCTAGGACGAACTGAAACTCGCCCACTATTTCTGAAAATATAAATGTAGAATAACTTATTAAATAAAGACCTTTATTATTATTATTATTATTATGAATGATTTACAAGCCAGACGGCTTCGCACTCCCTCCAGGGATTATTCACTCATACCAGGCACACAAAGGTACCAGAAGTATGAAGCTCTGTGGGAACCCTTTCCATGTTATTGGGTCCTAGGTGACGTGGTCTGCTGTATTTCCCATGAACTTTCGGACTGTTCGCGCGGTTGCTAGGAGCGTTGCTTTCTGCATCGGTTTATACAGATGCTGACTAAGACCCAGTCCCTTGATGTTCTGCAGGAGGTTCTTCGGTATCACTCCAGTTGTTGAGAGTATTATGGGAATCGTTTGGACGCTGTTCATTGCCCATTGTCTTCGGATTTGGACCTCCAGATCTCTGTATTTGGCGATCTTCTCGTTATATTTTGGCCTTGGGTTGTTGTTGTTAGGCACCGCAATGTCGATTAGTGTAGTTCGCCTAGAAATTTTATCTATTAGTATAATGTCTGGTCTATTATGAGCTACTGTTTGATCCGTCAGAACCGTTCGGTCCCAATATAACTTGAACTGGTTGTTTTCAAGAATAGGCTCCGGATTGTACTTGTAATAAGGCACTTTTCCTACCTGTAATAAGTTTAACTTTTCTGCTAACTCTTGGTGGAGTATCTTAGCGGCTGAGTCGTGTCTTTCCTTATCTTCGGTTGCGGCAAATGCTTGGTATCCTCCAGTTATGTGCTGGACTGTCTCCGATGTTCGACAGCCATATCTGCACGGGTCATTCTCTATTGAGGGATCTCTAATGATGAACTTCCGATAGTTCTTCGTCGGAATAACCTGGTCTTGGATAGCTAACAAGAAGCCCTCCTTTTCTGCAAACATCTGTCCTGAAATCAACCAGCAGTTCGACGCTGAGTTGTCGACATTGTCCTGATTGACCTCATTTGGATGCCGTCCATGAAGTGGCTTCCGTAGCAAGGTTTGTAACTTCTCTTGGTCTGTTTGGTGGTGAGAAGTAATATCTTGTTCCCTCAACTGTAGCGGTGTTGAATCGTCTGCCTCGCATATTGCTCGATGTAGTGTGGAAGAGTCCGCCAACCTGTGGAAATATGAACGTAAGTTTATTATTTGCTGGTCGAGCTGCTTACCAATATCCACCAATCCTCTTCCTCCTTGGTGTCTTGGAAGCATTGTACGTTCAATAGCACTCCGAGGGTGATGTTTTTGTGCTTTTGTTAGGAGTGTCCTTATTTTTCTTTGCAGGTTTTGGATGTCCGTCCTGCTCCACTTTACAATTCCAAAAGAGTAGCTCAGCGCAGAGCAAGCATACGTGTTGAGCGCCTTAAACAAATTTCTACTATTTAAATTAGTTCTTAATATCCGCCTTACCCTCCTGACAAATTCGGCTGTCAATTCGGCCTTCATAGTACCATGATCAATTCTTTTAGCTTGTTTCATACCTAGATATTTGTATGTTTGGTCTGCTTCCATTGCAGCTATAGTTTCACCGTTCTGCATTTCAAAAGCCCCCGGTTGTATCTTCCTTTTAACGATGTTCAAAATACGGCACTTGTCAAGTCCAAATTGGATTCCGATATCCCCGGAGAATTCCTCTACAATTTTAAGCATTTGTTCCAGCTGGCTTCTGGTAGCAGCCATCAGTTTAAGATCATCCATGTATAGAAGATGATTCACTCTGACTATCTATTCGTTGTTGTTTCTAACACTAAAGCCGTGTCTGGTGGAGTTCAAACGGCGTGATAGTGGGTTCATTGCAAGGCAGAACCACAATGGGCTAAGTGAATCGCCTTGAAATATTCCTCTTCGTATCGGAATGGTGTTAGTTCAGATGGTGTCGCTGGATGGCACTTGCAATTGGATCCTAGTTCTCCAGGTTAACATGATGCGTTCTAAAAAGGAAACAAAATTATTGTGGACCCTGTACATTCTTAATATAGTTTTGAGCCACTCATGTGGTACTGAGTTGAAGGCCTTCTTATAATCCACGTAGGCAGCAAAGAGGTTTCTTCGGTTGGTACAGGCTTGGTTACATATGACAGAGTCAACAATCAATTGTTCCTTGCATCCCATTGCTCCCCTCGTACATCCTTTCTGTTGAGTTGCAATGATATTATTTTGCTCACAATGTGCATAGATGCGTTGGGTCAGGCAGGAGGTGATCACCTTATACAGTGTGGGTAGGCAGGTGATTGGCCTATACTTAGCTGGGTCATGTGTGTTGTGTTGGTCCTTTGGTAGGAGGTACGTAATGCCTTCGGTCAAGAACAATGGCATTTTTGCTGGATTAAGAAAAACATCATTAATAAGATTAGCTAGCTGATAGTGCATACACCAGAACTTTTTGAGCCAGTAGTTCTGGATCCCGTCGAGACCTGGAGCTTTCCAGTTATGGGATTCCTTGATTATTCTTGAAATTTCCTCGGTGGTAAATGGCTCAAACTGCATCTGGCTGTAATCTTGGCAGATTTGGTGTTCTTCATTGATCCAGCCAGCTGTGATGTTACAATCGGCTGGTGTGGAAAGTTGGTTTCCCCAGAACTCTTCTACCTGCTCTCTATTGGGATATCTATTATCTGCCATATTAGGTGGAGAGTTTAGCTTACGGTAGAAAGTCTTTTCTGATCGTTGGAAGAGCGCATTGTCTCGTTTTCGGTTATTGCTGGTCTTGTATCTCTTTAGCCGTCCTGCAATAACAGAGAGCTTCTGTTTCAGCGAGTCAAGGCATTGCTGAGCAGTAACATTCGCTGGATCTTGTTGCGAATGATATCGGACACGATTCATGATTTCTTCAACTCGCCTTTGCAGTCGACTAGTTCTCGTGCCCCTGATGTACTCCGTCAGCTGTCCTATATCTATTCGAAGATTTTCAGTTTTATTATTATTATTATTATTATTATTATATTGTATTTTATAAAACAATATGTTATTGTCGCGTATGTCCATAGGATGAAAATCATCTCCAATGGTAAAATTCAAAAATGATATTTCAAAATTGTTTTAAAAAAGAATAATTTTCTGTATTATGGCTTGATATTGCATATTGTGAAAGAGGTTAGTTATTCCCCTTATACCCCTAATAAAATTTATTGTGAAAAAAGGCGGGTGCTCTTCAACTTATTTTTTCAAATTCATGTACAACTAATAAGTTTTTGAATGAACTATGTAAACTTACATGTATATATTTAGTGAATGAAAACAGCAGCAAAAATAAAGCTTTCGTCAAAAGAAAATGGATTTTAAGGCAAGATAGCAGTTGATCTAAAACTAATTTTCCCCTAATGTGTTAATAAGCAAATTAAGCAACTGATTTGGCCACAAGAATATGTTTTCCTTAAATCATAAAGTAACAAATATCTTTTAAGAGACTAAAAAATACAATTAATCTTCTGAAAGATCATTAAGGTTTTTTGTTTGGCACACCGCTACACACAAAAAATATATTTTACTTTTTTAAACAGCAGAAGATTTCTATAACCTTCACATAAATTACGTACCCTTGCCCTGTTTCTTTATAATAAACCTTTTCAATTTCTGCTAGCAAAACTTATTCATATGAAAATCTGTCAGTTATAGATGATTGATTTCTATCGGGATTATGTAAACGGGCAACAATTCAATTATTCCATGCAGGCACTTAAATCAAAGTTTAATCAATCATAAAGTTTTTAATAAGCTCATACTTTAAGGTAACAAGGGAAACCTAAAATTCATTTCGTGGAATGGGTTAATTTATATCTGTAACTTCTGCTTAATTTATAATAATGAGTATAGGGTGGATGTTAAGTGGTCAGTCCAAGGGCAGACTTTGTATGGGATATATGATATTGTTTTTGTGCATTTATTTATGTTTTGATTATAAATTAATAATAAAATACACACAGTTTAAATAGTTTTTCACAAACTGTATTCAACTTTAATATTACACGCTCTGTTCGTGCCCATTTTTGAGGATATTTTTAACAAAACTAGTAGACACCAATTCAAATCTCTATAGATATGTGTAGTAGTTACAAATGCAGATAAAAAGAGTAAATGTGTAGTTTAGAGACCAGGCGACATAGAAAAAGAGACAAGTTAATAAACCCAGAAGCAGCACTTCAATATAATTTAAATATTGTTAGCAAATGTTTATTCCAATTTTTTTAATTTCGAAATTCCCTTAAATATCTTACCTTCAATTCTGCATGGTGGAAAATTATTGTTTTATGGCTTACCTGAAAGTAAAACATATTGTTAATAATAATTTAATAGCTGTGAGACATTAGTTGTAAATAGGAGACCTATGTTCTCCAAAATTGGGTGCGCTTAAAATAATCGTGGGTCATGTAATAGCTTAAATTAAACTCAATGCTCTATTTTTTATACCGATGGGCACTTTTTACAACTCAATATTGTGATGTCCCTAGTCTGACGCCAAATTTGTGGCGTCTCTTTTCCGGGTGCCAACTTTGTGGCGTCCTACGGTCGTAGAAATATACGAATCTCTTACTATTAAAGGAGTGGGGCATCGATAGTTAGATATCTATCCCACAGAAAACCATAGGACAAATATTCAACAGTCAAGTGATCCCTATCCTCAAGATATTCCACACGGTGCCGCTAATTATTGACGGTTTGACGATCCGTTGATCAAGATATCTATCAGTAGTTTCGAGCGCCACCCTCTAGATTAACGTGGTAGAAGGCCCACTTGCACCGAGTAACTTGTAATAGGAAAACGATATCAGGAATGGTTTTCGCGTATTACTTACCGGCTGCTGGCTGCCAATTATAGTTCCTGAAATATTAAAATGGGAATATGTAATAAATCAGACGGTTCTGAATATAACATCCTGTATCCTGTAATTCATATTTTACAATATGGCCTAAAGCTAATTTAAGAACCCAAGATAGAAAGCAATAATCCAAACCGAACGGATAGTATAAGGGGCGAGTGTATGCTTAAACGGTGACATTCACCACATGGCGCTTTACAGCAACGTCCAGCGGCAGTATGTTATACGTAGGCTGTAACCCAGCGGCGATCGGTAGTACAGACGTCTTTGTACACGGTGGTTCACTACCTGATGACAGTAACCCTGGCCACGATAGGTGGCAACAGATTATGTGTCTTTAATAACGACACCTTTAAGTACCTATCAGTAAACACATTCCTGGTTATTACGGAACTATACGGAAACTGAAGACATTTTATACACATGTATAGATGAAAATAGATCACAAGAAAAGATGGTGGATCTAATATGGGGGTCAATATTCAATTTTCACAATATTAGTTACAGGATAACTGATAGAGGTTCTCTGAGATATTTTCAGGACGATGGTTACAAAGCTAGTCTCTGGATAGCATAATTCTAGATGAGGCATCCAATATGACCATCCAATAAACCATATTCTGAATCTGAATCTTCTAATCTCAGGATAACAAAATTCAGACCCAGTATGGTGGCTAGACATTCTATTTTTACACAGTGATTTATTCAAAATTTTTCATTATATAGAAAATATAAAGTTTATATATCCGCACTTCCGAAAATGTATGTTAAAAAAAGAGAGGTCTCAAATTTTTATCTCTGCAATAGTTGAGAGAATTTTCAAGAAAAAAGAGAGTTGAGCTAATTTACGAACCATCTTTTTTAGAAAATAAGTACAAGATCCCCGAATAATATGAAAGTGGTCCCTAGGGCGAATCGGAACAGAACGAAGAAGGAAGTTTAATTGGAATTAAGACAGAATGTGGTATGGTCGATGGATTTAATAGTTAAAGATACATCAGCCACTTCAACCATTTAGCGCCGTATCAATATAGTAGGCTGTAGATAACAACAAGAATAAAATTCGCTATATATTGTTTTGAAAGTTATAACAAACTGTACTCGTGAGAACGACTAAAACTGATTGCTATGAACTTCTGCTCGAGAAGTAGTCTTAGTGCGGCTGGTGATATGTGCTTGAATGAAAGTTATGGTAAATAGTAGTCTTTCAATAGTCGTTCTCACGACTGGTCTTTGTTCTTTTGTAGAATCTTAGGAAAATATATATTAATATAAAAATTCCACAACACGATCTCTTTTGATAACTTTATGGGATAACTACAAAAAATTATTTTTTGTCCAACGAGGAAATTTTAATTTTAGACCTTAAAGATGTAACAACAAGAACAAAAATGATTTATTATTCGAAGACAGGCATTTAATGAATAGTATATTATTACATGTCCCCCAAAAAATATCCATTTACAAGTACAAAAAGATAGTATACTCCTTCTGGATGCAAAGTCCAAAGCAGCGACATTATTACTTTAAGTTTTAATTATAAAATAAAACATCAAAGGCAAATCCTATATTGAAATCTCTGGAAAAACCAAATAAGCCGATATATGAGTACAGTTTTTTCTTAATACAAGTAAAATAATGAAACAAGGAACAAGGAGAATTGGGCCACGTTACATATTGTAACGAAGAATTGCCTGAGTTCAGACGTGTCCCTGTAGAAATATTATATGAATTAATTATCATTGTTAGTCATGTTTTCAGAGGAATTCTAGATTTTTAATCAAGTATATTCTAAAGGTGTGCACGAATAGGTATAGGGATTTAAGTTAGTTAGTTGTGTTTGAATATTGAAAGTATTAACAAGTAGTTATTAAAAACTTGAAAGTATGAAGATAAGGAGAGAAAATCGTAGCAATTAGTATCATCAGTTTTCTAGAAAATTATATTTGGGAAGTGGAAGAGATAGGGCAAAACTGACTTCACCATCGAATTTGTTATCAAAATAGAAATTTAGAACCGAGTTTTCAACATTCTAGATCAAATAAATAAAATATTGGGTGACTTTATGGAACTTATAAAAGAACGTCGTCTTAAAAAATGTCGTCTGAAAGAAAAACAGAAGTATATCTCCAAAAAGATAAACAAGAAGATGAAGCAGGTCATCAAAAAAAAAACAGAAAGAAGAAGACTGCCATCAAACAGAACAACGTCGTCTAAAAAAGATAGAAGAAGAAGAACGTCAAAAACTATATTGTTTTAATAGATTCGTAAGCTATAATTCGTACCATCCTATATATATATATATATATATATATATATATATATATATATATATATATATATATATATATATATATACAGGGTGATTCAAAAATCGATCACGAAACTTAAGGGGGTGATTCTACTTGAGAAAATAAGGGTAGAGCTTCATATAATTTTTTTTCAAAATGTCATTCGTTTTCGAGTTACAAGCCGTCCAAGTTCAAGTTTTTATTTTTTGTTTTTTGAATTACTCGCTTACAGGAAAACCGATTTGACTAATATTTGAAAGATAGGCTAAGTCTTCTGCGCTTCATCATTTTAGTAACAATTCATATTGATTGTTTGCCGCTAGAGGGCACTTTACCTACATTGAAAATTGTTTTTTTGTCATAATTTTTTAGTGTTGACAGCTACAGTAGTTTTTAGCATAATTTCTGAAAGACTGATGCCAGGCCTTTAAAAAAGGTGCTCTTTATTTACATCGCTAAACCCAACGGTTTAGACGTAAATCACCCTTAAAAATTAAGTGGTAAATTTACTTTTCTCATTTCATTACCACCAGCTACCAGGTAAATAGCTATGAAAGTATACTAGAGCTGTCAGTTTAACATCAAATAAATTCGCTTTTTAAACTATTTAATTTATAATCTTAAAATAACTAATAATGGCTAATCACCAATATTCAAATATCGAATATTGTGATATCCATTTTTGTTATGGAAAAGCAAATGGTAATGCAGAGTTGGCAAGAAGATATTATATGGAGAGTTATCCGGAAAGAAATATCCCTCATGCTCAAACATTTTCCAGTGTGCACAGGAGGCTTGCGGAATGTGGTTCCTTTAAAAGTTATAATGGAAATAGGGGAAGACCTAGAACTGCTAGAAACGTGCAACAAGAAGAAAGAGTGCTTGAAATTATTGAAGATAATCCAGGTATTAGTACTAGAAAAATTGGGAATGAAGTGCGGCTCTGTCAGGCTAGTTCATGGAGGATACTAAGAGAAGAACAACTCTACCCGTTTCATTCAAAAAAGGTGCAGGCTCTTTATGACGATGATCGGCCGAGACGGTTGGAAATGTGCAATCAGATCCTAGCTAAGTATGAACACGATAATCGATTAATTGGCGTCATATTATTCACTGACGAAGCTGGTTTCACTCGTGATGGCATAACAAATCTACACAACATCCACACATATGCTTACGAGAACCCAAACAATGTGGTAGAAACGAAACATCAGCGTAGATTTTCACTAAATGTGTGGGCAGGGATAATAGGAGATTACCTTATTGGTCCTCATTTCTTTGATGGCCCATTAACTGGTGACGTATACTTAGATTTTATCCAAAATCGTCTCCCATTGTATCTGGAAGATGTGCCATTGGAAGTAAGGGCCAACATGTGGATCCTCCAAGACGGAGCTCCGCTCCACTTTAGTATACGTGTCCGACAGTATTTGAATGCAACGTATCCTGAGCGATGGATAGGACGAAGTGGACCATTGGCATGGGCAGCGAGGTCACCAGACCTTAATCCTATGGATTTTTTCTTTTGGGGTCATTTGAAACAATTGGTGTACGATATTCCAGTAATCAACGTCGAGGATCTTCGCTTCAGGATAATCGAAAAGTGCCAAATTATTAAAGAAACACCAGAAATTTTTCATCGAGTTAGGCGACATTTTTTGAAGAGTGTTAGGAAATGTATGGAAGAAAATGGGGAAATTTTGAGAATCTTTTTTAGTTTGTTTAGTACTGTTTCATTAATTTTTATCAATTAAATGTATATCGCAATAATCCATAATATGAATATTTACTGATTAGCCATTATTAGTTATTTTAAGATTATAAATTAAATAGTTTAAAAAGCGAATTTATTTGATGTTAAACTGACAGCTCTAGTATACTTTCATAGCTATTTACCTGGTAGCTGGTGGTAATGAAATGAGAAAAGTAAATTTACCACTTAATTTTTAAGGGTGATTTACGTCTAAACCGTTGGGTTTAGCGATGTAAATAAAGAGCACCTTTTTTAAAGGCCTGGCATCAGTCTTTCAGAAATTATGCTAAAAACTACTGTAGCTGTCAACACTAAAAAATTATGACAAAAAAACAATTTTCAATGTAGGTAAAGTGCCCTCTAGCGGCAAACAATCAATATGAATTGTTACTAAAATGATGAAGCGCAGAAGACTTAGCCTATCTTTCAAATATTAGTCAAATCGGTTTTCCTGTAAGCGAGTAATTCAAAAAACAAAAAATAAAAACTTGAACTTGGACGGCTTGTAACTCAAAAACGAATGACATTTTGAAAAAAAATTATATGAAGCTCTACCCTTATTTTGTCAAGTAGAATCACCCCCTTAAGTTTCGTGATCGACTTTTGAATCACCCTGTATATATATATATAGTCGTATAATAGACTGGGTTATTGTCCCGCTCAAAATGGAGGTCTGTTTGAACACCTCTTGTAGACTTTTTGGTGTTTTTGTTGATTTAAATTGAATTTAATTATTTGTTTATTTATTTACAATTACTGAACGTGTTACTTTTATTTATTACCAGAATAAAAGTTTATTTTTGAGAACGATTTGCTATTTTAAAGTGGTCTATTAATTTATTTAGAAATTACCGTTGAGTTTCACTAGTATAATTATTAGAATGTTTATTTTGTAACAGAAATATCAATTTTCTTTACGCTCAACGGCCAAAAAAAAACTATTTTTTTTTTGTATTTCGACTATTTGGCGTATTTAAAACAATCAACGTATCAAATAGCCATTAAATATTCCAAATTCCGTCGATTATGTTATAAGTTTAGACGAAAAGTCACTACACCCTCTCATTCGTTTCAAGGTACTGCTCGTCTTCGTGTCGCAAGTTAGTGGGGGTAATATGGCGTGTAGGCGTTCCCTACGATCTTCTGACCCGAACTAACCTGAAAGAAGTTAGACGGGCTTAGTGGGTCAGAATTTGAGAAAAGGGCCAAAATAATTTCTAGTTAAGATTTTTAAAATAGAAGGTTGGCTATAGTAACGTTCCTATTAAACGTGGATCATATGCACCATATAAAAGAGTTCTCTTTGCCATCCGAGCTTCAGTACAGTACAACTTATCTATGACGATGACAGACGTCTAGGTGAATGCTTTGGCTGGAGCAAAATCGGTCCAACGTTATTACCACTGCAAAACAATATCTCAGTGCAACAACATTGATACTGTGTCCCAGTAAATATAGAGTATTTCTAGCTAAAACTGCTAACTTTACACGCATGTATTCGATTCTTTGAATGATGCAGTAATGGCAAGCCCGTAAACAGAAAGACAAAAAGATGAAGGCACAGACAAAGGCTACCATCCCACAGGCCTTTAAGGAGAAAGATTAGGACTCCTTGTTGACATCCAGAGAAAGGGAGGAAGAACTAACGATGGCAACATAGATCGACGTTTCTTCGAGAACAGTGATGAGTCAGCCATTATAACAGGAGTAAAGCGAAAACTGATCCTCAGTTTTCCCGTCATTTTGCATACTATTAGAAGCGGACATTAAACTGCAATTTTGGGAATACAAACTTCAAACAGCAAGATTATTCTTCAAAGGATATTCTTGGTACAGCATGCCAACAGGAACCCACAAATGACTTACTCCATTGACCAGACATTATAGCATTTGCAATATTACCGATAGGTAAACTATCGGAAGATATACAAAAATCAACTGACAAGTTAATAAGAAACTATCGCCTAGACTTTGCCCGAAAATCTTCTCAAGAAAAAATATGGAGGATGTGTTCCAAAACTTTTGGCGTCGATGGATACTTACACTGTTTTTCACATAGTAAGGATTCGGATAACAATTCATACATATTGGAGAATGAGAAAAGAGCTGTTAGCTAAGAAGGCAGTGATTAAAAAGTTTATTATTTTTATTACAGTCGTATTATTTATTCATTTATGTGAATCAATAAATATTATATTACTTACAAATTATTTGCATTGGTATTTATTAACAAGTCGTAAGCAACAGGAAAAAGTATTTTCGCCTTTTTAACGATTATCGATATCCACGTATTTATTATTATAGTATAATTTTTAAAATGCACCTTGGACTCAAGCGCAATATTTTATTCATGGAAATATAGTTATTCTTTTTATTTTGTTCTTAAATTGCATATTTAACAGCTATTGAATCACATTAGACGTTTTTCAAATTTATTTTCGTGATTTTAGAGTTTCAGTCTGCTTTGTTGGATCCGATTTTTATTTTTAATATTAAATCCGTGCTTTCAACCCACTGTGTTTTGACAACCACCCAACAATCTTTGCTGGAAACCAGAAAGCACGCTACGATACGACAGTATGCTTTATTTCATTTCTTCAATATGGCTAAACGGGTTGTCCGCCTCTTTCTGTTACATTCCCATTATTTAGATGTTCTGTTTTGGATTCGCCACACCTGTATATATATATAGCCACAAAAATCCGCTTTGAAGTTAAAATTTCAATAAATGTTTGTTAATACAATGTTTACTTGGACCTTCATGATCACTATAATTTTATATAATCTATAAATGCTTCCGTTACTGCCTAGCATTTTAACAGTCAAAAAGCTATTATTTTTATACTCCAACTCTAACTAGTAATAAAACATAAATTTAAAGAAAAACTATTGATATTTTTAAAGAAATCTTAAAAATCAGAGTCTAAACGAAGTCGTAAATTTTTATATTGGAAAATATTTCTGTGCCCATATGCAAAATTTTATTACAGTTTGGGGCATAAAGGAAAAATTTAAAACAACTTGGCCGTTATACAATTTATTAGGATTATAAATCAGTTTGCTTTATTGACATGTTTGATGCATCCCATTCTACAAATACAAGGGATCAGTTTTTATAAATTCATATTTAATAAGAAGTTTTATTATACACATTGAATATTACAATCCTCAAATTAGGTACAATTTTCTTCAAAAGCGAAAAAGGAGAATTAATCCCGATAAATTGTTTGAAAATTAAAAAAAAAAAAAAAATAGCGCGTAGGTTATATACTTAAAATATTCAATTTTTTAAATTAGGTAAAAATTTAAAACCTATGAAACATATCTTAATACACATTTAAGCGCACAGTTTGTCTTCATTTTCGGTACTCATTTAAATTAATTTTTTGGGTAAATATTAATACCTGTCTAAAAAACTCCGTTACAAGTGAGAACTATTTTCAAAAATATTATGTAGTATCTTGCACTTCTTTGTCTACTTTCATGTACTTTAAAAGATTTGCCTTAATAAAACTTTTAACTAAAATAATATTGACGGCTTTTACGAAAAGAATCTTACTTCTTGTAAGCCTCTCATTCATTTAATATTGAATATAAACTTTTTTCATTTGTACCTTTATACCAACCACTGAAAAATAATGTACAGTAGAAAACATTTCAATTTTTTCTTTTTTTGTGAGAAATAGAATAATAAATTTAAACATATATATATATATATATATATATATATATATATATATATATATATATATATATATATATATATATATATTTATATGTCAAAAAATATAAAACCAGAAGAACACATTATGTTATAAAAATATTACAAAAATAGGTAAAGGATTTAAACACTGTATTGTATAGAAATATAAATAAAACGTTTAAATTTTTATAAAAAAATTGAACCGAATTCCAAAAGTGCGCTAAAAAGTGAAAAATAACTATAAATTTGTATAAGAAATTGAACTTTTTGAACTAGGCGCCAAACTAATACCTAGCAAAATGTGATTTGCATAAACAGATTAAAAATACTTTATTTGTATCTGCTTTCTTATCATAATTTGTATATATTAGAAGTTATTTATTTCTTTTACGAATAATTTTTACTTCAAAAAGCTCATATAAAAATTTATAGTTATTTTTCACTTTTTAGCGCACTTTTGGAAGTCGGTTCAATTTTTTATTATAAATTATTTGAACTAAGTACTAATCGAGATTAGTGTACCTCGCAATGACTCCAAAGTGGCAAAAAATACCTATTTTATCCAAAGTTGTAAATCACCCTGAAATGAACCATGAAAATTTCGTTGGTTATTAGAGTTTTCCAGATACCAGTAAAATTGTGCCAAACAAATGATTAGTCTGTCATAGTAAATCCGCTATCTTAAATTTCTAATTAATTTTAGGTTAGTTATATAAGCCCCAAAATTTTTCCATATCGATGTTTAAAGAACCTGAGATGTAAATTTCTTAGCTCGATATATTTTGTACTGCATATTGAACTTTATACGCCTCAAGAACCCTACAATATCAATTTTTAATATTTAAGGAACCTGAGATGTAAATTTCTTAGTTCTATATATTTTATTCTGCACATTGAGTTTGTATATAATTTTAGACAAAATCGCAATATGTAAAATTTTCTGTCCCTCATATTGTATCTTATCAACCTAATAGTTGTAAAAAATTAACTTTTGATTCGTAATACACGACCCCAAAAACCCTATAATACCAAATCTGAAAAAATGCGAATAAGTTAAAATTTTCAACCCACCATATCCATATCCGCTATCTTGAATTAAAAAAAAATATCTTAAGTCTTAATCTAATCTAAACCTAAACCCTTCAAAGCCGCCTGGTACTAAATTTACATCCTCAAAAACGATTCAGTCCTACCTTTGAACAAAATCGAAAAACGTAAAAGTTTTAATCCGCTATCTTGGATTTGCCACATTGAACCCTGAAAAAATACTTTTAAATTCATAATTTACACCCTCAAGAACCCCCCATATTAGTTTAGGAGAAAATCGAAAAATGTAAAATTTGAAGACTGAGTTTTTCAAAAAATATTTTAAATTCTTAATTAACACCAACAAAAATACTCCAATACTGATTTTACACAAAATCGGGAGATGTAGAATCTTTAATCCGCCATATTTTTTAAAAACAATTTTAGATTAGTTATGTACGACCGTGAAAACTCCCTTTTACCAATTTTGGAAAAAATAGGACAAAATTGATTTTTTGTTCGCCATATTGGATCCGCCATATTGAATTTCTTAAAAATATTTTGAATCCATTATGTGCGACCCAGAAAACTCCCCGACACCAATTTTGGAGAAAATTAGACAAAATTATTTTCTTTGTCCGCCATACTGGATGCGCCATATTGGATTTTTTAAAAATAATTTCAAATTCATTGTATACGACCCCAAGAATTCCCCCATACCAATTTTGGAGAAAATCAGACAAAATTAATTTTTTTGGCCGCCATATTATCTGCGCCATCTAGGATATTACTGCACCATTTTCATCTAAAAAAATATGGGACCACCGCAGCAATTTTCTGAACATAACGTAAGAAATTTCATTCAAACCGGTGCCGCCGTTCCAGAGTAATCGGTGTACAGATATAAAAAAAAAACATCATACTCGACGAATTGAGAATCTCCTTCTTTCAGAAGTCGGTTAAAAATGAGTGGTTGAAAAAGAGTTATAATTTATTTGATTATTTTCATTTTTTAGAAATCACAATACAAATCACAACATTCCACCATTCTATATAGATTCCATATAGAAGCGCCGTTCTTGGTTAGAAAGCGTCAGCAGTCGTAAGTACTAATTTTTATGGAATTAGTTCTCCAAGTCCCCCTACCCCAGATGAGCTACTGTTAGAAAGAATATACGAAGGTTTTTTATTTTAACTTGAACTCGTTTAACTCATATTAGGCCAATCAATAGGTAAAAAAACAAGTTAATTCAGGAACGCACTGGACGAACTCTACGATGTAAACAAGAGTGACAGAAGATTCCTTTATATGTTTGCTGAGGCAATTTAAATACAAGGGCTGAAACAAGAAAGTACCAAGTTTCCAAAACATAAGCCTTAGGGAAAAATGGTTTTTTGTACGACCTTATAGATCTTTACTTTAACCTTATGGATTAAATTCCATTCATTAGTTATTGCAAAAAGTAAACAAACCTCGAAGAGTTTTCTTTTTTTGCATATTAAATAATTAATGAAAAACAACTTTTTGTAATATTTTGCTACTGGAAAAAAAAGTCCTTAAAATTCGGTAGAAAACTATTTTTTGATTATTTCGAAAATGTTATTAGTTACTGAAATTACTTAATTTGTTTATCCCGAAATGTTTATTGCAAAGTGAAACATGCTATTTGCTAACAAAGTTTCCACCTCGGTTAATAGTACATTCTATCCTTCAAACCTTCTACTTTCATTATCAAGAATTTAATTAATAAAACTTTATTTACGACTTTCAAAAGTGGAGTATTTTTTTCATGAACAAATAGAGTCACAACTTCGCCCATGGCTCGTATGGCTTTCTCAGATTAATATGTCAAAAGCTGCCTTTATTACAAAGATTTTTAAAGAAATCATAGAAATCTGCCACCAATAAGAGTCGAGTTCTCATTTTTTTCTAAAAATAACAGCTACTCTGTTTATAATAATTATAAAACGAATCTAACTGTACAGGGTGAGTCAACGATTGGATGACGTAGGTTTGTGCCTTTTCGGTGAAATTAACAAAGAAACTATATTTATTGTTTGATACAGTTTATTTTTACGCAGATTTTAAAAATATTTAGGACTCTACAGGGTGAGCCAAAAAACTAGGACAGCATAAAGTTGTATTTTTTTAAATAGAACACTCTATATACGAATCATATTTTCGATTTAGCTTATAATTCTAAATCTTTTTTATTAAGGGTTTACTATACCAAAATTTTATAGTTTCTGAGATAATTAAGTTTAAAGAAAAAAAGTCACATTTTCAAGCATCAATTCAATCCTAAATAACGTTTTCAATTTTGTGACAAATATATTCAAATTTAAAATTTAGCAAGGCCAAGGACAAGTTAACTTAATTTTTACCTAATATTTGCAATAAAAGCTACAGGGTGTTGAACACATCGGCTCAAATTTGAACAAGTTTAAATAAATAAATATCTTTTTTTTTTAAATGGTACACCCTGTATATTTTCATGTTATTTAATAGAGTAATAAAAACTCTAAAAGTTTTGTTCAATATATCCTATACCTATTTATAATAGTTTTTGAAATATTTCAGTTTTTATTATTTTCCGTACTTTTTTACAGAAATAGTCTTCATTATCATAGTGGCCATGTAAAATAATAAAAAGAAACTACAGAAACAAACAGAATGTGGTTAAATATGATGAAATACATTATTCGTTATATTACAACGGCAATAGTTTAATTAAACATAATGTGAAAAAATTAACACAACAATAACGACAAGGCAAATACATATTTACTTTTATACTAAATTGAAACACAAAAATGACCTATTAAATACTGAGATTAATTATTTCTTTTTAATAAGTGTTCGATTAAATGACCCTCTTGTGTAATGCACAAATTTAGTCTTTTTTGTAGATTTTCTCGGACCCTGGACAAAATTAGTGGCGTTATTGTTCTACAGGTATCCCTAATCCTGTTTCGCATATCTTCCACTGTTGTTGGTGGATTAACATACACCTTATTTTTAATATAACCCCATAGGAAGAAATCTAATGGGGTGATGTCGCAAGACTTTGGTGGCCACTCAATGAAACCCCCACGTCCAATCCATTTTTGCGGATATCGTGGTTCATTAAAAAAGTGGGGTCCAATAATTCGATTATGATGAATACCACACCAAACATTTAATAACCAGTGGTTTTGATGTTGCATCTCTCTAATCCAAAATGGGTTTTCTGTGGCATAATAATGCATGTTGCGTCTATTTACGGCACCGTTACTTCTAAAAGTAGCTTCATCACTAAACATTACCTTGCATAATAAATTTGGATTTAATTGAATCTCCGCATTTATTGTACGACAAAAGTTTACACGACTTTCAAAATCCTGTCCATGCAATTCTTGGTGTAATTCCATGTGATATGGATGATACCTATATTTCTTGGTAGTACGATTAGCGGTGGATTGTGATGTTTCACATAATGCTGCTAACTGACGGCTACCAATATAAGGATTTTCCTGAACATTTAACAATACTTGAAGTTATTTTTCTTCATTAGTTACTGGTTTGTTGACCACTTTACGTTTTGGATAATCAACAGTACCAGAAGAATCAAATCTTTGCATTAAGTTTTGAAAAGTATGGGTATTATGCTGGCGTCGATCAGGATACTTCATTTTGTAAATTCTTTGAGCAAGAAGGCAATTTTTTTGAGCCTCTCCTATTGTATAAATCATATCTATTAACTCATTCTTTGGAAAATTCATTTTACAATATAAGATGAATGCAAAAAAAACCAAACTACACTACATAAAAACCAAAAGAAGCGATTGCGGTTATAAATTTGACACACAGAAAAATGTTCTTTTATATTGTTTTTGCCATGGCTACTATGATAATGAAGACTATTTCTGTAAAAAAGTATGGAAAATAAGAAAAACTGAAATATCTCAAAAACTATTATAAATAGGTATAGGATATATTGAACAAAACTTTTAGGGTTTTTATTACTCTATTAGATAACATGAAAATATACAGGGTGTACCATTTAAAAAAAAGATATTTATTCATTTAAACTTGTTCAAATTTGAGCCGATGTGTTCAACACCCTGTAGCTTTTATTGCAAATATTAGGTAAAAATTATGTTAACTTGTCCTTGGCCTTGCTAAATGCCAAATTTGAATATATTTGTCACAAAATTGAAAACGTTATTTAGGATTGAATTGATGCTTGAAAATGTGACTTTTTTTCTTTAAACTTAATTATCTCAGAAACTATAAAGTTTTGTTATAGTAAACCCTTAATAAAAAAGATTTAAAATTATAAGCTAAATCGAAAATACGATTCGTATATAGGGTGTTCTATTTAAAAAAATACAACTTTATGCTGTCCTAGTTTTTTGACTCACCCTATAGAGTCCTAAATATTTTTAAAATCTGCGTAAAAATAAACTGTATCAAACAATAAATATAGTTTCTTTGTAAATTTCACCGAAAAGGCACAAACCTACTTCATCCAATCGTTGACTCACCCTGTATTGGATAGCGAAAGACATATTTTTTTGCAAAAAAGCTGTCCGTTGATACAAAAATTACTCCGCGCTATGCAATGGTTTCATATTCGTTAAATCTGTTAGCTATATTTATAATGAGTGCAAAATATAAATATTAAAAGCAAATTTTCTGTGTAGATACGATGAAGGTCCATAAATTCCGCTGCAAGAAATATGAAAAAATTTGTAAAAAATGAATGAAAAGGCACATATAAGATCGATAAAAAATGTCATTGATCATTCAGATCGTGATTTAACACGTGTAACTACAAATAGTTAATATCCCACATATTAATCTGTTACAAGGTGAAAATATTTTAGCTCGCAAGAGAATACATGGTGGTCTTAATACTATCCGACGAAGACCTGATGAAAATGACATTAAGTATAATATTCCTTACTGGATTCACTATGAAAGTTTAAGACTTTAATCCGATCTAGTTTCTATGGGTTAGGTCCAATTAGTTAGATTTTGTTTTGCTAATGGTGTAGTTCTAATTAATATTGCATATGTTAGCAAATAAATGCTTGTATACTAAGTTGAATAACATATATAATTTAAAGCATATTAAGTTTAAAAACCTAGAGATTAAGCCCTGGTATTAGACGAATAAATGTCCTCCGAAAATAAACAAAATTTTCGAATTTATTGTCAACTTTGATCATTTTTAAGATTAAACTATGTTAGTTGATTACGAGGATCAAATAATAGATATAGGATATAAGGCACTACCATGCCCAGACTGTGAGAGAACAAAAGAAAGGTAAAAGCCTTCTTTTCCTCTCTTTTTATTGAGTTCGCTCTAGTACATGATTGCATTTTTCCATCAAAAACAAATTTCTGCGAATAATATAAACCTTCCACTGCTCAATGCCGTTAGATTTATTTCTTAATTATGATAAACGAATCGGATGCAATCTTCTAAAAAAAATCTCACTTAACTTCTATTAGCCGTAGAAAAATGTTTTTTTTTTAAATATATATAATAAAACCAACCTTTTATATACTAAACTCGGAAACTCGTTCGATCGATTTTTCTCAAAGATATAAGTAAAATGTTCATTATTGAATTTACGATTTATTCTTATTACTACATGGAAGTAGAAACTTCGAAGAGTCAAATGGGATTTTGTCCGAGTCCAAAACTTCAATAATAAGTGGTATATTCTATTTTGCAATAAGATTCTCGAGGTAAGCAAATTAAGATATTATATTAACTAATAACAATTTCGAGATGACCAGAAAAAGGTTTTATTTAGAATTTTAAGGGCTGTCTGTCCAAGCAACAAAAAATAAGCAAGAAACCTTTTTATAATAATTATTTTATAGGCAATAAAATGGCAATCGTCGAAGTATTCTAGCTTTCGTGCAACAATTAATGAAATTTGCTCTATGATGGTTCAAATCAAAGACCTTTCAATATATAGTTTTGTATAAAAATATTTTTATGTAAAATTATTGTGGCTTCTAGGTAAAAAAAATCTATTTTGACCATTTTGGATGAAGGAATCTTCTTTATTTTTCTTTACACCACAGAGTAGGCCATTCAAGAATTAACGTCGTAAAGGGTATTTTCTGTACCTACTAACTGGTCTCTGTAAGCAGCTGCGGAATGAGCTGCGTTCAGGCTGAATTGACAAGTAGTCTAATGGATATCGTTTTACTTCTCGAAAATACCAAAAAAAGGTTAATTTGAGTTTTATATTTTTTCGAGGTCAAAAGCTAAATTTCCAAAAATCTGACTACACCATCGAAAATCTGGGAAAAAAACTTTAACACAAAAATTTTTTTGATTCATTTTAGCTTCGCGAACACGAGTTGAGAACAAGACCATTTTGAATTCGGATGCCGCTATAGGAGAGTAAACGTAAAACGCCCAATATAAGAATAATTGTATGTATACATTGTAATAAGGCGGAAATATTTTTAATTACCATTCTTTCTAAATTATTATACAAAACAGATTAAGTAATTAAACTTCATATCAAACAAAAAAAAAACTAAGGAATATCGATTTTGTATGTCATGAGCTATTAGAATAATGAAATTAAATGGAAATATGTCGTACATATTTATGTTGTGAAGAATCTTTAAACAGAAATAGATAATTACGTTAGAACCGAGTTTATGTATATGTCATACATATTTCATTTTTGAATTAACATATCTAATCGATTTAGCTAAACAACTTTTTTATTTCCTCCAGGGAATATTTACATTCCATATATACTTAGATAACAATATGACTGAGTATTGGAGGCCTATTTCATGATATCGGGATAAAGGTGACGTTGCCTAAGTAGTACTGCCTTGTGTATAACCCGGTGTTCGCTTAGGTCCAATCCTGTGCAGAAGCCTTTCTGGTATAAACTCCTGTTGTTGGTATAATTATGGAAATTGTCTATTGTCTAAACCCTATCACATTGTGTGTATTTTTGTAATCTCCAAGTTCACGTATTTTGTGTATATGTTTTTCTCTTAAATTGTTTCATTGAGGATGACAAAGTTGATAAAGAAATTACTTTACGAAAATTTAAGATATCACTTTAATAACATTAGGAATGATTCATATTTTAAGTTGTAAGTTTAAATTCTAGCTTATTGATGAAAGCAGTGATCAATGGAAATAAATATTAAATTGGTTAAAATTAAACACACAACGAAATAGTTATTTCAGCAGTTGTCTTTAAATAACTATATTTCAAAAATATTTACAAATCATGTTAGCAAATGGTCTAATATAACAACAATAAATCTGTGTTGTATATATATATATATATATATATATATATATATATATATATATATATATATATATATATATATATATAAATATATATATATATATATATATATATATATATATATATATATATATATATACCGGGTGTCAACGAATCTATTAGACAAGTCATAATTTCTAGAGTATTAAGTGTATCAAAATGAGATTTGGTACAGGTAAATGGTATGTGAAGGGAAAAATTTTCGCATATTTTCCACTTTCCGGCCACTTCCGGTTTCACCGAAAATGGCCCCGGTTTTGAATTTTTAAATGGAATACCCTATATATTTTAACATTTTTGGATTTCCGAGACAACTCTAGATCAGAATGTGACATTTTAAAAACTTTTTACGTCTACTTCATTTTTTTAGAGCCACTTTTAAAATTGCATCTAGGTGGCCATGATCGGACGCAAACTAATCTAAGGGACTTAGGTGAGGTCAAAAAAATACAATCGCAAAGTTTTAGTTACTAGTATTAAAGACAGGAATAAGACAAGTTGACAAAATTACGTTTTCATTTCTAACTATTAATTTTCAAATGGCGACCCCTTTTTGACAACTACTTTTCGAAAAAATCATTCTTTGACGAATCTAACGGTACTAATTTATTTGCGATTGGATTAGACATAAGAACTTAAATTAAATATTATTAAGCAAAATACTGGATAATTTATTTACTTATGACAAGTGCGCCATGGACAGCCATGATGCATAATAATTTGCAACTATTTTTATCAAGTCTTCTTTGGAAAACAAAGCACTCACTTAAGTAGATAATGACAGTGACATACGCTCTAAGAACAGACGTAAAAGTTTCTTAATTTTCGTTAAGTTTAGTTTAAATTTTCGTTAAAATAATGTATACTCAAAGTGAAAAAGTGGATATGTTATTAATATTTGGAGAGTGTCATAGAAATTCAAGGAATGCTGCCGAGTTGTATGCTCATAGATATCCGAATCGGCAACATCCAGCCCATCAGTATTTTCCGTATGTCGAGACTCGTTTTAGGCAAATAGGAAATCAAGACGCGGAACAGAGGTTTATCATAAATGAAGAGACTGAGATTAACGTACTTGCTATGGTTGAGGTTGATAAAACAGTTTCGTTAAGAAAAATTAGTCAAGAACTGCAGATAAGTTATGAATCAGCAAGAAAAATACTGAAAAAGCATGGATATCGAGCATTTAAATATCAGTTACATCAACATTTGTATACTGAGGATGGCGATAGACGGGTAGTGTTTTGTGATTGGCTGCTTCAAAATCATACAGTTAACCCAAATTTTATCGATTTTATTCTATTTTTCGACGAATCCCGATTTACAAATAATGGTATGTTCAATCAGTAAAATACTCGGTACTGGGCCCAACAAAATCAACACGAAATGAGAGAGGGTAATTTTCAAGAAAGATTTGGTGTCAATGTCTGGGCTGGTATCGTTGGAAACAGAATAATTGGGCCAATATTGTTTCAAGGTCAGTTAACAGGGGTTAGATACTTAGGTTTTCTTCAAAATGGAATCGAAAATCATATCAATGATTTACCTTTAGCAGTTTTGCGGCGAATTTACTTTCAACAAGATGGAACACCGCCTCACAATACTAGAGAAGTTCTTAATTATTTAATAGAGCATTTTAATAATCGAATTATTGCAACCAATGGTCCGGTACGGTGGCCAGCCCGCTTACCGGATCTTACTGTGCTCGATTTCTTTGTCTGGGGATATGTTAAAGAAAGGTTTTACTATGGAGCAGCCCCAGCTACTCTTGAAATATTAGAAGAAAGAATTTTACGGGCATTTAGAAGTATAACGCCCCAAATGCTACAAAACGTGTTGAGAGAAACAATTGAACGAGCTGAAATGTGTCGTGAAAAAGAAGGAATGCACTTTGAACATTTACTACACTAAACTTTTTAACAAATTCAGCTACTGTACTTTCAAATATTTTAAGTGCGTCGTCTAAGTTATTAGTGTATTTTGTTACTTTTTTGTTAATTTTGTTAAATTTTTAATCCAATTCCTGTCTTCCATACTAGTCACTAAAACTTTGCGATTGTATTTTTTTGACATCACCTAAGGCCGTTAGATTAGTTTGCGTCTCAGAAATCCAAAGATGTTAAAATATACAGGGTGTTCTATTTAAGAATTCAAAACCGGGACGATTTCCGGTGAAACCGGAAGTGACCGGAAAGTGCAAAATATGCAAAAATTCTCCTCTTCACATAACATTTACCTGTACCAATTCTCATTTTGATACACATAATATTCTAGAAATTATGACTTGTCTAATAGATTCGTTGACACCCGGTATATATATATATATATATATATATATATATATATATATATATATATATATATATATATATATATGTAAATATATATATATATATATATATATATATATATATATATATATATATATGTAAATATATATATATATATATATATATATATATATATATATATATATATATATATATGTATATATATATATATATATATATATATATATATATATATATAGTTATTCAGAATGTCCGGGAAAATATAGGAAATTTCCCGGATATGAAAAAACACGTGAAAAGAATACGAGAAGTTCATACAAACTTTTTTCGTATAGGCCTCCTCTTCGGAGATATGGGCTCTCCAATAGTTGCAATGGATTCAAGTTTTTTACAACTACCAGGTATATTTAAATTTGTTTAATATGATACATACCAGGTAAGACCCTTCAAATTACTATTCAAGAAAGTGTTGTGAATTATTCACAGGTATAGGGACGGACTAGCTGTGACACTGATGACCCCATTTTTTTACGTCCTGTATGATAAAAAATTTGGACAACTTTTTTACATACATTTAATTATTGACTAAAAATTGAGTACTCTTCATTGATGTCGCCAATCCTAACCGTTTTCGAAAAAACGTAATTTTATATATATCATGTATTTGGTGTATTTCGATAAAAGATACAGCTTTGTTCCTATTAAATGTTTAACCTTCAACTTTATAATAAAAAAAATCCTTCCAAAATTGGAGTTTACCTCCTTAGTCAAAAACGACTAATTCTGTGAATTGCAGTGTGACGTAGATTCGTTGCTAGGTATGAAAGAAATAAATATTCTGTATGTTAGAACTTGTCAACTTTTTATTTAATGATGAAATTAATTGTGAAATAATTCAAAATATGGAATACAGGTTTATTGAGTATATAGATATGTATCTGATGTATGGTCTTGCATCTTGCAATGCTTTGGGAGCCAGGAGTTTATATCACGACAGATATCCTAATCGAACTCTTCCAGATCAGAAAACATTTCAACGAGTTGACCAACGTCTAAGGGAGAATGGTATGGATTGGAATTTCACTTACTTAGGTAATATAATTAAATTTCTTCCCGGTACTGTAGCTGGTCAGGGAAGAATAGTACCCCAGCCGCAATTAGAGGAAAATATTTTAAATGCTGTAAATGACACTCTATCAACGAGCACTGGAAAATTATCAGCGCAGTTTAATACGTCGAAAACAATAGTAGATGAAGTTCTTCAAAATATGGTTATATGCATATCATTTGAAAAAAGTGCATGAATTGATTCCTGAAGATTTTTCTGTAAAATGCAGTTTGCAAACTAGCTATTGGATCAGCAATGAAATAATGCAAACTTTATTAGCACTATTGTCTTCACGAATGAAGCAGGTTTACCATAAATGGTAACATAAATTTAAACAACTTAAATGTATCAGCTGATGAAAATCCTCATACAACTATTGTTTCGCATAATCAACATCAATTCCAATCAATTAATGTCTGGGCAGGAATCGTAGGCAATTTTTTGTTTGGACCATTCGTATTGCCTGAACGACATAATGGAGAAATTTATTTGGATTTCTCCCAGAACGGTTTTCACGATTTAGAGCAATTACCACTTGAAACCCGCCGAAACATGTACTACATGCACCATGAGGCACCACCTCATTTCAGCGTTGCTGTATGGGAGCACCTGAATAACGTCTATCTAAACCATTAGATAGGTAGAAAAGGACCTATTGTCTGGCTTTCTCGATCTCCCGACGTCGTTGGATTTTCACCTATGAGGACACCTCAAAACCTTGGTATATTCCACTCCGGTAGATAGTAGGTAGCGACTTCTACGGAGAATCATGTTTCATTGTGATCAAATAAGCAATGCTAAGTGAATATGGCGGGTACAATAGTCCTCAATTCGTCGTGACCGCGAGTGTATCAAACTTTACGGATCTCATGTTGAATCCTCTTACGAAGTTTTTACAAACGAGTTAATTTAACTTAACTCCGCCGCTGGTAGGGTTGGGTGGATTGAGAAGCTTAACAACTGCCAGTGCCGGTCCCAAGCCCGGATAAAGGAGGAGGGTTGGTCGTGGGGCTAACTACCCCACACCGGAAAAAAGGACAAGTTATGAAACAAAACGACAAGCCTCGGAATAGGACGGACCACAGGAGAAGACGTAAGCAACGGACATGGAATATGACTTTAGGAACATGGAATGTACTTAGCTGGTATAGACCGGGTGCTGCTAAGAGAACCATACAACAGCTAAAAAAGTACCAAATAGACGTAACAGCCCTTCAAGAAGTTAGATGGCCAGACGAGGGCACAGTGACTATGGACGGCTACACAATTTGAAGAATTAAAGAGCTTGTATGATCAGCCAGGCATCATTAACGAAATAAAAGCCCAAAGACTTAGGTGGGCAGGACATGTTCATAGGGCCCATGACGAACGTCTCATCAAACGAATATGGGAAGAGAACCCGACCGGAAAGAGACCCTTAGGTAGGCCCAGACTAAGATGGAGGGATAACATCACAAAAGATTTAAATGTACTGGGAGTACGAGATTGGAGTAACGACATGATGGACCGAAGCAAATGGAGGCAGGTCGTGGATGCAGCGAGGACCCACGAAGGGTTGTAAAGCTACAGAGAGAGAGAGAGAGTTAATTTAACTTTTTATTGAAAATGTGGTGACGGGGGAAAATTCCTCTTTTCATATTCAATCCGACAAAAATTAGGGGACTAACAGTGTAAATAAAATGACGTTTTGCGAAAATGGTTAGGATTAGCGACATGAATGAATCATTTAGTTTTTTTTTTCAATAGTGAAAAGTATGTAAAAACATTGTCCAAAGTTCTTATCATACAGGGCGTAAAAAATAGGTTCATGAGTGTTACAGTTACTCTGTCCCTGGAGCTTTCTTGGATGGTAAATTGAAGGGTCTTACCTGGTATCAAATTAAAAAAAAATGAAATATACCTGATGGTTCAATAATTATATGTAAAAAACTTGATTCCATTGCAGCTTTTTGGGAGGCCATATCTCCGAAGAGGAGGCTTATAAGAAAAACGTTTATATGAACTTGTAGTATTTCTCTCACATATTTTTTTCATATATAAAATACGTCCTGATTTTTTTGCAGATTTTGAAATGTATAAGAATGAATGGGGTTTATTCTGAAAATGTGCCATAGTTCTTTTTCTTTTTTAAATTATTAATTTTGTGTAAAAAATTTTATTTACTTAAATAAAATTTAAAAAAATAATCATTTAACTGGTATCATTTTTTTAATTATCACATCACCTTTTAGATATCTAATAGCTAGATTTAACTAAATTTGAAGAATGTTAAATTGATTGATTTTATGCCTCCTTGAAAAACTGATTTTACTGGTGGCAGGCTCCATAAATTCGCAAAGGCGATCGACCTTAAATGACCTGCAGCCACAGTGGGATGTACGGACCCAACGAGGCCTAAGCATCAAAGATCGAGTATTAACACTCGTATTCATTCAAGTAGAAACAAAATAAAATTTGAACTTCAGGTAAAGTGACCTCTGGTAGCATAGTAGAGAAACATTTTTGTAACAGAATGATAGAAGTAAGGAGCGTAGTTCCTCTGTCAAATATTAACTTAACAAGTTTAAAAGTAACCGCAGGATGTTAAAAATGAGAAAAAAAATGAACTTTGAAGACCTGTTACTCAAGGAATAGTATGTTTACGACTTTTGTTATATGACTAACTACCTCTATTTTATCATGTAAAATAACCTCTCTAAGTATACTGATGCATTATTTAAACGCCCTGTAAATACAATCAAACCTCGCTAAACTGAACCCCGACAAGCTGAATTCTTCAGTAAGCCGAATAAAAATTTCTTGAACTATTTAAAATATAACCGCATATTTCCCAGAAATAATCATAAGGGCAGTAAATTTTGTAGTAGGCAGCTCGAGGGTCATTGTAAGGGACCGTGACACTTGACAGAAAGCTGAGATTTGTCAATTTTACTTACTTTAGAAACAGATAATTTTTGATGATTTTTACAATTTATTGTACAATATGGAGAGGAGCCTCAAGCGAAAGCACAATACTTTGACTAGAGAAGATAAAGTGAAAATGATTCGGGAAGTCGAAAATAGTATGAAAAAAAATATACTGTTGCTTATTTTGGCATAGAGGCTAATATTTCCAAAATAATTTTGAATAATAAGAAATACATATTGTTAACACATAAATACTACAGCATCACCGAGCGTTAATGATGCTATGGAGAGGAGCATATTCCATGCTCCAGTGCTCTAATTAGAACAAGGGCTAGGGATTTCGCAAGTCATGTATAGCCAAATCTATGGGATCATTGGCAAGGCAGTATGAGGGGAAAGTGTGGTTGTATCTAATGAGTATTAGGCAAAAGTGTTTCCAAACGATATTACGGAAAGGTACGATTTCGCACATTCAAGAATGAACCATGTAAGTAAGTAAAGGATTTTCGTTGGTGCCAATATATTAGGATAGGAGAAGCACAAACTCCCTGTCTATTACAAAAACAATAAAAAATCTTGGATGGTTAGCGAATTGTATGAGGAACGCTCGAAAATACTGGACAACAGATTACAGCGAGAGAGAGAAGGAAGATAATGCTAATCGTCGACACTTAAGTATGGGCAACCAAAGTTTTGAAAAAACTTTGCAGGCAATAGAAGTTCATCATTTGCCTTTAAATACAACTAGTTGACTTCAGCAGAGCAAAGGATTGAAATAAAGGAAAAATACTTCTCCATCGATCTATAAAATTATATAACAGCCCTTGAAAAATCTAGGAGTAAAGACACAACACCTCCTTGCGTAAACTGTGAAGAATCACCTCATGCAAACTTCAGTTAGTGCACAAAAAAAAACAGAAAACCATAGCAAAAACAAACTATTCTTGAGGACAACAAACACAAACACATCATTGGTTGAAGCTCAGTAAAGAAGAAGAAGATGAAAAAAAAGATGTAGAATGTGCAGAACGGCCCATGTTGTTAAATCAACTCGATTGTGGTGGCATAAAGTTTCTAGATTTTGTTAGCATTGGTGATCATTTCTACACTCTCGGATTGACCAATGATAAAATTATCTTCGAATAGGTATCAGTAATAAAAGACATTATTGCTATCATAAATTCTCAAGTAATTAATAATTGCATGTCAAAAAATAAGTTTAAAGTTATGTTTGCAATAACATGAAATCTTCAGTTTTAATTGCCGATTATAAAATACATCATATAAGTTTTAATAAATTTCCTGGAAGTCTCATTAAAACAAAAATTATAAAAAATTAGTGAATACAAGATACTTCATCAGAGGTCGATGAATTCGAATAACAATTCTAAGGAGTGATTCAAAGGATTGAAAAAATTCTTTTTATTTAACGGACTTTCTTTATTTGTTTAATAACAGAAATAGTTCCACGTATTTGTTCATTTACTATAAAGTAGATAAGTGATCGTTTCTATTTATTTTATTTGTACCTAAGTCTTTGCATAGTGCATAAATTAGCTTGTTTATCATTAACATGGAAGGGAATTGGGAATTAACCGTAAATGAATTCCCGCTAGGAATAAATTAATTATGTAATTAGTTTATGAACCAGGCATTTATAATGAATTATCGAGGTTTATAATGTTATCGCAGGGAGCATGTTGTCTGTAAGCCTATTTAAATTATCTTTTGGGATGTGGCTTCGATATAAACGACTAACTTGACTCTCATCAATGGCAGAAGATAATCTGGCTCTAAGGATTAGTAAAACTGTTTTGTTCCTCTATATATTGGGCAATATTTAGCTAGCTGTCATAAGGTAATGCCTACTCAATAGATGGTTATCATATTGTATTATTTTTAACTAAAACGAAAAAGTTATTAGAAAATGAAAATCATTTTATCATTTGTCTTCACGAGAGATAAATTTAAAATTAAGACTCTTGATATATATATATATATATATATATATATATATATATATATATATATATATATATATATATATATATATATATATATATATATATGTAATCGTGTATGTGCTGAGTCCCTCTCAGGACTGTAAGGCAGTATGGGACTTGTCAGGCCATTGCATTCGGTATTAACCATAATCTCGTATCTGTGTGCCATAAACAGATTTTACGGTTGAAAAAGTACATAAGACACAGTGGCGACATCTTGATGGCTCACTCAATAACATAAGGATAATACATATCAACAAATATTGTGTAAAATCGCCATTTGGTGGCGCGACGGTAAATTAAAAAAGAAATATATCTAAACTTGATACATGAACTTGCTCCTCTAAGGATAGGGGTCGGAATATTCGGCATCGGCAATCAAACTAACTATGAATTCCACAGTTCAAGTTCAGTATCACTCCAACGATCTCCCTAAGAGAGCTGTTGTGTATGTTTTAAGCCAACAAATATAAAAATAAATTATTTTTAAATTTGTAGGAAAAGGAATATTTTCTTCAAGCATTTTTATTTGTTCAAAAACTTAAAGAATTCGAACAAAATACCTATTATTCCGAAATTCAAAATTATATTACATGCATAATGATTCCCATTGAAAACGTAAATCTGTCAACTAAAAAGCTACCAAACAAAGAACTAGAAATTTTACTATATATTTTAGAAAATCTACAAGCTACCAAACAAAGAACTAGAAATTTTACTATATATTTTAGAAAATCTACAGCCAACGATTCCACCCAAAAATATAAATATCTCCTATAACACATGTACGTTAAGAATTGCATGATGAAGATTTTGAAAGGAGTGTAAACTTTTGCCACACGACAAATATGCAGATTGAATTAAATCCAAATTTCTTATGCATTATAACATTTGGCGATGGGGCTACTTTTAGAAATAACCGATCTGAAAATAGATACGAGATGCATTCTGGGTGAGATAGGTACAACTAGTGCTCACTACTCTGTTTAATTTTTTCCTGCGGAGCGATATATATGTGAAAAAGTATATATATATATATATATATATATATATATATATATATATATATATACAGTGTATAATAGACTGGGTTATTGTCCCGCTTGATTTTTATATAATTAATTATATAATGAAAAATAAATCAGCAATAAAACTAAACAAGGAAAATTTTAACTTTTTAAATACATAACAAACATTATTAAACCCATTTATTAATAAAAACTGGTAGACGATAAATAACAATCTAATATCCCAATAATAGCCAAGAATAAAGGCATATTATACCGAATAGAAATTATTTATATAATTTACGAATTTTGTTTAATAAGCTTGTTTTAAAAATTATGCTAGTTTCAGTTTAAGACATTGTCCTAATTTATTCATTAATATTAACATAATCAAAGCGGTAGTTCTTTATTTTTTGTTATTATGGTTTAATGTTCTTTGTTCTCATATAGATTTCTTATAAACGAGGGCGAATCATACTTTCTTAAATTATGTTGGAAAACGATTAAATTTGGTGGTTTAAAAATTAAGTTACCCACAAAACGTAATTTAAAATATATAACTTTTTCCAAGCTCTTCACCTTGTGCTTTTTATTTTGATTCGTAAACAATTTAAAAACCCTATAACTTTTGTTCGATGTGTCCTTTATCTATTCCTAATTGTTTTGAGTGACATTTGCCTTGTTCAGTTTTTTTTTGTTTTTGTTTTTTTTTTTTAACTGAATTTCTTTTCTATTCTCATAGTAGCCCTAAAAAACAAAAAAAAATCACCCAAAGAAAACAAATTTAAATAAATATAATGAAAAATAATAACTCTCAAACAAAGAATTTAATGTAATAAACTATATTATGCAAAAATAAATCAACATTAAAACAAGGAAAATTTTTACACTTTAAATAAAAACAAAACATTCTTATATTCATTTTTTAATAAAAAAATGGTAAACTATAGAGGATCTAATTACTTAATAATATAGCTATTATTCTTAGCGAATTATTCCGTAATTCGAATAAATGGCTCTCTTGTGGAATGCATATCATTAGACTCTTTTTCCCATATCTTGTCGGACGCCGGACAACACATTAGTAAACCAATGGTGCAGCAGGTACTCTTAATCCTGTTTCACATATCAAGTAGAATTACTGGTTATATATATATATATATATATATATATATATATATATATATATATATATATATATATATATATATAAAGCAAAAATTTTTCTTGTTTAGTTTTATTGCTGATTTATTTTTCATTATGTAATTAATCATATAAAATTCTTTGTATGAGAGTTCTTATTTTCCATTATATTTATTTATATTTCATTCGTTTGTGTATTTTTTTGTTTTCTAGAGCTACTATGAGTGTAGAAGAAAAATTCAATAAAAAAGCAAACAAGAAAAGCTCAAAAAACTGTAATGTTACTCAAAACAATTAGGAATAATTACAGGACATATCGAATAAAAGTTATAAAGTCTTTAATTGTATATAAAAGGAATTAAAAAAATACACAATGTAGAGTTTGAAAAAAGTTATATATCTTAAATTATATTCTTTAGGTAACTTAATATTTTATCTACTAAATTTAATTAGTTTTCCAACATAATTTAAGAAATTATGATTTCCACTCGTTTATTAGAAATCTATATCAGAACAAAGAATACTTATCTATAATAACAAAAATGAAGAACTACTAATCATGTACTGTTTTGATTATGTTAATATGGATGATTAAATTAGAATAATATTTTGAACATAATTTTAAAAACAAGCTCATTAAGGAAAAATTAATATATTAAATTAATACTTTCCCTTTGGTATAATATGCCTTTATACAGCCCTGATCTAACAAAATGAATCTAATAAAAGCTTCTGTATTCTTTAACATTTTGTGACAAATAAATTCACAACACAAATTTTTAAAATTTTAATTTCAATATCATTTTTGCAATGTATTGTTAAAATAAAGCCATATTTCAAATGGCTTTTTGAAAAATATATCAAAGGCGTTTTTATTTCAAACAACATTTATAAATAAAATCGGAAAATGATTTTTACACTCTAGACTTTATTGTTCTTTATTTATTGCGCCTTAGAGCAATCAAAACACTTTCTTATTAAAGTACTTTTATGGGTTTACTTTATGTTGCAGCTTTACGACCCTTCTTATTTCTTAACTCATCTAGTTTCCACTATCATAACAAAAGTTTATACCATTATAAAACAATTTTTTTTTTAAATTTTATATGTTATATAAAAATATATGTATTTTATTCAAATGGATTTTTGGTACTTAACAGAAATAGAACTAGACGTTTTTTATCTAATTTTTTTAACTAGAATGTGACTCATAATTATCCTTATTAAATATATTCATACATATAAGGATACAATAGCTCTTTTTATCAATTTCATATCTTAATAGCGATATTTTAAATCGGTTGTTATCTAATCAGTCCGGTTCAAACCATGCTACTATTTTTTTTTTGAATTTCGTATCATAACTACGAATGTCAATTCCAAAGCCCTAATTAATTCTAGTTATTTTAAGATTTACATATAACAATCCGAAGTTCTGATACCAGTCTGACAAATAAATGATTATCTAGCATTGCTAAATTATTATTTTATATTTAGCGTCAGTCTGATGTTTAAGGGCTTATGTTTACAGGCGTTCTCTTATAAATATATGTCTACGTATTCCAGAAATCGTCGCAGTATTTTTAAAAAATAATTATAGGGCTTTCCAAAAACTTTTTGACGATAATATTAATATTTAACCACGCAAAGCTTTATATTGTCAAAGAAATTGAACAATATAATAAACAAACTTATAAAATCAGCATTTGTAAAGTTGTATTTTTTGAGAATTCCGCAGTAAATTCTTTTATTTTGGGTTCGTTTAAGAATACAGACACACTCAAAGTGGGATTATGACTGCCTTCAGCAATAAGGGCAAAGTCACTTCGCAAAACCTTACCTTTCATTTTTGTTATTACTACGTCAAGTATATGATTAGATGCATTAACAATCCTGTGCACCTAACTACAGTCATAGAAATTCAGAAATTACTGAAAGACTCTCACACAGTCATCCGCATCACCATCCTGATAATACCTATTCAAGTTGGTCAAGTTTATGTCTCCTACAATTAGAAATTTTTTATCATACAAAAGTTGGAGAGACTCTACAAAGTCAAAAATCTCTCAAGCAAAAATAAATTCTTGTCAAAATGAGAAGTATTTAGTCAATGTCAAGAATACACTTTCACCAATATAACAAAAAGGGGAATTCATTGTTGCCAACCGAATATTTGCACGTAATGACACGGAACACGGTGGGAATATTTTTGATACAATTTTATATGTCTAGATTACGATGACGACTGACCGTAGTGACGTCGTTCACTTTGATTGGTATTCGTTATCACGTAACATGAAGGAGATTTAATTATATTTTGGTTCCTAAATAAAGATAAAATTCCTTAAAAATGAAGAAAAATATTGTGTGTTTTAATTTCTATTATGAAAACTACCGTTTGGCGCCAAAATTATATTTTGGTTTGAATACAATCAACAATTCCTTTATTTTGTCGATATTATATAACCAGTTTTAGATAATGTAGTAATTTGTGTATTTAAAACGATTAAATACACACAAATTAATTTATCAGTTAGAATCTTCTTTATTAGACATTTTGTTACTTAGGCAAAATGCTGTAGTTTAATTTGTATTCAAATTTAATTAAATAAAATTATACAAATTATAGGATCTAAAGAACCAAATTTAGTTAATTAAATTTTGAAGAGTCATAAGACGGTTCTCTATGAGTGCTACTATTATTTTCTCTGCAAACATCTATGAAAAGGTAAAAGAAAGAGGTTCGTTAAATTAATTTCTTTGAAATTACAATCCTTGCGCGTTTCTTCATTAGGTAATTATTTTACAAGGTGTTATACCTAAGAATATTATATTTCAAATATTTTTCTCAGATTGTTTTACTACTTTAAATACTCACCAAATCAGTAGTTTTGTCTCGATTTATTCTTAAAAAAGATTTTCTTTGTCGTAAAAAGATCTTTCCAACCAGTTAATTAATTTTATACTTTTAATTAGAAAGTGTATTTTTCTGTATAATATCTAATTTTGGTTTCTTATTGCATTAACTACAATTTTTTCCGAAGATTTTATAACTTGAAATCAACGATTTTACTTTGTATTTGATGTCCTCTATGTACTAAAATATTCAAAAACATAATATTATATGGAAATATGACTTTAAACTTGTAAAAGTTTTCTGAAAAAATTGAAAAAAGTTTTAAAATGGGTAAAAATCGGTATTAATAACTCAAAAAATATATATATATATAAAGGCTCCATTACGGAATAATAAATTTTTACTTCGTGTTTCTATTACATTCAAAAAAAGCTTTAAGTTCTTAAAAATATGTTTTTTGTATTGGCCTCCTGAAAATGAGCAATTTTCAAAAATAGGTCTCTTATAAATCTGATATGTCCGGTTTTATTTAAAAGTATATAATAATTTAAGCAAGGACTAGGAAAGTTTTGATGCATATATATATATATATATATATATATATATATATATATATATATATATATATATATATATATATATATAAATAGGGATAGGATCAGCGTAGGGATTTTAGCAGCCTCTGAGTAGTGAAAGTGTGAAGAAATAGTTATTAAAGAGTTGTTATTTATCAATGAAAGTGTTGTGTTTTATTCGAAATCAGTGAGAAAATAATAAGAGAAAATCGTAACAATTAGTGTCAGAGTGAGGAGTATCATCTGTTTCCCAGAACATTCTATTTGTAGACCAATAAAAAAAGAAAACATCTTGAATTATTAAGCTGGAAGCTTTCGAAATGTGAACCCTACGAAAAATGTTCCGCATACCATGAACTGATAGGGTGAGGAATGAATAGGTCTTGAGAAGAGCGAATACTGAGAGAGAACTGTTCAACTTGATCAAAGCACAAAAAATCAGATACAGGGATCATATCCTGAGAGAAAAAAGATATTCAATCCGTCAATTAATTATTCAAGTGAAGATCGAAGGCAAGAGAGGAGTGGGTCGCAAACAAATATAGTGGCTACGAAATATAAAGCACCGTCAACTGGCATCAAAGAGGTGGAAATGTTGTCAGCTGTACCAGTGAAGTATACTTTACATCAAATAATGATAGATATATTAATTTATTGAACTTACCAATAAGTGGATAAAAAATATTCTTTTTATTAAACCCTTTACTCATTTCGATCATTTTGATTAATGTTTATTGAAGTATCTTCGAATTAGCCAATTAAAGTAATATCAGTAATGCTGAAAATACCAGAATCCGTTTAAATGTTGAAAAATTTGAACTTGTCAGCTAGCACGATGGCAGTACAAAGAGGATGCTGCTTAATCGAGAGGTTAGAACGCTGTTCTACCCTCTAAGGGACCATCAAATGAGCTTTTCATCATTCTAATAGCCGCAGGTGCTTTTTTTGTTAAATAACTTACAAACTATCATCCAAATAAGTTCAGCTCGAATGACTTTATTTAGCGTGTTTTTTTCTGCAAGTTCCCACACGTAGCTCAAGTCAATTCCTCCCCTAACATATGGCTGACTATTTTTTTATTTTTAATAGTATATAAGCAAGAAATGAACAAACCTTCCGCTTTATTCAAATGACTTTTTGAGAAAATATTTTCTACAATTATGCAGCTTTCCACAACATTATCTACCGATACTGTACCAGCTGACGGCCGATTAACTCGTGACTTTTAAATTAAATAATACCACCTCTCAACCTATATATTAACTAGGATACATGCTAAGATAGCTCAGCAAAAGCACTGTTATTGCCAGTGGACGACATTTATTTTACGTTGGCCCCAGCGTTATATGCTGTCGTCGATCGCGGCGCTGCCATCTCGCATGTACATCACAATATTCTTTAAATATTTTCAAAAAATTCACACTACTCACTTAGTCTCTGCTAAACATCAATAGGAGCTCAGAGTTAGCGATTTTCAGCCTCCCTTACACCACTCTCTTTTTTATAAAAATTGAAACAACATAGTCTGTGTTCAAATTGATAGTGCAATAAGAATTGTTAAACTTGGTTTCAATGTTCCTCTAGAAAACAAACTTTCTCTGTTTTATTAGTGGATATTTCTAGATATTTTATTCTAAAATTCAGCAAATTGAAACAACTTTAATATATGATTATTAAAAGCTAGAAATAAGTAATTTGAACTAGTAATAACTACATGATTATAAATGTTTCTAGTTATATATTCCAAATATTGAAAATTTAGATAACGTATGATAAATTGGGCAATCTAAGCTATTGAAATAAGCGTTATCAAATTTTTGCACAGGTATAAACACGTAGTTAAAACAAATATAAAATGTAGCTTCTGTAAGCTTTATATGGGATGAATGCACCGAAACAAAATGTAATACCTAAATTAACGTCGGTATAAGAATAAAACTTAATACACTTTACATTTTTTTTTTTGTATATTTAAAAATATAGATTTGATTACCGAACACCAGAAATTGTTCTGCACTCTCTAAGTATTTTTTTTACTCAAGGAAATGTTTTAAAACATTAATATTTCAATTTCTATTTTATGATAGTCCTTTCATACCATTATTTTTATTTTATTCCAGATCATTTAAGAATTTTTCTTAGCATTAATTATAAATTGTAAACAATGACATAATGTGATGTGTATAAATGATCATTTAAATACGAGCAATATGTTTAGGAATAAAACTTATTTAAAGATCTGAAGTCCATAGAAGAAATTTACATCTCTACTTTAAATCATTATGAACTTTTTTACGAAAAACAAGATAAAATTTCCATTTTTTTATTCAAAATCTAGTAAATATTCTCTTCTATACCGTCTTTGAACATATAGAGCCTAGATTTCTTTACACTTATAAACATTTACTGTAAATTTTCTAAAAACCAAAATATTGAATATTTTGTATTATTTAATGTGTTTTATCAAAGACCATATCTAGTGTGAAACATTTTTTAAAATCTTTACTGCACATTTTATAAGGTTCTTAAAATATACTTAATTAAACCAAATGCACAAATGGTGATTTTAATTTAAACGCCAAAAATTTATCTCCCTAATCGGGGTGCAAATTTTATTGGATGTTTACAGCAAAAATAATTTAACCTAATAATAAATTTCAACTCCTTATTTTAGAATCTCCCTACACCATGGCATGACAATAACTTCTCTATCCTTCCAGACCCTTACTTTTAATTTGTCTAAGACGGTTCGGCCCATTTATTTATGTTGTCTTAACACCCCTAAATCATAAATTTTTATGAGGGTTCCCTGGTGTGAAACGCATACGTTAGGTATACACGTGACTAGCACGGAAAACGCCAACCTACATATCTTAGAGGGGTTTGCCTGTTACTGATTGCTTGTCTGAATAAAACCTTTTTTCAGGTTTTTTTTAGGATGTTTAGTGAACGATATGATTTAGGTTATGCATGGAGCAAAAAATTTACAAAACTGTTGGAGTGTTGAAAAGTTGAGTATTTGCTTAATAGAAAGAAGTTTACAAAATATCTAATAGATTTTTTATACAAATATTTTAAAACTTTTTTCAAGGTCTTCATGTGTATGTACATATTTTAAGATTTAGTACTTTAAATCCTTAGTAAATTTACTCAAAATAATGGTTACTTATCTGCGTTGTCAGTTTAGTAGATTTCTAATTTAAGGCAGCAAACATACAAACATCCATACATTTGATTTTTGGTCCGCAAAAGTAAGGAAAAATAATGGAACATACAAATATATTATAAATGTAAATATCAATATATTTTTCCTCGTTTACTAGTTTTTTCGCATTAAAATATGTTTTGTAGTTCAAAGTACAAATATTCAGTTGAACATATCAACATATAGAAAATAAAGAAAACAGAAAATTTGAGAAAACATCACTATAGGAATAAATTTTCGCCCACAAATAATAAAAGTAGTTTGTGTTAATACTAGAAATTTTTAAAATCAAGTTATTCTATTTTTTTTTTAATCTTCAAAAAGATCCAATAAACGGCTTTGACAATCTAAGAGAAATCTTGGCTTTAAAAATACTTAAAAATGGTTTTCTCTCAGTTTTAAAACGATATGAAGAGTTTCAACAAGGATATTTATGAAATAAATTAGATTTTTAAAATTTTTAATACCACCGTTATGTAAACATTTAGATTGCAACGGGACTAACCTTGCGAGGAATAAACATAAATAAGGCCACACCTAGAGAGCAGCGCTTCAATATTAATATTGATATTTGGCTTTAAAACTGGTATCTTGAGTGTCCTTGATAGCCTGAAAAAGAGAGGTTGAACAATCAGACTCGCCTAGGTCCTGTATCAGTCGGGTACATGTGGAAGCAAGAAAGTAGATCGTTGAACAATGATGGGATTTGCGACCGAATTCAAGAAATTTATTGAATACTAGAAGGAAGTCCTGGGAATGAGATATGCCAAGTAACAAACTTGGCACGCTCTATTTCCTAAAGAGAAACGAACAACGCATTGTCATTTACAGAGCCATCTCCTAAGATGAGCATTACATATGACCCAGTAGGCAGATAGTGTCTATAGAAGAACTAATCTGTTGATCATATTCCTAGAGAGTGTTCAACACTAAACCCATTGAGACGAAGACATTTCAGGATACAATATTATCACTTCAAGTTGTTACGTCCAGTTTATTTAAGAAGACAGCTTGGAAAAGTAATAAGCTTAAGCAGCAAAGATCAAGGACAACCACTCTTATTCATTTATTCATTCACTAAATCAACCAAAAAAATTAAAAAATCATCTTTGATTTTTAGTGAATTTTGTTAAAGATTAAGCCTCATAATAACCTCTAAAAAGGCTAGTATACTGTGTATTTGAGTGAAGGAAAACGTTGAACACTGTTATTGTCCCATGCCTTACAAAGTGCATTTCGAAGTTTCCTTCTAAATTAGGTGAGTAGTAGTCTAAGTTTTAAAGACTACATTTATCGCCAACTCAATCTTTGTGACGGCTATGGGTAGAGTCGCAATGCTTGGTAGGCATAAACACTGATAAAGAGTGATAAATCGGGGTTAGTTAACTGCCAATGACCGTAGTTAGGAACCCACGTGAAACTGTAGGTCCAGTAGACAACTGATCACATATACCGACGCGATTATGATTAAAAACATTTTTAAGCATACCATTTAATAGAATTTTCTTTTAATTTTTTGATTTCTCAACTGATTACTTATTTTTTTTTATTTTTCTTTTGTTTAACTTGTTTCATTCTTAACTTTTAAAATTAAATCCTTTATGTTTATGGTATTCTGTAACGGTTAATATATCCATAGTACAGCTTATGAAAGCTCATCATATTGTGGAGACTAGAAGATCGTGGTGCTGGTAATAAAAAATTAAACTTTGTGGTGGTACTTAGTTTTGTACAGGTAAAAAAATCTTACCAAATTGTCTTGGGTGAGAAAACTTCCATAAAACACTATAGTACTGCTACTTCACTAAAAATAATACTGGAATATTAACGAAAATTCTGACTTTTTTAAAACTTTAAATTCAATTTCTGACTGAGCTTTTCTAAATGAAAATGTCTATATAGTCTCTATCGTGACAGCACCATATCTATTAATAAATTAAATTATAAAAAAACCGCCATTAATGTTGATGAAATGAAAAACAATTGTAAATCATCTCGAAACTTTCTAATAATAACTAGTAATCTACACTAATTTACATTCAAATTTTATATTAAAATTTCAGTATTTTGCTCGTATTCTGATAAATTTGTTTCTCTGGTCATTATAATTCATAAAAAAGGACTTGCTGAGGGGTTGCAATAAACTTAATTAAAAGAGCAGGACAAATAAAATGGTATATTAAGAGAACTGTTTAATATATCTTTGTTTGACATGAAAATTACTGAAATTAAAGGCTAACGCTCAATGAAAGCCCTGAAGGAAATCTCGCTGCGAATAATTTAAATTAAATTATATAAATTGGCTATATTTCGCTCAAAGTTAAATTCCATGAAAATATAAAGAACCAAAAATTATACAATAATCTTTCTAAAAGTTACTAAAGCTTGTTAAAAAAAGTGAGAAAATTTTTGTCTTAAATTATTGCCCAAGCGCTTTCGATTTGACAGACTATCATTAGGGCTACGACTCTAGAAAAAAAGAAAATGTGGTCAGTAAATAAACTTTTTCAGTACTCATTAACTACACTCACTCATCAAAGGGCACACTTAAATCTTACCATTTGGACAGTCTCCAACGCCAGCGCAACCTTAACACAGTACATATCACAGTCACAGTTAAAATTTAAAAGTCAATCCTAAATTAAAATCAAAACGCTTATAACAAAGTGAATATCGATATTATAAAATCCTTAAATTTAATATTAACAACCTCTAAGGATAAGAATGAGGTTATGTCATACACAGTCATAGCATGACAAAGTAATCAAAATGTCTGAGAAAATCAATATATATATATATATATATATATATATATATATATATATATATATATATATATATATATATATATATATATATACAAGTATATGTAAACTTGAGTAGAAATTCTCCGTATGAGTTTTTATATTCCTTAAATGGTTTACCGATTTTAAGGAAAAAATTTGAAAATGGAGTTGCGGTCATTTACGCTGTTCATTTTTACATTTAGGTCATGGTAGGGGTTCCTTCTTATCTCCCTGTATATCTCAAGATCTTCACTGTACTCCAAGGTTTTAGAGTAATTACTCTTGGCGTAGTATGAGATTTTTCTATTATGGGTTTTAAAGAAACTGTGTTTAGTAAATCTTATATGGTGTCCAAACAGACACCTGGAATTTCTTAACATGTTCTCTGATTCGGACTGCTAATGGTCTAATAGTTTTTCTTAATATGTGGAATTGAAATATTGGCAAAAAGTTGTAAATCCCACTTTTTTGGTCATGAGATATTAACTGTTTGTTATTAACAATATGGGAACTAAGCTGATTTACACTCTTCAATGCAAGCTTCACGTTTAGAGCTAAATGTGTCAAAGTCCCTACTATTTTATTAGAAAAATGATCTAAGAACACGAAAGACAAAAATTTACCTAGCTGATTTTCATTATAGGGAGTCGCTCCGTAAACTTCTGTGGATGTTTTCTTGTGTTTAGTTTTCTGTATGTATTTGTCGACGACTGTATGCTCATGTCCATTGTTCGCGGCTTAAGAATGTTGACTTCGTAATTGTAGTCCTCAACTGATATAGAAATGTTGACCAGTCTATTAACATAGCAGTTTATTGAGACTATTTTATATTGTAAAGGGTGATTATAATAAGAAAAAATTATATGGTCTGTTTTCGTGGGTTTTCCAAAAATTTTAAAACTAAAGAAGTTGTTATTTTGCTAGTTATATCTAAGAAATTAAATTTGTATTCAGTTTCTATTTCTAAAGTAAATTTTAAAGTAGGATGCAGAGAATTAAGACTCTTGAGAACATCAACAGCCTGCTTCTAATTGTCCAATATGACCGTAAAACAGTCATCCGCATAACGAAACCAGTCAATTATTCTGTTTTCAGAAATCAATCTCGGAATTATTGCATTTTAAAAATTGTCCAGGAAGATGTCTACTAAGAGGGCATTCTCAAATGCAAGTCCCGAGTTATTATATTGATTTTGTCATCACTAGAGATGGTATTCAACAGGCTTGATATAATTGAAAGACTCTCCATCCTCGGAATCGATGTAAACAGATTGCACACATCGAATGAAACAAGCAACGAGTCGTCCGGCACGGTTACAGAGTTCAATCTTTCAACCAAATCTATGGAATTCTTGAGATAAAATTTAAGTTTGTCTCTAATAAGTTTAATCAAATTTTATTTAAAAAATGAGACAGTTTAGAAACAGAAGTATTGATAAAACTTACAACTTGGCAAATTGGAATTGCATTTTTGATAATTCATATAAACGGGGTAAATACGGGTTAGAAGTTAAAAGATATTTTTACTTTAATTGTATTTTTTTTACAAAATCTGAGCATAAGTTGAAGAGAGTTTTGGTTTTTATAATGCTAGAAAATGGATGGTTCATAATTTCTTTAAAAGTGTTTTCATATAAGAAACTTCCAACAGATAGTCACATTCATTCATAATGACCAATCCGACTTCGACAATATCAATCTATAGGGCTGAATCTTAATCCTAATGTTTTCAACAATACTGATACGAATTTCGTATTCACTACATTTATCCGCCTTACTATCTCTTAGTGCTCTCCTTAGGGTTTAATAAACTTATAGTTTAAGAGATGTTCTAGAATCAGTGTTATCTGTCAAGAAATCAATCAATGCGTCAATTTCGGTAGAGTAATTCTTCAGTTGCGTCCAGCTTCGTGAGCTCTCCAAAGATAAGCTCAAACCCAGGTCCTACAGGTTCAGCTTCCTCTCGGAGAATCACACTCAGACGAATTAGCAATCTTATCATGAAATTTGTTGTCTGAGAAAAACTGTCGATCCAGACTTGGTTCTTTCTGCCTCTTGATTTTCAAGTGTTTTATGGAGCTTCTTAAATTTAAGCTCTTTCTGATGACACACGAAATCGTATACAGAGTTTGACAAATTTAGAAAGAATAGAGTATGACATCATCTCTGACGTGTGATTATATCAAATTTTGATTTCTATATTAATTCTGTTTTTCTTGGAATAATGTTTGCAGATTTCTTTCCTTATCATTTTTCTGTGTATATCTGATCTAATTTCTGTTGGGATATTTCTTGAAGTTTTGCATCTTGTAAAAATTGGGAGAACTTCTTCATTCTAACACCTGTATGAAAACCATATGTCGACGTTGGACAATCAGGCAGAGGTTTCTATATTTGTCTACCTGGTTCACCAAAACGTGAAAATGAATAAGTTATTGACAGGTTGTACATCAAAAAAATCAAGAAATTTTTTGCATTTCAGTGTATGTCTATTTAATTATCAGGCAGGAGTTTTCGAGCTTACTTAGACCATCTTGTGAGTTGATTTGTACTAAGTAAAGGCCGCGCTGGCGTTGGAGACCTTTCTCCGCATAGCAAGGTTAAAGTGTGCCCTTTGACAAGTGAGTGTGGTTGGTGAGCATTGGACAAATTTATTTACGGGGCATATTTCTTTATTTCTATGAGCTCAGCCCTAAGGATGGTGTAAGTAAGACCGACGGCACTTCGCAGATAATTGAATAAATACTGAAATACAAAAATGTTTTCTATTTTTTTGATTTCTTTGGTAAACAACCTGCTAATAACCCACTTGAGTTTATTGTTTAGATTCTATAAAATATTCTAGTCTCGATAGTTTGGCTCACATATAATTTTAGAAATTAATTCGTAATAGTACGTTTGGTATAGTCACCACTTAAAAATTTGTAAACATGCAAGAAATGTTTATTCCGAGAACTATTTTCTTGTATTTTTTTCTCTCAACTAATTCAAGTTACACATTATTGCGTTATCGTCATATTTTTATTAGTTGCCCAAATTTTAACATTCTTAATATGAAGAATGAAAATATAATTTTGCTCTTTCTCAAACACTTTGTATTTATTTAAATACATTTGCTTATTAAGTTGTCCTTTTAATTTTCATACAAAAATACCCTTTTATTTAACCTACTTGTAGGAATTTCGCAATAAACCTAGTAATTAAAAGAGCAGGTTAAATAACAGGAGATGTTAAGTGTTTAATATACGTTTTCTTTGACCCGGAAATGGCCAAAATTAAAGACTGAAACCTAATGGCAACATTGAAAGCGCTCCGTAGATATTTGTTTGAAGCTAGACAATTTAATTGTCGACCGTTTTCGGGAACAACTACATTTTAGTCAGCTCTTCAAAAATAACTATTACTGAAAGCTGACACAGTTAAAAAAACACTATCGTCATTATGTTGCTTTATTATAAAAAATCTTTAAGATTATCTACTTTTTATTTATACTAGAGAAACTATTTTAGTTCTCAACCCACTTTCAAAAATCCTAAACTCTAATAGCTGACATACTCTTCTAATATGGTTAGAGACAAAGCATTTGTCTAGCTATTTAAAATATCAAGTTAATTTACCCACGGGAATGTTAAACCGACCTAAAATTCAGGCAAATTCATTACATTCTATTTAAATATGTAAGGATCATTCACTGTGGGCCTTATTAGAAAAGGACATTCATAAATTTATTGTGAAGAGAGTGAATAATATTCCATTATTTATTACTCTCCGACGAGGTTCCATTCTACCTCCCACGGGCTCGGGGTATTTTGTAAATGACAGAAAAGAATCTCTCAGTTGATGTTAAGACACTTTCAGTTGGGATTTTCCACAGTTACAACAATGTAGCATTTAACCCCCACCCTGACTTAAATCCTTAAAATATTTTCGATCGAAAGACTAATTCTATCCATTTGCTGAATATTCGTCTGGTACTATCCAGGTGTGTTCGATTTTATGATTCCATAACTTGATGTAGCATTGCTTTGCTGATCTGTCAAGTGTTTATGTATGAAATTATTTCTTAATTTGTGTCTAAGTCCTATATTTTGATGAACAAAAAGCGATTGTTCCCAGTATTATTTTTTAGGCTGGGACTTTTATTATAAGATGCGATATCGACTATAATGTAAATATTTTCAAGAGTTGTTAGTATTCTTCAAGTGCCGTGTTATTTACAGAACGTAGGCAATCTCTCACACACATCTTGGTTGCATGTAAATTATTTGAGATACCACCGGTCTTACGCGCTTGTGGTTTGTCAGTGTCTTCTGTGAGGCAACGAGCGTATAAATAAATTTCAATATTTCAGACGAGATATGAACTTGGATCGCCCGAGTGCAAGGCTAACTAACTATAGCATGCTTGACAAGCTCGTGTTGATTTTGGACACATCTACTTGCTTTACATAAATCGAGAAGCTCCATATTGGAGTGGCATATTCTAACGCAGAAACGCAAAGTGAGCTAATATTTCATTCTTATGTTGTTTCTTTAAGACATTAGATTATATCATATCGAACTTGCACCATTCTTAGAGTTTTCCCCCATATTTTTTATAATTTGTAGATTCTAGAAGTTGTTCCTTCCAAGAGATTTTCAATTTCCCCCTGCGCTTTTAGTTCTTTAACAATTAAATCATTGACGGATTTTATTTTAGATGTGTTTTAATATTGATAACCCAAGACTGTAAATGCTAGTGTCAATTTCTCTTAAAACATCTAGAAACTGTCCGCCTTTCCTACCATTATAATAAGATCGGCATCGTTGATTCCCACATCAGTTGGAATTGGGAAAAATAGGGAAATTGAACGTATGATAAATTGAGGAATTTACTGTAAGAGAGTTATGGAAAAACTAATTATGCAGTAAACAAGCTACACGTGCGTCGCAATTGCGATGTTTATATTCATTTACGCTTCAGTTAATAATACTATTTTGTTTCAGTCCATTCCTTAGAATTTGTTTTGTTTTAACAGTCTAATAGCCGAAATTTTATTATTATTAGCTGAAGTGACACCTCAGTATTAAGAATTATCTATATTGTTAATTAAAATTACTTACTAATTATATCTAAAACTTTATTATAAAATTATACTGCTAAAGGGATTAGGTTATGACGGGAGCGAAATTTTTGTGGTTATCCTACAATCAATTTTATAAATATTAAACGACGAATTTAAAAGTACAACTAAATCATGTTTATAGATTTTGAAAAAAAAACGATTTTTTAAAATTATTTCATTTCTGTAATAATTCGATTTCTTTTTCTCTAATTGGACGACGTTTTGTCGATAATCGAAACACTCGAGAAAATTAAATATTTTTTGTTATCCTATAATTTACCGTACCTGACGATGTTTCCAATAATATATTCCTCATACCATTGTATAAGGATTTGAACATCAATCAACCAATAATGTATGTACTATATTGATATAATGGGACCTCGGCGGAAAACTAATGACCGAATATACTGACTTAATAACTGTTTTCATTATATTGATGACACTTTTTCGTTCTGTATTATTATAAAAATCAATAACAATTTATATTTTCAAGATTTTGATAAAAGTTCTCCAGAATGTTATGATATAGATGAAAAATTAAATATGTTCTAGTTATCGTATTTTTTAAAGAAGTATTCTCCTAGGTAGTTTTATATTTATATTTACGCCAATTTTAAGTTACAAAAAAATTTTGAATTTTCTCTGTTCTTCCATATACACATATTAAATAAAAAAAAAATTAAAAACCCTTCAAAGGTGAGTTGAGTTGTTAAGTTGTTTAAGTGAGTTTTAGTTGACCTGACAATGGTCAAAACTAAAAACTAACCACTACAAAACTGGGAGAGATTGGCAGTAATACTTGTTTAAAATTAGCAAATTTATTAGGCGACTCTTCTGGGAGAGCTGAATTTTAGCCAAATTGTCTTTAGATAGAAAAAGTATAAATATTATATCTATAGGTGTTAATACAAATATGTGACAATTCTTTTTCCTGGGCACAATATAAAAACCAAAATTTTTCTGAAATTGTCATATCGTGTTATTTATTTTAAGAAATATATCAACCAAAAGCCACTTTCTACTTACTAACCTAGTCTAGTAATTAAAAATAGATAAGAGTTTCTCCAATTAAGAAGTTTATAAACATATTCTATGGCGAAATTGAGTGATTAGGCATTTACAAAATAAAGGAGACCTAAATGATATATTTTTATTCGTAGAAATTTTTAAAAATATTTATTTCTCACACATTGTGATTTAAGAACTTTGCGAATATTTACTTCCACATAATTATCGTTATAGACTACCACCCTAATAGTGCACAATTTCAACTATTATTCATAAAAGAATTTAAAAAATTCATAAAACATTGTGCTGCTTGAAATTAAAGTAATAAAAATATATACTATGAATAATATTCAAGATTGTTTTGTTTAGTCGATTTTTTCACCTTATATGTAACTATAAAACTTAACTCCAATTTACTATAGAAACAATATAATCAACACAATTTAGCCCCTTTTGTCTACTGCTACCATTCCTGCCCAAAGTTTTCGTTCTTAGGCGCTCTGCGTGCAATGTCTAGTCATTCTCTTCATGTCGTCAGTCCATCTTGTGGGTAATCTTCCTCTGCTCCTTTTGTCTACTGTTGGACTTTATTCCAGCAGCCTCTTCATTAACTTTTCGTTAGTCATAATAGCCACATGCTCTGCCCAGTTTAACTTGAGTTTTGCAATCTGTGAGACCACATCAGTGATGCTTATTCTCTCACGCTAGCCTTCTTTTCGGACATGACCCCGCAATGACACTCCAAGCATGGACCTCTCTGTTCTTAGCTGGAATATTTGGAGTTTCTTACCAAATGCAATGGTTAATGTTTCAATGCCATAAGTAATAACTGCCTACATACGATGATCAAGGACCTTCCGTTCCAGGTAGATTAAAAATAATTAAATACGCCCCTAAGTCTTATTCAAACTTTACTTCATAATTGCCCACAATAATAGTATCATTAACTTTGTTTTGGGAATTTATTAACCCACGACAGCAAATAATTCCTAAAGATTTTGTAGCATTATTTTGATATTCTTTATATCATCAAATCCCATCACTATGTCATCTATCAAATGCAAATTTGTGTCATACTCTTATCGATAGACAGTTTGGGCAACATAGTATTTCCTTGCCTAACATTTCTACCGATTGGAATAGAATTCATGTTGTCGTGCAGTTACACCATCATACTTCAGCCTCGTGTAGGTGCTTCATTGAGTTTTTCTTCTATTCGAGTTTTGAGGTAGTGTAGGTTTTGCCTTTTCAATAAGAACACAGTGAGTGTGTCATTTAAAGGTATTGATACTTTCTTTTTTTCATACTCACTTAGCCACTTGGTATTCCAAGTGTGATCGGTTCGCCCATCACCATTAGTTCGTTCTTTCTCGAAATTAATTATTATTTTAGTTCTCACCATCTTCTGGTCACTTCTGGAATCAAATTTATTTAACACAGTTATTGCGAAATCTTATGTTCCTTGTCTGTGATTATGAAATCTATATCATTCTTCGCATTAAAATCGTCAAAAAATTTTCAAAAATATTCGTTGATTCCCGAGAGTAATATTAATTTCGTCATAGTTCATGTTTACTTCCTCATCAAGGCGACTTACACTTAGAGTATCAGCGTGTGTGATATTGGTCACTTGGTTGTGTATATGGAGTTTAAGCTGGAAACAAGATATATTAGTCCAATAGAGATTTCTTTGGGGGATAATGTTGGAGCTGTGGCATTCATGTATTAGAAAACCAGACCCACTGAGCTATCATCTTCTCCTATGTAGTAAATGCAATTTTAAAATAATTAAGTGTTCGTCACGTTTTCCTAACTTCGGCAAGACTAACTATATCGATTCTACTTAGTGTTCTCCAGTTCACATTTAATTTCCTTTCTTCTAATAATAACCATACATCATATATTACAATATACATTTCTCTTGTCATTGTAAAGCTTTGAGTTCCTTTAACCAGATGTTTTTCTTGCTCGCAAAATCCAAGGGACAGACTTATTGGACATCAATGTGAGATTCTGAAGATATTCTCTTATTCGCTTGAGCTATTTGAGTTTTTTCAGCTGGAATTTCCATAGGAGGTATTTAGTCATTAAGAAACCACTAAAAGTGTTGGTGAGTGTATTTTTCAACCAATCACTAAGGTTAGATGCAATTTACAGTCGCCTACTCTGGATCAGACGCAATGTTTGCCAGTTTTAGTATGACCCATGTAATTTATTTCCCCAGTACCACTTATATATAAGAGGAATTTTTTTATCCGCCAATGGAGGTCTAGTAACCCTAAAAAGTATTATGTGAAGAAACATATTCAGCTGACTGTTAGAAGACGTGTAGCCATAAGTAACTGAGAAGTATTGCAAAACAAAAAAATTTTTATAATTCTTGCATTTCTCTTTATATTTTGTAGAGCGGTTAGCACTCAAGGTGACTTAAGCAAAGGTCAAAAGATTGTAATGAATTTTAAACTGAAAACACATATTTTGGTTTCCTTCCTTTCATCTCACGATGGTCTACAACTAAATTTCCCATTTTAAATTAAAGATTAATCTTAGGGCAATACTGAGGGAGAGGTCGACAGTAATATTTATTTAAAGCTAGACAATTTAATTTTCGACCCTTTTCTAGAACAGTACACTTTAGCCAATTCACGAGAGATATTAAATATACATAAAGGTATAAGAGATAAGGAATGCCCATGGAGTATATTAAACTTTTTTATATTTTATTAATAAAAAGCGGTGCGTATTTTGCATACTCATGCTAGGATTCTGAAGCCAATATAATTATTATAAAAAAAAATTTTCAGAAGCAGAAAATATTCATTACAGATTATAGAATTGTTCTTCCATTTAATATTTAATAAAGTTTTTAGTAGATTAGAACAAGAGAGCAATGCATTCAATTATTAATATATGTAACATTTCACTTTATATACATTAATTTTATCTATAGAAAAAAAGTCATAACTCTTACTGTCGCTTGTTAATTATAGGCCTAACTATTTTGTATATGCCTTTATAAATTAGTAAAAATGTACAAATAATAAATTATTGAATTAGTACATATTTCAGAAAAGAAAATACTTAAATACACATTATAACTACCCGGCGCTTATTTAAAAATAAGTTAGAAAGCACTGACTAATAATCTTGACATCTTGGGCTGTAAATTATTAAAATAAAGTTTTAACTTGCATTAAAATTAGACTCATATCTAGCGTTCATGTTTTCATTAAGTTAATCATATGCATCCTTGAGCAAATCCTGGCTCCTAATGACCCGGAATGCTGACTTTGTGAATTTGAACGATCTATGATCAGTAAATAAACGTAATATTTCGTAATTCAAAGAATCTAGAATAATTAAAGTTAACGCAATTTGTTTTTTGTTTTAATTTAAAATGAAGGAATATTCAAGTTTGGGAGCGGGTTTATGAAATATTATATTTTTACATTTTTCCGTACGTGACACATCCACTGATTTTAAACAGCTAGATCCCAGAGAGAAAAACGATTGAATACAACAAAAATATTCTTCTTTTTTCTTTTTCGTACCTCTTTTCTTTACTTAGTTATCCAAAAATGTCTTTTATGTCTTTAAATTTTCGCACTAATGCACTAAAGTCACCTGTTAAGTTTGTCAGGAACATATTATGGTGTTGCCATGACTGAAGGGTGAGAAGAAAAAATATCATTGGTGGTGGTCATGTGGTAATCCTTTCTCTAGGCGTTGATGGGGTGACTCTTTACCTGCAGCGTCGACCACCCATGCCTACAATACATGCCATTTTTAACCGACTTCTAAAAGAAGGAGGTTCTCAATTCGTCGACTATGTATTTTTTTTTTTTTATGTATGTACACCGATTACTCCGGAACGGCTGCACCGATTTGAATGAAATTTTTTACGTTATGTAGAGAAAGTTGCTGCGGTGGTCCCATATTTTTTTAAATGAAATTGGTGCAGTAACATTCAAGATGGCGCTTACAATATGGCGGCCAAAAAAATTAATTTTGTCCGATTTTCTCTAAAATTGGTATGGAGGAATTTCTGGGATTATACCCAACGAATCTGAAATTATTTTTAAAAAATTCAAAATGGCGGATCCAATATGGCGGACAAAAAAATTTAATTTAGTCCGATTTTCTCCGAAATTGGTATAAGGGAGTTTTCGAGGTTGCACATAACGAATTTGATATTATTTTTAAAAAATTCAATATGGCGGATCCAATATGGCGGCCGAAAAAATCAATTTTGTCCGATTTTTACCAAAATTGATAAAGAGGAGTTTATTGGGTCGCATATGACGAATCTAAAATAATTTTAAAAAAATTCAATATGGCGGATCCAATATGGCGGACGAAAAAAACAATTTTGTCCGATTTTCTCCTAAATTGGTACGGAGGAGTTTTCGGAGTCGCATATGACGAATCTAAAATAATTTTTAAAAAATTCAATATGACGGATCCAATATGGCGGACAAAAAAATTAATTTTTCCGATTTTCTCCAAAATTGGTACGGGGGAGTTTTCGTGGTCCCATATGACGAATCTAAAATAATTTTTAAAAAATTTAATTTGGCGGATTTAATATGGCCGACAAAAAAATCGTTTTTGTCCGATTTTCTCCGAAATTGGTACGGGGGAGTTTTCGGAGTCGCATATGACGAATCTAAAATAATTTTTAAAAAATTCAATATGACGGATCCAATATGGCGGACAAAAAAATTAATTTTTCCGATTTTCTCCAAAATTGGTACGGGGGAGTTTTCGTGGTCCCATATGACGAATCTAAAATAATTTTTAAAAAATTTAATTTGGCGGATTCAATATGGCCGACAAAAAAATCGTTTTTGTCCGATTTTCTCCAAAATTGGTACGGGGGAGTTTTCGGAGTCGCATATGACGAATCTAAAATAATTTTAAAAAAATTCAATATGGCGGATCCAATATGGCAGACAAAAAATCAATTTTGTCCTATTTTTTCCAAAATTGGTATGGGGAAGTTTTTGGGGCCTCACATAAGGAATCTGAAATTATTTTTAAAAACTTGATATGGCGGATTCAATATGACGGAGAGTTTTCGGGGTCACACATGACGAATTTAAAATTATTTTAAAAAAATTTAATATGGCGTATCCAATATGGTGAATAAAAAATTAATTTATTTTCTTTAAATATCGATATTGGAAGGTTTTGGGGCCTATATTACCAATCTAAAATTAATTTGAAATTTAAGATAGTGGATTTTCTATGACAGACTAAATATTCGTTTGACCCAATTTGATTGGTATTTGGAAAACTCTAAGAACTAAAGAATTTTTAGTGGTTCATTTTAGAGTGATTTACAACTTTGGACAAAATGGGTACATTTTTGCCAGTTTGGAGTCATTGCGAGGTACAATAATCTCGATTAGTACTTAGTTCAAATAATTTATGAATATCATAATGAATTCTAAAACTAAAAATAGAAAAATAAAATTTTTATAAAAAAATTGAACCGACTTCTAAAAGTGCGCTAAAAAGTGAAAAATAACCATAAATTTTTATATGAAATTGAACTTTTTGAAGTCGGCGCCAAATTATTTGTACACGAAATAAATAACTACTAATATATACAAATTATGGTAAGAAAACAATTACAAATAAAGTATTTTTAATCTGTTTATGCAAATCACATTTTGTCAGGTATTAGTTTGGCGCCGACTTCAAAAAGTTCAATTTCATATAAAAATTTATGGTTATTTTTCACTTTTTAGCGCACTTTTAGAAGTCGGTTCAATTTTTTTATAAAAATTTTATTTGTCAAATTTCAGCAGCTAAGAAATTGAGATAGAATGTATTATGCTACCCTTATCTTAAACTTTTGTTATCCTTTTAACCCCTGGCCTAGTAGTTTATGATTTTCTTCATTTTTCTAGAAGAACATCCCTTCGATAGTTTTTTGTTGTTACGGCGTATTGTACGTGTAAGATTCCTTGAGTTCATTGCTTTTTTTAAACACTGGTATGTAGTGCCATTGGCCAAGACTGTGTCTTGCAACTATAGCTGTGCCAGATTTTGAATGTCTATGGATGTGAACGCATAAATAAGCTCATGGGTTGGATAATATAAGTAGTAAAAATTGAGTGAGTGCTCAATTTTAATTGTTCCGTTGCCTATATGGGCAGATAAGATAGAGTCACTTAGTTAAAATATATCTTATAAAAGAGAAAATTTTATTTTTTTGACTTATAAGCAATTTTCTTCACACCAATAAACAAAAACACATTGACGACTATGAAGAATCTTTTTATATTTTAACATAATATTTTAAATTTAAAATGCTATTTTTTAAACCTAATGGAGTTTAAAGTTACTCAGTATCTACGTACAATTTTGCGATGCACTGGAAAAATTATCGATCAATTTGTTTGTCCCTATCTTCAACTCACGACAAAAAATTCTTTAACATTTTATTGATACTATATACATATTAAGCATTTTCCATAAAAAAATATTTTGTATATATTGACATGCTTTTACATACCGGTACCTTATTTCGGTACTATGTTAGGATTCTAAAGTTAATGTAATTTAAAATGATATCTATCCAATAACTCTTTTTAAGGCACCGAAAATTTTGGCACAAATGACAAAATAAAACTACACTCTCTAAGGTTACTGAGTTTTGCGAAAGACCTTATGTCCTTATTATAAAAAGGGAATAGTGATAGAAGATTCTTTAGATCAAGAGAGCAAACGTTTTATCTATACAATTTTACATAGATTTTCTGGTGAAGTCTGCGAAAATTTGGTAATTATGGTGACAAATGATTTAATTAATTTTTAAATTTGCAACCATAAAACGGCATCTACTAATAATTCTGACATATTGTGCTGCATATTAGTAAAACTAGGTTTCTGGCTTACATTAAATTTATACTTATGTCTAGTACTCTATACTGGGTTGTCACTATATCACTGATTGTTCACAGATCCTTTGACTGGCGACTTGCTTGGGACTGATCACTAATTGACTTCAAATGGACTCACTAACTTTTAATTGACCCTCTTTATCCCAAGCGTGTCCGTCCTTTTCTCGTTCTATTGTTTTCTTTTCATCAAGTCGACAATCCGCATCCTTTAGCAAACTTTAGCTTCTCATGACCCGGAAAGCAACTTTGCTGACATGGCGAATTTGTACGATCGACAACTAGTAAATAAACATAATATTTCATGATAGGGAAGGTGTAAAATAATTAAAGACAAGGCGAATTTGTACGATCGACAACTAGTAAATAAACATAATATTTCATGATAGGGAAGGTGTAAAATAATTAAAGACAAAGCGATTTGCTTTTGTATTAATTTAAAATAGAAAAAAGTATTAAATATGAAAACGCGAGTTTATGAAATATTATATTTTTATATTTTTTCCTAGGTGCCAATATTTGAAATTGGCCTTTAAAAAAATTTAGAGGTTCATATTTCGCAAACGATCTAATCACTGGGCTATATAATAAAAGTGAACTCTTTAAGCTGTGGAAGCCAAAAGTCAGCGAAATACGGATAAAAATTACGTTTGTACACATCGAGTTCCAATCATATTTTTGGTAACCTCACACTTATTCACATGCAACCGATTGTCTGTTACCGATCACTCGATTTCATCATTCGTAGATGGACAATACCGGTTTAACGATATTGTTTTTGCTTTGTGAGTTGCACTTAAAATAGGTATATAGTGTTAAAATTCACATAGTTAAAATAATTAATAAATACATTTATTTATGTTTTATTGGTTAATTTAGTATAATAAAATGTATAAAGTGTATATTCACATGGACATATCTAGTTAAGCAATGCTAAAAAAAAGTATAATCAAATTTTATGGTCTACAGAAAATCCATACACACAAACAGATACCTAAATGCCGAATCTCACCACCATCCATCACAGTTTCAACCAACTACCAACACATTGATCTCCAGAACCTTGCTACTAGCCAAACCCACGAACCGACAAGAAAAACTTAACAACATCGCAACAGCTCTAAAACCAAACAACTACAAAGAACACAATATCAAAAATACCATAAAATTGAACACAAATGCAACAGCAGAGAAAAAAGAAGAAGATGAAAAAAAGGTTTAATAGACGTAATTGGAAGAATTCTGAGGAAGCATGACATAAGCACTATTTACAAGGTAGAAACAACAATACACAAGTTACTAGACAATTCCAAAGACAAAATACCATTGAAAAACCAGGGAGTGTACAGCATTCCATGTAGAGAGTGTGAAAAAGAATACATCTGCCAAACAAACAAAAGAACCTCTACCAGAGTCCAAGAACATAAAAATAGCATAAAGAATTAGCAAATCATATCAGCTTTATTCCAAAATCATCAAGAGGCAAGACACACTATATATTTCTAGGAAACAAAATATCGCACCCATAAAGCACTATAGAACGCTCGTCATCAGAGAAACTCTCGAAATAAAAAAAACTGAAAACCTTAACAAGAGAGATGATGTACACAATATCTCAAATACATGGAAAACTGTAACTAAAACCCAACCCAAAATAACACGTCAGAAAAACAGAACAGCGAGACGAAAGGAGGTTCAGAACCAGAAAAGCAAGGAAACCAATCAGGTAGAACCAAGATGTAACCCAATATATGGGTTTTCCACTATGTAACGTTATTTCAATCGAGCAGCAGAACACTAAGCAATCATAATGGTTGCCGGCTGATACTATAGCCTGCATGCCATCCATAGAAATGTTTTTGATTGTTCATTCTATCTGGTGATAGTAGTAGTTTTTACAGAAAACTTCAATAAATTGTTTGTTTTGCTTCAAAAGTGTAGGTTGTTGAATATTTTTCATGTAACATATAATTGGAGCTCGCTTTTTATGGGGAAAAAGTACATAAAAAGACCACTTTCAATATTTAAATAATATATTTATATTATTTCTTACATTTTAGTGCTGTCATTTTTTTGTATAATTAAAGACTTTTTTTTTATTTAACCAACCCGCAGAACCTTCGCAATAAAATCTTGTAGATAAAAAAACAGGTCAAATAACACGAGATGTTAACTGTTTAATATACGTTTTCTTTGACCTGAAAATGACCAAAATTAAAGACTAAACCCAATGGTAACACTAAGAGAGGTCGGCAGTAATATTTGTTTAAAGCCAGACAATTTAATTGCCGACCCTTTTCTGAAACAGCTACATTTTAGTCAGTTGTCGAAAGATACTAACTTTCCATATAAAGCATATGGGACAAAGAAATATACTTTTTGGAGAAAACGAAAATTTATACATTTTATGATATATCATTCTAAAAATCGAATTTGTAGATACTGTTGTGTGTGTCATTATAATTAAAAAAGTAATTTGTCCCAGCAAAAGTAAATTTTTTAGGTGAAAAATTCTTTTTCTTCATACATTATTGGCAAAAAATTGTTACATTGTTGGAGCTACAGAAACTGATGAAAGTAAAATTATAAACATTTATTTAAATCAAAAAAAATATAAAAAAAATCCCATGTAGTTTGGTTAAAATAACAAAACGTCAAAACGGTCCTTGAAGTAAAATATGTCATGTCTCCTTTTCGCGCTGCTAGAGATGGTATTTTCAATATGTCTTCCTTAATAAGCGTCAACACAATAAAGATATTCCACTTCGATTTTCAGCTCTATACGTCCACTCGTTTAGAGCATGAAAAATTATTGAATCGCTCAATGAATTAAGACTCTACCTTTTACGTGTATATGTATTGATTTGTACTGAAATATCTGTATAATCAGTCACAAAATTAAGACGTTTTCTCCGTCATGGTTGTCGTTTAAATTCCGAAAAGTTCTGGAGATATAACAAAATTTTAGACTGCCAGAAAGAACAGCTCCTGCGTACAGGTTTCTTAATAATAATATCTGTCATTTTAATATCTTGGTTTAGAGTTAAAATTTTGAAAACGGGGAAATAAGTGTTTAAATGTTTGTTACGGAAAGTTTCCATACGAAATTTCAGCTTAAAAATTCTCCGGAAGACGTAAAAGACGAAATCCCATTTACTTTGACTGTTGCATATTTCTAATAAGACATGATTACAAATGATGTACATTTCATGGATTTGCAAGAAGAAATATAGATATTTTATACATAACAAACAAATTCGTTTACATTAATAATAAAGAGGTCTTGGAGAATTTTCTAAAACAACATGCTAATTTGCTATTGTAAAGTCAAGGCTTTGTCCTAATACCTACCAGTATAACAAAGCAGTATCGATTGCTTTGTTATACCTGTGCCTTGGAAATAAAGAGAATGCTTATAAAAATAGTAGCCTATATAAAACCTAATTAAACAGAACCGACTGTTTAAGCTAAATTAATCGTATGATATTGAAAAATTAGAAGAAATAAATGGATGTGCTTCCTTTTGTTCATACCGCTATGATTTTGTGACCTCTTTTGTACATCAATTTTTGAACGACACATATAAATAAAATTAGCAATAGTAAAACAAACCAGCATAAACCAAGAAATCGCCCGAACCTCTATATAATTTCCGATTTAATTTGGAGCTGTTCTCGTTCCTCAGTTCCTTTAAAATATAGATAGGATTTTACGATTCTATGCTTTTACTTAATAGTATGAAGTAACAGGTGACCTTAGGAAAAAAATCTTATCAATGTAATGACAACCCGTCATTGGTCCAAAATTTACATTGCTTATTATTGGGGAAGAATAGGTATTTTAATACTCGGAGCATATAGATACAAACGTCGTTAAGTCAAAATAAAATACACATATTTATAAGTAGGTGTCTTCAGTATCAATTATATATCAGAATTGCAGCCGCGTTGAATCACTTTTCTGCGCTCGACAAACATAAAACTGCTTTGCACTCTAGCAACTAAAATAAAGTCGACGTCTTTGGGTATGATTTTTAACCGACTTCTACAAGAAGGAGGTTCTCAATTCGTCGACTATGTATGGTTTTTTTATATATGTACACCGATTACTCCCAAAATCGGTGTGGGGGAGTTTTCAAGGTCGTACAAACATTTTTAAAAAATTCAAAATGGCGAATCCAATATGACGGACAAAAAAATTTTGTTTTCTACGATTTTTTCCAAAATCGGTGTGGGGAAGTTTTCAAGGTCGTACATACCGAATTTAAAACTTTTTTTAAAAATTCAATATGACGAATTCAATATGGCAGACAAAAATTCAATTTTGTCCGATTTTCTGCAAAATTGGTATGAGGGAATTTTCAGGGTTATACACAACGAATCTGAAATTATTTATAAAAAAAATCAGTATGGCGAACCCAATATGGTGGACAAAAAAAAATCAATTGTCTGATTTCCTCCAAAATTGGTACGGAGGAGTTTTCGGGGTCGCGCATAACGAATCTAACATTCTTTTTAAAAAATTCAATATGGTTGATCCAACATGGAGGACAAAAAAATCAATTTGTTTGCACCATATTTCTATAAAGGAACCTGATGCGTATGTATAATTAAAAGACGGAGAAAACTAACATTGATAAAGTTGCTATGGCTTTTGCAACCTCGAATGTATTGGAAGGCCAGCTAACAATTAGAGAAGGAAGTGATACAATACAATTTGAATATTACTAGTTTACAATATGCAGTCAAAAATTAGAAGAAAAAAACAGAAAAAGGAGGAGTTAATTTTAGAAAACTTAAAAATACAAGACAACTTTGAAAATTTCCCGTCGAAATAAAATTTTGCAGCTGGATAAACAGTGTACTATTCCTAAAGGTCTTCAAGCAGATCCAAAATAATACAAACATAATAACAAAAAGGCTCATTTTCTATCAATGCAATCAATTTAACTCCTAATAATGGAATAATTTATTCTCATTTCTTTCATACACATCCCATAAACTCCAGCCTCTTTATTTAGTGTATTTGGCCCATTGAAGGTAAATATAAAGGTAGCTTTTACTGACAGGTATTTTAGTTATACTGGAAAGGCGCAAATTATTTACGAGTCTTGCTATGTTAGTTGTAATGCTCTCTACTCCAGTCCAACTATTCCAAATCTTACTTAACAGACCATCTTTGAATAATTCACTCTAGAAAATATTAAAGGAGCATTTGCTAATCCTAGATTTGTACCATTTGATAAATTAGCATTCTTAAATGAAGATTTTGCTTCGTGAGCAATTTATAGCAATCACGAATCTGACTAGAAAACGATGTATAACATTCTCACATGGCTGATAGATACTACTAATAACTTTGAATCTATCCTTTAATATCAAGAGCTACCCAGATTCTAACATGCACAAACCCTTGAATTATAAGACCATATTCAAAACTACCCTAAAAAGCCAAGGGACAAGAAAGTCATAGATCTTTATAAATACTCCAGAAAAGCAAATATTAGAAGAACTGCAAAGTGCTAAAAATGAAAGAAACTTTAAAAATGACAAAAAACATGATTAAAATTTGAAGATTGCTCATAATTTGTTACGCAGGGATGTAAGTCCTAAAAGATCTCAATGAAGAAGACCCTAATGGCTATTATTATGAAACCAAACCCTGAGAGATGTTTCAGTTGACCTTTCCATTATTCCGCTACTTCCACTTCACATGAAATTGGGTAACATGAATCGATTTGTGAAGGCATTACCTAAATATAGTCCCTGTTCTATGCATTTATGTGATAAATATATGTACTTATTGGATGCCAAACTAAAGGAGGGTATTTATATTGGCCCTGATATTCGGCAGTTAATGCATAATGCTGACTTTGAAAAAACGGTGAATAAGACTAAACATCTTTTAGGAAAAAAATTAATTATGAAAATCTTGTCAATACCATGCACAACCATCTCAAAAGTTGGATTGCAATATGAGCATAAAACTCCATTTTTTGCATTCCCATATTGACTTTTTTCCCGAGAAACTACCGCAAGTGACGAACAAGGGGAGATAATTCACCAATACTTTACGGTAGGAAGTTAGCAGGATTGCTGAATATTGATGGATGTTGAAGAGAGAAGAACCAGTACAAGAGAAAATTATTGAACACGAGGTCTGAAGAAAGTAACAAAGGATATCTTGATTTAGTTTGTTAAAATAAATCAAGTTAATTCAACATACTAAAACACCTTAAAAAAGACATTATTTTTTAAACGGGGAACTAAAAGTTATATTTCGTTGGTCTGTGATAGAAATCCAAACAGAGCAGTATCATCGATTATAATTACTTCAAAAAAAAATACACCTCTACAGAAGGAATATTTATGCTGCTGTATTGATAATGTACTTTCTGCAGAGGAACACAACTGAAGAAACAAATTGTATTAAATCTTCTCAAATGAAAAATAAAGAAAATTAACAAGTTTAATAATTTTTAAATAAGAGTTTTCTTTAGGAGGAAAGAGAAATATACCAAGGTTACCAATTGTTTTTATCGATTGAATGAAAATCAAATTTTATTACAAAAATCATGCGATAAGACAAAATGGAACCATTTTTCATATAAAAAACAACTCGTTTACATTGGTTTAATAAACAGCTTTTCAGAATACTCCGAAAGAGCGTGCTAATTCGATATTGTAAAAGTCATAGCTTTTGCTTTAATAAGTCGGGGACAACAATATCGATTGCTTTGTTATACCTGTGCTTCGAATATTAGGAGAACGCTTACAGAAATAATCGCCTATAAATTTCTAAACTTAATCAAACAAAGAGCTATTGTTTAAGCCGAGCCTTCTCCGCGTTCCTTTGGCAATTAGTAAATTGACGTCCTGTTTATAATAGTTATGAGTTCAAATATCTACCGTATTGTCTATATTAAAGGTTTCTGTATTATGTATTAAAGGTTCCACGTCAAAAACTTTGAGAATAATGGGGTAGCAAATTAAAGGGTCTAAAACTTTAATTTTAATTAAGTTCTCTTTACACTTGCGTAATCAATCAAGTAATGGATTTGTGTCTAAAAAAAAACATTGCACCACTGTAAAAAAATTATATCTAGGTTAGAAATACAAACCGAAACAATATCGAAGTTTACTTTCAAAAGTAGAAGTTATTCGGCTTGGAAAGTGTTGTTAAAATATAGCGATTTTTAGGTGATCAGATTGAATAAAATAAAATTTTTTTTTGGTAAAAGAATGTAATTAGTCGTAATATTACTTCATAATTCATAGCTAGATTTTGGTAGTACATATTCAAGAAAGTAATAAGTAAATATAAATGTATTGCCATAAAATTTGTAATATCGTTAAAAAGAGTTCTTTGTAGTTGATGTTGAACGTTTGGGAATTGTAAATATTTCAGATGAAAATTTGTGAAATTCTTGGGAAAAGTTGAGTGAATATATTTATGGAGACGATAAGGTCCGTTTCCAATGACAAATGATTTAATATATTATGGTAAAAGACAAGTTGGGTACTTAGGCAAATAAATTAAATAAAATTAAAAACAATAGTGATATGTATAGTTAGGCAATAAATAGTTACTTGTATAGAGTACTCTACGTTATAGTAAAGAAACACTATATTTCGAATTATTCACTGCCGCGTCCGATAGAAATATATTTTAAGTGTTCTGTATCAAAAATAAAACCAAATACACATTACTTCACCTAGGTGTCCATCTGTCTGTCTGTCATAGTCGATTCGATCAAAAATTTTTTGAAATGGAAGAGTGACATTTAGCCCAAAGTTGGAGATCCAAAGACAGCTGTGTAGTTATAAAAGTTGAATTTTGTCTGGTTTGTTTTAAAGTGTGAAATCGAAAGTGAAGGAAAATGTACAATGTTATCATTATTATTTGTTTCATATTCAATAAAAAAAAATATTTAAAATAGTTCTCTCCCCACAGTTCTTCAATATCCTCCATAAAATGTAGATTGAAAAAAAATAATCGCCTGTGATGGTGAAAGTGCGATAGATGCGACCACAGACAATCTGATACTGAATACTAATTGCCCTCTAAAGTTCAACTTGCGCTGGCCGGTTCATCATCAATGAAATTTATATTAACATATGTCCGAACTAATCCTAATTAATACTAATATACTGGTCAAGAATCAGTCGGACTCATACAATCAGTGCTATGTACCCTGATTTTCCAAGTTCGGCCCACAATATATTTCGCGCCATGCCATAACCCCGTATTGGACATTCACAAATTTTGCAAAGGAAATGCCCTCACAATAATTTTCATTCAATCAACATGTCATGGAGAATATTCCAGAAATTTTTCCAAATTTTAAAAGTAGTACTTGAGGTGATAGAGTGAAGGAACAGCAATTTTTAGTAAATTTTTTAAATTAATTTCTAGAAATGTTACTGCATATATCATATTTGAGAATTTAGGTCTTTACTTACAGACTTTTATTTAATATCTTTCTGGATGATATTGACCTCCTTTTAATTTCCAATTTCCCTCTCTGACACCAACTCACAAATACAAAATGTAACATTCAAAATGACATGGCTTTGATCGTGCTATCAATTCCTATTTTCATACCAAATTTCAAGTTTCTATATCAAATAGTTTCGGAGAAAATCCGCTGATAGATAAACAATTGAACCAGCGTAATTCCGTAAGTGTTTTGATTTATTAATTTTGGTACGGACACCAAAAATATATTTATATCGAAAACAGCAGTAAACAATTCGAAATATAAAGTATCCATGATTCCATTTTACGATACCATAACATTTATTTCTTGGTTCCTTCGTAAAAAGGTTGTATATTAGTGAAAAATAGTTATCTATAGAAACACTATATACTATATATATATATATATATATATATATATATATATATATATATATATATACATATATATATATATATATATATATATATATATATATATATATATATATATACACATATATATATATATATATATTATATATATATATATATATATATATATATATATATATATATATATATATATATATATATCTTTATGTCATGTCGTAGGTTTTAACGGATAGAGGAATGAATGGTTTGTTTATTCCGGGTTTCAATCCGTTCGTTCAAAAAATCATGTTTACCGTAGCTTATAGCGACATTTTCCGATATCTTTAGTACTTTACCGCAACATCATGGTGTTTTAGTGCGACGTCGTGCTAAAATTTCGACATCTACCATATTTTAGCGCACCATTGAGGTGTTGCCAAATCAAATGGTATTGGGAAAATTAGAAATTTAGCGCGACTTCCTAGGTTGCGCTAAAATACGGTAGATGTCGAAATTTATATATAATTTAGAGTGAAGTAAATGAACTCTAATAACGCTAATGTAATTCGGTTTTATATACAATATTTCAAGGGAGAAAAGTTGTTTTATGTCATTAGGTTCTGTGAACGAAAGTGATTAATTCAAAGTGTATTTTTCTTCTTTCTATTATATAATAAATATATTGCAAATATGGTAACTGTAGTATAACGACGCTTGAAAGAATAACTCTTAATATGCATAGACCACGATAATATCTATTAATGTATCAAGTTCTATGGAAAATTGCATAGAATTTTAAGTATACATCAAAAAGTAAAATGTCATTTTGAAAACATGCAGTAGCCGCTTTCCTAAAAAATGACTACTGTGATGAGAATATCTCGTTGAAAATGAATATAATCAAGATATTTTTTTGTCATTTGTTCAGTCAAATAATTAAAAAAATGAATTTTACAAATAACGTATTCAGGTTTCGTTCCCTATCTCGGTTTATAGATATTCATCTGAAAAGCAGTTTTTTCTATATAAATTAAACATGGAGCAGACATGAAAAAGACTGGCGCAAAAAATGAATGGGTAAGAAGATGGCTTCGGTAAAATAAATGCAAAAATTAGATATTCCCGAAGAACAAGTTCATTGAACGCCGCAAGTAAAATTGAAGAATTTTATCGAGCGTAATGTCGCTGAAGGGTAAAAGTTTTTCTATCTAATTTTTTGTTTTTTGACTAAAAACGAGAATGTCTTTTATCTTCTATTTTCCGCCAAAAATGATTTGTTTTTTGGATTTGAAAAAAATTTATTTAACTTTTTATTATCAAAAAATAAACTAACTTGGATTTAGCGCTTTCATATCACTGCAAGTCGGTTTACAAAAAAATGTATGGATAATTCGAATTTTGACGAAAATTGTGTGCAAAAAATGTGTGGGTAACTGGACGCAAGTTCGAAAAAAGTATGGGTAATAGATCGCTTTCCGTAGAAGCAATTTCAAAAATTAGATAATCCCAAAAAACAATTAAATGGAATGCCGCAAGTAAAATTAATGAATTTTAACGAGTAATGTCTCTGGAGGAATGAAGTTTTCTATCTAATTTTTTGATTTTGACGAAAATTAAGAATATGAGGAATACCTGTTTACGGACTCCTAGGTAAGTTTCCGGAAATAAAAAGGGCCCCAGATTCACGAAAATTTGAGACTTGGAAAAACTCACGGATTTTTTTCGAACAGAAACAAAATACGTCTTGCGGTAATACGATAAGTATTGTACCAGGATAGATATTTTTTGACAAGAAAAAAATAAATATCTTTGTCTACAAATATTGATATGTTTTTATTTCTCTCTACCTTTTATTTGTTTCATGATAAATTTGCGTGGTGCGCTCGCCTTCAATTGAACCGGCAAAGTTCAAAGGAGGTTCGCTGTAGGTTCACGACTGACTTATCACGAGCGCGTCACGCGCCTTTCATAAAATTCAGTATTTTTCCAAATCCTAAAACACTTGATAAATAATATAATGATCCCTGTTTTAGTAAAACTAGAATTACCGAAAAATATATCTACTTAAAAAATTAAAATTTTAAGCAATAAAATAATTTTTATTAAATTAACACGCAAATTATTTTCAGAATGAAAGTTATGTTTTTTTACAAAGAAATTCTCTATTGAGTTTCTTGTAACAAAAGTTTTATATTAATATAGCTATTTAAAATTTTGTATATGTTACTGCACACGAAAATTGTACTTCTCAAAAGCCTACACATTTTGTTCCAAACCGTATAAAATAGTTAATTACTTTATGTAAATATTTAGGTTGTTTACCGCGACATTTGCGGCGTTACCGCTTTTTGGTTCGCTACACACCTAAAGACGTATGAAAAAGTCGAGGTGCGGTAAACACCGATAAACATATATATATATATATATATATATATATATATATATATATATATAAATATATATATATTAGAAAATTCTCGGCTGTGATGACATACGATCGTTGATAAATATTACTCTCGTGTACAGACAACTCCAAGACAATAGAGAAGCTCCGGGTCCGAAAAACGACGATAGCACTATCTTGGTCTACTTTGGGACTCATCAGAATACAGAATGATTCTCCGGGGACTATAGATCGATTGTGGGAAAACTACAGTTAGAAAGAACCTGAAAATTTGAGAGTTTACTAACGTGCATGGGGGACAGGTGGCTAAAATGTTTTCAAGATGGCGGCACTTCCAGTTATACTGAAAGTAGATGTCAACTTGCTTATTTTAAATGGAACATATTTAAATTTTTATGTCAAAAATGATGTTTGCGGACCAAAACTTAACTATAAATCTTTCCTATAAGGAAGTTTCAATTGGGTAAGTTTTTTTGTAGACGAAGATCAACATTAGTAGTCTTTTTATGATATTTTAACAATTATCGATACAGAATGTTCAAAAAAGCAGAATAAAAATTATGTTTAAAAAATCGTACAAAGGCCATTTTTTTCAAATCGAAAGCACCTATTTTTATAATTTTATCACATTAAGAATTAAAAATAATGGTAACCTTGTATAAGGTTGTCTATTCCAAATATTTGTAGTTTTTAAAATATTGACAATTCAACACTGCCAATGCTATATGGCTTTTAAGTTTTATTATTAGTTGGTCATGATGGCGAAGAGTGGCGAAAATAAAATAATCGAACCCTACCGAATTGTCACTATTTCTTGCCATTTGACATTCATTAATAATAATCATGCCGGGGCGAATAAATTACACGCACGAAGATAATTTAAACTTATTTATTATTTATGGAGAGTTATTTCAAGAACATGCGATACATTCGCGATCCAATATCCGAAGAAACAGGAACCAAAACTACCAACTGTTAAAAAGATTATAAATAACTTCACGAACTTCGAAACTATAAAAGCTAAGAGAAACAGAAATGAACCACTTGTTAATAAAATAGAGTTACAAAAATTATTTGAGTAAATGTTCAAATTGACGTCCTCAAACTTCCAAACATTTTTCTTACCTAAGCAGGAACTCTTCATGGGTGTCTCTTCTTATTGCTTGAGGATTAACTTCTTCAAATATTGTTCCGACGCGCTGCATGCAATCGTAATGATTAATGCGGTGTTGTATATTTTATTTTTGACTGTCCCCCCAAATTAAAAATCAAGTACTGTTAGGTCGGGGGAGCGAGGTGGCAAAAGATGTGGCCCATTCTTGGATATCCATTGATCATGTTCATAAAATAAATTTCTATGATCAGCCAGCGGCAAATTATCTAAATAGTTCACTTCCAAATTTCTGAAGAAGTTGAAGTAGCGCTCGCTTATAAGTTAAAAAAAGTATTTTGTATCAAGAACTCTTCAAAAATGGCTAATTTATCATTCAGATTTTCTTGGTAGAATTCTATGGTGATGGTGCCATCATTTCTTATAGCACAATACACGTTAAACCGCCAAGAACTTCGAAATTTTAATTCTCTAAATGGATGTACGTTTGAGTCGCTCCAATAGTGGGAATTGCGTCGATTAAACAATCCATGTTTTGTGAATTGGCTTCATCTGACCAAATAATATAATCAATAAAAATAGCATTTTCTTCTGACCGAAGTAAAATAAATTGGCAGCATTCTACTCTTCGTGGAAAATCAGTGCCTTTTAAATATTGTACTATGGAATATACATAGGGATGAAAATTGTGTTTACATAAAATCTTTAAAACTAATGTTTGAGATAATCCAGATTCTAATGCTACTTGCCATGTTTCCTAAAATTGTAATTTCAATAATTTCGTTATTAACTGGTTTATTTCTATTTTTTTTTGCTTTTATGAATCCAAAGTCCTTGAAGTTTCCCGTAATCCTTTTAACAATTGGTGGTGTTGGTTTCTGCGGATATCGGATCGCATACGCATGTTCTTGAAATAACTCTATCACATTCTTCACAAATAATAAATAATTTTAGATAGTCCTCATGCGTGTAATTTAATCGCACCGCCATGATTATTATTAATGAATGTCAAATGGCAAGAAATAGTGACAATTCTGTAGGGCTCGATTGTTTTATTTTAGCCACCCCTGGCCGTCATGGCCAACTAACAACGAAACTTAAAAGCCATATAGCATTCTTACAATAGAAAAATGTTGAATTATCAATATTTTGAAAAGTACAAATTTTTGGAATAGACAACCTTACAAAAGTTACCCTTATTTTTAATGCTTAATATGATAAAATTATAAAAATAGGTGTTTTCTATTAGAAAAAAATGACTTTTGATAATTGTTTAAATATAATTTTTATTCTTCTTTTTTGTCCACTGTGTACTAATAATTTTTAAAACGTCATAAAAAGACTACTAAAGTCGATCTTCGCCTACAAGCAAACTAACCCAAATCAAACAATAATGACTGTCTTATAGGAAAAATTTATAATTAAGTTATGGTCATTTTTAACATAAAATTGAAATATGTCCGTAACGGTAAGACTTAAATATAGAATATTGTACATAAAATATATCTAGAACTTTACGTAAAAAAAAATGTAATAATAAATAGAGTATTCCATTTAAATAAGCAAGTTGACATATACTTCTGGTATAACCGGAAGTGCCGCCATCTTGAAAATATTTTAGCTGGCTGTCCCCCATGCATTAGTACTCTGTCAAATTTTCAGATTTTTCCTAATTTTAGTTTTCCCACAATCAATCAGTAAATTAAACGGATAATCATCCTATTTTGCATTTAGTACAAACCATCATTTCGCAATTGTGTCCAATAGGCGGATTATAAAATTAAAAAACGCTAAACAACACACAATAGCTACATCTTGGCGAATCACTCAATAATACAAGACCAACAAAAACCTACAATGTTGTATAAAACAGCCAAATAATAACGCGACGGTAAATTAAAAAGTAATATTCAAAATTCGATACATGAAACATGCTACCCAAGGGATAAAGGTCGCATCATTCAGCACCGGCGACCAAACTAACCAGGAGCTCCGCAATTCAAGCAAGCTTTTGTACCAATAATCCCCTCATGAGAGCCGTTGCGTGTTTTTAAGTTAAGAAATGTGTAAAAAAAGAGATAAGTTTTCATCCGTGTAATTTTAAAATAAAATAAAAAATTTTCTGACATAATATTGTTGATAAACATTACTCTCGTATCAAATTGATTTGAACAAAATGTTTTCATAATTTTACGTGATAACTTAGGCATGTGTAAACTTTTTGTAAGATGGTTTTGAAGATTCTTGTTTGAATTTCTCAAAATTGAAATCTTTGGATACAGATCATAACTTTTTCTTCACATTGGGATTCACGAAAAAAAAATTAAAAGCTGCATGCAATTTTAAATTAGGAAGCTCATGACATGAATACATGCCCAAGAGCACTAAACTAACAGCAGCTACTTATTCTCAAACCTTAGCAATATTTCTGTTGTTTTTAAACGTCCTGGTTTGCGTCATGAAAAGCTCTCTCTTTTTTCACTAGTTAACCAAGCAGCCAGTTTAACCTATCGACGAGTTTGACTTCTGAATTACTTGCTACTACGGGTGCGTTTGACTTCTTTTTCATCAGCCACTGGAAAGAGTGCCTGAGAATACACCATTTTGTAGATATTAACCATTTGAAAGAAGATGTGGTTGTCTATTCTGAAGGCGATCAGAAACCATTTATTTTTTCTGAAGGAATGAGTTAAATGCAGCCCAGGTGGCTGAAGTACTCTGAGGTTTAGGGAAATAACGTTAAAATATCAAGTAACCAAAAAAGTCGTCGGTCTTTTGTTTAATTGCTAGGGGGAAAACGTTTCTAGAGCTCCTCGTATTTATGCCAAAACTGGGCTAATATTTAAAGCAATAATCCTAATTTAAATAAAGAGTAGTCAGTAAATAATTGAAAAAAAAAATACGTTTTATAATTCTAATTTAAAAAAAAGAGTAGTAAGTAAATAATTGAAAAAAAAAATACGTTTATTAGCGGAGTTTAATAAGAAATATCTTTAGATTAATGAATATTATAGTAGTTTTTCCGTGTATGACATGCAGATTTATACACTCATCTTTACTATAAGAATCACTACAACTTTTAAAATACCGTATAATAATTTGAATAATTGAGTTAAAAATTTTAATCAAAAATTTGAATTTTAAGTCGTCCTATGAATGTTTTAATAAAGGCTCTCAAATATAATTCCATAAAAGAAAGAAATAATTTTCCTTTAGCTGTGTAATAAAAATAAATAGGATAATATAATAAGTGATATTGCAATGTACTTAAAATCCTTAAGACCAACATATCATAATAAAAGTTTAAATATCTGTAGTTACCATAACTATAAGTTAAGTAATTGGTACATATTGGATTTTAGAACTAGAATTTAGACGAAAATAAAATGAAACAATGGTTAAACTTCCTAGGTTATTACCTGCTTTTAGTAGTTCAACTATAAAAAAGTAAATATAACTTTTATTGATATAGCTCCAGAAAATACCTTTATTACTCTAGGTAGTGTTTTCTTTTTTAAAATGACAATATATTATGTTCTAGAGTGGATAAAAGGATATTTCTCTAATATATACTGTTTTTTTTCCTTAAAAATAAAATGCCTATGAGTAACAATGATTCGCATCAGCAAGAAAACTCAGAAATACATGGTATCATTAGTCAAAATAAATTTTTAGATTTGTGTGTCACATTGGAAGAAATGATAATGTTAGAATAATTCAGTTTTAGAATTGGACCAATTTTTGTTTTTAGGATTAAAGTATGCGAAAAAAATAGTATTTTTAAAAATAACAGTATAGTCCGCGTTCAAAATTATTGTGTTATATTTTAAATTACATTAAGGTATTCAAAAATTATGTTGTTTAGGGAATAATTTACATAGTCCCTAGTCAGATACAGGGTAACCCAGAAAAGGATATAATCTCTCGGTGGCCAATAATTCACAAAAAATTGTTTTTCATTTTGATGGATTGATCTAATTATAATTTTTTCCCATATCGAGATATTTACCCTAAAATATGGAGTGTGAAATGTAATTTTCTCACAATAACTTTTGCTCCGCTTAAAAAGTAATAAAATTTTGGTCTAAGTTATAAAGTTTAACAATTTTTTTTTATTTTATGTCGGGGCAGCCGGAAGTGCTGTAACCTTCTTGGTTTACTTACTAAATTTTAACGCCCGTTAGATGTTTTAAATGTAACATATATTTTTTAATTATCTATTCATTTCTTCGAAAAAAAGCAACTAATATTTTTTTGTTAAATAAAATTAACCATTTTTCGTAATATGAGAAAATTACATTTCACACTCCATGTTAGAATGCGAATGTCAACATGGAGATGTTTTTCAAAAAAAAAAATAAATTATATGAACATATATCATTTTCATGTAAATTATATACTGTCGAGAGATCGTCTTTTTCCCTAGATCAATAAGTAGTTAAAATATTTTATAACTTGCTGCCATCGACTTCTGTAATTTTCTGTATAACTGTAAAAATAGGGTATTTGACTACCGTTTATTTTCCATATCATATTAGTTTATATTACACTCAAAAAGTAGGTACCTGCAATGTCCGGTTTTGATTTGAATGAAACTTCAATATGTTTTAGAGGGTACAAAAATAAGACAAATGTTTTTTTTTGTCTGCGAAAACAAATTATAACGGGGAGAAAACCGCCCCTAAAGTTCACCTCTTAAAACAGTATTTTTGAACTATCTCAGGTTCTAGGTAAAATATTTTTACAAACCAAAATGAAAGTCACTTGTTATTTGAAATGATGTTAAACTTTGATATTTTCACTTTCAAGGATATCATCCCCTTGTTTTAGGGTAAACCATATATTTACGCACGTAATTTAATTCTAAAAATTACGAAATTTAATATAATTGAAAATATTTTTTTCACGACTACCATAAGTAACTTAAGTTAACAGGTTTCTAAAAATAAACTAGTAAAAGAGAGTGAGCCGCCCCTAAATACGTTTTTTTAAATTTCAAGTTCTAATTGATATATCTTTACGAAACAAAATTGAAATTACTTGTTATTTGAAATGATGTTAAATTATGGTGTATTCACCTCCAAAGATATCATTTATATATATATATATATATATATATATATATATATATATATATATATATATATATATATATATATATATATATATATATAAAGAGAGAGAGAGAGAAAGAGAGAGAGAGAGAGAGAGAGAGAGAGAGAGAGAGAGAGAGAGAGAGAGAGAGAGAGAGAGAGAGAGAGAGAGAGAGAACTAACTAAACCGCGAGGTTTTAAGGCACTTTTGTGGAGCTGCAGTCAGAAGGATGGTTGGCCAGAAAAGAAAACTCTAGTCTAGCTTTTGAGAAATTTTATTCCCTTTATCAGAACTTCAAAGTGAGTATATATGAAAAGCCAGGTTTTGTTGAACAGATACAGTCACTAGTAGTAATATGAAAAGAAATATTTTAAAAGGCAAAAAAAAACGGAAAATCACGTATTAATGTACGTAATTTAGTTCTAAAAATTACGAAATTTAATGAAATTAAACAGCAATATGAGCATTACTTGCAACTGATTTATTCAAAGAAATCACTTAAGAGTCATATTAAAACTTTGAATATAAAATCATGATATAGGTTATGCCATTAATAAGCATGCACGTGGCTATAACAACTTTCTTTGATTTTATAGGTCTGCAAGAGTTTAGCCTTTGACTCAAATATATAAAAGAAAGTCCTTTGATATAGAACAAATATTTAGAGGTATATATAGGCTATGTACACGTGACTAAGCTTTAGACAAGGAACATTGGTTAAAGTTTGTAATAGCTCAACACTAAGATATTGAAATAATATAAAAATACAAATATACTCAATAAAGTGATCTTTACACATAAAAATCATAGAATTAGCTCACGTGAATCTGAAGTCTCTCTAAACACTGTTTTCTCGTTTAAGAATACCTTTTCTAGAGTGCTTATGGAAGTCGATGTATATTGTGGCACTATGCATACGTTATGAACCATTTTATAATGGCAAAGAAATAAAAATTTTAAAAATCAAATAAATTATCAATTAGCGTTACTTTGTTTATGATAATATGATATCATACGTGGCATTACTCAAGTTGTATTTTGGCACACTTTTTTACCATTTATTGATTTTTTTCGACAATTCAACCAATCTTCAGGAAATATTTATGTAGTGTTCATTAACAAGGAAGATATCTGAAGTATCAAGCTCCAATTTCAATGAAACTTCAATATGTTGCAGAGAATACAAAAATAAGGGACACTTATTTTTTTATCTTCGGAGATTGATTTTGACGTAGCAAAAATCGCTCCTAAAGTTCACCTATAAAAACAGTTTTTTTTTTAAATGTCTCAGCTCAGTATATTCGCGCACGTAATTTAATGGAGTTGTTTGAAAATACTTTAAGTTACTTAAGTTTTCGTGTTTCGGGGTTTCTAAAAATAAACTAATAAAAGAGGGTGAGCGACCCCCAAATACTTTTTTTTTACATCTCAAGTTATAATTGAGATAACTTTACGAAACAAACTGGAAACTACTTTTTAATTGAAATGAATTTAAACTAAAATATTTTTACCCTCATAATTATTTCTAAAAGTGCCAAATTTCTGTTGATATGAACGTTACAGAGCTTATTAATTTTTTTAATTAATAAGAAAATATAAACTTATTCCATTGGTTATGTATTCATGTCTTTAAATTAATATAATTCATGACATATAGTGATTTCTTATTCTGTAACGTTCATTTAAATTAAAATTTGACAATTTTAAGAATAATAATATATGTATGAAATGATGTTTACTTCTATAAAAATCATTTAGAGCAACAAGTAGTTTTAATTCTGTTTTGTAGAGATATCTTAATGAGCACTGGAGATATTAAAAAAACGTATTTGTAGGTGCCTCACCTTCTTTTATTAGTTTATTTTTGAAAACCTCGAAACACGTCAACTTAGGTTACTTATTGCATTCGTAAAGAAATATTCTCAACAAATTTGGTTTAATTTCGTATTTTCCAGAATTAAACTATTTAAATGAATTACAAGATTATTCCTCATAAAAAGTAAGTGATGATACCTACGGAGTTAAAACAACATAGTATAACCTCACTTCAATTAACCAGTAATTTCCACTTTCTTTTGTAAATATATCTCAATTAGAATTTCAGATTTGGAAAAAATTTATTTGGGGGTGACTCACCCTCTTTTACTACTTCATTTTTTGAAACCCCAAGACATGTCAACTTGAGTTAATTATAGTATTCGTGAAAAAAATATTTTGAAACAATTTCATTAAATTTCGTAATTTTTAGAATTACATTACGTACGCTAATACGTGATTTTTTGTTATAAGAAATTAGTAAATCCACTATCTTAAATTTCAAATTAATATTAGACTGGTAATATAGGCCCTAAAATCTTCTAATGAACTTGAGATGTAAATTTCTTAGCTCGATATATTTTATACTGTATATTGAGTTTGTATACGCCTCGAGAAACACACAAAATCAATTTTCAATATTTAAAGAACCTGAGATGTAAGTTTCTTAGCTCGATATATTTTATACTGCATATTGAGTTTGGATACGCCTTAAGAACCTCACAATATTAATTTTAGACAAAATCGGAATATGTAAAATTTTCTGTCCCTCATATTGTATCTTATCAACCTAATAGTTGTAAAAAATTAACTTCATATTCGTAATACACAACCCCGAAAACCCTCTAATACAAAATCTGAAAAAATGCGAACGAGGTAAAATTTTCAACCCACCATATTGCATCCGCTTTATTGAATTTCAAAAAAAGTACTTTAAGTCTTAATCTAATCTAAATCTAAACCCTTCAAAGCCCCCTAGTACTAATTTTGGATGAAATCCGGAAATTTAAAATTTCTAGACTTATTCGCTATTTACATCGTCAAAAACGATTTAGTCCCACCTTTGAAAATATCGAAAGATGAAAAATTTTAGGACACCATATTGAATCTGTCAAAAAATATTTTAAATTCATAATTAGCACTAACAAAAATACCTCAATACTGATTTTAGACAAAATCAGAAGATGTAGAATTTTTAATTCGCCATCTTGGATTCTCCATATTGTTTTTTTTTTAAATAATTTACGATTTGTTTTGTGTGACCCCGAAAACTCCCCCGTACCAAATTTGGAGAAAATCGGACAAAATTGATTTTAGGTCTGCCATATTGGATCCGCCATATTGAATTTTTAAAAATAATTTCAGATTCGTTGTGTAGGACCCCAAAAATTCCCCCATACCAATTTTGGAGAAAATCAGACAAAATTAATTTTTTTGGCCGCCATATTGTCAGCGCCATCTTAGTTATTACTGTACCAATTTCGTTCAAAAAAATATGGGACCACCGCAGCAACTTCCTGAACATAACGTAAAAAAAGTTCATTCAAATTAGTGCCGCCGTTCCGGAGTAATCGGTGTACGAATTGAGAACCTCCGTCTTTAGAAGAAAAGAAGCAAGAGAATATCATGGACGAAACTCTTTTTAAAAGTAGTCTAATTGATGGATTTGCGACGTAGAGGTTCAATAAAAGGAAACCAGAGGAGGTAAAAATTGATCTATTTATAAGAATCTTAGGAACACGTAAAAGAAAAACAAATCGCAATGACAGCAAATGGGGATGAACAATTTGCTATCTAAAGATATAGAAAGAATAGAAGAGCGCATCTTTCGAAGAAAATCATGCAATAAGTACCGTCAAATCGCAAAAAACAAGGAAGATCCAGCAAGACATGGACAAAAGAAGTAAACAGGGCTACGAGCTTAAGAAATCTAGGATCATTGAAATGACGGAACTTCTTAGAATGTCCAAAGATGTTATAAAACCGATACAGTAGTAGAATTTTAAAGTTAATATTAATGAAAATATCGAATAAATATGTTTATTTATATAATGGAAAGGCTCATTTTCAAAATGCGATTTAAGAAATCGTATTCGTTAAAAAACATTTCATTCGCATATTTTAAGTTAAAGTTTCTTTGATATAAAGCCATTTATAAAATAGTTTATTGTAAGCATTTTACTTCCTAAAAAGAGGTTCATGATATTAATTTTGTATATTGGCAATACTAACTATTTTCGGTCCAAAATTGTATAATTTGCAAACATTGTAATTACTTTATTTTTTTTTTTTTGGAAAATATTGAAATTTATTTTGATTTGGTTGGCCGTTACTTCATGAAAATTTATAATTATTTTTAGATTGGCCTAATTAAAAACAGTTTTACTTAATTTTCATTGTATTTTCTGACAGTAAAACATATTTCACTGTACGACAATTTCTTCAGATACTGTACAAAATCTTGTGAAGTCATATTATTTCAACTACCAATAGAAGAAAAGAATAGTGGTATTGTGTATATATATTAGATCTTTAAATTTATAATTTAACAGTTTTTGGAAATTACTGTAAATTAAATTATATTTCGAAAAAGGTTATTTAAAACTAGGTAAATACAGTTGGGTTATCATATCTATGGCTAATATTAATACATTTTTCAAATTTGTTTATATCCTGTATTTTAAGCAGATTAATTTGAGCCTTCTATTTTCCACGCGAAAAATCTTGGCCATGACTAGATTTTACTAATCATTTTTTCCGTTTATAAAGCTGTCAAAAGCTTGATTCTTAGAAAAAAAAACTTTTTGTGTTATTGGTGTTTTTTTATTAATCTACCTGGAATGGAATTTAGTATTTTGAAAGCTATAATGATATTGGGATTTTTTAAAAACCTATTTATTTTTCCTTCGTAATGTAATAATTTTTTTACTAGTCGATTTTTGTTTTTCTATTGCTTTGTTATACATTTTTTGTTTCAATATTTTATCCCTTAATTCTGATTCATATTTATTAATTACTACATTATGTTTAACTATATTTAATTTTTTTGAATCCTTAGTTTGAAGAGGAACTGTATTGGGTGGCAAGATTTGTTATGTATTTTTGTATTGGTCTATGAATATTTGTAAAAAAGGGAAGAATTATATGATATTTTCTTTTATTATTATATAATCTAAGTTAATAGAATTATCAGTTTCTTTTTTCCAAAATAAAATTTACTAAAGATTTATTATTATGTATTGTAAAAGAAGCAGTTGGCTTTCAAAATTTTACAGTAAACTCAATTACAGTGCTAAAACGGACCGTGTTGTACTTTTTCTCGAAACTTTATATATCAAAATGGCCTGAGTTTTTATATTATCAAGTAAAGGCATTTAAAATAAAAAAAATACTTTAAATTAAAAATAAAAACAGGCAAAAAAAAACGAAAAATAAATAATTTATAATTCATGAATTCACCGCTTTGGAAAATAAAAAGAATAAGCGTTTAAAAGAGACAAACTTCGTATGTTTGCTTATTTCTAAGTAAGATATAGGTAGGGGCAATAAATAATGCAGGGCTCTAAGAGGATTCGAGCAGATTTATAAATGATAACTTGTTTTCGTGTTTCCGCTTTAGCTTGTACTCTTTATCAAAAGAGAATAAATAATGCGAAAGCTACATTCATAAATTTATAAAAAGCTCGTTAGCTATCAAATACTCCAGCCATTCTTTTATTAATTGAAGTTTGTATAAAACAGAAAATATTAGATTTAATGAATGTTCTGATGGAGGTTTCTATCAATTTGAAAATACAACTGCTGTACGGATCTATAGCAATAAGCATAATTAAACCCGCATATTTTTAGGATTTAATTTAATCCATGACCAAAAAATATTAGTAAACCTTGTTAGCTGTGAGATTTTTAACAATTTTTAAATTGGTTCATGTTTGTATTGCAAAGTTAACATGCAATTTGGGGAGCGTTTTAAAATACATTTTCTATATCTCTTGGCTTGAGTATTTGGGCCGATTGTTTCCTATTGTGTAGCAATTAATTTATTTAAAAATACTATCTAATTATATCTATTTATTTTATACCTATGTTTAAGAGTATTTTAATGTAAAAACATATCTGTGGCTGACGGGAAAAAAATTGGAAATAAAGTTACCCAATAAAATGTTACATATGTGTGTCAAGAATGCTTATTGTAAACAAACTGTTTTTAAAAAATATATTCTATATACATTTCAGCAAAAAAAATATTTGTTATACCAGAGGCTATTTTATCTTACAGATGTGACAAAATGCATTCCCACCAAAACCAAATTTCCTAACCTTACACTGGGAAAAATTACTCTGGTCTGCGTCAATAATCTGCCATTCCTGATGATTTTTATATAAAGTGTCCTCATGAATTCGAATATAATTATGCAACGCGAGTGTAAAAATCATTCTTTATGTTCTGCTATGTTTCCAGAGAATTGACTTTAAAGCTCAACAAATGCGACTTTCTCCGCTTCTTAAAAGTGTTTATAAATTTTGCTTTCATTGCCAAGTTGGTAATGAGGTCAAGGCTTGGACTACAAATGTTTGCAACACTACATAATAAGTAGCTTCATCAAATGGCTCAAAAGTACCCGTAAATCTATACCATTTGCTGTGCTCATAGTTTGTCGCAAACCTCGCTGTCATCCCACAAATTGTTACCTTTGTATGACTCCTACCATCAGATTCTCTAGCAAAAGTAAGCATACAATTCGGTATCCTAATATCCCTTAACCGCTAAGACCAGTTCTTTACAATGAATCCCTGTCAATCCCAGTGCCCCTGAAACCCTATACTATTCAGCCAGAAATGGATCTGAAAGACTTTTAGCCACAGCCTGGACAATCAAATAATACGTCCATTGATGATGAAGAGTTTTAAGCTAATTTAGCTAATCAACAACCTCACCTCGTTTCTCAAATGAAATTCAATTATTTTCGTCAGAATTTGGAGTTGCCTAAGAGTAAATCAAAACGTCTTAGATCTCGCTTTCAGTTGGTAGTTCTTGCATAGAAGACTAAAAGTATCGAGGGTCGCTGAGTCTAAAAAACTCATAGTTCAAAGATATAGATTACTGAAGTTGCACTGTTATGTGTTTGAAAGCCTGCACGTAGTGCAGCCTTTCTTGATATTCGTAAGAATGACTTCTGCCGATGTTGTACAGAAGATCGAGGACAAGATGTTTATCTTCGGTAATAAACTTGACCTCGCCTTCAAGGTTAAAGCTGAAGATCCACTCAAGATCAGGGTGAATGAATAATAACTTATTCTTTCGATATCTGTTACAATGATGTCTGTGGAGGATAGAAAGATGATTCAGCGAAAGATTTTTATCTTTATCTTCACTGACGGATTTTACCTCTTGCTCAAGGTCAAATGGGTAGTTTTTTATCCGAAAATATTAAAATCGGAATGTTTTGACTTTGGATATGATCTTGCCTTCGGCAATCAGATTGTGGGATTTAATAATGATTAATTAACGATTGTATGGAGCAATAAAGATGTTTTTAATCCAGTACTTCAGTGTTAAAATTTTCTTCAGTATCGTGTTATACTTTATTACAAGTATTTGGAGTTCTGTTTGGCAGGAACTCTTCTGAATATTTTATATTTTATTGATGACATGCATAGCCTAAAAACCATATAATACAGGAGGCATGGGTGCCTATGCCCAAAGTTCTGACTCCAAATTGACATGTGCAACAATCATCGGTTCTAGTTCATGGTTGTTAGCATGATTGGCATCATACATACCCTATTCATGAATATTATTGTAGAAAATAAAGGCTTCTTTTTCTTACCCTCAAATAAAGCAATATATAAAAAATTGAGTTTTATTTCCGACACATAGTCAATATGTCCAAAACATAACTATACTAATAATTTGGTTATTTTCAATTTTAGAACAATATTTTGTATAAATATTTTGTTCTGAAGATAATGAAATTTAACGTAAGCGTACCTTTAAAAAAATGCATTTTCTTCATTTATTCGAAAACGCTACATTCAATTATTTTTTTGACCTCACCATCTTATTCAGCAGAAAAAATTCCACTACCTTGTTAATTTGACTGACTTTGTATCTATAATAACAAAAGTGGTACTGATAGTGTGCACTTAATTTGGAACACACACAGAGCTGTGTTAACTTTCAAGAAATAACTTTCATTTTAGTTTTTTTGCAACTATTTGATAATGGAAAAAGTATTTAAGGTTTCTGAATAAATTACATCAATAATAACTGACAAGAGTTTTAATAACAAGCCATCAAAGCTATTGGATAACAAACAATTCATGTCAGATTTTTTGTCTATTTCTAAATGAAATTGACCTAAAAATATAATCAAATTAAATGTAATGCCAGATAATAATATCTTACAGATCAATAGCTCTACACAATTTTCCGATTAATTCCCGAATAAATACTAAAATTTTGTAATACATTTTGTGGATACAAAAATTAAAGAAGGAAAAAAAGTTTAACAGTAGACCTATCTGCAATTTATTTTACTACTTATCTACAACTTATTATCCCACTCCCTAGTAATATTATTACCGAAAACGTTTACTTTTCTTAAAATTAAATTAGGTAAATTTCAAAGGAGACAAGAATGGTTAAAATAAATAGAAACAAGTGGTTGTTTTAAATACAACTATAAATATTATAAACTTCAAAAACATATATAAAAGTCCATTAAAAAGAGCATTTTTAACTATGAAATACTTTTTAATTTAATGACATCCTTTTGACTTCTTTTATGATTATATTTGGATTTACTGGCCCAAAAACAAATTGTATACAAAGTAATTTACTGTAGAATAAATAACTCATCGCTGCAAGATTCAGTGCTTCTCTGTTAATACAGAAATTTGTTTTTTTTTTCGCCTAAAACTTGTAATTAGGGTATGAATAACCTGACCCAAATCATAACAGAGTAAAATATTTTAATTTTGAATTTCCATTCATTTTAATATATAAAATTTGGTAAATATGTTAATAAAATTCCCAAGACCTAGTAGACGCAAACTTTTTGAAAAGATTAGAAACAGATTCAATTACACTTATATAACTAACTTGGTAATATGTACTAAAATTTAGTTATGACAACCTTTTTTTTTTAGTGAAAATGGACTCAGCTGAAATTTTTGTTCACAAAAAAGCTTATTTCGAAGAGTTAGACTAATTCATGACATAAGTAAACCAAACCCACACTTTTTCGTTATCGGAACTTAAGTATAAATATTTAATTTCAATCTTGACGTTGTTATTTGTATAAATTAAAATTTTAGTTAAGAAAGATACAGTTTATGTTATATGTAGTAGTAGACAAAAAAGTAACAAAAAGTATTTTTTAGTGATAGTAACACACAGTGAGTCACGACAAAAAATCGTTAACCATAAGGGGAATATTAATACAAACTGAATTATAATAAAATGTTTATAAAAAAAAAATTGACCCGACTTCTAAAAGTGAAAAAAAGACTATAAATTTTTATATGAAATTGAAATTTTTGATGTCGGCGCCAAACTAATATCTGATTAAATGTGATTCGCATAAACAGATTTAAAATACTTTATTTGTAATTGCTTTCTTATCATAATTTGTACATATTAGTAGTTATTTATTTCAAAAATTTCAGTTTCATATAAAAATGAAAAATAACTAACAATTTTTGTATGAAATTGAAATTTTTGTAGTCGGCGCCAAACTATTCTAAATGAAATAATTAACTACTAATATATACAAATTATGATAAGAAAGCAATTACAAATAAAGTATTTTAAATCTGTTTATGCGAATCACATTTAATCAGATATTAGTTTGGCGCCGACATCAAAAATTTCAATTTTATATAAAAATTTATAGTTTTTTTTTTCACTTTTAGAAGTCGGTTCAATTTTTTTATAAACATTTTATTAGAATTCAGTTTGTATTAATTTTCCCCTTATGGTTAACGACTCTTTATCGTGACTCACTCTGTGTGTTACTATCACTAAAAGATATTTTTTGTTACTTTTTTGTCTACTACTACATATAACAAAAACTGTATATTTCTTAACTAAAATTTTATTTCATACGTCAAGATTTAAATTATATATTTATACTTAAGTTCCGATAACGAAAAAGTGTGGGTTTGGTTTACTTATGTAATTAATTAGTTTAACTTTTCGAAATAAGCATTTTATTTTATTTTGTGAACTAAAATTTCAGTTGAATCCATTTTCACAAAAGGTTGTCATAACTAAATTTTAGTAAACATTACCAAGTTAGTTATATGAGTGTAATTGAATCTGTTTCTAAATTTTTCGAAAAGTCTGCGTCTACTAGGTCTTTGGAATTTTGTTAACATATTTACCAAATTTTATACATTAAAATGAATGGAAATTCAAAATTAAAATTATTTTACTCTGTTATGATTTGGGTCAAGTTATTCATACCCTAATTACAAGTTTTAGGCGAAATAACAAATTTCTGTATTAACAGGGAAGCACTGAATGTTGCAGCGATGAATTATTCTACAGTAAATTACTTTTATACAATTTGTTACTGGGCTAGTAAATTCAAGTATGATCATAAAAGAAGTCAAAGGGATCTCATTAAACTAAAAAGTATTTCATAGTTAAAACTGTTCTCATTTTATCCACAGTTGTAAATTACTCTAAAATGAACCACTAAAAAATCTTTGATTCTTAGAGTTCTCCAAATACCAATGAAATTGTGTCAAACAAATATTTAGTCTGTCAGAGTAAATCCACTATCTTAAATTTCAAATTATTTTTGGATTGGTAATACAGGCCCCAAAACCTTCCAATATCGATATTTAAAGAACTCGAGACGTACATTTCTTAGCCCAATATATGAATTGGAGAAATTTTTGGGATCGTACACAACGAATCTGAAATTATTTAAAAAAAAAATAAGTATGGCGGATCCAATATGGCGGACAAAAAATTTAATTTTGTCAGACTTTTCCAAAAATTGGTGTGGGGGAGTTTTTGGTATCGCACATGATGGAATCCAAAATATTTTTTAAAAATTCAATATGATGGACGAAAAAATAAATTTTGTCTGATTTTCTCCAAAATTGTTATGGAGAATTTTCGGGATAGCACATAAGGAATCTGAAATAAGTTTTAAAAAAGTCAATATGGCGAATCCAATATGGCCGATAAAAAATTAATTTTGTCCGATTTTTTTCAAAATTGATACCGGGGAGTTTTTGGGATCGCATTTTACGAATCTGAAATTTCTTAAAAAAAAATTAAATATGGCGGATCCATGATGGCGGATTAAGGATTCTATATCTCTCGATTTTGTATAAAATCAGTATTGGGGAATTTTTGTTAGTGTTAATTACGAATTTAAAATATTTTTTGAAAAACTCAATCTGGCGGATTCAATATGGTGTCATAAAAATTTTACATTTTTTGACTTTCTCCAAAACTGATATGAGGGAATTCTTGAGGGCGGAAATTAAGCATTGAAAAGTATTTTTCAGGATTCAATATAGCCAATTGACATTTTCCGATTTTATTCAAAGATGGGATTTTCGGGATGTAAATAGCGAATGTAAAATTATTTTTAAAAAATCTAATATGTCAGATGCAATAGGACGGTCTAGAAATTTTAAATTGGTACTCAGGAGTTTTGAGGGATTTAGATTTAAATTAGATTTAGAAATTAGAATCATTTTTCTTTAAATTCAATATAGCGGATCCAATATAGTGGATTGAATTTTACCTGATTCGCATTTTTTCAAATTTGGTATTAGGAGGTTTTTGGGGCTGTGTATTACAAATATGAAGTTAATTTTTTACAACTATTAGGTTAATAAGGTAGAATATGAGAGACAGAAAATTTTACATTTTCCGATTTTGTTTAAAATTGATATTGTGGGGTTCTTGGGGAGTATACAAACTCAATATGCAGTATAAAATATATTGGGCTAAGAAATGTAGATCTCAAGTTTTTTAAATATCGATACTGAAAGGTTTTGGGGCCTGTATTACTAATCTAAAATTAATTTGAAAAATTAAGATTGTGGATTTACTCTGACTGACACAATTTCACTGGTATTTGGAGAAGAATCAAAGAATGTTTAGTAGTTCATTTTAGGGTGATTTATAACTTTGGGTAAAAAGAGTCCTTTTTTGTCACCTTGGAGTCATTGCGAGGTATACTAATCTCACATAGTATTTAGTTAAAATAATTTATGGATATCATAATGAATTCAAAAATAAAAATTAAAAAACATATTTTTATAAAAAAAATGAACCGACTTCTAAAAGTGAAAAAAACTATAAATTTTTATATAAACTTGAAATTTTTGATGTCGGCGCCAAACTAATATCTGATAAAATGTGATTCGCATAATCAGATTTGAAATGCTTTATTAGTAATTGCTTTCTTACCATAATTTGTATATATTAGTAGTCATTTATTTCATTTAGAATAGTTTGGCGCCGAGGACAAAAATTTCAATTTCATATAAAAATTTTTAGTTATTTTTCACTTTTTAGCGCACTTTTAGAAGTGGGTTTAATTTTTTTTCATAAACATTTTATTAGAATTCAGCTTGTATTAATTTTCTCCTTATGGTTAGCGATTCTTTGTCGTGACTCACTCTGTGTGTTACTATAACTAAAAAATACTTTTTATTACTTTTTTGGCTACTACTACTTATAATAAAAACTGTATTTTTTCTAATTATTATTTAATAGAATTCATTATAAATCACTTGAACATTTGTGGACGCACTTTATTAAACACGTAATCTATTTATATACGAGTATATCTTGAAATCCCATTCTAGCAAAAATCTTTATTGTTAAGGACTGGTGGTAAAATTATAGTCCATCCTGACCAAATATGAAAGCAGGATGTACTTTATACTCAACCGCTCAGATGTAGCAACTTTAGCAGACAATAGACCTTCAAGACGATGGGACCTAAGATAATTTCCAACATTATTTAAATATTTATACCGTGAAAATAATATATATTTACTAAAAGTATATAACGAACCGTTACAGTGCAAATTTAAACTAACTTTGATTACCACTTATGAAATATAATAGAGGCAAATAAATCTATTTCAATCTTACCAAATATGAAGGAAAGACCTTTTCCCTAAATAGACATAGGCTTTCCGTTTAATTTATCTACATTCTGGGTGAAGAAAGAAGTACTAATCAATAAAGTCTTAACATCTAAAGAAGTGGCTATATTTTGTATAGTCCGTTTAGCATGTTTATTAAACAATGAGATATTTATACCATTTCAGTGTTCGTTCTTCAATTGTTTCGTTTGTATAGGGTGAATCAACGATTGAATAAAGTAAGTTCATGAATTCTAGTTAACATTTACCAAGAAACTCTATTTACTACATTATATCATTAACATACGAATATTTGAAAACTATCTTAATAGGGTGTGCCTAAAAACAAGGACAGCAGAAAGTTGTATTTTTTTAAATAGAACTTTTTGTATACGAATCATTTTTTCGACTAAACGTGTATTTTTGAAACCTTATTATTAATGGTTTAATATGTCATAACTTTATAGCTTTTGAGATAATTGTGTTTTGTGAAAACAAGTCCCATTCAAATTGTAAGTAATGTTGTTTATTTTACTAGAAATATATTCAAATTAATTATTAAGAAAGTCCAAAGCTAAGTGATGACTTCTGCTGCTAGACATTTGTAATAAAAGCTTCAGGGTCATCCTGTATATTTTATTTTATTTCATAGACTAAAACCATAAAACTTGGGTTCAATATAGTCTATACCTGTTCCTAATAGTTTCTGAGATATTTTCATTTATTTACTTTTTCTTATTTTTTTCTTTCTGATTTTTCGGTTTGCAAAAAAACAAATACTAGGTAAATAAATGTAATAAAAACAACAATCATAAAACGACGACTTTATTGTAATGAAATATAATAAAAAACAAAACAACATTAAATTCAAACAAGAGAAATTTTGTACTTTCTAGAGAAATATAAAACTTTTTAAAATCATGGTGAATGAATAATAACTTATTCTTTCGATATCTGTTACAATGATGTCTGCGGAGATTAGAAAGATGATTCAGCGAAAGATTTTTACCTTTATCTTCACCTGACGGATCTTACCTTTTGCTTAAGGTCAAATCTGTTTTAAATGACCAGTTTTTTGATCCGAAAATATTAAAATCGGAATGTTTTGACTTTGGATATGATCTTACCTTCGGCAATCATATTGTGGGATTTAATAATTAATTAACGATTGTATGGAGCAATAAAGATGTTTTTAATTCAGTACTTCAGTGTTAAAATTTTCTTCAGCATCGTGTTATTACAAGTATATTGTTAAACGACGACTTTAATGTAATGAAATATAATAAAAAATAAAACAACATTAAATCCAAACAAGAGAAATTTTGTACTTTCTAGAGAAACATTAAACTTTTTAAAATCCATTTATTTTAAAAAGAAACACAAAATATGAAAGATAACTTAATAATTTATCAATAGCTAATAAATAATTATTAAAGGCACGTATTCAGTCATTTTCTTGAACTCTGGACAACATTAGAGGGGTAATTGTTTCACACATGGGGTACCGTACCCTGATAAACTTTAATATTTTTGATTTTTCGAAGAAGAGTTATTCTTGATAAAAAGTGTTGATTAGGTTCGAATTTCAAAAATAGTGATCAAAATAATGATAATGTATACAAGGTATTCAAAATATTAAATAATATCGAATTATTTTTAAATTAAATATTCTTGTTCATAATATTTTATAAATTTTATTTAACTAAGCTACTACCAAATAGAAATAAAGCCTAGTTACGTAAGGCATTGTAATAAAGACTCCTGTTTTTGACTGAATAGGTGAATTAATTCGCCAATGGATGATTTGACAGAAAATTATCTATTTTCGAATTAATTCACCAGTTCAATCAAATATAGGAATATTTATTAAAACGCCTTACTTCAAAAGCTATTTTATGGTAAAAATTAATTTTTGTTTTTTTTTTGTAAAAATACACAAATAAGAGTATTTAATTTAAAATAAATTCTACATTTTCGAATAACTTGAAACACTGTATACATCATCACGACTTCAGCTACTGCAGATTGTACAATTTGTTTCTTTTTAATAAATCTTTCTTGTTCCTTAAGTCTAGTGGATGTATACCTTCCTGTTTATAATTGTATTGCATCCTTTGGTTACTTTAAATATCTTGAAAATTATCCAAATGTTTTATTTTCGAACCAATCTGGCAATCTTGTTGCTAGTTCCGTATATATGCAAAATGACACTGTCCATAGGTGTTGCATTTCCAACATTTTTTTTTGAAAAGGATGATGGTGTTACGTTGCATTCAGATACTGATCTGTTAGTGTTGACCTTCTGTACACAAAATATCCTAATTTACCATTATCTTTCCTTTATACTAGTGCATCGAGAAACGAAAGGTAACCCTTGATTCAGTTTCCATAGTGAATTTTATGCTAGGGTGTTTTTGGTTTAGATGTTCCAGGAAATAATAACGTATCATCTACATATCTGCACCAAAATTTAGATTTTAGAGGAGTAGAATAGAAGGTGTTTTCTTCGAAAGCTTCCATGAAGATGTTCGGTACCGTAGGTGAGAGATGGGATCCATGTTGTTACTTGACAACTGTGTTCATGGGGTCCTTGTTGGGATATAGTTGTTGAAAAGTCATTCGAATTTACTTTTTTGCTTCATAGTGATTTATTGACGGATTCGTTCTGCTTGGTGATTTTATTGTGTAGGTGATTTTACCTAGTATTGAAAATTTGCCCTGTTCCATTATATATGACAGTCTTAGATGTAGTCCATAGAGATTACGAGTATTTGTATCCAGAGCACGAAGAAGTTCCTCAACCCTTTCTCTGACGAGGGACGTGCTTGCATGCTTATAGATATTCTTCGCGTTTCTGGATTTTATCATGATATTTTAGAAGAAAGATTAACTGGCAGCCGTGAAAGCTTTTGTTCTTTATTAAAGTTGTACCATTTTAAAAAAAAGTTATTTATTTTAATTTCAAATTTTTCGAATTTGAACCAATGTGCTAAAGACCCTGTGTCTTTTATCGCAAATATTAAGTAGAAATAGTCTTTACTTAGCTTTGGTCTTCCTTGATAATATATTGGAATATATTTCTCGTGTAAATTAAAAACAATATTTAGTATTGAATGAATGCTAGAACATGTGAGTTCTTTTCTTAAACCCAATTATTTCAAAAACTATAAAGTTAAGGTCTAATAAACCGTTAATAAAAAGGTTTCAAAAGTTCTGTTTAATAAAATCCAAGTTTATGCTGTTCTCGTTTTTTGGTACACCCTGCAAGATCCCGAACATTTTTAAAAAGTCCGTTTAAGTTATCGATTTAATACCTTAAATGTTGTCTTGGCAAATTTTACCTAAATTTGATAAACTTACTTCACCCGTCATTGTACATAAATTTATTATGGACCGATCTTATGGCAAGTCTATGTACGGAAGATTATTAAGTTATAGGACACATCATTCCTCTATTATTTTAATTAAAATTTATGTTAACTGAAACCAGTCGAGTGCTTAATTGGTTTTAGGCTCAATCACAAATTTTAATGACCTTGTATCTATATAAAGTAATCCAATATCGTACATGCCAAATTGGCTCCTTAAATTTATCAATCGTCTGCCTGAACGTGAAACTAAGAGTATAGAACCCAATTTGTTAGAGCGAACGATGGCCCCTTTTATATTCCCCTCACTGGATTTCGGCAGAGCAAAGTGAAGTTGATAGATAGACGCGTTAACTCGTCTAAGATGTGACAGCTTAAGTTTTGAAAAATTCATCTTTGTTCTAGGTTGCGATCAAAAATATACAGTAAATATAATTTATCAACGATAATGAATGGTCTTGCGTTTTAATTTATTACTTTAATATTTGAATTCACAATTTTACAGCGAGAAATACATTTGTTTGTTTCTGCAAATTGTTGTTTCCTTTGTATTTGTATAGAAATAAAGTAGAGAACACTATTATTCGCCTCCCAAAAGCAGTCAAAAATTATACTTGTAAGAGGTGTAAATGATCCAATAAAAAGTTAGTGTTTCAATTTTAAATAAAATTTACGCTTCACAGTTAAATAAGCAATTAACAGAAAAAATACTATGTTAAAAAATCTGATTTTATCAATTAGTTTTCAACCACATTATTATTAACTCGCTTTCTTGTCTGTCTGTTTAATGATTAATTATGCGTTTTAGAATAAATAGAAATAGACGAGTAAGAAATCATGTTTGAACCTCTGTTCGGTAAAAATTTTACAATCGATGACCTTGAGACTTGAAACTCAAAACATAGCTAGAACTGGAAAACAATGCAATATTAACTAGCTTATTGTCTGTCTGTTAGTTTGTATGTTCGGTACAAATTTTGCAATCGATTTTAATTTAACTTTCCGATCAGCTAGCGACTTGAAACATGAAAACATAACTTAGAACTGAATAACAATGCAATATAACCTCGCTTTTTTGTAGATCTATTTGTTTGTTCGCCTGTTCGGTTCAAATATTGCAATCGATTTAAATTTAACTCCCCGATGAGCTAGAAGCCTGAAACTTTAAACAGTGGCTTGTATACAAGATAAGTTGATCGATCGATTGTGGGAAAACTATAATTATAAAGAATCTGAAAATTTGACAGTGTACTAACGTGCATGGGGCTAAAATATTTTCAAGATGGCGGCACTTCCGGTTATACCGGAAGTAGATGTGAACTTGCTTATTTTAAATGGAACATCTTATATATTATTGTATTTTTGATTTTTACATAAAATTCTAGACATATTTCATATCTAATGATTTATACTTAAGTCTCACCGTTTTGGACATATTTAAATTTTTATATCAAAAATGACTTTTGCGGACCAAAACTGAACTATAAGTTTTTCCTATAAGAAAGTCTTTATTATTTAATTTCGGTTAGTTTTCATGTAGATGTAGATCGACTTTAGTAGTCTATTTATGATTTTTGAAAATTATTAGTACAGAGTGGTCAAAAAAAAAAGTAAATAATATATTCAAAAAATCTCCAAAAGTCAATTTTTTCAAATAGAATGCACCATTTTTATAACTTTGTCATATTAAGCATTAACAATGTACAAGGTTATCTGTTTCCAAATATTGGCAATTCAATATTTTTCTATTGTAAAAATGCCATACGGCTTTTAAGTTTTGTTATTAGTTGCCCATGACTGCTAGGCGTGGCGAAAATAAAACCATCGAATCCTACAAAATTGTCCCAATTTCTTGCTATTTGGCATTCTTTAACAATAATAATTCCAGGTTGAGTACTTGATTTTTTTATTTGGGGGACAGTCAAAAATAAAGTATACAAGATCGCATTAACCACTATGGAAAATTGCATGCAGCGCGTCAGCGTATCATTTAAGGAACCTAATTTTCAGAAGAGCCACCCATGAGGAGTTCCTGCTTAGGTGCGAAAAATGTTTGGAACTTCAAAGGCGTCAATTTGAACATTTACTCAAATAATTTTTTTACTTTATTTTACTAACAACTGGTTTACTTCCATTTCTTTTAGCTTTTATAGATCCAATGTTCTTGAAGTTCTTTATAATCTTTTTAACAGTTGGTAGTGTTGATTCCTGTTTCTTCGGATATCGGATCGGAAATGTGTCGCATGTTCTTGAAATAACTCACATTCTCCATACATAATAAATAAGTTTAAATTATCTTCGTACGAATAATTTAATCGCCCCGGCATGATTATTATTAATGAATTAAAACTTGAAAGAAACACTAACAATTCTGTAGGGTTCGATTATTTTATTTTCGCCACATCTCGCCGTCATGGCCAACTAATAACGAAACTTTAAAGCCATATAGCATTTTTACAATAGAAAAATATCGAATTGCCAATATTTTGTAAACTATAAATTTTTGGAATAGACAACCTTATACAAAGTTACCCTTATTTTTAATGCTTAATATGATAAAATTATAAGAATGAGTGCTTTCTATTTTAAAAAACTGACTTTTAATGATTTTTTGAATATAATTTTTATTCTTTTTGACCACTCTATACTAATAATTTTCAAAATATCATAAAAATACTACTAAATTACGAACCCAAACTAAATAATGAAGACTTCCTTATAGGGAAAATTTATAGTTAAGTTTTGTTCCGCAAACCTCATTTCTGGCATAAAAATTTAAATATGTGCAAAACAGTGAGACTTGAGTATAGAATATAATATATGAAATATGTCTGGAATTTTACGTAGAAATCAAAAATGAAATAATATATAGGGTATTCCGTTTAAAATATGCAAGTTGACATCTACTGCCGGTATAACTGGAAGGGCCACCATCTTGAAAATATTCCAGCCGGCTGTTCACCTTGCACGTTAGTATACTGTCAAATTTTCAGATTCTTCCTAATTATATTTTTTCCATAATCGAGCGATAAATTTTCCGTAGAATCATATGTTTGTTCATTTGTCTGTTCGCTACAAATTCAGCAATCGATTTTGACAGAAATCTTGCTGTCGATTTTAAAGGCCTAAAAGCAGAAAATAATTATTTAAATAAATTTTAACGTACCAAGATTTTAAAACGTACCAAAAAGTATAAAATAATTTCTCCTAGCCCCATACACATTGTCCTGAAAATTTGTGATCGTGAATTTTTAATAGCTGTGAGAATAATTGTATGATTTAAAACGAAAAACGTGGAATGCATACAACAGATAATGGTAAGAAGTGTAGAAAGTAGCAGTCGCTGAGGGAATGCACACAACAGTTAATATTTATTGCTCCCCAGGTTTTTCGTTTCAAATCTTGTAAGTATTTTGCTAGCTCTTAAAATTCACAATCACAAGTTTTCAGCACAATGTGTGGGGTTAGGAATCTATAAGGGGCTAGGAGAAATATTTTAGACTATACAGGGTATCCGGTAAGTACTTCCTAATTTCTAAGGTCGTATACGCGGGAGGTCAAAATAAGTCTATTTTGTCATAGAAAAAAAAATCCTAAAGTGTCTCTTAACGGAGATGCAGAACCCTGAAGGCCCACCCAGCGATTTATCTTATCGCCTTGAAGTTCTGAACCGATTGTATAATTTAATGAAATTTTAATGTTTCATAGAGGCCATAAAGATTCATTAAATCATACTACAGTAGATGTTTTAGATCAACACAGAAGCGAGAAACGGACTTGCAAGCCATACTCGTTGGGCCTAATTTTTGACGGGAGTCATTTTGCAGAGTTGAAGACTGATTTTTTAAATACTTTGGTCATTCCTCTTCAAAAAAGATACTCTTAATTTATTTCGATAAAACTGGCGGTTTTCGAGATAAATCGGTTTTTATGCGACAAAACTAAAAAGTTACTAATGCTAAACACAAACAGGTAAAAATAAAATACGCAGGGTGTGCTGATGTGCTTTAATTTATGGGAAAGCGCTGTCTCACTCTTCGAAGGCAAGAAGATGTTATGCTGAAAGATTTCCAGCTCGTGTATTGCCAAGTCCAAAATGTATTGTAGATGGAACAGAAAAGTTACTTCATCCATAACACGTCGAAAAAGTACGCGCTATGTCTTCTAATGATTATGCCACCAGTATCTCATACTCCAACTGGTTTATATAGCAACATAACCCAGATCTAAAATTTTTTAACCTTATTTTGTTTACGGATGAGGTCGATTTTATAAGAGATAAGCTCATACAATTTACATTTTTGGGCTGATGAAAACCCACAAGCTATAATTTAAAACAAACACCAACAAAGGTTTATTGGAAATGGTAGGAAAATTCAGCGGTCAAATTTTTTACAAATTTTTACAGCAAAATTTAAATAATTTATCGGAAGACATACTTTTTGATAGAAGAATGCAAATGCGGTACATACATGATGGTGGTCCAGCTCATTTTAATCGTATAATACTAACATTTCTGGCCCTCGATGCATAGGTCGAGGTGGGCCTATTTTATGGCCATCAAGGTCCTCAGACCTAAATCCCTTAGACTTTTACTTCTGTAGACATCTAAAAGAATTATTCAATTATTCAATAGCAGTAAATACTAGAGCAGAACTATTAGCAAGAATAGCACGGCATTCTAAAAACTTCCGTAATAATGCCGGAATATTATTTGCAATGTAGCGGGAAAATACTCGAAGAATAAGAAAATGTATTGAAGTATGTGGGGCCCATATTGAACATTTGCGAAAATAACATTTAAACGTTGTAACTAATTGAGCTTCGATCATGTATTTAATTTTTACCTGTATGTGTTTGGCATTAGTAACTTTTGAGTTTTTTCGGATAAAAACCGATTTATCTTGAAAACCGTTAGTTTTATCGAAATAAATTAAAAGTATCTTTTTTGAAGAGAATAAACCAGAGTATTTAACAAATCAGTTTTCGGCTCTGTAAAGTGACACCTATCAAAAATGAGGCCAAACAGGTATGGCTGCAAGTCCGTTCCTGATTTTTATGATGATTTAAAAAATCTACTGTAGTATGGTAGTATGGTTTATGATCTTTATGGCCTCTATAAAACATTAACTTTTTGTTAAATTATACTTTTCAAAACTTAGAGGCGATAAGATAAATCGCTGGGTACCCACTTAGGGCTCTGTATCTCCGTTAAGGGCACTTTGGGAATTTTTTTCTATGACAAAGTAGCATTATTTTAGCATCCCCCGTATGCTCCCGACAAATTAGGCGGTACTTACTGGACACCCTGTAAACGTTTTAAAAACGTGGTACATTAAATTTTTTCTTTAAATAGTTATGTCCAAAAGATATTTTTGTGTTGTAAAGTTCGAAATAATATTATTGCAAATTTAATATTGTATAATCATTTTAAAAAATTGAGATGATGTAAGTTTCACAAAAGCTCCTCTAGGTGTGTGTAAACTGACGAGTACTGTAATAAAATGTCAGTATATATTTTAGTTACTTGATATTATAGTTTATAATTATTTACTTTTATAATATATATAGGCTCTGATCAAATTTAGATATTACAAGACGTCATGTAGTTTTCTGATTCACAAGTGTTAAACATTATGATACTAACTCTAAAATAAGGCATTTGTTATATAATATAGTTAAAAATAACATTTATTATTACAAGCTATCATATGAGTATCAAAGCTTCGCCGTTGTTCTCTCAGAAAAGTTGATTTTCTATATAAATCAAAGCTACGAATAAACAATTTCAACAACATTTTCTTACGTTTATTTTACAAAATTTTAATACTATTCTAACAAAAGAGAATCTTTAACTTTTTTAGATTAATATTTTTAATTTGCAAATTTTTTTCCTTATGCATAAAAAATTACGTATTTAATGGATTTTAAATTACGTAGACATTTATTTTACGGTTCGAATAAGTAAATTTTGATAAATTTATAAAATCTACGCCGTGTTCTTTGATGATAAAGTATTAAAACTTGTAGTAATATGTAATTAAGTCACACCTCTTTCCCGGAGCTTTCTTCAGGAATAAATACAAATTTGTCATTTTCATACGTATTTGTAATAGCGTCATCTATGTATCATGTATTTAATTTACAGTAATAAAGAGAAGTAGCTCCCTAATAGATACTTTTAAGTTTTTAGTAATAACTTAAAAATTGCTTAAATCGATAATATAGGATTATATCAGTTATATGCATTGTTAGTTATTTTTGGAAATTTCATTGAACGTCTGTAGTTGAATTAATTAAAAATAAGTACCTACAAATACCACGGACTTATTGTGGGAAATCGTTTTATTCATCGGATGTTAAATTCGAAACCATTTTTTTGTATTTTATAAATCAGTGAACGCAACTTAATCCTACCAATTTTTATGAAAGTATTTATTAAGTGTTTTACGTGACTGAATGAAAAATGTTATATGACATGTTTACTAGCATTTCTGTAGACCTGTTATTGAACGCTACTCCTGTCGACAAGATCAGTAAAATAAAACAAATTAAATTTTAAATACATCGTTTTTTCCCAGTGAGTTATAATTTTCGTTCAATATATTTAGTTTTTTAGATTTATCATTGGATATTGAACATTGGTTATTGCTTAGTTTCAAGTATACAGTGGTAGGTCAACGACAAGTCCACAGTCCCCAACGGCTGCAAAAACTCTGTTGGATTTTACATATAGATTGCCAAATAGTATTTCGAGAGGATCAGGTGTTGCATTTTATGGTTCGATGTCGGCAAATGCGGCATCCACCTTATTGAAAATTTCCTCATGCCTAAGATATCAGTTAGCATATAAAGCACTTCTTCGTTCGGTATATGAGCAATCTCAGTAACTTCCGTAAGTTTAAGTCATGCTTTTTCCAGTGCGCCTAGTATCTTGAGGGTTTATTGAACCAAGCTTGAAGTTAGCAGCCGAAAGGCATAATTATACAGCAAAACCTAAAATCTCTTCCCTAAGTATTTCTTATTTTGATATTTTTGCGTTAAGCCTCTACACAATGTTGTCACGACACGCTTATTTTACGACAAAATATTTTATTTCAGGTTTAATATTGCCCCAAACTCTTCAAATAAATTGAATTTTTGAATTGCCGAAACGGGGAAATCCAGACATTAAAAGGCGCAGTGGCGGCACTTTGACTCGGTGCTTCTCCGAATTTAGAGCGCGACCTCACCACTACTATAAAAGCGAAAAGTTAGTGATGAAATTAAGGACACTACAGGTAGCTCATGGTCTTTAACAAGATAACATTCTACAGACAATAAAGATCGTGCACGTGCCTGAATTCCTGGAATTAAAACCGTCGATAAAAGGGCGAGGTTAGCGGCGCGTACAGGTTACTTAACCGACGTATCTTGACTTAAGAATAATTACTAGAACGTGACAAAGTGGAGATAACCTGATATTGACATTGCAACTACCAGTCAGCTTCGTGTTAGCTATAAAGTTATGAAAATCCTTATCTTGACAAACAAACCCGAACTTGACAGTGGAGAGTAAAATAATCCCGAACTTGACTTTCGGAAAACAGTACTGAATTTTAAAAAAAATTAAAATAAAGTTAACAAAGAGCCAAAGATGGATGTTACTTGATATCCTCTTCCTAAGTAAATCATTCCCAAAAAGTATTCCAAAAAAAAAATTAAAACTTAATTAAACTTCGTTAACTCTAAACTTCACTCATTCCCCTTCTATCGATGAGCAAGAAGAAAGGTGAGGCCGCTAGAGTTGTCATTCTAGTCGGGACGCTTTGCGGGACTTCACCGACAACCCCAGATTTGTGCTGAAACTTAGTTTTCACACAAATAACTAATAATTCAAAATTTCTTATAATAAATTAATATCGATGGATACGAACTTCCTTGTTTCTTGAAGGATAAAATTAATCCAATAAACCCGGCAAATGCGTAAATAGATCCATATTCCCGCAGATGAGTACAACAATACCGAATAATGGCGAGGTGCGTTGACGTCTCGCTAAAATCGAAAAATAGTTCGCAAGAAGAAAAGGATAGGAAACCGCTGCTTTAAATCAAATTTGATATTTTTTTACAAAGTTGTGGAAGATATTTATAAGAAAATTGGTACCAGAAAATATTTCTTTCCTCCTTTAGACTTCGTAATCCCAAACATCGTGAAGTTTATTCAGTTAAACGTATAGAAAGAAAGTCTTAAGTGTAAATTAAGACTTTTTCAATGCACCATATATATTTCCAAATATTTTCGAAATATGTACATTTTATAACTTTATGTTGCAGTGAAAATATATTATAAAAATATTTGCCCATAAAATTTTTTTAACAAAAATTGAACCGACTTCTAAAAGTGCGTTAAAAAATGAAAAATAACTATAAATTTTTATATGAAATTGAAATTTTCGAAGTCAGAACCAAACTAATACCTTACAAAATGTGATTCGCATAAACAGATTAAAAATACTTTATTTGTAATTGCTTTCTTACCATAATTTATATATATTAGTAGATATTTATTTCATATTATATTAGAAATAATAGTTGTTTTTTACTTTTTAGCGCACTTTTAGAAGTCGGTTCAATTTTTTTTTATAAAAATATTATTTTCCGATTTTTAGTTTTGGATTGATTATGATATCCGTAAATTATTTGAACTAAGGACTAATCGAGATTAGTCTACCTCGCAATGATTCCAATTCCAAAAGTACTCATTTTTCCAAAGTTGTAAATCATCGTAAAATGAACCACTAAATATTTTTTGATTCTTAGAGTTTTCCAAATACCAGTGAAATTGTGTCAAACAAATATTTAATCTGTCACAATAAATCCGCTATTTTAAATTTCAAATTAATTTTAGATTAGTAATATAGACAAAATCAGAAAATATAAAATTTTCAGTCCCTCATATTGTATCTTATCAACCTAATAGTTGTAAAATATTAACTTCATATTCGCAATACACGACTCCAAAAACCCTCTAATACCAAATCTGAATAAATGCGAATAAAGTAAAATTTTCAACCCACCATATTGGATCTCAAAAAAATAATTTTAACATCTTAATTTATTCTAAATCTAAACCCTTCAAAGCCCCCTAGTACCAATTTTGGATGAAATTTAGAAATCTAAAATTTCTAGACCATCGTATTGCATCTCACATATTAGGTCTTAAAATAATATTATATTCACTGTTTACATCCTAAAAAACAATTCAATTCAACCTTTGAACACAATCGAAAAAAGTAAAATTTTTAGTCCGCTATACTAGATTCGCCATATTGAATCCTGAAAAAATACTTTTAAATTCATAATATACACCATCAAGAACCCTTTATATCGGTTTTGAATAAAATCGAAAAATGTAAAATTTTTGAGAACGCCATATTGAATTCACTAGATTGTTTTTCAAGAAATAACAAAACTCCCCCAACACTGATTTTAGACAAAATCGAGAGATATAGAATCTTTAATCCGCCATCTTGGATCTGCCATATTTATTTTTTTTTAAATAATTTCTGATTCGTAATGTCCGATTCTAAAAACTTCCCCATATCAATTTTGAAAAAAATCGGATAAAATTAATTTTTTCGTTTTCCATATTGGACCCGCCCTATTGAATTTTTTAAAAATAATTTCAGATTCGTTATGTGCTATTCCGAAAACTCCCCTGTACCAATTTTGGAAAAAATCAGACAAAATTGTCTGTTTTGGACGCCATATTGGATCCGCCATATTTAATTTTTTTTTTTAAATAATTAGAGACAAAATTTATTTGTTGTTCGTTAGTAAAAATACTTTTAAAACAATTTTTTTAAAAGTTAAAATTGAATTGATTTTAAATTTTAAGAATTAAAATTTAAAAATGGTTAAAACCAAGTTTAAATAAAATAATACTAAAGAAAAGCATGCCAAAAATAAAAAATAAATATAAAGTTTTTGTGCAGCTGCGGTTATTTAATACAATTAACATTATCCACTAATATTTTGAGACTTTCCATATTGAAAGGGAACTCATTTATTTGAATATTTTTAAAAAATTTATATGCATCACAGTAAGCAAGTGAAAATGACAACTATATCTATCCGCCAACGAAATCACACTTCTACGCATCATACAAAAAATGTTTAATTTAAGCAATGCTTAACAATTACCACAGTTCCATGTAAAATATTCTTGCAACCAATTTAGAGATGTATAAAAATTGCAGTTTTTTTTAATGTCAAATGATTAATAATCTGAAATATATACAGGATTATTCCAAATAAGCGCGAAAAATTTTAAAAATTTATTCTTGAGCCAAATTTCAGCATAAAAGTTTATATGAACATTTCTTCGATAATGCTTAGTTTTTAAGATACAGGGTGTTAAATTTTATTATTATTTTTAGTTTTTTCAGTTTATATCATTTCTTTTTAAAGATCCTTAAGTCAAATTTTAGACACAACACTTTTTACAGTTCTCATAAAAAAATATTGTGTGAAATAATACACACTGTGGTACTTTTTTCTGGGTATGTAAAATTTTACCCTCCTAAACATTTTTTTTTGGACGCCTCTGACTCGATTCTATTATTCGGTTAGCTTTTCTATCTTATTGTGAAAATTCTTTATTTCTTAAGTTTTCCTCTAAAAGTCAAAACTTTTTCCACAAAAAAATTAAATATGTTCAGATGCATCTACAATTAAATTCTGCAGGGGTAGTTTAATAAGTGACGAACAGATATAGTAGGCTATTGTCAAACTGGTTCATGCCTAAGTTGTTAAATTGTTTTTTTGTTGTAATGTGTTATAATTTCTGTAGATAAGTGTGATTGATTTTATGTACTCTTGATGAAAAGTAAATTAAAAAAAATTTAAAAATGGCAGAGTTTACTAATGTTGAAATGTCAGGTATGCATTTTGTTTATGGTCGTGCTAATGGAAATGCATTAGAAGCTTGACGGATTTATGCTCCACAGCGTAGGTTACCTCATCATAATTTGCTCGTGGTCATCAGCATATACAAGAAAATGGTATAATTTTAAAACGAACTTCTGATTGTGGACGTCCTCGGAAGAAAAGAATCGTAGCGCTAGAAAAAGCTGTTCTTAATTTAATAGAAGAATTTCCTAAAACATGTAGGAGAAAAATTGCCAATATATTAAATATAAGCAATTCCAGAGTATTTTGAATTTTAAAATAACGAAAGTTGTATCACTACCATATCCAGCGAATGCAGGCGCTTTTACATCGAGACTTTTTTCCCCATATAGGTGGATACTTCAAATGATCGCCCATTCTCCCCTTGTTTTTATCTCTTATTTTGTTTACTGATGAGGCAAACTTTTCAAGGGAATCAATAAGAAATTTTCACAATAATCACATTTAGGCTGAAAAAAATCTACATGCTGGTGTCATAGGCGATTATCTAATTGGCCCATGTTTCCTTCCATTAAGATTAAATTGCAACCAGAATTGTAATTTTCTCCACGAAGAGTTACCTGTCCTTCTTGAAGAAGTTCCTCTTCAAGTTAGACAAGAATTATGATGCGCTTGAGCACATTTCAGTATCAATGTATGACGTCACCTAGATGCAGTGTCTTCAAATCGTTGGATAGGTCGAAGAGACACTCAACACTGGCTTGCCCGATCTCCGGATATAAATCCTTTGAATTTTTGCATTTGAGATTTTCTAAAATTTTTGGTTTATGCATCTCCTGTTGAATATGCTGAAGATTTCAGAAATCGCTTACTGCGTCTTGCGAAAGGATAAGAAATACTCCAGGATTATTTCAACGAATACGCTCTTCAATGACACGAAGATATTATCCTTGCATTATAGCTGAGGGTGGTCATTTTTAATATTTGTAATTTCTGTTATTAATATTTTGTTACTGTTGTTCAAATTTTGTTATTATTATGTTGTATTTTTTTCTTAGTCCCTGTTGGTTAAAACAAATATGGTTGAAAATTGATTAAAATAAATATATTATGATTTTTTACTTATGCATTTTCTTTTTTTGTGGAAAAATTACTGACTTTTAGAGAAACCTTAAGAGACAAAAAAAAATTCACAATATGATGTAAAAGCTAACAGAGTAATCAAATCGAATCAGTGGCGCTCGAAAAAAGGATCGAGAGGGTAAAACTTTACAGACCCGAAAAAATACTACTTTACATATTATTTCACATAATAATAATTTTTTAAGGAGAGTATTATGTGTTCTAAATATGACTTAACTATGTTTAAAAACAAATGAATAAATTTAAAAACTAAAGATAATAATAAATTTTAACCACCTGTACCTTAAAAAGTAAGTATTATCAGACATATATTTATATGAACTTTTATGCTTAAAATTAGCTCAAGAATAACTCTTTAAAACTTTTCGTACTTGTTTGGAAACACCCTGTATAAAACTTAAACCATCATTCAGGCTTCTGCTACTACTACACTAATCTCTTTTCAGGAGACAATTCAGGAGATAACTTTTCGAGATCACCGGAAACTTCTGCTGAGACGAAGCTTAGTGAACCTCTACTGGTTATTTGTGGAACCTTCTGTCGTCTAGATATAACTTTAGGACCTCCGAGAAATACAGCATCGATAAAGCCTTATAATCTATTAGTTCACTCCGAGTGTCTCTGCATCTATAAGACATTATTTCCTTTTTAAAGATACATCGTAAGAACATGTGAGCTTATAAACATGCGTTTATATTACTCACGTTTAACTAATGCACTTTCATAAGATAATTTCTTCGACGTTTTGACACAAATTGACAATTTTTACCTTAAACATTAGTAATTATTCTTGCTGGTCTCCGATCATCAATATTTAAAAGTCCTCCAATATGAAAATACATTTTAGCAAGTTATATGTTATTTAAAAGACATATTATCCTGAACCCAAAACAATGTTTTCATAAAATCAACAAAGTAATCGTGTTTTAGCTTAAACCAAAAATGGTTGTTTTTAAATTTCTAAATAGATTGCAATAGATATCAGATTGACTTCTTGAAAAAAATATGCTGCACTTCTTACCGATTTATGGATGACCCGGAAGATGGCGCCTTTAAAATAAACAAATTAATTATTACTAGATAATTTTGACATAAACTGACAGCTAATACTAATAAACTCTTAATTATTTTCGCAAAGTTCCTAACTTTCTCTATAGCTAAAAGTTTTGTTAAGCTGTACAGTTTTATCGATGGTTTACCGCTTTTAATCTTGTTTTCTTTCCGAAAATGATTTTAATTAAGACGGAAGTTTAATAATTATTTTTTGTCTTAGCTTTTTAAGAATTTTTTGATTGGAGAGTTTTTATATAAAAATTATCGTCAGCTTTCCACACCTAATTTAACTGAAGAAGTTTAGTTCGGCCACTTTTAAAATAAGAACTCAATTTATTTAATTTATATACAGGGTGTCCGGAAAAATGTGTGAAATCTTTTGGATATGAAAAAAACTCGTGAAAGGAATATTACAAGTTCATATAAACTTTTTCCGTATAGGCCTCCTCTTCGGAGATATGGGCGCCCAAAGAGCTGCAATGAAATCAAGTATTTTAAACATAATTATTGAACAACCAAGTATATTTCAAGTCTTCTTTAATATGATGTATACCAGGTAAGACCTTTCAAATTGCTATACAAGAATGTGTTGCAAATTACTCACAGCTGCAGGGACGAACTAGCTATGACACTCATGACTCCAATTTTTTACGCCCTGTATGACAAGAACTTTGGACAAAAATTTTTAAATACCTTTAACTACTGACTAAAAATTAAGTACTCTTGATTCATGTCACTAATCCTAACCATTTTCGAAAAAACCTTATTTCATTTACAGTGTCATTCCCCTCATTTCTGTCACCATAGTTTCTAAGAAAGGGAAAATAATTGCTTAGTTAAAAACTACGTAAGAGGGTTCAACATAGGCTCCGTAACACTCGTGGTCACAACGAATTGAGGACTGCTGTACCCGCCACATTAACTCAGCTTTGTCCCTTATATGATCACAATGAAACGTGATTCTTCGTAGAAGTTCCTCTCTACTATCGACCGGGGAAGAATACATCAAAATTTTGAGGTGTCTCCACAGTTAAAAGTTCAACGGCATTAGGTCGGGAGATCGAGGAGGTCCGGCAATATGTCCTTCTCTACCTATTCAATGGTTTGGATACACATTATTCAGGTGCTCCTGCACAGCAACGCTGAAATGAGGTGGTGGTCCCTGGTGCATGTAGTATATGTCGGCGGGATTCAAGTGGTAAGTGCTCTACTAAATCGTGAAAAATGTCCTGGGGGAACTCCACACAAAGTTCTCTATTCAGTCGTGCCGGCAATACGAATAGTCCAGTAAAAAATTGCCAAAGATTCCTGCCCAGATATTAATTGATTGGAACTGATGTTGATGATGCGAAACAATACAAACAATACAACAATAGTTGTATGAGGATTTTCATCAGCCAATAGATGTGAATTGTGTAAATTTATGATACCATTTTTGGAAAACCCTGCTTCATCCGTGCACAGAATAGTGCTAATGATGTTTACATTATTTCGTTGCAGATCCAACAGCCAGTTTGAAAACTACATTGAGGAAAGCCTTCAGGAATCAGTTCTTGTAATTTCTTCAAAAGATATGGATATAACAGCTGTTCTTGGAGAACTTCATGTACTATTGTTTTCGACGTATTACACTGCGATGATAATTTTTGAGCGCTCGTTGAAGGAGTGTCATTTACAGCATTTAAAATATTTGCCTCTAATTACGGGCTACGTAATGTTCTTTCCCGACCAGCATCAGTTCTTTTCCCAAAATTTTCTAAAATTATCAAGAAATTGAATACTATTATCTTATTAAATGGTATCGCCTACCTACCATTTTCCCTGAGACGTTGGTCAACTCGTTGAAATGTTTTCTGATCTGGAAGAGTGCGATTAGGATATCTGTCGTGATATAACCTCCTGGCTTTTAGAGCATTGCAAGATGAAAAACCATACATCAGATACATATCTACTCGTACATACTCAATAAACGAGTAATCCATATTTCCAAATATTTCACAATTAATTTTACCATGAAATCCAAAAATCAGTATATTAATATCCAAGTCAAGAATCAATGTGTCAGCAAGGTGAAAGTTTACATATTCTGAAATGCAGGATATTTATTTCTTTCGTATCTAGTAATGTTTGCAACAATACTTTGTTCTTGGTGCCGATAAAATAAATCGCACATTTTTTGAGAACTTAGTTGGAACTGCAATTCACAGAATTAGACGTTCTTAACTAAAGCGGTAAACTCCAATTTTGGATCGATTTTTTTTATCATAAGGTTGAGGGTTGAACAATATATATATATATATATATATATATATATATATATATATATATATATATATATATATATATGTATATATATATATATATATATATATATATTTATGTGATGTAAATAAAACGACGTTTTTTCGAAACTTTCAAAGTCATATCAGGCGTAAAAAATATGGGGTCCTGCAGCTGCAGCTGTGAGTAATTCACAACACTTTCTTGGATTATAATTTGAATAGTCTTGCCTGGTATACATCATATTAAAAAAAATTGAAACATACCTGGTGATTCAATAATTATATGTAAAAATTTGGTTTCATTGTAGCTCGTATCACGTATTTCATTTATATCCAGGAGATCTTCCATATTTTCCCGGACACCATGTATAAAACTTCTGGCAGTGCAAATAAGCATAAGTTATCCGTAGATCAGATTTATTAATTATTACAATTGTTTCTCTAGAATTTAGTAAATATTAATTTCATCATAACACTAAAAAACCTGACCATTTCAATAAAATCTGATATTTAGTGAAAAATTTATATTAGGCTAAATTTTTGGTAGGAAAATAATGTCTAGATCAGAAGTTCATAATATCATATGACTAAACTGTCAAGTGAGTTTGTAAGCCTCGACATATCATTTATTTTATTATATACAATAGCAAATGTGAAATTACATAAAACCAGGGCTGACTCTTCAATCATTAATAACATAGCCCAGGTTTTATTACCTGCACTACATTGTAATCTATGTGAAACAAATATCAATAAATATTACATTGCCAAAAGGGTATATATATATATATATATATATATATATATATATATATATATATATATATATATATATATATATATATATATATACTTTTTTCTTTATTTTGTCTTTTCTTGGGTTTAGGTTCTTTATTTAACAAAAAATACAAACAAATGACGATTCGCCCTTTATTTAAGGCATTTTCAAAATTTTTGGTTTATATTCCTTCCTAAAAATATTTTTTATATAATTAAAAGATTCACACAAAAATATATCTACAATTTTAAAAAACAAACAAATATTTTAAAACAGTATTTGAATTTTTTTTTAAATATTTAATTTTACCGGTACACACCTTGACATTTTATTTATTAATTAATAATAAATTTCAACCTTTACATCGTCTAATTAGGTACTGATACATGGAATGTGAGTGTGTTTTATCTTTTTAATATATATTTTTATATTTTACAATGCACAAAAAAAAATCATACATTTAATTTTATATTTGAGAGGATATTCAATTTTTTTTGCTAATTAACACGATCGAATACTTAATATTTTTGTTTAAATTAGGCTGGTGCAAATGTCTTATATCCGTTCTGTCGTTAACAGTGTTTTTATCTTTTTTAAACACAGTCTAGAACAGTATAATAAAATTATATGGCTAAACATTTTTAAACATATTAACATTTGATATACACTGTCAAAAGAAAATGCATTAAATTTATAGTAAATGTGATGGAAGCAAATTTCATAAACGTTTATTAAATGCATTTAATGTAATGCATTAAATTTAATAATTTTTACACTAATCTAAATAAATTTATTTCCTTATATTTCATGTAATTATACATTAAATCTAAAATTTGATCATTAGTTTTTAAAGTGACTATGTACATTGAATATATAGCCAGTGTTCATTGAACTTTAGATATGTTATGACATATTTAATGCATAAATCTTAATATGATTTCAAGAAATTCTAAAACCACCAGGAAGAGGTAAGTGTAAGACATCTAGACTAGTTTCGAACTCGCTGGTTCCCGTCAGTGCGAGGCAGACATGTACACTTCACCATAAGAAAACTGAGTCATTTAAGCAACTTATATCATAGAAAATAAATAGTTCAATACAAGTTGCTCCATCTTCCGAAATCTCATGCAATGTATATTGGATAATAATGTAAATTCCTTTAGTATTAGGGTATATGTGAATTAATTTTAATTCACATAAGTTGATATAACTTTTCAGTTACTTTACTGAAATTTAAGATACCACTTAATAAAATTTAATGTACAATGAACTGATATTTCAATGAATTTGCTTTAATTGGAAAGTAAATGTAAATTATTCATGATTTAAAAAACAAAATCATTAAATTTAATGTAGAATATACATTAAATTAAGGTTTTTAACAGTGTATACAAAAAGAAGTAATCAACTGTGATCATAGGTATATCTTTGATAAATTAAATTACAGATATGCACATAATATGGGTTTTAATTATCAAAATTTTCGAAATTGCATTTATAAAGAATAACAGGAGTAAAAAAATATATCCTTTAAAGAAATCTTTTTTGTTTATTAATATTTTATCAACAACTTATTCGAGAAGTTCATTTGCAAGTTAAAATGGAAATATGATGACCTATAAAACCAGGATAAATTTTACTTTGTTAACAGCAGTCCATTGAAAAAATTACATCTGTTTTATGGAAATTATGCAGTTTTGTTCACTAGCTTGGATACAGCGTCAATTGATTATTCATGAATTGCGTATTAGGCATTTTATCCCGACAATGATGGTAGAGAAAAATTCTAAACACTAGAAGTTTGTGTTAATGCACAGGATTTGTGCGTACTTCTGAGTTACGGCTTAAGTTAAAATTAAAAACGAATACTTTCTAATCAAAACTTTCATGATTAATATTGTTGTTAAAAAAGCTGATATGTTAGCGTCTTATAAAGATATTCATTAACTAAAAATCTAAAGTTTGTTGTCCTGTTTTCATAATAAACATAAAAGTTTAGGAAAAATTTCAGTACAATAAAATAAAATAAAAATATAAGATGACATTTAAACGTTTAAAACCGCTTACCCTTAATTTACTAATATGGTCTAACTTTAAAACCATAGATTTAGAATATAATAGATTGAGCGTTCCCAATGCCGGGCGTTTGCATAGTGCGAGAGAGGAGGAAAGAGTAAAAGCCTTATTCTCTTTTCTTTTTTAATGAGCGGAGCATAAAACCACTTGATTCCCAAGCAAATATAATAATACATACTCCTTCTCCGAGGTAAATTTTATATAGTAGAAATATATAAATTTGAACACTGTGGATTGGCTCGGTGAAAGAGTTTTTTGTTCTTGCGCGGTCGACCCGGGTTCACATTTTTTTTAATGCTTTATATCGGTAAATATGTATTTATGAGAATCGACGAGGTTTGCTGACGAACCAAAAACTCTGTTACCAAGCCAATTCACTATATCAATTTGAAGTACATATATTTCTATTGTATAAGAATTGCTTCAGAGAGGGGGGTTTGAATATTTATGTTCACTTGAGAACCACGAAGTTCTATGCTCCGCTTATTAGAAAGAAAAGAGAATACTGTTTTCCCCTCTTCTTTCTCTATTTTTGGTTCTAGGTTCCGCCTATTAAAAGAAGACGAGATTACGGCTTTTATCTTCTTCCTCTCTTGCATTATGGGAACGGTCGATATTGAGATGCTTAATTTAAGAGGTGTGGCTATAAAATAACGAGACTTATGCTTCTACAGAAGAAGTATGGATGCGTGGGAGGCAAAAGACCGACAGCTGCGAGACGTCCTTTTTCGAATGTGGTGCCTCCCGTGTCTATAGAGAAATTAGTCTAGCTGTGGCCTTCAACTGTATAAAAGTGATTGTTATTACATGCCCATGACATGGTTAAGGCATTTCAAAGATGGCCGACAAGATGTTGAGGATGATTTACGTCCGGGTCGCCCATCCCCATCAAAATCGGATGAAAATACTGGAAAACCAGATCGGTCCATTCGTGCGATTTCTAAAACTGTAGAAATTGGCAAATAATGCGTAAAGCAAATTTTACATAACAACTTCACCCAGAGCTAAAAAAGCTCTAATAAGCAAATTAAGATTTAAAGCTATGAAGATGGTTTATTGATATTTATGGGATTGTGCACTTTGACTTCAGTTCGTTGAAGCTGTGAAAGAAAAAGCGGCACACGTCATAAAAGAGCTCAGAAAAGACGACTCCTAGCAGTATTTTGAATAAAGGAAAATTCGCATAGAGTGTTGTAGGGATACAGGAGGGATGTATATTGAACTAAATATGTATAAATTTAAAATAAAATGTTTTACAATATTAGTCTCGTAATTTGATAGTCATACCTCCTATTATATTCTAAATCGATGTTAAAATCTATTGAAATTGACAGCAGAGAGTTTAAACTGACAACTGACAATAAGTCAAGGAAATTTTGAACCTAAAAAATGCAAGGACAAAAAATAATTTTCCTTTATTATTAAACTGAAAAAAATGGAAAAATTTGATTATTTTTGGAATAGCTATTCTTAATTTCTAGGTTTTTATACTTAATATATCTCTATAAGGATTTACTTGTTGACATATTGAATATCAATTATAACAATATCACAAGCAAGACTACACTGGCCACTGGAAGATCAAAGTTCTATGGCAACTGGATCTGAAAGTCTTAAACCTTCTTAGTGAATCGGCTTCCAACTAATAATCAACTTCTGTTGTCGTTACTTTGCTAAATTCAGTTAGACTTGAGTCAGAACAGGTACTAATATATTTATTTTTGTTGTATTAAGCAGGCTAACTTAAATGCTGATCAAAATCCCAGATATGCTCAAAATTATTAGGAATACTTTCCATTTAATAGAAAATTATTAGGGCAAGTGACTTTTTAACCGATAATCATGTATGCATGTATGTGCGTAGAGTTGGAGGTCTGTATACTGCGACCTGGTAGATCTATTGTGCCCCCTAAATATATCAGGTCGCAACCGATGATCATGATAATTTACAAAGTTAAAGAGTAGTAGTTTATAATGCGTATTATTGCATGTGTCTTAGCTAATTATTACGAAACTTCTAATACCAGAACCTAGGTTGGTTCAAGTTAGTAGAATTTCACTAATCTATGTTAGGACAAATAAGACATGGCAATTAAATTCCAAAGATAATGTGTTTTTATCAACGCGTAAATGGAAATACATGGTAGCAGTAAAATCAAAAAAAAAATTGTAAATAATATATGGAATTTACTCTGTTGAATTCCAAATTGCAAAAAATTTATTTGTTGAATAGTTTTTTCAGTGTGTAGTTCAGTGTCAGTCCCAGGGTCAACAATAATTGAGAAATCACCGGAGATTTGGAGGACTGGAGCAGAGATAAATACTGCTGTGAGAGCCACCAAGGACAATTGGCAAACGGCAAAAAAGGTGATTATCTATGAAAAGATAGAATGGGCCATAAACTCATTTGAACCATATAAATCGCCGGGACTGGACGGGATTTATCCAGCAATGCTACAGCTGTTGATCAACAGACTTTGTTGCATATTAAAAAATACTCTAGCCCTAGGATATGTACCAAATGTTTGGAAATTAACCAGGGTAGTGTTTACTCGAAAACCTGAAAAACCCAACTATTCTACAGCAAAGGCATTCAGACCAATCAGTCTAATGTCGTTTATCTTTAAAACTCTCGAGAAGTTGTTGGACAGACATGTTAGAGACGAATTAATGGTAAACAGTCCATTTCATCAGAGCCAGCATGCATATAGAACCGGGAGATCTACAGAGACAGAGCTACACGACTTGGTTAGCAAGGTGGAAAACACTCTGGAAAATGGGGAAGTGCTTCTAGGAGCATTTCTAGATATAGAGGAGGCGTTTGACAACACGTCTTTTTAATCAATTATCACTTCAATAAGGAAAATCAACCTGGAAGAGATCTGTTGCAGGTGGATTGAAAATATGTTAAACGACAGGGTGATCTATACAGAACTTCTTGGAGAGTCGCTGATAGCACGGGTGACTGGGGGGTGTCTGCAGGGAGTGTCCTCTCCCCACTGCTTTGGAACCTAGTAATGGATGGGCTTTTGCGAACCCTGAGTAGGGAAGGTCACTCTGTACTTGGATATGTAGATGACTTGGTAATCTTAAGCCAAGGCAAATTTAATGCAACAGTAAGAGAGAGAATGCAGTGGGCTCTTAAAGTTGTAGAAAGATGATTAAGGCAGGAGGGACTCAATATAAGTCCCCAAAAGACTGTCCTAATCTCCTTCACAAAACGGAGAAGGATTGAGGATCTCGGTCCCATCATCCTCAAAGGAAACACAATACCACTTTCCAGAGAAGTAAAATATCTGAGGTGATTTTAGACTCCAGGCTGACCTGGAACAAGCAAGTGGAAAACATTACCAGAAAATCGGAAACAACTCTTATGACTGTTAAAAGATTATGTGGCAAAACATGGTACTTTGGTTATACACCAGTGCTGTGAGATCAGCCATCACTTACGCAGCCTTGGTCTGGTGGCCCAAGGTAATGCAGAGAACAACTATGACAAAGCTGAGTGGAATACAAAGGGTGGCCTTTTTGTGTATTACTGGGGTCATGAAATCAACCCCCACTTCGACAATGGAGTGCATTCTGGATCTGCCTCCGTTACACATAGTTATTCAGGCAGAGGCAAGAATGGGACTCCATCGACTAAATCACTTAACAGTAAAATCGCAAAGGACGTTGTCAGGACACAAAAACATATGTAAAAAAATCAGGAGCCCTGAGTTGGAAATGGACACAGACCATATGAACTCGAGTTACCGTTATAATATACCGTTTGAAGTCACAACAGAGGATCGAAGGGCAAGTAAAAGAGAAAAACGGGAAACATTCTCGAGTGCAAGTATCTGGTACACTGATGATTCAAAAACTAGTGAGGATACTGGATACCCAACAGTATTCCAGGCAGAAATATACGCAATCTTACGGTGCGCAGACGAGATAAACACGAGAGCTTACAAAAGGAAGCAAATCCTCAATTACTGTGACAGCCAGGCAGCCCTAAAAGCCCTCAAGGGCCAGAAGGTATCATCGAGGCTGGTTTGGGAATGTCAGAGTGAGCTGGAAATTTTGGCAAAAGACAACAGAGTTATGTTAAAGTGGGTACCAGGACACGAAGGCATACATGGAAATGATAAAGCTGACGAGCTGCCTAGAGCAGGGTCGGCATCTCAGTACATAGGTCCAGAACCGGCCTTTGGGGTGGCGTGGTGCGCGGCCCGGGAAGCAGTCAAAAAATGGATCAAAAGAGAACATAAAAACCACTGGATGACCAGACAGGGTTTAAACCACAGCAAGCTATTTATTGGGAATCCTGACCCGAAATTGGCAAGGAAATTACTACAAATGAGTAGGAACCAATTAAGGACTATTACGGGTATAATGACGGGACACATGGCCGTCAAAGTACATCTAAATAGAATAAATCTATATAACGGAAACCTCGGCTGCAGACTATGTGGATATGCCGAGGAAACGGTGAAGCATATCATATGTGACTGTGAGTCACTGGTGAGATTTAAACAACAAACACGGGTCAGTAAGTCTGGAACCGGGAGAAATAGTCACTCACTCCTTAGCAGGACTGTACACATTGAGCCAGGAGGCTAGGCTGACAGAGTAGCTGTAATGTCTAGGGTGAGCACAATAGGCCTACTCTGGCCGCAGTGCATCCGGCTTTAGGACGGACCCGGGAATATAATAAAAAAAAAGTTCAGTGTAATATATTTGTGGCGGCTCTAGGCCCCTCATACTCTTTTGTCAAAGATATTTTCTATACCTTTTCATTTTACTATTTGTTATATTTTGTTATCCTGTTGTATAGATTCAATATTCTTTATAGTTCATTTTACTACGCTGCACTGAAAACGTGATATTTCTTACTTTGCTAAAATAACCTATACTTTTTCGCACAATGTAAGAATTGTACCAATAAACTAATCGGGCCCTTTTACGGTCATTGATGGCTCGGAATTTCCTACTACTTGCAAGCAGATGTGTACTCGGGATTTCCAACTGCTTGCAACAAAATGTGTACGGTGTTGCCATTTAGGCGGAATTATTTACAAATTTCTGAATCGCAACTAATAGACCGCTGAAAAGTTGGATAACGTGACAACATCGTACGATACTAGTAAATTATAGGCAGATCCGTTTAAATACCCTCAACTTCCAAGTTAGAGGTCTATTCTATTCTCTATTCAACTCCTATTCTATTTCAATTCTATTCAATTCTATTCTGCTCTATACTATTCAATTCTATTCTGCTCTGTTCCATTCCTGATCTCTACTAGTCATACTCCGTTTACAGTGATTTCCGTTTTCAGTGCAAGCAACAACATAATAAACATTGTTAAACCATTTAAAACGCGTTGTTATTTCACACTTACACGCATACTAAAAATTATAAGTTTAGCGCACAACAAAACCGCTAAATATTCTTAGTTTGTTTGTATTATTCATTTTTGCAAATATACACTTTACACGTATGGGAACTTTTTTTATTTATTCGATTAGGTAAGTTTTAATTTAATTTAGAAGTAAGATTTTAAAATTATCAAATTATATATGAGTAATAACGTAACTTCTTCTAAAATTTCAAAAAATGTTAAAGGGAAAAAGTTACTTATTAACCACATTTCAAAGAGAAGAAGGTTCTAAATTCGTCCGTTATATATATATTTTTATGTGCGCTACACTGTGGGGAAAGATGAACCAAATTTGCATGGAACACAAATTTTGAAGAATCTGGATAAATTTTTTTAATTATTTAAGACAACGTATTCTAATGGTACACCTGAAAAATCTACGAACTCTAAACCAATGGATCCGCGAGTGCTCGAATCGGCTTTTAATATAACGAAATTTATTGAATTTAAGCAATCCTGTATAAAAACTTTTTATGTTAGTCATTTTTTGAATGTAATTTGGTTACTAATTGTTGTTCTAAATAACTGTTTTTGAGAAAAAATAAAATACAGCAATAAACTTTGAGATAATGTTCAGGTACTTGGAGAGAAAGCTTTATCAAAGTAGTGATTGACTCGTTCCTAAAAAATTTAAGAATTCAATGAAAACGATTAAATTAAAATTCTCGAAATTAAACTATTTTGCTCGATGAGGTATATCTATTTTCTGTTATTAGGAAATTTTCTCTTAGGTAAATTGTAAATTGTTTTAAAAATACAATACTATTGGGTGAAAGTAAAGAAATCACATGCTCATGTGCCTTTCGTCGCATTTAATACCAATGGTTGTTCTTCCTAAAACATTTGGAATGACTTTCTCTAAACGGTTGATATCGTAAAAAAGGCTTCATCTACAATTAGTTCCATAAAAACGCGCTGCTGGTTATTTGAATACCATATTTGGTGGAGCCTGTTTATTTGTAACGCCCAACACTCGGGGCTCTAAATGACTTCGCACTGTACATTAGTTGTGCGAAATCTATTAGACATGTTCGTAATGAGCGTGAAATAGTACAAGATATTTGAAGCCATTTATCTGTGTAGAAACAAAAGGTGGCCCAAATAAGATTTATACTGCTGCTACAAAATGTGTAAAAAAATCTGTACCTTTTGTGAGTATGTGAGAGTATAATTAAACAAATGTCGATGATCTTCCAGATTTCAGCTTAACAAGTTTAAATACAAAAAATCAAGATAAGGTTCAAACATATCTTAATCTGCGACATGGACAAAGTATTTTAGCTCAAAGGGAATACAAGTTCGTTTAAATACTATTCGATAACGATATGACGAAAATGGCATTAAATACAGAGCGAGGCAAAATCTCCTATTTTCTGTAAAGCACATAAAAGAGCGTTTAGTCTGGGCAAAAGAGAACATTGATAAAGATTGATCAAATAATATTATTACTGACGAGTCTTCATTTTCGGTTAGAAAATTCTATTAAGAAACTTTGATTTACTGTGCGACACAGAATTATCTAAAAAACAATTAATCCTCAGCGAGCATAAAAATAATTTATGAAAAGATTTAATAAAGTCCGCTGAATGCTGCTTTCTACCTGATTATGACTCATGGATATTACAAGAAGATATTAATCTGAAACACCATAGTTAACTTTTTTACGAGTGGAAAAGAGAAAAAGGCATTACTAACAGAAATGGCTTGACTATTACACATATATTTACCAGCTGACACATCGGTGTAGCAAATGCCGACATAACAACTAATAAAATCCGTCATATTGTAATGAACTTTGTAGCGTTTTACATTTTTTAGTATTAATTCGTGTTTGTAGTTTGTAGGGTTTTAGGTTTATTTTTCATAATTTATTTAATTCATTTTACCTGTTGTTGAGATAATATTTCTAATGATCAATAGAAGTTAAAAATGTTAGTTATAAATAAAGGTGGAGATAAAACAAAATTGCAAATTGCTTATCGTAATTGGGATCTTTACGAACTGCCGGCATTGCGCCAAACTTTATCTGAATTTGGGCATTGCGCGCATGTACAGATCTGGAAGACTCACAGTATTTGATAGTCAGATTCTTGGTGAGTAAAAGAAAAGGGGAGGATTTCACATAATTTATTACGGCCCATAGTTTCCACATGAATGATGGAACTTGGATGTTTCAAAGATGCAATATGCTGGGGAATACTATACCTACGAAGATTTTCACAACAGCTACTACTGACAGTCTACATAGATAATCCACTTTTCGTTATCGACTGCAACCAAAATCTATTAGCTTATCCACGGCCAATGTAAAAATGGAGTAGATGAAAATTATATTGAAAATATATGAGGTTTAATCAAAGTTCAATTTAGTAAAAAAAAACATATATGCGCTCTAAAGCAACCAAGTGTAGAAATACGCAGAATATGGAAAAATGTATCAATAGCTTATGAGAAGAACTTGATTAGCTGCATGTTTCCGTGATGCAAGTCAGTTGCGACTCAACTTTATATTAAGATAATTCAGTCTTAAACTAAAAGTTAGTGTAGAAAAACGTAACTCTTTTACTTTTACTTTCATCTTTTATCTTCAGATTTTTATGGAACAAATTGTACAAAACTTGATAATGTAGTCAAATCAGGAGACCTAGGCAGCTAATATAGGTATTAGAAACGTCCCCTGACTTGAATTATAAATTGAAACACTATCACATTGCTCCACAATTCTCAAATCTGGAGCCTTATTATGAAGTACTTTAGTTCTGCCGTTATTTAGAAAATGTTAGTTGCCTTAAAAATTTACATCTTCCCTAAATAAGTAAAGTTCACTTATTTAATTATATAAAATATCAAAAAAGATTATTTTAACTGAATACTCATCACGACAATTTGTTGTCAAATTTGCATTTTTCTTTGTTTACTTATTAAAATTTTGAGAACATATTTCGCTCAAAATTTTATCTTTCTCTGTATATGTTCATTCAATAAAATTAGTATATTAAAAAAAAACGTTTATGCTAAAAAAAAACGTTTTTAGATTTCTGCTATGAACATTTTAAATCTTTTTACCTCCCATTTATCAAACTTCTATAACAAAGATCAATTATTAATAAAAAAAAAACAAGGGACACAATTATGCCACGCAATGCTAACGGTTCAGTTTTATGCGAGTTCAATGTAGTTTATTAAAGTTTTCCGCTTTTTATGACCCTTTTTGTAGCTGACTGTAGTCATCGCATAACGCCAGTCAGCATGTAAAAATGAAAATATTACTGCTCATTTTCAACTTATACCTAAAATATTTTAGCAATACTAGGACTAGGATTATATTACGTTATATTACAGAAAAATAATATAGATAACTTTCAGTGGTGTTGCTTCTATTTAAATTAAACAAGTTTCTATAAACCTGGATTTTGGAATATTTTATTTCATGCACTGAAGGAAATAAATCCACATATAAGATATACTAAGTAGCACCTAGGTACGAATGAATCAATAAAAAGTGGTGGCGATACTAGATCATCGATGTCTAGGACTCCATTGGGCCCTTTACATCCCACCACAGCTGCAGGTTATTCGAGAGCGATCGCCTTTGCGAATCCAAGCCGCCTCGTTAGTTGAACTTGTCTAACGGCTTCCGGTAACGAAACTGTATCTCTGGAATATCACCATCTGCATATCGGGTCGTTTTCGACACCGATTCTATGATGATGGCTACTGAGGGGATAATGTCTTATCAACAGTCCCACCACAATTCGCAGCTCTTTCCTTCTCAAAGAGAGAAGCTCCTTAGTACGCCGTGCACTAGGCCCAGTTATACGTTCCTTAGCACACCTCATTCCAGGAGCTCCTTTCGATGATTCAATAAATTCGCTTTCTGGCAAAAATTTTAATTCCCTTTTGCCAATAGCAACTGGGACAGGTAATATGGTATAATCGCCGAATCCAACTTTGCCAGACGGCCTGCTTTCTCATTCCCGTATATGCCCGAGTAACCCGGGACCCATACGAGTATGACTGTGCAGCCTTTCCTTGTCATACCATTTAGTACATCCTTGCACTCAAACACCAATCGTGAAGTTACGACACTAAACTTCAGTGCCAATATCGCAGCCTTACTGTCTGAGCATATACTTATTACTCTCTTCCTATTTGTGTCTCTCTCACAGAGATCGGCACACTGCAGCATAGCATAAATTTCCGCTGTGAAAATTTTCGCACATTGTCCGATACGGTAGTACTCTCTGACTCCTGTGCTCCTGCCGAATACTCCGGCTCCAGCTCTTTCATCTTGTCAATATCCATCAGTATACCAGCAGGATCCATTTTTCGGAAGATTTTGTTCTCCCTCCCAATCCTCTCTACTTGGCAGAAATATTTCCAGGAAAAGGATGGGTTTTAAAAGCGGCGTCATGTAATCTGTCCGTATGGGGAGTGATGAACACCTCCCCACCGCGCTTTCCTAGACACCTGAGTAGCCGCCCGTTCCAATTTCGAGATGTCTCAGTTAACCGAGACGATAAATAGTCTTCAGGGCCTCGTTCTCTATGTATAAATGAAGAGGAGGCAGTTTCACCAGGACTCCCAGAGCCCTGGTTGGAGCAATCCTCATAGCACTCAATATTCCAACAGCCATTCTCTGAACTTTGTCAAGTTGAAGAATGTGTTTGCGCTTTGTTGTACTACGCCACCATACAATAGCGGCGTACGTTATTACGGGGCAGATTACCATAGTGTATATCCAAAATAGCACTTTAGGTGTCAGTCCCCATGTACACCCAAACGCTCGTTTATAAGCCCAGAAAGCACAGATGACTTTCTTGGTTCAAGCCTCAATATGATCGTTCCTGCTCAGTCGTGAGTTTAGAATTACTCCCAGGTATTTAACTGTCCGCTTAAGTTGAGGAGTCCCTCCCACCAATGTAATTATGGGAAGTCTACCCATTTTCCTCTTTTTTGTAAAAGTACCAACTTGGTCTTGTCCTGATTTATTCCGAGTCCCTCCCTACGGACCATCGTTCCGTGATCCGGAGGGCCCACATCATTGGCCCCTCCAGGTCCCAGACATGGTGACCAGGGCACATAATGACTAGGTCATCAGCATAGCTAAAGTTACCCGATTAAGAAATGTGATAATTTGTAATTCAATATCTGAGGAGGTTAAAGGATGGCTTTTTTTTATTTTGAACTAGTTTTCGTAACTTAAAAATCACTTTTAGATTAATAAGTATGCATACCTTAACCTTGTTAATCAGAAAATAAAAATGGAAGAGTTTTTCTAAATGGCATCTAGAGAGCGGCTAGAGGCTAGAGGTGAAATTATTAAACTCCTCGTTACAAAGTTGACATGCAACTGTTTTAGCATTTTTCTAAATTTAACTTTCTTTTAGGTTAAAGCGAAGAAGTTAAGTTTTCATAATAATATCCACATCTGCAAATGCTCAAAGATAGACGTATTAGTTTCAAGATTGTGATATCTATAAGAGAATAGTATTTATGACGTTTATATTTATTACTGGCTACCACCCACAACTTCATCCGCGTGAAACTTGGAAAATAAATTAAGTTGAGTTATGAGTGTTGTCTATTATTATCTAATCGGCACAGTTTTTCATTATTTACAACAAATTGAATTATTACAAACAATATTTATTAGTAAAAATTAATATAAGAATCTTAATCTTGATCAAATCCAGTGACGATCTCTCTACCTTACCGATATCAACAATTTTTTATTGTTCATAACAAATTAAATTCTTATGAACAATATTTAACTGTTCATATCAATGCAAAATCGTTCACAATTTGCAATGTTCCAGCAATGTTTATCGTATCTAGTGATAATCTTCTCAATATAATCGGTAGAAACAATTTTCCATTGCCCACAACAAATTGAATTATTATAAATAGTTTAATCGGTTTAATCGGCGTAACTAGTAAAATAACCTCTTACAATCATCTTCCGTCAGTCTTAACCATATCAAGTCATGATCTCTTTCACGTTATCGGTAGAAACTATTTTTAATTGTTCATAACAATATTGAATTGTCAAAACTTATGAACAACCATTTACAGCCATATTTCGGATATATATTTAGTGATAATGTTTTTCATCTAATCGGTAGAAACTATTTTTAATTGTTCATAATAAATACAATTGCTATAAACATTGTCGAATCCAATGATAAACTCTCAACAATCAATTTCCAGTCATATTGATAAGCTCCAGTGATTATTTCTTTCATCTTATCGATGAAAGTGAATTTTAAATTGTTTATAATAAATACCATATAAACTTCTATTCATGTCTGCAAAGCTTCATAAAAATCGATTCAGCCATTTTGAATATTATCCCGTAAAAAGAGATAGGCAGAAACTTCAATTTTATTTACAGTATGGAGTCAAAAGGTATATTTAAGAGTAGACATTTTAAACAGATAGATACACACCGTCTAAATAAATGCGTAAGAATGACTCCATTCGTGAATATCTTCTACATAAACGGCATAAATATGAAAGTAACTTTGTTGACTAAATTAATTTTGTATTTATTTCACGTTATTCTACCAATTAAAGAAAGTAAAAAAAAAAGTAAAATTAATTTATCTTGGCTCACAGATACTGTTTTAAAAGTAAAGCTTATAATAATTTTAATAATTAAGAAAGAATTAACTAATTATCTAATAAAAGAAAAAAAAGGTACATGAAATTTTGTTTAAATACATACAGACACGGTGGTAAAACATTGTGGAAAACAATTTCTTATTTGGATGTACAGAGTGTCCGGTAAGTACTTTCTTATTTCTCAAGAGCATACAGGAGAGGTCAAACTAATACTACGTTGTCGGAGAAAAAAAATTCTAAAGTGCCTCTTAACGGATATACAGATTTCTAAAGGGAATCTCAGCTATTTACCTTATTGACTTTAAGTTTTGAAGCGACTTGTATAATTTAATTAAATTTTAATGTTTTATAGAGGCCATAAAGACTCATTAAACCATACTACAGTAGATGTTTTAGATCCTCAAAGAAGTCAGCAATGGACTTGCAATCACACTTGTTCGGCCTAATTTTTGACAGATGTCATTTTATAGAGCTGAAAACTGATTTCTTAAATAATTTGTTCATTCCTCAAAAGGTATTCTTAATTTATTTCGATAAAACTGAAGGTTTTCGAGATAAATCGGTTTATGTGCAAAAAACTCAAAAGTTACTAAAGCTAAACAGAAACAGATGCAAATAAAAAACGCAGGGTGTGCTGATCTGCTTTAATTTATGTGGAACTGCTGTCTCACTCACAAGGGAAGATGTTATGCTAAAAGATTTTCAGCTCAAACATTGTCAGGTCTAGAAATCTTTCAAAGGGTTGATCAGAGCTCAATTAACTTACAATGTTATTAAAATGCAAAAATATAGAAAACGTTTAAATGTTATTTTGGCAAATGTTCAATATGGGCTCCACGTAGTTCAACACATTTTCTTATTTTTCAAATATTTTCCAGCTGCACTGGAAATAACAATCCGGCATTATTACAGAATTCGTTAGAATGCTGTGCTATTCTCGCTAGTAGTTCTTCTCTAGTATGTACTTGTGTTGAATAAACTAATTCTTTTAGATGTCTTCAGAAGTAAAGGTCTAAGGAATTTAGGTCTGGATCCATGGTGGCCATAAAACAGGCCCACCTTGACTTATCCATCGGGGGCCAAAAATATTAGTTAAGTGTTGACTGACTACACGGTTAAAATGAGGTGAAGCACCATCGTGCATGTAACACATTTGCACTCTTCTATCGTCTTCCAATAAATTATTTAAAATTTGCTGCAAAAATTTTAAATAAATCTCACCATTGAGTCTTCCTTCCAAGACAAATGGACCTAAAATGTTATTTCTGATTATACCAGCCCACATATTTACAATAAACCTTTGTTGATGTTTGTTTATAGCGTGCGGGTTTTCATCAGCCCAATTATGTGAGTTTATTATGCCATCTCTTGTAAAACCGGCGTCATCAATAAACAAAATAAGGTAAGATAAATTTAGATTTACGTTATGTTGCTTTATAAACCAGTTAGAGTATTGAAATCCTGCGGTATGATCATCCGGAGACATTGCGTGTACTGTTCCAACGTGATACGGGTGAAGTAACTGTTCTGTTAGAGTTTCATATAAAATTCCTTTTGTAAAATTGTTTTGTGTCGGATTTCCCTGATGCCGTTTGAAGGGTTGTCAGCAATATCCTTCAAATTTTTTTCTTCTACGTGAGTGTCCCGTGTTTTCCTAGGAGGGCCCTCACTGCCACGTCACGGCAAAAATGACCCTCAATAAAACGTGTAAAAAATTAATTAGTTAACTCTAATCATTATTTTCCAATCATTTTTTACCTGTTTTCCTTAGGCTTCGACCAACCCTTTAAAAAGTTCTTGGACTTGGCAATATTCGAGCTGGAAATCTTTCAGTATAAAGTCTTCTTGCCTTCAAAGAATTTGACAGGGCTTCATCATTAATTAAATGCATATCAGCATACTCTGCGTCAGAATGTTCTTCCATTTTCTAAAATTATGTTTACATGAAGGCGGTTTTGACAAGTTCCGTCAATAGTAATACATTATGTAGTTATTAACAATAACAATCTGACTTTAACCTGTTTGTGTTTAGCATTAATAAATTTTGAGTATTTAGCATAAAAACCGATTTATCTCAAAAATCGCCACTTAAATCGAAATAAATTAAGTGTACCTTTTTTGAAGAGGAATGATCAAAGTATTTAAAACATCAATTCTCAGCTCTGTAAAATGACACCTGTCAAAAATTAAGCCCAACGAGTGTGCCTGCAAGTCCGTTCTTGACTTCTCTGATGATCTAAAACGTCTCTATCTAAAATTTCATTAAATTACACAAGTTGCTTCAAAACTTAAGGTAAATCGCTGGGTACCATTTTAAGGCTTTGTACTTCTGTTAGGGAGTACATTAGGAACTTTTTTTGTATGACAAAGTAGGGTTATTTTGACCTTGTATCCTTCCGAGGATTTACCAGACACCCTGTGTATATTAAAAAATCTCCAAATTATTTGCCTAATAATATAAATAAACCGGATGAAATTAACAATGTTTTTTGAAATTTTCTGATTTACCATACCAGATCAAAATATTTTGAAATATTACTTACCGATATTGAAAACTAATTTTGAAATATTTTCTTTTCCATTGATAAATGAAAATATTGTATATGGGTATTTTTTGGAAGTAAAATCCTAAGCTTTGGGTTACGATGGATTAATTATTGACATGCTTGTTATGTTGCCATATATTTTACCTTACCTTGTTGATATATTTAACAGTTGTCCTTTAGGCAACTCTTTTCAGAATTCTTGGAAAATATCAAATGTTCTTTTACTTCCAAAAAATACTGAGGCAAGTAGTGGTAGTGACCTTAAATCAATGTCAATATTGTCACTATTATCCAAGGTCAGAGAAAATTGAGGCAAATCAAATAATAGAACATATTGGGAACTTTAAAATCTTACCATAAGGACAATATATATTTCGACAGGGGTACAGTTGCGCCACTTGTCTTCTTGATGTTGTTAATGAGATAATAAAAAATATAGTATCTGGTAACTGTTTTGCTTTATTACTCTTTTACTGTTCAAGAGCTTTTGATAAAATCAATTCTAAAATTGTATTTGTAATATTCCACCAAATTGGCTTTTCAAAAAAATTCCATTCAATTAATAGAGAGGTATCCGACTGATCGGTATCAATTTGGGGAAACCACCATGGAATTTTCTGAAATAGACAGAATGCATTGTGAAGTACCCTAGGGTTCTGGTTTGGGACCTCTACTGTTTTGTATTTATACATTTAATATTGTCAACTGTCTAAAATTTTATATATCGTTACTATGTGTAGATAATAGTCTGTTATTCTAGTCATTTGGCCCAATAAAGTTACATAGTACTAGTATGATTATTAATAATAATGTGTAGGGCTTAGTCTAGTATTTGAATAAACCTCGATTATCTACAAATCCTTGGAAATCACAAATTCTTATTTTTGGAAAAAATTAAAAGAAACTGCAAGTAATATTAAAAGTTTTATTAATAATATTGAGATATTGTGTACTGACGTTGTGCATAACCTAGGTCTGGAGTTTGATCTGCGTTTTGTGTTGGTAAATGTATGGGAACAAACATATAAAAATGTTGTATCCCCACCAACATGTCTTATCAGAGAATCTAAAACTAAAGCTTAGAAATGCTTTGACTCTTTCTCATTTTAATTTGTCTGACGCCGTTTGTAAGCCTTGTCTAAATAAAATGGATGTGGGTGAAATTCAAAAAGCCCAAATAACATATATACTCTTCATTTATGGCGTAGGAAAATTTGAACCAGTGTCTCATAGACTCAGCATAGCGAGGTGATATGAAGTTCCGACAAAGGTTGCATGCAGCTTGTATTATTCCATTATATTATTTAAACAACCCCCGTACCTTTAAAATTAAATTAAATTCCGTCCGGATGTTCATAAGTTGAGTCTCAGGTTTCGGGTGTTGTATCACATGGAATTGCTTTCTAAGAAAAATGTTTAACTTTTATTATTTATTCCTTGTATAATAAAATTTCGCCTTCTTTTAAAATACTCTAAGCTGTCAAATTTCAAGAAGTTGTATTTTTGAAGACTAAATCTATAAGTTAATTACCTTTAGATATAAAAATTTAGTAATTCTCCCCACTATTTTTTTAAATGATTTTTATAAAGATTTTTTTGAATCTGGAGTTTTTCATATTGAATTTAACTTTTTTGCTTGTCTTGCAATGTCGAAGATTGTATAAGCATTACTGCCTTTTGTTCCACTTTTGTAGTATTGGTCGAAATATCTTTAGCCCAAAATATATTTGTGACTAAATGTACGATCTTTGGCTATTACAAATAAACTATTATTTTTTTATTATATGTTATGACCTTGGTCATAAAATGATCACACTTAAAATGAAATTCATATTTTGATTTTAAAAAAGTATTGACATTAACTTTAAGAAAATCAATTTCTACTCGCAATTTTTTTGCGTTTTTGAGTTTAATAAATAATAAATGAAAAATCTATTTAGAAATATAAAAAATAGTTAAAAAAAAAACAAATATTAATCAAATTGCAATTTTACTATTATATACTTACAGGCATATACATGTAAATTTAATGTCCATTCTACATTAAATTTAATGATTTTGTACCAAAAATCGTGAATATTTTACATTTACTCTGAATTTAAAGCAATTTATTGAAATATCAGTTTGTTGTATATTAAATTTGATTAAATAGTATCTTAAATTTCAATAAAGTAACTGAAAAATATTTCAACTTCTGTACATAAATCCTATTAATAAAGGAATTTGCAGTAATGTTCAATATACATTGCATGGGAATCCGAGCCAGGGCACAACTTGTATTTAACTTTCTGTTTAGTATGATATAAGTTGGATAAAGGACTCAATTTTCTTATGTTGAGGTATATATGTCTGCCCCGTACTATCAGGAGCCAATGAGTTCGAAACCAATCTAGATGGCGGTCACTACCTATAGGAAAAAATCCACCTTTTCCCGGTAATTTCAGAATTTTTTAAACTCATATTAATTTTGGTGTATTAAATATGTGATAACATATTTCAAATTCAATAAATACTGGATGCATATTTAATATAGATAGTCACCTTAAAAAATAATGATCATACTTTAAATTTAATGGGACAAATTAATTTAGATTAATGTAAATTATTAAATTAATTGAATTACATTAAATTTATTTAATAAATTATTGTGATATTTGCTTCCAGTACACTTACATTAAATTTAATGCAGTTCTTTTTCACAGTGTATGCAGCTTAAGCCTAGGTAATTGAACGGTACTCAGAAGGAAAAACTAGAGTTAACGATCTTAATAGATACTGCCGTATGGGAGACTGGCATACATTTCTTCATGCTGAATGCAAAATTCATATTTGAATAAAAATTTAAAATACTTTAACAAATATGTTTCCGAAAAATGTGTTTCCTTATTTTCCACTTTTTAACCCACTGCCGATTCGAGTTCAAAATTCATATCGGCCTGTAATATTAGCTGTAATGTCAAATGCTTTTTAAAATTTACGCCAAACTAATACCTGACAAAATGTGATCCGCATAAACAGATTAAAAATAGTTTTTTTTGTAATTTCGTTTAGAAATAATTTGGCGCCGACTTTCAATTTCATATAAGATTTTATAGTTATTGTCCACTTTTTAGCACACTTTTCGAAGTCGGTTCATTTTTTTTATAAAAATTTTATTTTCCGATTTTTAGTTTTGAATTCATTATGATATTCATAAATTATTTGAAGTAAGTATTAATCGAGATTAGTGTAACTCGTAAGGACTCCAAGGTGGCAAAAAAGTACCCGTTTTATCCAAAGTTATAAATACCAGTGAAATTATGTCAAGCAAATATTTAGTCTGTCATAGTAAATCCACTATTTTAAATTTCAAATTAATTTTATATTAGTAATATTGGCCTCAAAATCTTCCAATATCGATATTTAAAGTACTTGAGATGTAAATTTCTTAGCCTGATATATTTTATACTACATGTTGATTTTATATACGCCCCAAAACCCCACAATATTAATTTTAGACAAAATAAACAAATAAAAAATTTTCACTTCCTCTTATTGTATCTTATCAACCTAATAGTTGTAAAAAATTAACTTCATATTCGTAATATATGACCCCGATTTTCAACCTACCATATTGGATCCGCCATATTTCATTTCAAAAAAATAATTTTAATGTCTTAATCTAATCTAAATCTAAACCTTCTAAAGCCCCTTAATACCAATTTTGGATGAAATTCGAAAATTTAAAATTTCCAGATCGTCACATTACATCTGACATATTAGATATTCTTAAAATAATTTTATTTATTTTTTTTTAAATAATTTTGGATTCATAATGTGCAATCCTAAAAACTCCCCTATACCTATTTGGAATAAAATCGGACAAAATTAATGTTTTATCCGCCATATTGAATTGTTTAAAAATAATTTTAGATTCGTTATGTGCGACCCCAAAAACTTCCTTTTACTAATTTTCGAGAAAATCGGACAAAATTGGGTTTTTTCGTCGGCCACATTGGATCTGCCATATTGAATTTTCTAAAAATAATTTTAGATTCGTATGTGCGTCTCTGAAAACTCCCATATGCCAATTTTGGAGAAAATTGGACAAAATTGATTTTTTTGTCCGCCATATTGTCAGCACCATCTTGGATTTAACTGCACCAATTTCATCCAAACACCACAGTAACTTCCTGAATATAACGTGAAAGTTTCATTCGAATCGGTGCCGCCGTTCCGGAGTAATCGGTGTACATATATAAAAAAAATATATAAATATATACTCGACGAATTGACGAATTTAGAAGTTGGTTAAAAAAGGTAGTTACTGATGAACATAGGGACAGACAGGTATTGAGGTGATTTAATAAGTATCCTGATTTCCAGTATTAGGTATGAAATAATAAAAATTCCATGCTCAATTTTATTCTAACTTTTTTAGACTGCAAAGATCATAATGTAATTGTAATATTACACGGAAATTCAGTATAATGGTAACGTTTCATTTTTATATGTACCCGCTGTAGTTGAATAAATTTTTGTGTCTAATAAAATGTTTTGGGTCCAGTGAAGTCATTATAATGTAAGACGTAAATCAACTTAGAACTAAACATAAAAACTGTTTATAAGTAGAAATTCTTGATCATTTTCATTCATTCATTCATATCAGCCCGTTTTCATCCACTCCTGAATGTAGGCCTCTTCCACATTTTTCCATTTCTGTCGGTCCGTAGTGATCCCCATCCAGTTTTTTCCCGCAATTTTCTGGATGTCGTCACGTCATCTCTTTTGGGACCTGCCAACACTTCTCTTGTTCTCTTTTGGCCGCCATGCTGTTATCTTGTATGTCCATCTGTCTATGTCATGTCTTGCGATATGTCCAGCCCATCTCCATTTTAGCTGCGCTACTTGTTTGCTCACATCTGTTATTTTCGTTCTTCTTCTGATTTCTTCATTTGGAACTCTATCTCGTAAACTAATTCCCAGCATAGCTCTTTCCATTGCTCGTTGTGTAACCCGAAGCCTATTAATGGCTTTACATGTTAGGGAGGTTGTTTCAATACCATAAGTAAGAACTGGTAGGATGCACGACTCGTAGACTTTTCTCTTCAGACTTATGGGGGTGTTACTGGATTTAAGAATGAATCTGAGTTTGCCAAAAGCTGCCCAGCTGAGACTTATTCTTCTAGGAATTTCAGCCGATTGGTTTTCCTTCCCTATTTGTATAATTCTTATGAAATTTTGTTAATTAGTTAGAAAATTCCCTTCACAAGTGCGTCATTAAAAATATTCTCTATATTGTGTAAACAGTAAAATGTTTTAACTTTTCTATAGTGGAGAGAAATTATTAATAAGAACAATATATAGTAAAATTATGCCATGCAATGGAAGCGTTTCAAATGTATGCGTGTCCAATGTGTTTTATGAAAGTGTTTCTGTTTTTATGATACTTTTTTGCGGCTTACTGCAGTCACTGCACAGTACATAAAATTAAAACATAATGCTGGCAATAAAGAGCATACCCTATTTTGCTTTATTGAAGTATATACGGATGTTATAATGTGGAAAAAACTAAACATATGCAATAAAAGTTATAAAATTGTCGGGACTGAAGATGTTGCAAATTATTTTATTTGGCTGTTTTATGAATTATACTTTCATATATTATATTTATTTTAAATCTCTTTTCTACTTGTTTGCATAATTTTAATTCGAATCTTTTTAGGAATAATTATATTTGATATCAAATGGGCAGAAAAAGTTTGCAATTAAACCTATGTAATTCTTAATTCTAAAATTGTTGGTTTTCGTTACGTACATTTTGTCATTTAACTTACCTAAGAATATTTTATTAACATTCTATATGTTTTTTAACGTCCTCTAATAAAATCATATATCAAAACTACAATAGATTTGTCTATTTTTAACCGACTTCTAAAAGAAGGATTTTCTCAATTTGTCGAGTATGTATGCTTTTTTATATATGTACACAGATAACTCCGAAACGGCGACTGATTTGAATGAAATTTTTCACGTTATGTTCAGAAAGTTGCTGCGGTGGTCCCATATTTTTTTGGACAGTAATATCCAAGACGGCGCTCAAAATACGGCGTCAAAAAAAATAAATTTTGTCTGATTTTCTCCAAAATTGGTATGGGGGAATTTTTTGGGTCGTGCACAATGAATCTAAAATTATTTTTGGAAATAATTCTATATGGCGGATCCAATATGGCGGACGAAAAAATCAATTTTGTCCGATATCCTTCAAAATTGGCACGGGAGAATTTTCGGGGTCGCACCTGACGAATCTGAAATTATTTTTTAAAAATTCAATATAGCGGAACCAAGATGGCAGATTAAAGATTCTACATTTCCTAATTTTATCTAAAATCAGAATTGGAGTATTTTTGTTAGTGTTAATTATGAATTTAAAATATTTTTTGAAAAACTCGATCTGACAAACTCAATATGGTGTCCTAAAAATTTTACATTTTTCGATTTTTACATTTTTCGATTTTCTCCTAAACTGATATTGGGGGTTTTGAGGATGTAAATTATGAATTTAAAAGTATTTTTTTCAGGATTCAATATGGCAAATCCAAGATAGCCGACTAAAAATTTTACATTTTTCGATTTTGTTCAAAGGTGGGACTGAATCGTTTTTGAGGATGTAAATAGCGAATATAAGTCTAGAAATTTTAAATTTCCGGATTTCATCCAAAATTGGTACCAAGGGGCTTTGAACGGTTTAGATTTAGATTAGATTAAGACTCAAAGTATATATTTTTTTTTTAAATTCAATATAGCGGATGCAATATGGTAAGTTGAAAATTTTACCTTATTCGCATTTTTTCAGATTTGGTATTAGAGGGTTTTTGGGGTTTTGTATTACGTATACGTATGAAGTTAATTCTTTAAAACTATTAAGTTAATAAGATATAATATGAAGGACAAAAATTTTACGTATTCCGATTTTGTCTAAAATTGATATTGTGGAGTTCTTGAGGCGTATACAAACTCAACATGCAGTATAAAATATATCGAGCTAAGAAATTTACATCTCAGTTTCTTTAAACATCAATATTTAAAGGTTTTGGGGCCTATATTACCCAGCTAGAATTAATTTGATATTAAAGATAGTGGATTTACTATAACAGACTAAATATTTCTTTGACACAATTTTATTGGTATTTCGAAAACTCTAAGAACAAAAGAATATTTAGGGGTTCATTTTAGGGTAATTAACAACACCGCGAGGTACACTAATTTCGATTAGTACTTAGTTCAAATAATTTATGGATATCATAATGAACTCTAAAATTAAAAATAGAAAAATAAAATTTTTATAAAAAAATTGAACCGACTTCTAAAAGTGCGCTAAGAAATTAAATAACTATAAATTTTTATATGAAATTGAACTTTTTGAAGTCGGCGCCAAATTATTTGTAAATGAAATAAAGGACTACTATTATATACAAATTTTGGTAAGGAAGCAATTACAAATAAAGTATTTTTAATCTGTTTATGCAAATCACATTTTGTCAGGTATTAGTTTGACGCCGATTTCAAAAAGTTCAATTTTATAGATAAATTTATAGTTTTTTTTTCACTTTTTAGCGCACTTTCAGAAGTCGCTTCAATTTTTTTATAAAAATTTTATTTATCATTGACATCATTTTTTCAGTCCGTTAGATATGTAGAGGTAAAAATAATCCAAAATTGTAGACTTTCATTTTTAATAGGTCACATAGAATTTTCACGATATAATTATATATTTCCTATAGAAAACAGAAACCCCATATATATTGGAAATAAAATTTAAAAAAAAACTAATAGACTTCTAAAAAGACGATAACAGCGAAAAATAACAATATAAATTTTTATATGAAATTGAACCTTTTAAAGTTGACGCTTTAGGCAGTCATATATATTTAAATAGGTAGTTAAGTAACCGATATTTGATGAGCATTAACTATTTGGAACCAGTAACAATATACTGGCCCATGTCTATGCCGCCTCTAATCAAGTTTTCGTAAGGAAATTGTGGCGAGCAACCGCAATCACAACGAATGCTCTCCATCTTGAAAGTAACATTCTTTAATAAATAAACTCTTTTTGCGGTCGCCTAGTGATCTGTTTGAAAAAGAATTTACAAAATTTGATTGATAATATACACAAAATTTTCAAAATGAATAGGGAGTGATAGTACACGCAATATTATTTAATAATGTTAACATAAATTAATCAATAAAGATTTATAACATAACCTGAAAAAGAAAAAATGAAACTATTTTAGGATTACTGATGAGTGCGTATATCCATTACAGCTTCTTTTCCTATAGATCATTTATCCATAGGATTGAAATTTGGCATAACAATAATGAACACTAAGTAAAGCATAACTAAATTATCTGAACTAATTTTGCTGCATATTGTGGAGTGTGGAAGCAAAGAAAATCTAAGAATCTATTCCCAATTCAGTTTCCTATACTAATAGAGCGGTTAAATAATTTAAAAAATAGTAGATTTATTATACCTAAAATATACAAGAAAACAACACCGATGACTGTAGGTAGGTTTTACGTAAGTCTTCGACATCCCTAATTTATTTTATATGGCTACAATACAGTCTAACATTTCTATTTCTACATAGTTCACAATGTTAAATGGTACGGAAGGCCGGAGCATTAGTTACACTCGCACTTGACACATATTTTAAAAAGCCGTTTTATTATTTTAGTTTATCAAACGTTACAAAATCTTGTAAGCGTTTTGATTCGTTGTCAAAAAAAGAAAAAAGCTTTAAAAAGCGTGTTTAAATCGAGCTTTTCAGAAAAAACTCTAAGGGAAACTTACAATACGCCTACAAAATACGCAAGCAACCCAAAAATGAACATTCACAGACGTAGAGATAAAAAATGCGTTTCAAGCGACACATCAAAGAGTTTTGAGCCGATTTATTCTGAAATGTAGCGGAAGTGACAAATGAAAATGTCTGTGCCAGTGGTATATATATCTGCTATATGTTCATGCGAAATCATTTCTCAAATTTTAAATGTACAGTAAGCCCTTTTGGGAATCTGTGTTTCAGTGTTTGCAAATTTAGATGCAAACGAGAATACTTCTTTGTTTAATTTTAGCATATATATATATATATATATATATATATATATATATATATATATATATATATATATATATATATATATATATACGTGTATTTTAGCAGAAACAAAATGCGGACAATTTTGTAATATTGATTTATAGCTTCACATTAAATCCTTTTTTGTACAGTTGGCGAAATTTCGCAAACGAGTGGAACTTAGATCGCAAATAAAAAAGAAATATTAAAACGTTGGTTTCGCTACCTTGGAGTTCTAATTTTCTAGAGAAAAAAATTATTTAAAAAATTTTAGAACACTTCATAATATATTAATCTAAGCACCTTAACGTTATCACTTTACATCTCTAAACAAAGGAAGGTGTATCTACTAATATCTTACTGTTATCGGTCGACGTTGTCGAGGACGCTTATAAGCATGGGCAATGTCGTTCCACCCTACAGATGCTGTCGAAGACTCTTATAAGCACGGGCAATGTCGATTCCTTCTATTGCATGCCGTCAGTTTTTTTAGTTAGTGGTCAGGAAATTTTTTAATCATCTGGTGCTCGACGGCTTCCGTCATTAAGGGCGCATAACAACTGTCGCCGCCCGTCACGGCCAGGTTTACCACCCCGACGTTATCGTTGCCGCGTAGAGAACTACTGCGTACAAAGACGTCGCCTAACACTGATCGATGCTGGGTTATGGATAAGACATACCACCGTCAGTTGAATAGTACGAGGGGCCATGAAAAGAGCCACGAATTTTAGTACGAGGTGTCGTGAATAGCATCGTTCTTATACCGCCGAATTACTGTTTACGGTACAGCCACAGTGCAGTTAATACGAGGAGCCATGGACAGCGCGCATACATACTCTTGTCCTCTATAGAGTCTATTTGTTCGTATTGTCCATCTTAGGTCATCACTTAGTTGAACGCCATTTTATAAAGTATGTAGTACAAGATAAAGGATTTTTTAAAACTGTTTATTCCATTACCTAGTTCCCATTTTTCACATTTCAGGTAATAATTGGCACCTGGCAGTCAGTAAATAACACGAGAAAATTAACTCTCTTTTCTGTTTCTCCACTGTAAGAAGCTGCCTGGTGCAAGTGGACCTTCCACCACATTAATCCGGAAGACAACGCCCGAGTCAAACTGTTAAGGATAGTTAGCGGTGCCGATGGGAATATCTCGAAAGAGTATTTAGGGTAATTATGGGATGTCCTTAAACTAGGCATCGCTTAACTGCTGACTGGTTGACCGATGACTGTCTGCAGGATAGGTATCCACCTAACAATATTCCGCTGTCGTAACAAGAAGACGTCCGTGGACAACTACTAGATTGAATACTCCATTACAGTAGTGTAACATTCGGTGAATGTGCCGGACAAGACTGCAAGCCAGTAATAGAGACACAGAATGTCAGTCTAACCTTTCAAGACAGTAACATTCTTTTAAATGGTACCGGTAAACAAGGATATAATAACAATGGGCCCTCGCACACAGCGTATTGCTACCTAGTGAATTGAAAAAAATTTGTGGGAATTTAAGCATGAAATCGTTTAGATTCAGTACCATACCTGTTTTATAATTAATATAGTTATAATATTATGCAATAGTAATAGTTTTTGGTAATTACTTTAAATAAATATGTAATAAATAATAATCCAAACGATGAGTGAAAAAACGGTAAACTACTTATGAAAACAGGTAGAATAGTATCGTTAAAACGGCAGGATTTGCAACACTGCTGACCTGTCCTACTGGACTGGCTTAGTGTTCTGGCTTCATGTGTAAACTCCATTCAACCGACTTCTCTAGGAATCGTTTTCCATTGAGTTAGTCATAGGTCTTTTAACCAAAAAATATTTAAGTATTTCTAATTAGAACTTCTGTATTGATTTAAAATCAAAGATAAAAACAGTGCTAGACTAAATACCGGCCCGTGACTTGAAAAGAATTTGGATTTAATCACATAAAAACAGTAAGCATTATTGACAAAAGATTTTAAGATATCAAAAGGATATCAACTGTTTCTTTTTTTGGTTAAAAGGAAATAATATATATTTTATATTAGAAGGATTTGGCTAGTGGCTCAACTTTTAGGACAATTAAAGAAAATAAGGACAAAGAAAATAAAATTTACACTTAATTTCCAAGTTTTAATTTTTTTATATAAATACGACAGATGCAACAGATACGATATGAACTGGACTTTTTAGATAAATTTTTTCTTCAAAAAATTGAATTATATAATATTATTAATAATTTAAAATATAAATGAAAGCCTAGTTTAACAGAATAGAAAAATAGTAGTTTTATTTAATTTTTCAGTATTCCAAGCCTTAGATTGCCCAGGTTCTAAGCCTATATATAAAATCTTGACTTGTAAACCCAAAATTCGAAAACAAAGCAGATTTTATAAACTAATATATATATATATATATATATATATATATATATATATATATATATATATATATATATATATATATTCCCAGATGTGAAAAGTTTTTGATTATGAAAATGTCAAACAAAAATGGACATAAATAGTTAATTACTGCCTTTATGTGGTAAATGGAGATGGTAGAATAGACATTAGTTAATAGTATGTAAGAATTTATATTTGAATCATGATTTTAAAGGACATAAAATGTGTAATAACATGATAAAATGTGTAAAAATTAGTGTGAAAGGTTAGACATTAGTGCATATAAAGTAAGAATTATATACATATTTGACCCAGAAAGACATGAATCTTATAACCTAATAAATAAGTGATATTTTGACTAAGAAATGAAGTGTTATTGTACAGAAATAGTGACTGAAAAAGGAATTTTAAAACAATATAGTGAAATCTATAAAAATGAGATTCTTAATCACCCATTTTATAAAGATAATATTAGTGAAAATAGGCGTCAAATAATAACTATTTAGTGAAATATAGACACTATTCATCAATAGTTATTTATAACATATTAGTTTCTACGTATTACAACAGTATTTGTTAAAACTTTGTTAAAAATATTGAAAATGTGTAAGAATAGTATAAGAAAATCTAGATTATAAGTTTATTTTAATAAAAACCTAGGATAAAAAGTAACTAAATATAGGAAAAACTTTGTTAAATATGATTATATTATTAATAAAACAAGAATTATCAATTTCAGCAAGTTATAATTGAAATTTAAATGTATAGGAAAAATTTTCTTAGATGTAATCCAATTTTATTTATCAATTTTATGTGGTAAATAATAACCAAAAGTAAAGTTCAGATATATCAAAATGTCAGGAAAAGTCCAAAATTTACATAAATCTAATTTATCGTCATCAAATAGAATATTTATTTATAATATGAATAAAATAATAAAATTTTATCATAAATTGACAAATAGTAAACCATTTTGATTTTGTGTTACAAAGCTTACAATTTCATCAAGTTACCAGTTTACGTCAGATGGCCAACCAATCAGAAAAAAATTAAAACAAAAATTTATATCATGTGACCACTTACTATAAAAGCTAAAATTCATTTTCTTAGGGTAGTACAGGTCCATTATTTGTACAGGAAACATTGTTAGTCTGGTTCATAAAAAGTAACATAACCTCAATATTTTCAGTTATTTTGAAAAGTAAAAGGAGTGGTTATTAATCGATTATAGTGTAAAATTCGCTAGTCTTTTTTATTAACGGGACCATAACCTAAAAGTTTTTCATTTGTTATTTCATAAATAAACTTAAAGGAAGACAGTGCAGATTAATATGTGGTAAAGAAAACATTGCTGGGCTCATTCATTAAAATTTTTTTCAAAAAAGGAAAAGGAAGAAACAGAGAGCTTGGATATAAAAATATCTGGAGATTGAAAGTCAATTTTAAAGGAAGGAAAAGAAGTTTAATAAATTAGTAAATGAATTATGTCAATAAGCAAGCAGCTGTGAAAAATATTTAAATAATTGGAAAAGGAGAAAGGATTTGTATTTTTTTTTATTAAAAAAGGAAGCAGAAAATATAAAACTTCGATAAAAAAAATTTTTCTGGAGATTTAAAAGGTATTTATTTATTGTGTAAGATATAAAAATTTTTTGACTTTCCTGAAGATAATTCGATAAAGTAGATTTATACTAACCTTATTATGAATTTTTAGTAATAACGGCACATAATAAATTATTTTTAGATGGTTTAAAATAAGATGATACTCATTTGTTACCGTTTAGACATTTATACAATATTGCCAGATTTAATAATTCTAAATCCCATAAAAGAATATAGTGCATATTGAATATAAAAAACTGCACCCACTGACATGATTGTATTTTCCTAAATAAAATTTGTTTTTGTGTTTTTGAATCATTGGTTTGACTTTTTCTGATAATAATTATATTTTCATCTGAATTCACCTGAGAGAGAGAAAATTTACATCAATGTTTTAAACTTCAAATCACTAAAAACGGGGTATATTCATAAATACAGCATATGTGTAATTGAGTAATATTTATTGAAAATAAAAATTTTTTGTACAAATCGATTATACTTAGGTATAGTTATTTGTGCCTGGCGCCAAATAATTTATATATATATATATATATATATATATATATATATATATATATATATATATATATATATATATATATGTTCTGTCCATAATATTTATTTCGCCAAAAAAACAATTTAATTATAATAAACAAAGAAATAAACAGTTTAATTTAATATTTTTTTTTACAGACACGTTGCGCAGTTTTGAAGAAAACATAAACGACTGAAAAATCATCGCAATATATATATATATATATATATATATATATATATATATATATATATATATATATATATACATATATATATATATATATATATATATATATATATATATAGACACGCACTGAATTATGTTAATAGAACCAGCTTTCCTATGCCAAAATCAAAATATAATTTTTTTTTCATCAAGAAAATTATTCCAAATCGGCTAATTTTTTTGGAATATAACTGCTTGGAGACTAAACTTTTACATGATAATGTTATCTATTCAAATTAATCTTTCTAATACCAAAAACCCTTCTTTTGTATTAAAATTGTGTTCTATGCCCTAAATCCCGATAAAAAATTTTAAAAATACTTCACTGTTTTCAGATACTGAATAATAGCGGAAAAATTATATAAAAATTTAATTGTAACGTTATTTCGCTAATAGATATTGCTAAACTAAATAATATGAGCGATTTAAAATATTCCTAACTTCAATAATATATGAAAAAAAAATCATATTTATAGTTTCCGAGAGACTTGACTGAAACATCTCAGCAAACCAACTAGGAATTCAATAAAAGTTTCAAAGTATGTATTTTCGTCCAAGATTTCTTGGTATATTAAACAGACACAGACGAACGTGTGGTGAATAAATCATCCAGGAATCCGAAAGAATATAAAATTGGAATATATATTTTATGTAAAAGGTCGAGAAATGTTACCAACCATTTGTTTAGTTACAGATATTTGTGTAAATAAATTGTGATATGTGTGATATATCATTAAAAGTTTAGTGCTTACCAAATTATAACTAAATTTGTTCGTTAAAAATTTTTAAGGATTTAAATATCACAAGATTATCATTTCAATATAACACGTGATCACCACTTAAAAAACGTTTCAAATATGAGCAATTATGAAAAAAAAAAACGTAATGACAGGAAATACTTTATTTGAAAAAACAGTAAATGCCCAATATTATAACGGGTGGGCCGTTAAGTTAGGTGGATTTTAAAAAATCATAGAAAAAATCTACAAGCAGTACGGCAACAAATTTATATTTATACTAAGGTAGACCGACAGGAAATTTATTTTTTGAAAATAACATCACTGAGATGCGAATCAGTTGGACATCAAATTTAAGAAAACTCTCTGATACATTGCCGGTGGGATACAGGACACTTCCTAGCAAATGTTATTCTTGAGCTGGACAATAATGGTTGGTTTATTAGCATAAATGCGACTCTTGAAGTATCTTCAGAGAAAAAAATCGAGCGAAGTAGCTCCTGGGAGGCCACGGAATATCCCCTCGGCGCGATATCGGTTTTCCTTCAAGCACTTCGTTAACGATTGCCAATGACTCGTTAGACGACGACATGTCGCCCCATCTTATTGAAACCATGTCCTGCTGTTATAAGCTTCGAATTGGTGCAATTGTGGGAAGAAAAACTCTTGTAACATTGTTGTGTAGTGATCAGAATTTACTGTTACAGATTGACCTTGCTCGTTTTCCAAAAATAGGGTCCCAGGATTCCTTGGGCCGACATCGCCGCCGACAATGTAACTTTAAGCGAATGCATAGGCCTTTGATGTTTCAATTTAGGATTATCTGCGGCCCAATAACGACAATTTTGTTTATTGACATACTAACTTAGGTGAAAATGCGCTTCGTCCGAAAAGAGATTATTGTTAAAATTTAGAAAGTACTCCAACATTCTTTCGACAAAAAAACCGCGTAAATTGTGATCATTTTGTTTCAATTCAAGATTCCCGCAAAGATGATCTCAATATAGCGAGCTCTGCCGATCTCTTGCGACACGATAATTTGGAATCGCGCGGTACGGATGCCGCAACTTCGCTTATAGTTTCCTCTAATCGTTTTGATTTGGTCGACCCGCAGGTTGCTGATTGAGCGTCGAACCGGTAGCCTCGGACTTTCTAACCCACGATCTAATCACACTTTCACTGGAACATTGTTTTAGATCATGGAACTTAAACTTAGAGCGAAACAGAAGCCGCGTAATAGTGTACGAATCGCCACTTTTGTAATAAGCCTTTACATAGAGCGCATGCTGCTCTTCGGTGAAACGCTCCATCTCAGAGAACCGAGCTACAAATCGCAGCTACCCGCGCCCCCTCCCACGTGCTGTTCGGAAACAGTACGGTTTTCAAAATCGTACTTACTTCTGGTCCACCCTGTATAATAGAGAGTTTTCAGTTTTATAACAAAGTTGATGAAAAACATTAGAATATGGGTGTAAGTAGACTAACGTCCAAATAAAGAAATTATAATAACAGGCTCACAAAAATACTGACCAAGAGGAAAAAAAGGCTATTGTTTCACGTCTTTATCCTTTAGGTTTCGCAATTATAAAAACTATCCATCAAAAATTATTCGGCAGTGACCTTTGATTCCCAATGGATTTGACCAGACCGCAACTGTCATTTTTTCTTACTATTTAGTTCTTATACGGAAAGCAACTTTTTTTCAAGGATGTTTAGGAAAGATGGAATCGGAAATCAAATGCGATTTTATTTTATATTCATATTGTGACCAACAAGAAATGCTGCTTCTTCAATTTCTTTTTCGACCACTTTTAAGTTTGATTTGCAAGACCACAGAACTATGTTGTGAATTTTGATTTTTAACATTGATTGTTATAAACTGTATTTAATTTGTGACCTAGTGGAAATATTGTAAACAAATCTCTTGTCATATCGATCTAGAAATACCGGAATTCACTAAATTAAATATTTTTGGATTTAGCCCGATTTAATTGATGATTAAAATTGGAAATGTAATTATTATATATATTTCACATTTATCTATAAGTTTAATATTAAATTTAGTAGGAAAATGTAACACATGTAAATAAATAGCTTTACTGTGAAACAACAACAAGGGTCTCAATAAGGTAGAGCAGATTCTGCTATTAATAACATCTGATTGATAATTACTCTTGTTTATAAAATTAACAAGTATTATGATAACTACTTTAGTTCCTTTTTTTTCTACAGATTTTACATGGATAGTTTTATACAAAACGCTTATCTAGTCATTTATAGAGTACTGGCCATCTTGTTCAGTGTTCAGAGTCTAACTAATCACTAGGGATAATATTGATGTTTCTTAAAAGGTAAGTTACATAAAGTTGGTTATATTAGGAAAAAGTTGCTTTATTTAGACCTCTGTAATAATTTGTTTTTCTCATAAGCATCATATTTGATTTTGGAAAAGCTAAAAATTACTCTTATAGATATGTATAACATATAACGACAAAATTACCAGAAAATAGTAAATACATATTTTTTATCAAGTTAACGAGTTAGGTTTATTTAAGATTAATTTTTCTTGTAGTCCAGATGTCTGGTTTTTACGCTACTAGGAAGAAAATTTGAAATATAATGAAATGTTAACAGATAAGCAAATTTATTAACAACAAAATAAATAATTGACATTAACAAAATAATGAAATTTGATCTTATAAAAATATCTAAAGAAAAGAAAACTTAAGGCCAAGCATAAATATAAATGAAAAACTTTATTATTATTTATAAAACTTACTCACACCTTACACCATTTTTAGTAAATATTTTGGGTTTCAAATTCTAATGTTGTGTGTTATCTGAAGCTCTTAAGAAACTAGAAATGAGGTGTGAGACTTCACGTTATAGAAGAAACCAGAAACAACTAAACACAAGAAATAATATAGCAGAATCCACATCGAGTGCTACAGATGTGGACGAACTGGACACGTGAGAAAGGACTGTCGGGTAGAATTAAGAAAGCATGTAAAGTGCTATAGATAGGAATGGACAATTTTACCATCCAGAGACCACATAGAACAGGAATAAGAAAAAGTGCAATTATAACATCAAATATAGACTAGAAAGAAGCATAACAACGCAGATACCATGTCAAAAAAAATATGTAAGGAAGAAGCACTGCAACAAAATAAAAGAAAGAGAAGAGTTTTCTATTCGGAGAGTTGCTTTTGACGTTGATTTAAAGTGGATTACATCTCCGATGAGAAAAGATCAACTTCAACTTAAAGGAAAAGTCAATGGTATTCCTATTATCATAACTGTTTTTACTGGTGCTGCAGTATATCTGATAAAGTTAAGCCTTGTTGATAAATTTAGAATTCTACCATTATCCAGAAAAGTAATATTGAGAACTGCAACTGGAGAAGAAGCTGATGTGATTGGACAAATGCAAGTTTAGGTTCAATTTGGAAGCCTAAAATTAAACTATTTTGTGTTCGTTGCCGACATTGAAGATGATTTTATACTGGGAATGGATCTAATTAGCTAACATGGATTCTCCTTCGACAATAAGCATAATATTCTAAAGCTTAGCACAGAAGAATTTATACTGTCTCAGGCCGTGAGAGAGAACCAGTCGAAGATATTGCCGAACAAACAACTAGAATAAAAGGAAGCATGGAAAAAGTCATTTACGTGAGATTGAACGAGTATTCTGTAAACCACGATGCATTAGTTGTAGCGAAAATAGTAGTCAATTCATATGAAAATAAGGCAAACTCGGCAGGCTTCCAGCAAGGTGAAAGAGTTTGGTTATGGAATCCACAGAGAAAGTAGGGCAAAGCACCTAAGTTGGTGTAATCTTATCAACGAAGTTCTAAGATTCAAATGAAAGTGTTACATCTACACAGGTCGAGGCTATACCACGGAGATATCGAAGCTGTTCGGGCTGATTAGAATTGGGAAGGGGGCAGTGTTACGGATGGCTAGGAGAATCTTATTGATATGCCCTCGTATACAAATATTCTGATGCAATGAATCATCTTTATTATAATGTTCCGAAAGAAATATTATATCGATGAGCCATATTTCTACATAGATCTCAACTTTTGTGTTCTAGATTTATATAGGTATATATATATATATATATATATATATATATATATATATATATATATATATATATATATATATATATAGGGATATGATAAGAGTGTCAAGTTAGTTGTGTAGTTGTATTTGAATAGTGAAGATATTAAGTAGTAATAATATAGTTGTTTTAGCTGTGTTAAGAATTAGTTAGTATAAGTCCTCGAGGTATTAGTGAAAGGTGTTGTGTTTTATTCTGCGTACCCAGCAAGTAATGTTAAAGAGACAAAATCGTAACAGTATGTATTTCTAAATGTAGTTTATTAATTATTTATTAATGTTATACTATAAAAAATCTATGTGGTCTATTAGATTTTGTTAAATTAGGAATGGTAAATTGTTTCGCCAGTAAAATAATAGCCGTTTTTAATATTACTCGTGAATTACTCAATATTTTCATAGTGTATCTGTTATTTTTTTTATCTTAAGCGTATAAAAGGTAAAATTCAAAAAAAAGGAAAACGTAAGTGACATAAAGATAAAAAATCGGTAGGATACCCAGAATCATATGTAAAAAGATTTTTTAGGTATAAATGCAGAGGCAGAGGTAAACGTCAACTAAATGATTTATACCGGAATATAAAATCACGTATAAACTGAATATATGTATATTTTCTACAAAAAAGGCAAAAACTTTCAACATGATTTCTTACCGTCAAGGAAATTTCTTTAAAATAAAGATTTTCGTTTTGTGTGCGTGTATATATTTTACTCAGAAAATAAAAACTGTTTAATAAATTGTTAAAATTTTTATCTCTCTAGATTTGATTTAGATTCATAACTATTATGTAATATATGTTGCCCAAATAGTGACATATACAGAATATCGCTTATTATATCACACCTGAAATTTTTGATCATAAAATGCATTAAACAAGAAATAAAGTTTGGTTTACTCAAGTATAATAGATACCCTTAATGTTATTAAAGTTGATAAAGTATCTTGTCAAATTGATCACTGGCACTGAAGAATAACCCAATGGACGAGAATTACCAATAACGTATCAAAAATATAGAGAACCCAAAGTACGGTTTTAGCTCTGAATGTAACTTACCTATGGGTGGAAGATTTTGTGCATTTTGATTTCGTCCCCAGCATACCTGCAAGCTAAGTTCCTTGAAAGATACCAAATAAAAGAGTATTCTTTGATGACATTGTAGTTAGTAAAATCTGTAGCCCATTCTTAAACTTCCACCTAGTTTCAAAATATTTTTGCGAGTCAAAGTTTCATGTGCTTATTTATGACTTTAAAACTGCATGGAACTCCATTTTTTTTTATGTTATTTCAAACGTTTGAAGAAATAAAGCTTATAAGAATCTGCCCAAAATTGATGTCAACCAATTTGAGCGAGGGCTCAAAGGAACCGTTATATTTAGAAAAAAAAAAAGAAAGAAACTCCTCAGTTGTAACATCCTTTTTCAATATAAAATTTATAATACAGAAAAATTTTCGTCACAAACTAAACAATTTAGCAATGCGATTATGGGATGAGAAATATACATTTCTCCAGGAATAATTAAAGATCGTCCGTAATTTGAACATAAAGAAATTTTAACAAATGTTAACAAGTTGAGGGATTTTTCTCTTCCATATCTTCTTAACTTTGACTTTGGTCTTATATTTCACCTATATGTGAAAATAATTAAATTTACTAAATATATGGCTTTTAGTTTTCGAGTTATGTGGAAGTTTTCACGCATTTTGCGTGATATATTTTTTTACCAGACTAGCAGACTCGAACAAATTCCAAAGGTTTCTCGATTACACCGACCACTGGATTTCCCAAAAACCCCCAAATTATAGGAGATTCTACGGGGCAGTAATTTCTATAGCAAAACAAAATATCTTCCGAGGATACCCGCGAGAGTCTATTCCTTATTGAAGCGAAGACAATGAATTACTCCATCAGGAATACGTAAACAGCGTCATTTATAATTTTTTTCTTAATTTTTTTTTTCATATTATTCATAAGAGTACTATGTATCATCATCATCATCACACAGCCTGTGGCGTCCACTGTTGAACATAGGCCTCCCTCAATCGTTGTCAATGTTCCCGATCTTGTGCTGATTGAATCCAGTTTGTTGCGATTCTCTTGATATGGCCCAAATATTTATAAGATGTTACATACTCGATTTCAGATTCGTTTAGGGATCTGTTGCTACTTGAAACTAAATTTGTCATATATTGAGTTTTTGCACGGTTAATCTTTAGACCTACCACATCTGACACTGCACTTAGTATCCTTAGTAACTCTTGGGTTTCTTCAAGGTTGTCAGAAATTAACACGATATCGTCTGCAAAGTGTAGGTGGTTTAATCGTTCACCATCTATATTGACTCCCATGTTCCCCCAACCTATTTTTTTAAACATGTATTCTAGCAGCATTGTAAATAGTTTTGGTGAGAAGTTGTCACATTGTCGTACGCCACGTTCCATTCTAAATGTAGATGTAATTTTGGAATGAACTTTCACACTTGCTGTTGCGCTATTATATATGTTCTTAATTAAAGCTGCATATCTGTGGTCGATTCTACAATCAGCTAGTGCAGCAAATATTTTGTTTTGGTCCGCTGAATCGAACGCTTTCTCGTAGTCCACAAATATTAAGACCAGTGGTTTGTTGTACTCCACTGTTTTTTCTATGAGCGTTTTCATAACTAACAAGTGGTCGTTTGTACCATAACCGGATCTGAAACCTGCTTGTTCTCTAGGTTGGTAGAAATCTAATTTGGGAGTCAATCGTCTTGTTATTATTTTTATATATAGTTTGTACATGTGGGAGAGGAGATTGATTGGACGGTAGTTTTTTAGGTCGGTGGGATCGCCTCTCTTATGCATGATCATTATGGCATTGTTCCATGAGGTTGGGATTTGTCCGGTCTCTAAACATCTATTAAATAGGACTTTGAGAGCATTTATTAATTTTTTCCCTCCTGCTTTAATACTTTCAATAATAATGCCATCTTCTCCTGGGGCTCTGTTGTTTTTCATTTCTTGTAAGGACACTTCAATTTCTGATGATGAAATTTCTGGTATATCTTCTGAGCCCTGATTGCAGACATTTGGAATGTTTGCTAGGTCATTGTCAATGATGTACTTTTTGTATAACGCGCTGTAGAAATCTTCCACTATTTGTAGTATTTTTTCTCTATCTGTTGTAATTGTAGCTGCTGCATCGCGGAGTTTATGAATTTCTTTTGTTTCTTCTGCCAGGTTTCTTCTAAGTACTTTTAGGCTTTTATTCTGCTCAATTATATCGGATATGGCTTCCGATTTGTATTTTCGTATATCTCTTCTTATAAGCCTTGATGTTTCTCTGCTAATTTGCCTATAACCTCCTGAGTTCTTCTGTTCCATTTTTCTTCGTCTTTCAATAAGCTCTTTTGTGTGTTGACTTAATTTGTCAGATGTTTTATTTTGTTTATTACAATACTTTTCTACGGCGTTTTTTAGGATGTTTACAATTTGGTTATTTGTTTCCTCCAGGTCTATGGTTTCCAAAGTTTGGAGTACGTTTTCAACATATTCTGTGTATTCAGAGAGATTTTCTGAGGTTGTCCATCTTCTTAGGTTCTTTCCTGTTACTAGTTTGGCTCTTTCCCTCTTAATATTTATTACCACTTTTCCTCTCACAGCTCGATGGTCACTACCTACTGAAAACTTATTAAGGACACTGACGTCCTGGTTATTTCTTTTCTACTCGATAGTATGTAATCTATTTCGTTTTTAGTGACACTATTTGGGCTTGCCCATGTCCACTTTCTACTAGCAGGTTTTTTAAAAAAGATATTCATGATATAGAGGTTATGTTCCAATGCGAATTGCAGTGGTCGTTCGCCTCTTTCATTTCTTGTATCTATTCCGTACAGCCCATGGCTATTTCTTCCTCGTCTTCTTTTACTCCTACTTTTGCATTGAAATCACCGACTATCACTTCATAGTGAGCTTTTGAGTTATTTAATTCACTTGCAATATATTCGTAGTATATGTCAACTTCCTCATCGCTATGTGAACATGTTGGAGCGTAGGCCTGGATTATTTTAAGGTTATACCTCTGACTCAGTTTTATAATAACACTGGCTACTCTAGGATTTCTGTTTCTTATTTCCACAATGCTGTTAGAATGCTTTCTATGTTTAAGAAAGCCGACTCCACCCACCGTATTGTCCTCAGCGCCCACATAGTAAAATAGATGTCCCGATTTCAATGTTATCTGACTTTCGCCCTTCCTTCTTACCTCGCTAATACCGACGATATCCCATTTTATATGTTGGAATTCTTCTTGGAATTCGATAATTTTTTCTTCTGATGACATGGTCCTAGTGTTACATGTTAGTATATGCAATGGTCGTTGCTACCAAGATAACCGGGGGTTTCCGAATTGCCAGAGACTGAGGGCCTTACTTCTCTATCTTGAAAACTCATTTGGGGAGAGTGGCCAGTAACCTACCACGCTAGCCTATGCGGGTTGGTAGGTGGTGTAGGATGTAGGAAAGAAGTTTAGGTTTTGGGTAGGATTATTTCGGGTGTGGAACTGGTTTCCTCAAGTTATGGAATAGAGGAAGAACCAGTAGCTCGCGTAGACAGGGTCGCTAGATCCTTGAAGTAGGTCTATCCTCCGTCGGGATCACAAAGGAGTACCTACTTACTACCTACTATGTATATGGGTGAAAAAAAAATTAAATAAAAATATAAGTGATTTGAATGATTTTAGCAAACAATTAATAAATATATTAGTAAAGAAGGGAAACTGTAAATAAAACATTGATAATTAAACCCCTAAAACAAGTGTAATTTAAGAAGATAGATATTTACCTTTTGTGATATCAAAAGCTAAATATTTTCACGAAATCAAAATTTGCTTAGCTTATACTAGAAAATATATCTATTCGGTTAATTTTATTGAAGTATGGTATAATTAAACTAAATAATTACGAGAGATTCGTATAAAATATGGTTTAAATAAATTTTAAGAAATATATAAATATTTATTCTGCTTTCTTTTTTTATTTGAAAAGCAAACCGGTCAAAAGTAGAAAATACAAACTATTGTTACCATATACAGCTTAAATCTATCGTCATGGCTGAATTGTTTTTAGGCTAGAATTGGGGTTAGACCAAGAAAGGTTACCGAAAAGTTCAACTAGCACGAAGCCGAGTAGATTAAGTAGATATTTTAGTTTCACTCTATTGTAGGTATCAAAAAATTACTTGAGTTTGAAGTCGAGCAAAGTGTTAGATTTTTCTGATGTTCCTAATATGTTTATATTATTTTCTTTTAAAATTTCAAAATATTTTTAATATTATTTATGACATAAATTAATAAATTATCCACAGCTCTACATGCAACTTTTCTTACACTTTCTCAATAGTAGGACATGATTTATATTTTATTGTTATAATATATACTTTTACACCAGTAAAAAAGTATATTCTCTTAAAATATAATAACACTAGAAAATAAATCCAATGGGGCAAATGAATTACAGTAAAATGTGAAATAAAATAAAATGGAAAAATACCTTTTATTAAAGTACACGAAGAATGTCGCAGCGCGGTAACTCTAAATTGTATAGATATCTTACATAAATTTACTTTTAACATGTTGCAGACAGGCAACGTTCTCTCGGTTTTCATATTCTAACAAGGTAAGAATAGAAACGCCTTTACTCTTTTCAAAAGGTTTCTCATAAAGTGTAATACATTTTAAAAATATTTTGAAATAAACGCAAGCATTTTTAAATCGGGTAATTTATAAAATAAATATTGCTGTAGAACTTGCCCATCTGAATAAATTGTCAAGGACTCAAGAAATATTTTAAACAACTATAAAAAATATGCAAAACCAGCATGTATATAAAGTAAGTAGCACAAATTGATCAAAAATATTCTGGCAGAAAATTAGTCATTAATTAGTTATGAAAGAAAAATTTGTGGTTTCTTATTTTTTAAAAATATTGAATTTTTTGCTAACTTGATATAAAGTTAGCCAAACATCTAAGGCGATTGTTATTAAATAATAATTTTTAACAAAAATTTTCCTGCTAGAAATTTGCCGTTGATTCGCCGTGACAAAATGGCCATGCACATAATTCAGTCCAGACTGATTTCGCCATGTATTTGGGATTATTTTAACTGGAAATCCTGAGAAGTCTCTTTATTCGCGAACAATTTCCAAAAAGCGAATACGACAAATCCTCGCGGTCAAAAAACAATTTCCGTAAACCCTTTTATAGAACGGCGAGCTCTTGTAGTGTATTCGTAGGCAAAAAATCAAATTTGGCGGGGAATCTCGAAGAATAATTAAATCTTCGAGAACAGTTGACTAAAACCAATCGTAACTTATTCATACGCTCAACATCTAATTTGCCTAAACAAATGGCAAATTTTCATGGCAATGATGAGTAAAAAACATCAGATTGCATCTCCTGATAGATCTTGTTTTGCTGCGATGAAGGGAAATGCGATATTCCAGGGATAATTCTCGAGCCTCATGAGTAACTCGCCCGGGGCAAATGACATATTCCCACAGTTAATTCGCGTGCGACCAATGAAGTTTTGACACCCTTGGGGGATATTTTGAAAACCTTCAGAAAATCGCTTCTTCCGCTAACAAGTCGGAAAATTCTATCGCGTAAAATTCCCCCACTAACCCACCCAGTGCGATCGATAAATTCCCATGACAAATTAGCACGCGATAAGTGAAGTTTTAGTATCTGCCGGAATTCGTCGCTTGTTTTAGGAAAATTATTTGTGACGTTTAACATTTCGTTCACTGGAGTTAGATTAGAAAAGCAAAGGTCTAGGGGAATCTTACGCGATGGAATTTCCCGACCTATTCACGAATTTCCTGCGGATTTGCAGTGACCGCCCCCCCAAAGAGGGTAATATTTCATTTATCTCACGCAAATTAGTGATAGAAATTTGCTGTTGACCCCAGACGAATTAGCATGAAGCCCGAGCATCGAGAATTATCAACGGAATATTACATTTTCCTTCATCCCAGCAAAACACCACTCATTCAGGAGTAGCATTTGATATTTTGAACTCGTAATCTCCACGAAAGTTCGCCGATCGTCCAGGTAAAGAATTTCCTTCGTGTCCGAATATATCGTGATTGGTTTTGGCTGATTATTTCCAAGATTTCTATTATGTTTCGAGAATTCCTGCCAAACACTTCCCCACACAAATGGTGGATTCGATGTCTCGTCAACGAATAGACTATAAAGAATTTGCAGTTCTATTATAGAGTTTCCGAAAACTGGTTTCTAGACTTGAGAATTTGTCGTATTTGTTTTGGGGGAATTATTTGTGAATACAAGATTTTCAGCAAAAATAATCGCGAATATACGGCGAAATCAGTTTCAACCACTGACCTCCACTATGGACCCCTACTCTTGTCGGTTGCTAAAGCCAAAAAATGGCAAACCATGGGCGAAAAAATGCGTTTCTGCACATCGGGCGCCAGTCATATGTTTGGACATTGATCAGATAAGGGCATGCGCATAAGCGACTTCCTATTATCGATTAGTTGTTTCGTAACGCCATCCGTAAACAGTACAGTATCGGCTCAACGCCATTTTTGTGTTTATTTTTGCTTTGTTAGTTGCGTGCGATTTAAACGAATTTATAGCGTTTTAAGTAATTTATTTTATTTGTTTTTGTGTTTTTATTTAATATTATGGAATGTGTATTTTATTTGTTTTATTTTCCTTTTTCTGTATAGGGTAAAAAATAGTGTTGCTTTACAACGTTTTTGGATTTATAGTGTTTTCGTATAACATTAAATTTCCAAAACATGTAGTATGTTATATTTTTAGTACTTTCCAAATGATTACCAAAAGATAAACTGAACTTTTAAGAAATCAGTTCTTAAAAAAAATCTGAAAATTCGCACCAAACCATAGAATAGTTTGTTCTATCATTGACTAAATTTTTCTTTGATTCTATCATATGAAAAAAGTACATTCATCAATATGTCAAGAAATGGTACAATTTCTCTATCTATTACATTACTTACATAAATAAAAACATACATCCTCAAAATGAAGTTGGAATATTTTAAAACATACATATATAACTTACAATAATTATAATGCATTATTATTTTGTTATGTATATAAAATACTTCAGTACAAAGTTTATATTTTAGCCAGAATCGGCTATTGGCTCTATAATTTCTAAGCTCTGTTTGAACTATTTTTTCAAATTGCCAGCGACTTTTTTCCAGTTGCTAATTTGCACAACGTCCATATTGCATAACTTCATCCACCTTATATTTAATCGATGTTTCCACCCAGCTCAAATGTTTTTTTGTTCTGCAGCCATTCTAAGATTTATTATTTTGTATGTCTGAAGATTGAGGACATGACGTTAAAAAACTTTGTTCTTTATTAATACTGGTTTTGGAAGTAAATTCAGATTAGTTATGTCCGTACTCATTTTATGAATTTATCATGATTCATGTTGTCATGGCAATCCCCATTTTGAAATCGTCAAATTAAAAATTCATTAATATGTTAATAAAAGCAAAATATTACGAAATAAGTTAGACAAATGTGAATTTCTTTTGTTGGTATATTTTTTTTTTCACTCTCAGCAATGACTTTGTTCACTTATTTTATTTCAAATAACATTTTCATCATTTTGTCGAAAAAATTAATGCGATAAGAAAATATATATGGTCCGTTCACCATTTCAGCAGAAAAATATTATTATATAAAATTATTTTTAAATCCTGCATATCCGTTGACAAACCCCCCAAAAATGTTTTTCTTTCGCAACTAATTAGCGACTATTTAGCGTCAAATTATCATCCGGACGGTTATTCGATGCAAGCAATTTGTCTAGTTAAATTTATATACAATAATATTTTTGAATATTACAAGAACTTATTTTTTGATATTTTAAACAAATTCATAGTCAAGTTATTTCATACAATAACCAAAAATCAGATGTAAGACAGATAAAATAAAAAGAATAAAATCAAATTTAACTCACATACTTACTTTGTTCTTTTCACTTATACTCAAGATCCAAAAAAAAATCTCTTTAAAAATGATTGTCTGTATCTAAAGGTATTAGAATTTCAAACTCTATTAGAAAAGAAGGGGAAATGGGTTTAAAAACCCTTTCTTTTAAATTACCATCAAGTATCTTTTGAATAAAATTAAAACATAATTGTACACACTTCTTGCAACCAACGATTTATTCATAATTTTTAAAAATAAAACTAGTTACCAGAATAAGACCTAATATTCGCCCAATTGCCCAATTTTACACAAATATTACGTTCTCTTGAAATACACCCAATATCTAGTAGAAATAGCAGTATGTAAACATGAGATTCTAGCCCTTAAAATTACTCTTTTTTATGATTTTAGGGTCGCTGAATTCGAAAATGAAATTTATTTTTCCCCTAAAAGTTTGAAACATTAAAAAAAAAGATGAAAAAATTAAGAAACAAATAATTCTATTTTTTTAACCGACTTCTAAAAAATGGAGGTTCTAAATTCTACCGCTATGTATTTGTTATGTATGTTCATCAATTACTCCGCATTATGTTCAAGAAGTTACTGCGATGGTTCCAGACGATTTTGTTCGAAGTTGATTCAGTAAAATCCAAAATTGATATGGGAGAGTTTTCGAGGTGGTACACAATGAACCTAAAATTATTTTCAAAAAAAATTAATATTGTCAAAATTGGTACAGGGAAGGTTTTGAGGGTGTAGATTGCGAATTTAACTTATTTTGAAAAAATTCAATATGGCAGACTAAAAATTTTACATCTCGATTTTAAAAATATGTATGGAGGATTCGGAATATAAAATTTACATATCTCAAGTTCTATCAATATCAGTATTGGGGACCAAGATTACAAATCAAAATTAATTACTAAAAATTCAAAATAGCGAATTTACTATAGCACGCTAAATCTTTGAATGGTACAATTCTATTCAAAACTGGTGTAAAATTTTCAAAATCAAAGAATTTTTTCTTGTTCAGTTTAGTGTGGTCTACACTTATGGATAAAATAGGTACTCTTGGCAACCTTAGCAACTCAGCTCAATTCAAAACTAAAAATCGAAAAATGAAATTTTTATCAAAATATTAAACCTTCTAAAAAAGCAGTAGATACTGAAAAAAAAACATTATAAATTTTTACATGAAATTGAAATTTTTGAAGTAAGCGCCTAATTATTACTAAATGAAACAAAGTACTAACATTAGGTATATAAAAGCTAAGGCGAGAAAGCCTTTACAAATAAGGTATTTCTCAATTTTTTTATACGAATCATTTTCTGTCAGGTATTAAAAAACTTGAATTTCATATAAAAATTTATATTGTTATTTTCCGCTTGCTAACGGTTTTTTAGAAGTTGGTTCCATTTTTTTATAAAAATTTTATTTGTATTCAAGTTATTATCTAAAGGACAAGCTCTTGTCATCGTTCAAATTTCAGTTTAACTTTACTATGGCTAATTCGATTAATTTTACCACTTTGTTACAAATACTTACTTTATGGGCAAGTAAAATATTCTTTTCTTCAAGAATTTCCATAAACATATTCTTTGAATAAAAGCATTCTATTCGTTGTATTTTTTTGTTTTACGATATTACGAGCCCTCGTAGTTCTACTTTTTTTTTTCACGTAGATCTTGATTTTTCTACTTACTACTATTCGAGTGAAATTCTTTCTTTTATCGTTCCTTCTGGTAATTTCCTTGAAATTATTTTGAATAATTCTGTACATTTTGTTTAAATTATTTTCAGATTAGGTTTTAACATCTATTCCGTCACTTTCAAATTTAATAGTAGTTTTTTTTGAAAGTGCTACATCCAATCTACGAGATCTCTAAAATGTCAGGAAATTTATCCCTTTGCTTGAAATGCGTTTTTATAAATTAAAATTAATAGATTTCGGCTGAAGGAACTATAGAGTTTTTCCATCTCAATCTATTTTAACTCTTCTTTGGGATTTTGGTCTAGAAATTAGTTTATTGTATTATGCTTCCCGAAAAAAGTCGGAGACGTATTTTGGTAGTCCTGCACGTCTCAAGGAAGTAATTCTTTTAAACACTAATAACAACATCGGGGTTTTTCCTATTGGTTTATTTGTGTGTGTCCTTTTTACGCGCTTTTACCTATAGATCCTAGCTATGGGTCCTTGTTTTTGATTTAATACTTTGCTTTTACATTATTGCTGTTACTCTAGAACCTACGTCGTCAAACTGAGTTGAAGCCTAATTTATTTGAGACCACACCGCCGGCAGTCCTACCATTTTATAAACAGTCAAATTCACATTATTATTATTTTTTTCAGTGAATTTATTTTAATGAAAACAACCTATTGATTTTGTAAGTTTATTCTATTATTTTATTTTTGTAAAGTGTTGCGCAATATTCTGATATACTATCCTGTAATCATAGAATATAAAGGGTATATATTTTGACGTTAGTAGGTACTAGAGCATGTTTTTGTTAAAGCTTAATTGATGTTTTCTTCCTTATAGTATAACGTAACTTCATCATAATTTATTAGTAACCTTCGTTAATAACAATTTATCTTTTTTTTTGTGCTTTCAGTCATTTCTCAGTTTAACAAATTAATTTTTTGTACGCCATATTATTAGCGTCATCTTGAATTAGAGTGAATCAATTTTAGCTAAAATAATATGAAGTCATCGCAACAATATGTTAAACATAATGCGAAACTTTTCATTCAAATCGGTAAAGCCGTTCCGGAGTAATCGATGTAGATACATATAAAAACATAGTGGTCGAATTTATGATCTCCTTTCTTTTGAAGTCGGCTAAAAATCGTAAAAATGAATAGCTTACATTGTATTAAATCATCAAATCACTTCAATTAAATTTTCCACACTAAAAAGATCTTGCTCAGTTTTCTGTAGGCTCCCGTGGACTTCTGAGCGATTTACTTAAAAACTCTGCTTCTCATACTTACAGAATGTATCTTGATTTGACTTTATTCAAAGGAAGCTAATCGGGATTGTTATAACTACTTAACATTTTATGAGAAATAATTTCTTTAATATCAGAAATGTATACGAAGGTGAAATTATAAGAAATTGTGGGTTAAGAGATAAAAAATATAGAACAGATGGAACGCATTCCTAACTATAGGTTTTCTTCAGGCTTCTACTAGAATTTGAAGAAAAGAAACAAATAAATAAGAAAAAATTATTTTAGTTTAGGAAATCGGAAAGATTATTGTTCCATACAGCAGAAAGTTCTGAAATCCTTTAGAATATTGAAACCACCATTCCTTCAATACTCGGGATATTTCTTGCAGTGAACTCTTTTGTTAAGATTTACTGTAATCTATAATTATAACCCTAAAATGTAAGAAAATGATATTCTTAAAGTTCAGATTGAATTAAATTTCCTAAATTTTACTTACCAAGGGCTTATTACTAGATGAGTGTAGAGATTTATGTATGAGAAATTTATAACTTAGCGAGTTTATCTAAATATGCAGTGTAACATAAGCTTAGTGAATAATTTTTAATCTTTATTACGGCAGTGCATGTTTAAAAATTATTTGGGTATAAACTACTTTTTGCCCTAAAACAATATTTACTTACAATTAGTGTTATTGGATCCTTTACCCAACTTTTAGTACGTGTATTAATTAAACTTCTACTTTTAAGAAGGTGATAAAATTACGTTCTCGTCAGAAGTAAAGATGCAGACAGCCTCCTTCTGAGGATATGAACTTCATCTGACGAATGTGATAAAAATAAAATTAAACTGAAACTATCGCCTCTTGATTTCTTTCGGATTCCCCGGAGAATTTCTTTAGGAACTATTATATAGACCATATTAAATTTGTTAGTAATACATCGATAGGTTTATTGTTCAACTTTTAACCCTATAGAAAACTCAAAATGATTATTTTCTGGTTATTTTGCCAATAGCTTTTCTTGCCAGTTTCAAGATTGAAAAAATTTTTCTTTTTTTCATATAATAACTCATTCAAAGACGTTCGAATTAATCATAACAACACGTACCAGTAACTATAAACTAATTGCATGTAATATTATCGATACATAATAAAGTTCAAATTCTTACTCGTTTAACAACCAACGACGAAACTTTTAATTGAAAAAAATACATAATTCCAAAATGATATATCACATTATTCATCACATTCTGACCATTTTAGGCTTGGAAATGACTATATTTGTTTTCAAACTGACTCCAGGTATTTGCATTTAAATGAATAGGTAACACAATATTCCATGTATGTTGTTATGTTAATCAAATATTTTTCTGAACTATATAAAAAAATATGAAGCAGAAAAAAGTGGACTTTAAAAATTTGTGTGTTGAGTGAAAAAGTGCATTTGTTGTAATATTTTGTAATTGTTAACTAATTTTAATGACAAAAAAGTTATTTACCTGTTATTAAGTAATGTTAAATTATCACTAAAAATTCAATTTCTTGATAGTTATATTGATTTAGAGAATAGAACATAGATACTAATTTCTACTGCAATCTTTTTGTATAAATATATTTCCAGGTACCAGTGAATCAGATTATTCTTGTATTCGTCAAACTGATAAAAATAATAAACATGTGTGTTATACTAAAATTTTTACGTTCGGAGCCTCAGTTATTAGTTTGACAGAGTTAATTTTAGAAACTAAAAAATATTAAAGAAGATCAACGATGACAATTTCTGTTGTTGTTTAATTATACATTTATTAGTTTATTTAAAGAAATCATAAACGCAATAATAACTTGTTTATATTGGATTTAAAGTCAGAACTTTCAGATAAGGTATTTCCACACGTATCAACCACTTTGTCCGTTGGCGTCATTTTGCCCTTATAATCGTAGAAACGTCATCGATTCAGAATTTGAACGATTTTGAAAACATACTCTACAACTTAATATGTGTAATTCTTACACGAGGACATGGCATCATTTATTGCCTAGAAAATATAAGCTTCTACTCAACTATATACGCATAAGATGAGTTACATAATTTTTGCGCTAGAAGGGGCTTAATCCTTAATACCTGTTTATATCCGACTTACATTCTTGACTGAAAAAAACAATCATCTCACTATTGAACTCGCGAAACAAGTGTAATGTAAAAATAATACAACATAATATAACTAAATTTTATTGGAAATATTTCAATGTTAAGCTTAGTAAAAATAAATGACTAAACCAAAATTCTATGAACACTTTCTGATTTGTAGTTTATTACAGCACAATTCAATATTATCAATTAAGAAATTACCAGCTAGAACCATGAATTTTCATGATTTACTTAAAGCCAGGAAATTAACCATATTTATGTAGGAAGTTGAAGTTTTGACATACCTAAAGGATAAGGATTATACTTATTCACCGAACATATGAAAACAACAAAAAAAGTATTATTTATTACCTAAAGAATACGATCAAGCTAATGGAATTCACATAAGATAGCACTAGACAATAACATTTCTATAAAAAATAAAACCGAGTTCTAAAAATGCGTTGAAAAGTGAAAAATAACAATTTCAATTTTTATAAGAAATTGTCATCTAACTAATACCTGAAAAAATGTGAATCGCATAAATAGATTAAAAATAATTTACTTTTATTTGTAATTCCTTTCCTACACTGTTAATAAAATAAACTTAAATGTAATGCAAATTTAATGTACATTCTGCATTAAATTTAATGATTTTGTACTTTAAATCGTGAATAATTTACATTTACTTTGAATTTAAAACAAATCATTGGAATATCAGTTTGTATCGTACATTAAAATTAATTCACATATACCTTAACTGTAGAGGAATTTACATTAATATTCATAGTACATTGTATGAGATTTCTGGAGATGGCGCAGCTTGTATTGAATTTTTTATTTAGTATGATATAAGTTGCTTAAAAGACTTAATTTTCTTATGATGAGGTGCATATGTCTGCCGGTACTGACGGAAACCAATGAGTTCAAAGCTGGCGTACAGATAACGGTACACTACCTATGGAAAAAATTTCCACCTTTTCCTGGTAGCAACATGTTTGGACCTCATAATATTGTCGGTTCATTAAATATGTGACAACATATCTTAAATTCAGTGAACACTGGCTGTATATTTAATGTACATAATCGCCTTCAAAATTAATGATTAAACTTTAAATTTGATGTATGATTACATTAAATTTAATGGAATACATTAATTTAGATTAATGTAAAAATTATTAAATTTAAAGCATTACATTAATTGAATTTAGGAAACGGATTATGAAACTTGCTTGCAGCACATTTACCTTAAATTTAATGCATCTCCTTTTTACAGTTTACCATAGTTTGTATCTCGTATTAGTAGTTATTTGTTTCATTTAGAAATACTTCTGTATCGACTTCAAAAACTTCAATTTCACATAAAAATTCGTATTGTGATTTTTCACTGTTTACTGCGTTTTTAGAAGTCAGTTCATTATTTTAATAAAAATTCTATTTTTCAGTTTTTATTTTGATACGATGATATCCATAAATTATCTGAACTAACCTGAACTAAGTACTAATCGAGATTAGTACACCTCGCAATGACTCCAAGATCGCAAAAAATTATCCATTTTATCCAAAGTTGTAAATTACTGTAAAATGAACAACTAAAAATTCTTTGATTCTTAGAGTTCTCCAAATGTAAGTTTTGAATGAAATTGTATCAAATATTTAGTCTATCATAGTAAATCCGCTACCTCAAATTTTTAATCAATTTTAGATTGGTAATAAAGGCCCCAAAAACCTTCCAATACTGATATTTAAAGAACTTGAGAAGTAAGTTTATTAGCCCGACATACTTTATTTTGCTGTTTGTATATGCCCCAAGAACTCCGTAATAACAATTTTAAACTAAATCGGAAAAAGGTAAAATTTTCAGTCCATTCGTATTTGAAATTAACATACAATAAAATTTCCTAACACCAAATTTGAAAATATGGAAATAAGGTTAAACTTTCAACCCACCATATTGGATCATCCATATTAAATTAAAAAAAAATAATAATTTTAACGTCTTAATCTAATCTAAATATAAACCCTTGATAGTCCCCTGATAGCAATTTTGGAAGAAATCCGAAAATTTAAAATTTTGCGATCCCAAAAACTCCCCCATATCAATTTTGGAAAAAACCGGACAAAATAATTTTTTTGGCCGCCATATTGAATTTTTTGAAAATAGTTTCAGATTCGTTATGTGCGACCCCGAAAACTCCCCATACCAATTTTGGAAAAAATCGGAAAAATTGATTTTTTATCCGCCATATTAGAACCGCCATATTGAATTAAAAAAAGGTAGAAAAAACAACAAAATAACCTGTGAATCTGAATTTCTGTAATTCCGTCACCCTATTTTTCCTAACACCCTCGTAAAACTTACAACTACTCCATTTTTTCTCTATGATCAGTTAAGATATTGCGCACATTATCTACAGCAAGTTAATTGAATGATTTTTTCATATTTGTCAGGATTTTATTTTCCAAAACATGTACTAGTAAAAAAAAGAAAGATATTTATTTTTCTATAAATTATTTCGTTTAAAAGAGTTTCGTCGTATTATCTTCCTTGAAATACAAATTACCTTTTGTTTTTAACCGACTTCTAAAAACCGTAGGTTCTAAATTTGTCGGTTATGTATTTTTTTTATTTATGTACACTGATGATTTCTTCAGAACGGCTGCACCGATTTGAATGAATTTTTTTTACGTTAGGTTTACAAAATTGCTGCGGTGGTCTCATATTATTTGGGATGAAATTTATGCAATAAAATCCAAAATGGCGTTGATAATATGGCGGAAAAAAAAATTAATTTTGTCTGATTTTCTTCAAAATTGATATGAGACAATTTTCGCGGTCTGAAATTATTTTTTAAAAATTCAATATGGCGGACAAAAATTATTTTGTCCGATTTTTTCAAAATTTATATAGGCGTGTCTGGGATCGCATATTATGATTCTAAAATTATTTAAAAAAAAATATGGCGTCCTAAAAACTTTACTTCTTTCGATTTTTTCCAAAACTGATATAGGGGGTTCTTGACGATGTAAATTATAAATTTAAAATTAGTTTTTCAAGATTCAGTATGACGAATCCAAAATAGCAGACAAAGCACATTGGAGCCAAAGGATACTCGAGTTACAGTCTACTTCGTTAGGACTACTGGAGATAAGTCTAAATTCTTATCTTTCACCTTTTGCTTATTTGAAGTCTATCTGTAGAAATTTGACTCTACCTGCTAGTTTATTTCAAGTTTTAAAAGCTCAGCTATTCTTATCTTATCGTGTCTTTATAGAAGACAATTACTTTTAGCTATATTGTATTTCAGCAAAAAGCTTTATTCGATTTATTTTTTAATATTTTATCTAAAAATGTTTTTCTATTAAAACGTACCACAATTTTTTTGTATTCAACTGATATTTCACCAACTTTCTTCTCTTTTTATGTTACTATTGTAATTTCCTTTTTCTATCTATTACTATTGGTAACTTCTTCATAGTATCTTGTCAAAATGGTGAATGTAAATTTTTTTAAATGTATTATAAATTTTAGGATATTATAGAAAGATCAACTTATTTTTTTCACATACTACAGTGTCAGTACAAAAAAAATTCATTACTTTTTTAAGAAATTTTAATTTTTAATTTTTGAGAGCATGTATTGTTCGTAATTTTCAAGAAAGGTATTAACCTCTAAAATGTCATTTAATTCAAGCACAATTAAAACCTGATCGCGATTTAGTTGACACAAGTGAGGTGTCAAATTTTATTCACTGGGCGATATATGAAAAATATTTACAAGATGACAGGATTCAGACTTGAGCAGAACAATTTATCTATAAACCTATTTATTCAAAATATTCTTTTACTTAGGATATCAGCTCACATATTTAAAACATCTTACATAATATTTTACGGTTTTCGGTTATAATAACAAAACAATTCAGACATTGCCAACCAAAACTACGGATTTACATGCTGCAGCTAAATCCAGAAGTACTCTTATATTTATGAAGGCCATTTGCTAGCCGGGACGTACAGGATCTATTTACTATTTATCTGTCCCGCCGGTGCCGTTTAACTTTATTAAGATGGCGACTTTCCAGCAACCTATCATAATGTACAACGTACTATATGTATTATGGGGTTGCATACCTTTAAAGCTCTTCGAAATGGTTGAACTTAAGTTTAATAAAAACGTCATGGACACAATTTTAAAGTGAAAAGAGAAGGAAGAGTAATAACATATGTAGTTAACTATAACATACACTGAATGTAGGAGAGTAGAGAAGTAAGAGAGGACAGGGGCAGAGGAGAGTGTGGAAATAAATTTGTTTTTAATATTTCTTTAGAATTTAAGAATATTTTTATATTTTATATAATATTTATTATTTGAACCAACACTGTAGTTCGTGTTTGAAATACAAAAATCTTTTTTGAAAGAAATTTTAATCTCATATAACGATGTTATTGAAATGAACTATTTAAAATTGAGACTGTCTGAGTCATATAAAAACGAAATTTAAGAGTTTTCATACACTTATTGAAAAATTTCAAATATACATAAATTTAAATTAGTTTTCAAGTTCAAAAATGTATGTGTAATATTATGAATAAATTGACTAAAATGTGGTTGTCGGACTTGCGTTGTCTTGATTTTTGTTTCATTGTACGACGTTTCAATTAGGCTTTATTTTTATTCGTTATGAAAGAAAAACTGAATGTTTTGTCTTAATGCTATGAGATTATGTACGAACCGTGAACATTAAAGTGAGAAGTTTCACTTCACATCAGTGTACATACCTCAATGATTTGATGTTAAAAAGTAATGGCTGCCAAAGATCCCAACACTGGGTTTACTAACGATTCAATTATTATTGTATGTAAGGTAAGACAACACTGTCCATAGGAGGATCATTTATAACATTTTGCTGAGGAGTCGGATTTTTATAGTTTTTAATAGAACGTCTTATATCTTCAGCGCAATATCCAATGCCTCTCACCCTAGCATGAAATTCACTACGGAAACTGAATCTTATGCTGCCCTTAGGGCATTCTGTGCACAGAAAATCTACACATACGAATCGATATTTCAATGCAACGTCACACCATCATCCTTCTCAAAAACAATCCATCATAAACTCTTTGGTACATAGGGCACTTTCAATATGTGATGAACAATCACTGAAATCATAAACAGAAAAACTGACTAATGCTCTGAGAGGCAACGGATATTGCGCTGGAGATTTAAGACGTTCTATTAATAAATATAAAGACACAACTCCTCAACAAAATGTCATAAATGAACCTCCTATGGATAGCGTTGTCTTACCTTACATACACGGAACCATCTACAAGATTGCCAGATTGCTCCGAAAATCAAACATTCGGACAATTTTCAACACATATAAGAAAGTTGGACAATGTTTGAAGTCTCCAAATGACGCAATTCCATTTCAAACAGAAGGCGTTTACAAGATAACGTATTCTTGTGGTTAAGTGTATGTAGGTACAACAGGACGGTCTATATCCACTGGGCTTAAGGAACATGACAGATGTATAAAAAAGAAACAAATTGTACAGTCTGCATGAGCTGAACACCAGCATTGCTCAGATCACAATTTTAATGTAAAAGAAACTAGCATCAGTGCCTGGTTTCTTTAAACGTACAATTAGAGAATCAATCGAAATTTGTAAATATCCAAATAATATTAGTAGAGATGCGGGTTACATTTGAAATCACACGTGAAAATCGACTATAACGCTGGATCACGGTTCGCTGAGCGTCAGTCGGGTATAAATACCGGGCGGTTGCTCCTTGATAGTCATTCAGTGTTGTAATCTCGTGGAGTAAAGGTCCCTGAAAATGCCTCATGCAATCGTAGGTAAAACGTCGGATAATAATTCCAATTTGACACAGTGTAAATCCAAGAACCATTATTTTCAACTTGACCAAAACCGTGAAAGCTTTCGATCTTTATTAAGAAAGGATGTGTTTACAAAGTTTCATGTAGGTGTAAAGAAATATATATATATATATATATATATATATATATATATATATATATATATATATATATATATATATATATATATATGTATATATATATGTATATATATATGTATATATATATATATATATATATATATATATATATATATATATATATATATATATATATTTATTTATTTTTATATGAAACTGACATTTTTGAAGTTGGCGCCAAATTAATACCTGACAAAATGTAATTCACATCAAAAGATTGAAAAATATTTTATTTGTAAAGTCGTTCCCGCCGTAGTTTGGATGTGTCTCGCATCGGAAGTCATTTGTTTTATTTAATTATAATTTGGCACCAACTTTAAGAATTTCAATTTCATATAAAAATTTATATTATTATTATTATTGTGATTTTCAAGCCGAACAACATCGCACTCCCTCCAGGGAATATTGACTCATACCAGGTATACAAAAATACCAAAAGTATGGAGTTCTGTGGGAACCCTTTCCATGTTATTGGCTCATAGGTGTGGTGGTCTGCTGTATTCCCACAAACTTTAGGACGCTCCACGTGGTTGCATAAAGATCTGCTTTCTGAATTGGCTTACATAGATGCTCACTAAGTCCTGTCACTTGATGTTCTGCAGAAGGTTCTTTGGTGTCATTCGAGTTGTTGATGAAATTATGGGAATCGTTTGGACGCTGTTTATTGCCTATTGTCTTCGAATTTGCACCTCCACATTTCTGTATTTGTCGATCTTCTCGTTGTATTTTGGCCTAGGTTGTTGTAGTTAGGTATAGCAAGGTCAATTAGAGTAGTTCGCCTAGAAATTTTATTTGTTAACATAATGTCTGGTCTATTATGAACAACTGTCTGATCTGTTAGAACCGTTTGGTCCTAATATAGTTTGAACTCAAGTTCTCAAGAATAGATTCTAGGTTGTATATGTAATAAGGCACTTTTTCTACCTGCAGTAGATTTAATTTATCTGCTAACTCTCGGAGTATCTCTGCGGCTGAGTAATGTCTTTTTTTTATACTCCGTTACAGCAAACGCTTGGCATAGTCCAGTTATGTGCTGGACTGCCTTTGATGTTCGACATCCATATCTTCATTGGTCGTTTTCTATTGAGGGATCTCTGATGATTCACTTCCGATCGTTTTTCGTCGGAATAACATGATCTTGGATAGCCAACAAAAAGCCCTCCGTTTTTGCAGACATCTGTCTTTAAATTAACCTTTAATTCGACGCTGAGTTGTCGACATTGTACTGGTTGACCTCATTTGGATGCCGTCCATGAAGTGACTTTTGTAGCCAGGCTTGTAATTTCTCTTCGTCTGTTTGGTGGTGAGAAGCAATATCCTGTTCCTTCAGCTGTAGCAGCGTGAATCGTCTGTCTCATATATTACTCAATGTAGAGTGGAAGAGCCCGCTAACCTGTTGGTCGAGCTGTTTGGCAGTATCCACTAGTCCTCTACTAGTTGTTGATAGTATTATGGGAGTCATGTGGACGCTGTTCATTATTATGATATATTATTATTTGGTTTTTAGTGTCGAGTTGAGTTGAGTTTCTAGGTACCCATTCTATTCAAAGTTGTGTACCATATGAAACTGAACAACAAAAAGTTGTTGATTCTAGAAATTTTCTAAATATAAGTTTTGAATCAAATTGTACCAAACAAACATTTAGTCTGCTATTGTAAATCCGCTATCTCGAATTATAGGAAATTAGTTCAGATTCGTAACTTAGATTCCCCCCCCCCCCAATACTGATATTGAAAGTATCTGAGATATGCAAATTTCTTGTTCCGTCATATTTGTCTTGTATACTAAATTTAAAGACATTAATTTAAGATCCGTTGTACATGCCCCAAGAACTTCTAATGTCAATCTGGAGAAAATCGGAAAGATATTAAAATTTTAGTTCCCCATATTATATCTGCCATATTAAATTGTAAAAAATTAACTTCAGATTCGTAACTTACGATTACGAAAACCATTTAATCTCAATTTTAAAAAACACCACTTTGAATCCGCCACATTAAATTTCAAAAAATTATTTTAAACTCTTAATCTAATCTTAATCTATACCGTTAAAAACCTCCCCAATAAGAATTTTGGACTTCTTCTGGAAATATAAAATTTCTAGACAATCATATTGAATTTTTTTAAAACAATTTTATATTAATTATATAGACTTTCAGAAATCTCCAGTACAAATTTTGTAGAAAATCGAGAGATATTAAATTTTTAGTCCTCTTTATTGATTTTTTAAAAATAATTTTAAATTCGTAATTTACGCCTTTAAACACCCTTCTATTTCAATTTTGAATAAAATCTAAAGATGTAAAATTTTCAATCCGTCATATTGGATTTGCCATATTGAATTTTTAAAAAATAATTTTTGATTCGTTACATTAAACTCACCAGTACCAATTTTGGATAAAATCGGACCAAATTAATTTTTTTGTCCGGCATCTCGAATTTTATTCAACCAATTTCATTCAAAATAATATGAAACCATCGCAATAACTTCTTAAACATAATGGAAAAACATTCACTCAAATCGATGCCACAGTTCCGCAATTATCGCCGTACATACATAAAAAAGCAGTCGAATTTAGAACCTCCTCCTTTTATAAGTCTGTTAAAAAGGACAAACTTCGACCAGGTATTCTAGAATACGCCTGGAATAAACAACATGATTTAAAATAGTTTGAAACTGTAACAATATATATGAAAGAAAAAATTTATAGAAGCAGCAAACTTTAAAAATAATAATGGCATACATCAAATCATTGAAGTGTGTAAAGTGTTTATAGTGAATAACCATAATAAATACAAGTTAATTGAGACGTCGCGTCGTACGAACAAATAAAAATAAAGCCAATGCAAGTCTGACAACTAAATTCAAGTCAATCTTCAACATTTTCTATAACCTTCAAATAAAGAGTAAGTAAAATTGGGAAAATTTATTGCTTGAGCAAACTTCGCTACTCTAATAATTTCCCGGAATACATTCAATTTATAAAGAATCGATTTTGGGGACCTACTAATTTATTAAATGAACTTCAGATAGACACAAAACCTTTTCGAAAGTATTATGATGTAGTGATCTTATAAAAATTAATCGAATTAATCTGATCCTTATAACTGCTTCAAATTATTTAATTTGTCACAACAAACTATTTATAAAATAGGTTAATAAAAAGAAACTCTTAACATTCACGTTCTTATTAGAATTTTCCTTTAACGTAAATTTTTATAAAATGATATTATAAACACAATGAAATTTATTTAATAAACAGTAGGCTGTATACTGCATTGTAAGCTTGGTAAAATTTTAAAGGAATTTCCTGCAAATTACATTTCTTGAACGTGTTTATAGGGCGGAATATAAATTTCAACTTTCCACGCTAAAGAGATATGCCGGTATTTGGTACGCATACTTTATATTGAGATTATAAAAAAGTTATTATTTCACTGCGTAAACTCATAAAACCTTAAAAAGAGGAGGATATTATATTTATGCATGTTTTTATTTTCTACCAACGGTAGTAGTAAATTGAACAATTTTTCTTGGACAAGTTGTGACATTTTATCACTTTCAAGCATAAAAATAATTTTTAAGTTTATTCACGGTTGAGTGTGAATTTAACAAATATAATTTGTAGACATTAGTTGACTTTTAGGAATATTTAATCAACGACTTTATGTCAGTCTTTAGTATTAAATTGTACTTTAAAAGACGAGTGTTGGGTAGTACTTCTCGATTTAAAAGTAAGAGACTACATAACTGTCTTCGTGTATAAAAGTAGAGACACTTCCATTATTGTAAGTTTCTAGTTACTGACTCCATCAAAAAGGTAACCGTCAGACTTGCTACTTACCGATTGTAATAAAAAAGAACATATTATATTCGCGGGTATGTCTAAATTTTTTTGACCAATTTGCCTTAACTTTGAAGATAAAGCAATTCACTTTGAGCTGGTGTTCCTATTATTTAAGTTTCGATTTAGGTGTTCCTATTATTTAAGTCTCGGTTTAGGAGTTAATAGTTTAGATAATATAAAATTTTTATAAAAAAATTGAACCGACTTCTAAAAATGCAGTAAAAAGTGAAAAATCACAATATACATTTTTATATGAAATTTAAATTTTAGAAGTCGGCGTCAAACTAATCCCTGACAAAATGTGATTAGTAGTGGATATATGAGAGAAGGAAAGAGGAGGAGGAGGAGGAGAAGTAAGAAAAGTAAATCATCAATACTTTTCATCCTCCTCCTCTTTTCTTCTCTCATTATACTTTTCAAATCTCTCATTATACTTATTAAAAAACCTCGTATCATCAACACTTTTCATCCTCCTCCTCTTTTGTTCTCTCATTATACTTTTCAAAAAGCCTCGTATACATCACCTTGAGTTTAATCTTAAAGTTAACAACATGGTTAACCTTTCATCGAATCCGATCATAGTAGGAGATCTAACCTTATGTTTGACCTTGAGGTGGATAACCTTATTTGACCATGAAGTCGATATAAAGTCCTACCACCAATGAATTTTCACTTCAGTAAATTTATAAAATAGATACGTGGAGCAACAAAAGATGATAAATTAAATACCAACAAATAATAAGTAAATAATAATTAAATAATTTTATATTTAATAGTAAATATTACAAAGTATTAAAAAAATTCATTCAAAAATTTATGGATAATAATATTGAAGAAGAAGATCAAGATCTAAATGAATTAATAGGAGTATTGGATTACAATACATATCTTAACGAAAAAAAATTTCAGAAGAACTTCAGAAATTGTTTGGACTACGATATAAATAATTTCGAACAAATTGAAGCTGAATCTGGTGACTCCGATATTGAAGAAGATAATGAAGAAGAAAGTGCTAGTGCTAAATTTTGTTTAGTGAAACATAAGTACACTGATCCCAAAGAAGTTGTGTTCTGTATTACTCAGAGTTATATCGATGTGTTTGTAGTGACGGAAAATCAAGAAAAAACTCTTTGTCACGCATGCTATCAAATTATACAATATTATCAAAGGGCAGGGGCTCATAGACATGTAAATACTCATAATAAGAGAAAATTAAAACGCTTAAGTGATGATTTACATTGCGATATATGTTCAAGACAGTTGTATCAAATTATTACCCCCAAAGTTTGTTTAATTTGCAATAGTAGTGTTAAAAATATTGATTTAGATTGGGACACAAATGTTCCAGTGGTGCCAATATAATGCCTGGTAAAAAACCAATATATAAAAACGGTAGGAAGTCGCGAAGGGTAAAAAAAAAAAAAGTTGTTAACGAAATAATTGAAAATAAAACCGAAGAATGTCCTATATGTCTTGAAGATATATTATCTAATAAAATGATGTCACCAGAACCTTGTAATCACAGATTTTGCATCCCTTGTTTAGGAGTGTGGATGTTAATTAATAAAACATGTCCAATCTGTCGCAATGAACTATGCGTAATTAAATGTGAAAATGAAGAAACTGTAGTCCTAGAATATTTAGTTTAGAATATATTATTTAATATTTATGTGTTACAAACCACTTCATACATGTAAAAATGAAGAAATTATAATCCTAGAATATTTATTTTAAAATGTATTATTATTTAATTTTTATTATTTTAAAATTATTATTGTTTGTATTTAATTTATCCATTTATTCTTATCTTATTGGAATAAAGAATTGAACAATTTCGAAAAAAATGTTTTATTTATAAGAATAACGAACAAACATAACAACTCAATACAAAAGTTTTGATTAGTCATAATAGATTGAAAAAATATTTTAAATTAACCACCCTGTTCAAAAATTCTTAATCCTTTCTTATTTTAGAGAGATTTAAATCTAAAAGTAATAAGTTTATAAATATGAAAGAAAAAATATTATAGGAGATTTAGGTACAGTTATCTTCATACTCCTTTATAATTAGATCAATTAAATAAAATTTACATTTCCTTAAATCGTCTCCGTTACTATTCGTTATCACTTAAACACTTTAACAACCTAAAAATAGTTTCACTTAACTTGTTTGATAAAGCTATCGAAAATATAATAAATTTATAAATATATCTTCCTTCATTCTCTAACTAGAATAAATAAATTTTACCTTAAATTCTTTCAGCTACTAGCCACTATAACTAAAACTTCACTAATTGTTTAACTTAACACTAAAAAAGTCTCACTTAACACTGTCCCTATATTGTCTTTTTCTGTTTTCAATTTCAACTGGAAAAAATAAAAAATCAATTAGTATTTTAGTTATAACGAAGATTAACTATGATTTAAAAAAACATTTAGTATTTATTTAGTAATTACTTACTTCGTAGTAGAATCCACTTCCGAAGATTGTAGGGGACCTGGAACTCCATTTTCTCGACCCCCAACCTCATTTTCTTCAGGGTTTGTTGTTGAAGAAATTATACTGATTTGAATGGGTTGAGGGTCTTGTGGGGGCTCCTGGTCCCTTCTAATGAGGATTCTATTATTATCCACTACAACTACTCTGAAATTTCGTAACATTTTTTTGTATAAAAATTAAAAATTTGTTTTGGTTTGATTGAATGTTCAGAATCTTTGACCGCAAATGACAAAAATTGGCCTCGTTAAATAAGCGTTTCTATAAAAGTAGGTCATGGGTACTTTCGCCACACTTTGGGTGCGGCGGCCTTCGGCCGGTTGTTATAGGCGTCATAGGGGGCGGGGGCGGCCTTCGGCCGGGTGTTAGAGGAGTTATAGGGGGCGGGGGCGGCGAAGCGGCGGGGGCGGCGGCCTTCGGCCGGTTGTTATAGGCGTCATAGGGGGCGGGGGCGGCCTTCGGCCGGGTGTTAGAGGAGTTATAGGGGGCGGGGGCGGCGGAGCGGCGGCCTTCGGCCGCCGCCTCCGCCCCCTATAACTCCTCCCCCCGCGTGTCTTCGGCCGCAGAGCGGCCTCAGACACGCGGGGGTCGACTGAGGCCTTCGGCCTCAGGTGCGGCCTTCGGCCGCCGCCCCCACCGCCTCATGCTTCAGTCCTTCCTTCCACTTCTACTTTTTCGTCCCTGATTATTGTTTTCCCCAACCTTCACCCCTACTGTGTGTGTGTGTGTGTGTGTGTTTTTTTTGTGTGTGTGTGTGTGTATGTATGTGTGTATGTATGTATGTGTGTATGTATGTATGTGTGTGATGGTGTGTATGTGTGTGGTGTGTGTGGTATCCTCGTGGGTTTTAAAAATTTTAAAAATTAGGGGTCAATGACCTTTATTGAGGTCAATGACCTTTATTGAGGTCATCTTATTTTCAAGGAGAAAGCATGACCTACTTTCATATAAAAGCGGTTGAAAGATCAGTTCAGCCTAAGCTTAAGTCCAGTTCAGTACGTTTTCGGTCCGTCTTATTTAAGTGAAGAGTTCAGTTTAAATTTATCCATTTTTAATTGTTTTTGTGTTTAGTTTAACTTTTTAAAGGTATGTCTTCTTTTGTTTCCACTTTTCCTGAAGAGTTAAGAATGAAAAAATTATTATCATTTCAAATATAGTAATTCAACCTGCCATTTTGGAAAATGCTAATCAAAATTTAAGTCAGAGGACGCAAAATTTTAATTGTATGGTTAAAGAAATGCAAGAAAGCAATTTAGAAAAGAAATTACTTCAAAATTCTATAGAACCTGATATTAATTTTTTGAATAAATTTGACGATTTTCCGGATTTAGATATTATTTCACAAACAGATTTTGAGATGGAAAATTTAATTTTAGATCAAAATATTGATATAAATAATATTTTAACTTCGGAAACAGCAACTATTTTAACCCCAGAATCTCCAAACATAAATTCAGAGACTACAGACAAAACAGACGCAACTCCAACTCAGGACTTGGAAAACTTAGACAATTTTAAAAAACTAATGGGAATTCCAAAAAACGTAACTAATGATAGTGATAGCGATTCAGGTTCTAATATTTCGCAAAATTTCTTTGGAATTATTAAGAATACAAATTTAAATTTTGAAATTTCTAAAAATGAAGATAATTTTGAAGTAATTCCTAACACAACTGCTATTTCTCCTTCAACGTCATGCCAAATTTCTAACGATCCAAAAAATTTTAAAATTTTTAATTCGTCCGAAAATGCTAGTAGTAGTAATAGGGAGGTTCCTGGGAGGGTTTCTGGGGAGGAGGATGGATCGCAAGAAAATTATAAAATTTCGAATTCTAGTGAAGATTTGGGACGTTTTTTTAAGGGGAATGATGTTTTAAGTGAACATCCCAACAAAAATTCACCTATCCTTTTCGAAGAATCGACTCAAAATTCCTTTGATATACCATGTGCCCAAAAAAGTTTTAGGGAACCATTTCACCCATTTCCAAATTCACCAAAAATTTTTGAAAGTTCTCCACCTGATTTTGATGAAATCCTAAATTCGGTTTCTACCCAAACGGATGTAGTGGGTGAAACAATTCTACCAAATAAATATCCAAAGCTTTGTTTTAGCTCTAAAACAAATTTTAAAATTAAAAACAAACATTTGTCTAATGTAAAATCTTTGGGATTTGTTTTAGACACAATTTTAAATCAAGGTGGTGGTAAAACCGAGGAGGAGAAATGGCAATTGTGGAAAAGAGCACATGAAATGTATAAAAACATTCTTAACATTTTTAAACCCACTCCTTAACTTTCTTTGGTTCACATAAAAGCTCCTCCCCCAAGTTTTCCACCATCATTTAAATTCATACCTCAACACATTCAGTTTACTTTGCTGAAATTGACTTAAGCTTCACAATAAGAGATTGTTTTAGAAAAGATGGTCTTTAAATGCAAAGACTGTGCCAAGACTTTTACTAGACAAGATAATTTAAATCGTCACGTGAATACCTTACACAACAACATTCCCAAGTTAGAAGATAAAAAGAAGAAGAAGTGTAAGTTTAACTTTAAGTAGATGTGTCAGTTTTACAAAATAAGTATTAACTTGGGTTATATAGATATATTTAATAAAGATGTATTTTTAATTTTAGGTGAAAGAAAATATTGTCAATCTTGTAACATATTTATTAGCAAATCATTATGGTTCTGCCATTTGCGAACAAACAAACACAAGACAAATTCTTTAGTAATCACAGATGATAACGTTTCTGTTATTAAATCAGCATTTAAACAACGAATCATTTCATATAAAATTTCAGCTACTAAATATCACATAAGTATTAATGAATTTTTCACGGAAATTTTGCAAAAAATAATGGACACAATTAATTATGAAGTTCAAAGAAACACCTGTGTTAAACTCAACATGGAACTTTTTGGCCTCTACCTGAATCCTTCAAATGATAATCATGATGTAAAGTCTTTTAATACGCCATTCCGTATTTTATGTAGTACCACTGACTTAGCTACAGAATTGGATGAAATGATTGCAATTATGGATCGAAAAGCCGATGAGCTGGCAGAAAAAGATTCAGGTACACGACTTTTCTTAAATATAAATTTAAATTTCAAAAATCAAATTGCTTATAATATATTTTTTGATTTAATTTTAGGATGGATTTTACTGAAAATTTTACATGTGGAAATCAATATAAACAAATTCAACCCACTTAAAGCTTCGTCTTATATTCCTCTGCCAACGGAAATAAGACAGAAAAACGCAGTGATAAATATTCAAAACGACGACGAATGTTGCTTTGCATGGGCAGTAGTTGCAGCTCTGCATTCACCTACAGGACCAATAGACAGAGTGGAATCATATCCTCATTATACAACACTTTTAAACTTTCAAGGTATTCAATTTCCTATGACTTTAAACGAAATAATTAAATTTGAAAATCTTAATAATATTTCTATTAATGTTTATGGTTTAGAAAAAATAAAAAGGAATTTTAAAACCGAAATCGAAATTATAGGACCTTTACATTATACTAAAAATAAGCGAGATCGTCACATTAATTTATTATTAATAGGAGATGATAATGGGAATTTTCATTACTGTTATATTTCAAATTTAGCAAGATTAATTTCTCGACAAATATCTAAACATAATGGAAAAAATTTTTTATGTGATGGTTGTTTGCAATATTTCACTACTGAACAGCAGTTGGTTAGACATAATGCGGTGGATTGCGATTTTGTAAGGATAAACCTTCCTTCTATTGAAAGCAAAATTAATAAATTTGGGAATATTATGCCTGGAAATATTTTAAAATTTCAGAACATACAAAAACAAATTGAAGTTCCGTTCGTTATTTATGCTGATTTCGAATGTATTCTTAAACCTCTGGAAAACAATAATTTTATTAATTTAGATCCTACTTCTCCATATACTGAAAAAAAATTTGAACACATTCCATATTCATGTGCATATTATATAAAATGCTCTTTTGATGATTCACTTTCAAAATTTCAAATTTATACGGGTCACAATTGTGATCAAATTTTTATACCTTATCTAGAAAGAGATGTCTTTGAGATCTATAATAAATATTTAAAACATTCAAAACCAATGAAAAAATTAAATACTTTAGAACAACTGCATTATGAATATACCAACAATTGCCATATATGTAATAAAACTATAATTTCTGATAAGGTTGCGGACCATTGCCACTTAACGGGTTCATTCAGAGGTCCTGCCCATTCAATATGTAATTTAAATTATAACCTACCAAATTTTATTCCTGTAATATTACATAATTTGCGTAATTATGATTGTCATCTATTTATAAAAAAATTATGTCCTAATAAAGAACAATTATCTGTCATTGCCCAAAATAAAGAAAAATATATATCATTTGAAAAATCCATTGAAGTAGATCAATATTTAGATAAGAAAACAGGTCACAAAAAATCAAAATTTTTACATCTTAGGTTCATTGACTCATTTCAGTTCCTACCGAATTCTTTGTCAAATTTAGCTTCCATTCTTAATGACGATCAATGTAAAGAAGTACTTAAATATTTTAATGATAAAGAAAAATTTAATTATATTCGTCAAAAAGGAGTTTTCCCTTATAAATATATTGATGACATTTCAAAATTAAATGAAACCCAATTACCAGATAAAAAACAATTTTATAACGATTTAACGGATGAACATATCACCGATGAGGAATATGAGAGAGCTAAAAATGTTTGGAAACTATTTAATTGTGATACAATTGGGCAATACTCTGAGATTTATCTAAAATCAGATGTATTACTGTTGGCGGATATTTTTCAAAATTTCAGAAAAACTTGTATAGAGACTTATAAATTAGATCCAGGTCATTATTACACTTTTCCAGGTTTAAGTTTTGACGCTTGTATGAGATACACTGGGGTAGAATTAGAACTATTAACAGACCCAGATATGTTACATTTTTTTAAAAGTAATGTAAGAGGAGGAATCAGTACCTGTGTATGTAGGAAATCTATAGCAAACAATTTATTTCTTTCAAATTACGATCCATCACAACCAACTAAATATATTATGTACTTTGATGCAACTAATCTTTACGGATATGCTATGTCTCAATATCTTCCACAAAAAGATTTTATTTGGCTAACAAGTCAACAAATTCAAAATTTAGACATAATGAATATTTCTGACACTAATGAAAAAGGGTATGTTTTAGAAGTTGATTTAGAATATCCAGAAATTTTACATAATTTTCATAATGAATTTCCGTTTTGTCCTGAAAATTATAAGCCTCAAAATTCTAAAACTTTCAAATTAATTCCCAATTTAAGAAATAAGGAGAAATATGTAATTCACTATACTTTATTAAAAGAGTGTATTAAATATGGAATGAAATTAACTAAAATACATAGAGTAATACAGTTTACACAGTCTCCATGGTTAAAAAAATATATTGATCTTAATACAAAATTAAGAAATGAATCCACAAATAAATTTCATAAAAATTTGTATAAATTGGCAAATAACAGTGTCTACGGTAAAACAATGGAAAACGTTGACAAAAGAACCGATATACGCTTAGTTACTCAATGGTCAAAGAACCACAGAAAAGATGGTGCGGAAAATTTAATTGCCAAACCTTCATTTAAAGACGTCACTGTATTTTCTGAAAATTTAGTAGCAATTCAAATGCGAAAAGTACTAGTTCAATATGATAAACCTGTCTATGTAGGCTTTAGTATTTTAGATATATCAAAAACGGTGATGTATGACTTTTTTTATGGGTTTTTAAAACCTTTATATAAGAATAATATTAAACTTCTGTACACAGATACAGATTCCTTTATTTTGGAAATTAAGACAAGTAATGTTTATGAAGACATTAGGGTTAATATTGATAAATTCGATACTTCAAATTATGACGTTAATAATATTCATGAAATACCAATAACTAAATCTGTTGTTGGAAAGTTTAAGGATGAATATGCTGGTGAACCAATAGAAAGCTTTTATGGCACAGGGGCCAAAGCTTATTGTGTTAAGTCAGAAAATGGGTTGCTTAAAAAAGCTAAGGGGATAAAGAAAAGTAGCATTAAAAAACAATTAGAATTAACACATTATAAAGATGTTGTAGAACAAAATTCAAAAGCTTTCTGTACAATGTATTTGTTTAGATCTCGACTTCACAATATTTATACAGAATTAGTTAACAAATTAGCACTCACTTTTAATGATGATAAAAGATTTAAAATTCCCAATAGTTATGATACATTGGCATGGGGTCACCAAGATATTCCATTTTTTCAGTGGTTAATAGACCATGAAAATGAATTATAAAAAATTCTTTTAAGATTAAAAGTTTTACTCTTCAAGGCTAAATTTGAAGTATTTAAGAACATGGTAAATTTTAAAATTATATCAGTATAAAATATACCACCGTCTAGAATAAATATGTGTTTAGAATCTTTTGAAAAAGAAATTGATAACAAATTATATAGAACATATGAAAAAAGACTTTCCTCATTTAAATTCTGGAATGGAAAATTAAATCCTAAAGTGTTAGCCCAATCAGGGTTTTATTATTTAGCTATTCATGATGTTTGTAAATGTTTTTACTGTGGTGCAGAAATATTTGCCTGGAAAATTGATGATTGTCCAATTGAGGAACATTATCGTCACTGGAAGAACTGTGACTTAATCGAGTGTTTGTGGTTAGGTGAAAAAAATAAAAAATGTGAACCTGTTGTCCTTAAAGTGAAAGAAAATATGTCAACATCTTTCATTTTTTTATTAGTTTTAATAACCATGTTTGTGTCTCTAATTTGTAAACAAATTATTTAATATTTTGAAAAAAATGTCTATATATTGTAGAAAATTAATTAAAACTGTTCAGTCTTATTTCAATCTCTTATTGTTTTGTTAATAGACAATTAAAATTGAAAAGTGTTTTAATGGCATCCCTTATCAACTACATTGTTTTGCATTCAATTTTAAATAATACTTTATATGTACTTTATCCTCCAAGGGTTTTACATGGAATGGTGTGTTTTGAAAACGATACCTCTACTATTAAACCTGAAATATGTAATTATATGAAAGCTATGAATATTAATAATTATTCAACTGCTTTCGCATATAATATGAATAATAGTCAATCTAATAGTAATTTTTTCAAAATTTACTTTCATTATCCAAATAATACAATTTTTGACACTAACTGGATTGAAAAAAATAAAAAACCATTTACGATTTCTAGCTGTGCTCATGTTAAAAATGATGAGGAAGGTAAAAACTGTTTAATTCTATTTATCTTCAATATAATTTTATCAATAGGTAGTTTTTCACTTTTGTCGTTCTTGACAATTTTGTTTTATCAAGATAGGTCATAAAAATTTAATAAACTTGCCTGACCTTGAAATTTATAGAGGAGTGGGGTGGATAAGATATATTCAGACCCAGTATTTTAGTTTTCAGTTAGCATCAAGACATCATGTTTAATAGTAGCAATTTTAATGGATATAAATCCAGTTCTAGTGAAACTAATGATAAAATTAGTCAGTGTAGTGAAAAATTATTAAATTCAAAAATCTACTATCTTAACAATTCCTTATCAAAATTTGTTTGTGTTGGAATTGGTATAAATGATTTTACACCAAAAGTTCTAATTGGAGGTCGAAATGGATTTCACATTTACTTGAATGAAGAAGAATGGAAAGAACTTCAAAAAAATCAAGGAGTGTTGGTGAATTATTTTTATTCTTCTCAAGCATATGCGTACCCACTAAAAATTGAAAAAATCACAGTGTTTTTTGAAAAAATAAATCATTCTCCTGTTATCAGAATTCAAAAGGATGTACATTATGTAATTCTGGGAAAAGAATCAATAGATAAATTAGTTGAAATCGACGAACTTGTTGACTACAGAATTCATATAATAAAAAAGCAAGAATTTTCCAAATATTTTAATTTGTTTCATCACTATAATTATCAGTCAGGAGATGTGTTGTCTCATATTTATAATGTTTTGGATCCATGTCAGAATTTAAACAGTGAGAATGTCGGAACTGTTTTAGAAATGTTATCTCTACATAAACAGGAATTAGAAAACAAGTTAAGAAAATCCGGTGCATTACAATAGAAATATGAAGAAATCAGTGACAATCAGTGAGAACAATAATAAAGTTTATATATTAGTGACATGGGACTTTGCATTTAGACAAGCTCGAAAAAGTGAATATCAGAAATTTTATCTTGACAGACTAAGATTTGAAAAACGAGTTGAACAATGTGAAAGTATTCTTAAAAGTATTTTTGATGCAGATCATAGAAAAAAAATATATATTGAAAGATTTAATGTAAAAATATAAATTTATATTGTTAATCTCAGTTGTAAACATCTTAAAAATTATATTGTTAGTATTTGTTGTAAAAAAGGATTATCATAAATAAAAAAATATGTTATATAAATAGGTCTTTTATTTAAAAATTTGATATACAATATTACTTAAAATTAATTACAATACATCTTTTTTAAGAATCCATGAATTATGTGATTTATCGAATCCTAACCATTTAACAAAAACTTGGTTCCCTTTCTTCCTTAAAATTTTTTCAACCAAAAATACATCTGGATGTTTAACTTTTTGTAACTCTTCTTGGTAGAAACCTCCTTCAATATATTCATTTTTACTATCTTTTAATAAATAGGTGGGTGGATTTGTTAACTGAACCTTTCTAATTTGAAAAATTTCAGTTGACCAATTTGGAGTATATCCTTTTTCAAAAGCTTCTCTTTGTTTGGAAATTCTAACAAAATCATTTTCTTTAAATTTAGTGCGCTTTAAATCAAATATTTTTTTAAAAGTAAAAGAATTTTGCAGTATAGTTTTCTTATTTTTTTTATTAACCTCAACAGGTCTATATCCGGTAGTTCTATGAATACTATTATTATATTTTTCAATAATAGTGGGTAAAATAGAGTACCATTGGTAATTCCCTCTATTACTAAAATATTTCCACATTATATTTTTTAAAGTTCGATTTACGCGTTCTACAATACTCGCTTTGAGATTAGAGTAAGTATTATAATGATTAATTTTGTAATAATTCATAAGATCTTTAAAATCTTTATTGAAAAATTCTTTTCCCAAATCTGTCTGCAAATTTTGTGGTTTATTTGTTTTTTCTAAAATTTTTTTCATAGCTTCAGTTACATCTTTTCCTTTTTTACTTTTAAGTGGTTGAGTCCAAACATACTTAGAGAATGCATTTATCACCACCAGAATATATCTATAACCTTTATTAAATTTGGAATAGGGTTGCATCTCTACCAAATCAGCTTGCCATAAGTCATTTAGGCTTTTAACAATAGTTCGTCTTCTTCTATATCTTCTTCTTGCCGGTTTATGTAATTCATCTACAACTGTTTCTTTAATATTTTTACTCATAGTACTAGAATAAAATTTCTTAATACCTTCTTTAAATAACTTATTTTATTTGTTTGTTATCTTTTTTTAGTAAATCTTCGATTTTATATTCCAAAGTTTTAAAAGATGCATTATTGGAATCTTTGACTTTTTTGATTTCACCTTCGATTTTATATTCCAAATTTTTAAAAGATGCATTATTCGAATCTTTGACTTTTTTGATTTCATCTTCAATGTTGCTAATTCTTACATTAATTTTAGTTTCAAAAAGAACAAGTGATTTTATGCTTTCGTTTCTCATTTCTCTTACTGTTGCGTTTAATTCTTCTCTAGCATATGCCATTGTGTCATTAAACTCTTTTCTAGAAACTTCGGCTGCTCTTTGAACTAATTCGTTTAATGATTTTATTTCTTTTACCAATTTATCTTCTAGATTTTTTATATCTTTTCCTAATTGAAATTCTACATTTGTTAAATTTAATTTTATTTCTACCATTTTTTTTTTCTATTTTCTTTATATCTAAAATCGCTTTTTCAATTTCAATTCTTACGTCGTTCAAAGATTTTTCATAATCATTTAACTTTGTTGAAATTTCTTCAATTTTTGAACTGTGTTGTGCAAGTCCTTTTTTTAAATCATGGATAGAGGTGTTAATCATAGCTTGTATTAGTTCTGCTAAAGATTCTAATTCTTTTTCTAATCTTTTATTCAACATCTTTTGAAAATATTCATCATCAACAGTGGTTTTTAATTCTGTTTTTAGATTGTTTAATTGTGAGATTATCTCCTTGATTTGTTCACTATTTTTTAAAATTTCATTTTTAAATTTATTTTCAATTTTTTCATCTACATTTTGTAAATCTGTGTTTAATTTCTTTTCCAAATTTTTCAAGTTTAATAGAATTATTTCAGCATTATTTTCAATTAAATTAATTTTCTGATTTATTTCATTAATATTATCGCTATCTTTTTTATGGATTATAAAGTGTGTATTCATAGCTCTCTCTATTTGTTGTGTGTTTTTATTCATACCATCATGAATGTTTTGAAAATTACCTATTTCTTCTGAAACCCTATTATTAAGTTTGTTCGTGAATTCTTGGAACTTTGATACCATATCTTTTATAATAATTTGTTTAACATTTTCTATTGCAGAAGTATCATTTATTTTTGATTTAACCAATGTTATTTCATTTTTTATGTTATTTTCAAAACTCTTTACTTCATCATATTTCTGTTTTATTGTTTTAAAATCATCTTCACACTTCGATGTTTTTTGAGAAAAACTTTTTAATAGTTCATCATTGTCTTTGACAATATTTTTTATATTTAATATCCTGTTATCATAGTTTGACACAACATTTTCTTCAAATAACTTAATTTTTTTTGAAATAGATTCCACATTTTCATCATTTTCACTAACTCTCTTTTTTAAATTTACAATATCATTTTTTAACACAGGTTCAAATCTTTGAACAATTTTATTTTCTATATATTTATCATTAAAATTTTTTAATATTTCATTTTCAACATTGGCTAGTATTTTATTTTCTATTGTAGGTATATCTACTGTATACTTTTTAGAAATATGACGTCCAAATTTATCAATGGTCATTTTAACAATGTAATGTAACAATATTTACTACATTCTTTTATACAATTATATTGGCTTCTTTCAATTCTTCTATAATAGAAATAATTTCGTTGTTATGTCCTGTATTCCCAGCCATCATAGATGCTACCAACAGTCGAAGTCTATCAACAAGTTCATTTACGTTATCCCAATATACGTAATCGGTATAAGGCTTATTAACTTTTAAAGTTATACCGGATCCTGTTCTTTTCGAAGATATTCGAGTTTCTCTGTATGGAGCTTTTCGTCTGTCAAAAAATCCTTGAACTATATTATGCGTTTCGGGATTTATGGTTTTGGTTTTTGTAATTCCTTTATTTTGTAAATAAGGCCCTATTATAGAAATATATTTTTGTGATGCATTTCCCTGTACCTGCTCATTTGGATCATAATTTCTACGGTATGCATTGGTTCTCTTTAAAATATCCATATAATTTTCCAAATCTTGTTTTTTATAACCTACTGGTTCCTTTTTAAATAATAATTCATATAAACCTGGTGTACCTGTATAAGTTATACCTTCAACTTTTATGTTTTTACCGATAATTTCTATAGGTCTTTGTGTTAAGCCCAAAAAGAATTTCTCAGTTTCAAAATCATGTACTATTCCATAGAGGTGATCAAACTTATGTTCCACATCTTTTACACCTCCGTCAATATATTGACGAGGTAATTCATGAAATCCTGATAAATATTCTTGATATAAAGGTGTACTGACAAATGTTTGAATTGTTTGGCGTGTTTGTTCTAATATATCCGAAAGATTTCCTACCGTAGATTGTGAAATTGAAGAAGGGGTGGTTTCTGCTATGACACTTGTTTGTTGTAAAGATGGCATCTGACTATGTGAGGCTATACTGGTTTCCCAATCAATAATTGTTGGTATTTCTGTAGGAAGAATTGGAGTTTTCCCTGTCTTTCTTTTTTCTGGTGTTGATGTTCCATATTGTAGTTTTTTTCTTGGTGTTAGTGTTGGAAACAATCTTTTTTCTGGTGTTTCATAATTTTTTTTAATGGGTGTTTGTAGCTCTTCCTTTACCTCAGCCGATTCAATTTTACCAATTGTTGAAATTAATTGTTGTAGGGGTTGAGTTATTGGTTTATAGGTTTCCTCCAATTTGGATTGTGCTTCAAATTCAGCATTTTTTAAACTTTGATATTTTTGTTTAACAGCTTTCCTTGACTTAACAAGCTCTCTTGCTAAGCGTTCATTCATGATTAGTTAAATTTTTCACAAAACTTTTATTTTTATAAGAAAATATATGAATCAAATCCTTTTCGATATCGACCGGATTTTAAATTCGAATCCTTGTCTATTACCAAAAATCCAAATTTATCTTTCCAACACATCAAACATAACTCATTAAATTGATTAAATGACATATCAACATTAACATGATCATCATAAATATGTTTTAAGTTCGTTTTGTCTTGTTGAAATATAACAATCAAATTCGCATTGTCACGAATTAATTGCTTTGGAATCGAAGAATACGTTTGACACAAATAAAAACAATCAGTATTTTTATGTCTTCCGAAACAAAAATAATCTTTTACAACATTCTGATTGCAACACACTATATCATCAAATATTATTATGGAATTTGGTTTTATTTCTTGTGGAGAAACAATATTTTCTTCATTTTCGGATTCATAATATCCAATTTCTCTCAATGGTTTAAAAAGTAATCTCAAATATTCATATTTTGGTTGATATAGAGACTTTGAATAAATATATAAATTTTCAAACCGTAAACCATTAGGATCTTCAATTAAACTTATAATGATATTAGTTTTACCACACCCTGATGGACCTATAATTAACCCCCTTTTACTAGAGCCTTCAAACAATTTTCCATGTTTTCTAAAATTATTTCTTGAAGTCTCATGGTCTTTAATAATAATTGAATAAGGTTGTTTGACAATTTTCATATATAAGAGGATGTATAAAGGGTAAGTTCTAATTTAAAACTAGTCAGTTTGTTCCAAGATTTCAATTATATAATGCCAATCTCATATAAGCAACAATCCATTTATAAAAGAAGAGTCAGAAAAAGAGGTAGTGGTTTAATTAATACTCTAATAAATAAGTTACCTTTTGAATTACATCTACCTGGGTATAATTTTTGTGGACCTGGAACCAAACTAGAAAAGAGACTAGCTAGAGGCGATAAAGGCATAAACTTATTGGATGAAGCTTGTAAAGAGCATGATATTGCCTATGCACAATCAAATGATATAAAAAGCCGACACGCTGCTGATAAATTATTAGGTGACAAAGCTGCCGAAAGGTTTAGAGCAAAAGACGCTACTTTTGGAGAAAAAACTGCTGCACTTGGAATAAGAGGTGCAATGAAAATTAAAAGAAAATTTGGTATGGGATTAAAAAAAAGAAGGAAAAACAGAAGTCGAAAAACTCGTCTAGGACGAGGAATAACTTTATCTCAAGCTATTTCAAAAGCAAGACAAGCACTAAACGGGAAACAATTTAAAAGTTTGACTGATATTATTCAAACCGCACTTAGATCTATAGGAGATAGTAGAATATTATCACCAAAAAATAGAATCATACCAATTCCAAAAACTGGTGGATTTCTACCTCTTATTCATTTATTTGCTGGTTTGTCCGCTTTAGGTGCTCTTGGAGGAGGAGCAGCAGGTATTGCGAAAGCTGTCAATGATGCAAAAGCTGCTAAAGAAAAATTAGAAGAGTCCAAAAGACATAATAAAATGATGGAATCTATAGCAGTAGGAAAACAAGGAAGTGGTCTTTATTTAAAACCATATAAAACTGGATGTGGATTATATCTGAAACCTTATTCAAAAAACTGTTAAAACAAATACCTCGAAAACCACTTACAAATTATGATTTAAGTAAATATATTAATCTACTTAAAATTCCCAACTTTCGAGGTATATTCATGAGAGATAAATTACCAAAAAAAATTAATAAAAATGAAAGTGGTATTGTTAATCTCGATAAGAATAGTGGTGATGGAACTCATTGGACTGCATACATAAAAAAAGGAAAAAATATTTTATATTTTGATAGTTATGGCAATTTGCGACCATCTACCGAATTAACAAAATATTTTTTCAGCGATAAAAAGAAAAATATCGTGAAATATAACTACGACCATTATCAATCAATTAACAAAACAAATTGTGGTGAGCTCTGTCTTAAATTTCTTTATAATAATGGTTGAAAAACAATATTAATTCATTTTTTTAAAAATTTTTAAAGAGATATGTCGTACAGTTTTGTCATTAGTGGTAATTCCCCCACGCTTTCTGTTAATATTCATCCTCCAATATATTTAGATGAAAATTTTGAATATTCCATTGGACTTGTAAATTTTGAAACTTTTAATGCTATTCCAAATATTGATGAGACTAATAATCTTTTCATTTATGACTCAAATAAAGAAATAAAAATACCACCAGGTAGTTATGAAATTTTTGGACAATCGTACTTTTCTTCATATTTATGCCAATAATAATACTTTACGAACACATATTAAAACAGATATTCCTATCTCGTTTCGTGATAGGAAAAATATTAGGTTTTAAAAATAAGGAATTAGAAGGTCTTAAGGAGCACATTTCAGATTTTCCAGAGGAAATTATTAAAGTAAACGCCATAAACATCGATTGTAATATTGCCGAAGGATCATATTTAAATGGAAAACCTGTTCATATAATACATCAATTTTTTCCTAGAGGTAGCTCCTGGTTTTAAAATAATAGAATCACCACAAAATGTGCTTTACTTTCCTGTTACTGTAAAGGTAATAGACAATATAAACATTAAAATAGTAGATCAAGATGTGTGATCTCATCAATTTCAGAGGAGAAACGGTAACAGTAAGACTACATCTTAAAAAAATCGATGAATAATGGTTATCTTATATAATAAAAAAGTCTCAAATTATAATTTTTCAAAAAAATTTTACTCTAAAAACATTAATAAGAAAGATACTAAACGACATTTAACTAGTAATAAAATTAAACTCTCAAAGGTTAACACCTTCTAATAAAAAATTTCTGATAAATTTAGGTTTCAAACTAAAATAAAATGGAATATTTAAATGTAAAAGAAAATATTCTTGTAGATGAATCAATATTAAGCTGGGAAATACTATCATTTGAACCTTTCAATCCTACAAAACTTGGATTAAATGATGAAATTAGAATTGCTCTACAACAAACAGGAAAATATCCTTTACCTTGCAAAAGTGAATTATATTTAGAATTTCAAGTTACCAAAGAAGATGATACTCCATTGGCTAATACGGTATTAATCAACAATGCTCCAGCATTCTTGTTTAAAGAATTACGTTATATTTTAAATGGTGTTACAATTGATTCAGTTCAAGATGTAGGAATCACTTCAACTCTTAAAGGATACATATCATTTAATCAAAACGAAAGTGCTAAATTGGAAAATGCTGGATGGTATCCAAAAACGAAACCTAAAGAAAAAATTATGACTGATGAAAAAGGAAACGTTTCCCTATGCGTCCCATTAAAAATGTACTCGGGATTTTTTGAAGATTATAACAAAATAATTTTAAATTCACAACAAGAACTAATACTAATAAGAAGCAATGATGACACTAATGCTTTAGTAACCACAAGTGATGATGAAAAACCGAAAATTAAAATAACCAAACTTTGTTGGCGAGTTCCACATCTTACTGTGGCCATTCCCCAAGAATTGGCACTAACGAAAATTATTGATAAAAACAATGATATTCTTCTTACTTTCAGAAGTTGGGAATTAATTGAATATCCAGAGTTATTAGAAAATACAAGACATAATTGGCCTGTCAAAACCTCCACAAAAATTGAAACACCAAGACATGTACTAATTGCTTTTCAAAAGGATAGACGTGGTAATTTAAAATCAGATATGAGTAAATTTGATCATTGTGACCTAAGGAATATAAATGTGTTTTTAAATTCAGAAAGATATCCTTACCAGGATCTTCAGCTTGATTTTAAAAATAATAAGTTTGCTACCCTGTATGAAATGTTTTCTGAATTTCGTCAAGTATATTATAACTTTCCAATAGAACCAATATTTAATCCCAAAGAATTTAAAGATAATGCACCTATTGCTTACATTAATTGCTCTCATCAGAGAGATTTATTACAATCCGGCCCAGTAACCATGAGAATTGAATTTGAGACAAAAGAAAAAATATCGGGAAAAACAGCTGCGTATTGTGTTATAATACATGATAAAGTATTTAGCTATAATCCATTAACAAAAATTGTTAAACAACTTTAACTTCTCCCACCACATCAAATATCATTATTAAAATGAAAATATATCGAATAAGATCAGTTGTTTCTATACCATAGTTTGTTGCACAACAAATGGAATGTACAAAATACAAAAAGAAAAAATCGAACTATTTTTAAAAAAAATTAAACATCTAAAAAATCTTATTGAAGACTATTCGAAAAAACAATTTGTAATAAAAAAATTTAGTACTTTAAAAATTTGCTAAATAAAAATGAGAATAGTTATGGATGTTCAAGGATTTAAGGATGAACACAACAAGTTTATTCCTAAAGAACTTGCAATGTTTGATGGACATAAAATGAGTCATTATATTTTTAAACCACCGTATCCACTACAAATGCTTCCACCAGAAACATACAAGCAAGCAGAATGGTTAATGAAATTTCATCACTGCATCAATTGGAATACAGGATATATTCCTCTTCATAATTTTTCATCTATAGTAAAAAACTTAACAGAAAAAGGAGAATTCATTTATATTAAAGGAGAAGAGAAAGCTAATTTTATTAGAAAATATTGTACTAAGCCAATAATTGAATTGGACGAACAACCTGTTTTAATTAAATCATCTCCTAAATGTTTTTATCATTCTCAATCACCTTCAATGTGTGCCCTTTCTAATGTATTCTTTATGTATAAAAATTTTTTTATGAATGAATAAATTAACAATAAATGTCATAATATTTTTTTTATTTATTCACATCCCCACATTACTAACAGAAAATTATATTTTCCTATCTTTACATAATCAAATATTTAAACATAACAGCCGTTACACAATAATAAAACAACTATAAAAATTTTAATATTTTATTTCATACTAACTTTAATTAACCAATAAATCAATACATAAATTTATTTCTTTATTGAGTCCAATTTTTTTAAGTTCATCAAAGAATTTTAACACATTTTTAGTCTTTAAAAATTCACTACACAATTCTGCTGCTTTTTTACAACAATTTGCATGATCAACATATTTTATATATAACAATAAATCTTGACCCTCACTTTCTTCTTCCACTAAACAAGATAAATATCTGGAACATGCTTCGTTCATAATGAACTCTTCATAAAGGTCCCTCACAAAATTTTCAATTTTAGGCATCATCTTCACCATGCGATTTGATTAGTTCTTGTAATACAATAGGATCTCTAATATATTGGTTTAAATGACGAACTTCATGATGAAACCAACTTAACTTCACTAATTCACGTATAAACTGTACAATATCTTTGTTTTTAAAATAACGTTCGCACAATTTCACAGCCTCTATATGGTTTTTGGATATATCCAAATAATATTGAAACCAAGATGGACCACTATCAACTGCATAATGTTCGAACTCAAAAGCAGAACTTTTACATTTTTTATAAAATTTTTGAATTAATAAATTTAATTCAGTTTCGTTAGAAGCAGAAGACATATTTCATTTTAGTATGTTTTAAGCTGGTAAAGTGTTGCTTTTATAATCAAAATTTAGAGAAGGGATACAAGGTCATGTTAACATGTATACGAAGTAACGCGAATGTATAAGGAGTAACCCGAATGTATACGAGATAATTCGAATGAGAAAACAAAAGAGGAGGAGGATGAAAAGTGTTGATGATATGAGGTTTTTTAATAAGTATAATGAGAGATTTGAAAAGTATAATGAGAGAAGAAAAGAGGAGGAGGATGAAAAGTGTTGATGATTTACTCTTCTTACTCCTCCTCCTCTTTCCTTCTCTCATATATATACTACTGTGATTAACATAAAAGGATTGAAAAGTACGTTATTTGCAATGGTTTTCTTACAGTAGTTTGTATATATATCGTGTTACTATTTGTTTGATTAAGAAAAAATTACGCGCCAACTTCAAAAATTTCAATTTCTTATGAAAATTTTTATTTTTATTTTTCGCTTTTTAGTGAATTTTAGAAGTCCAATTTTTCAATAAAAATTTTTGTTTTCAATTTTAGATTTGGAATTCATTATGATGTCTACAAGTCTTTCGAATTAAGCACTAAGTGAGATAGGTGCACCTTGCAATGATTCCAAGGTTGCAACAACGGAATTCATCTATCCAATGTTGTATACCACACATTCTGAGAATACCAATTTTGAACGAAATTGTACCAAACAAATATTTAGAATGCTTTAGTGCTATTAAAGAACTAAATATTCAAGTCTGATAGGTTTTATCTTGTACCATTGAGTTGTTTGTATACAACTCCAATATCAGTTATGGGTAAAATCGGAAAATTTAAAATTTTTAGTCCACAATACTGTATCCGCCATATTATGCTGTAAAAAATTAACGTTAGAACTATATTATCAAATTTGAAAAAATGTGAGTAACGTAAAAATCTCAACATACATTATTAGATTCACCATACTTGATTTCAAAAAAAAAATTAATCTCTTAATCTGATCTAAATCTACACCGTCGAAAACCCCCTAGTGCTAATTTTAAACCAATTCGGAAATATGCAATTTTTATATCGCCATCTGCCAGATTGAATTTTTTAAAAACAATTGTAAATTCGTTATTTACACTCTCAGAAACTCGCCAGCAACAAATTATAAACAAAATCGAGAAATGCAAAATTTCTAACCCGCCATGTAGTATCCGCCATATGGAGTTTCCCAAAAATAATTTTAATTTCATAATTAACGCTCCCAAAAATCTAAAATGTTCAATGTGACATATTAATTTTTTTAAAAATAATATCAGACTTGTTAGGTGCGCCGTCGAAAACTTCCAGAGATTTTGAAAAAGTTCTTGCATATCCTTGCTCGAAATGGTCCATATTAATCAAGATGGCAACGCTATGAATAAAAAAGCGACACTGAGAATCTGAGTGTCATTCACAGCTATTTTTCAAGTTAAAAAAGAAAAGTATCTGAACCTCCTGGACAGTTCAGCTCCAGATGACTCAGCGTTTTCCATAAATTTTTCTCATGGAAAAATATCACACAAGTAATTTTCGCTTTTTGCTAAACTTCACACTTGACTACGTCACTGTTTTACGGATTCGTATATCCTTTACTACTTAGGCCACCCGCGCCACTGTTCTCGGTTGACACCTGACATTCGTCACTACAAAACGGTGAAATAGTCGAGTAAGAGGTCTTGCTGTTTCGTAATTTTTAAAATTCTAACAATCCTATCATATTATGCCTTTAAATATTATTAAAAAGCTTTAATAGTGGGTTTTTTCTACTGTTTTTCACATATCTACTTGTGTCATATTAAACCACTTTGGTGAATTTTTTAATTAATAAAATTTTATAATATAGGTTAAGTTTAATATTCTAACTTTACAACTAAGATTTTAGAAATATCCTAAAGAAGAGAAAAATAAATTCTCGAAAGCTTGACAGAATTAAATAAGGGTTTTACTTATCAAGGCCTACAAATTTAATAGACTGCATCCCCAATAACCCTGGTTCGGACTAATGTTTCTTGATTAGTCAGTCGCGACTACTCCCTACTTTTATATATATATATATATATATATATATATATATATATATATATATATATACGTCGTGTCGAATATTTTTCCGACAATTAAAATATGGGTTTAAGAATATTTTGAAAAGTACTGTTGACATTTTAGCGAATTTAGCCATTTTCTTTGTAACTGGCCATTCTAATAGTGTATAGAATTATTAATGAACAAAAGCGGTGTGATCTATTTTATTTGATTTAATTAATCTACACCAAAATCAAATAACTACATTCTGTATTTTTGATATTGATCACCGAACTCAATAAATTAAATTATTCCCATTTTGTACACGCCATAACCTAACAAATTAGACTACAACCATCTTGTTTCTTTTTTGTTTCAGGGACTAGCTTTTAGGTAATTTCAAGTTTTGTTTACTATTTAAAGCATTGACATCATTTAATCAAGCTTAACTTCAGTTTCTGTAAGCTATTATCCGGCTTGTTCTTGGTAAATGCGTTGCGTGTTCTTACCCTTTGGTCACATTTACCGACTACATATAAGATATTTACACAATCTTACGGTGGGTCCTAAGAAATAGTAAATCGTCCATTAGCGATGCTGTTATCAAGGATTTCATTTGCCATATCTATTGGTGACTACGGATCGAGAATTAGTACTTACAAGCAGATAAGTAACTGTATTATTTAATTTGTAAATAAGTACGTATTACTAACATTGTAAAGTAAATTGCAATTTTGGTTGACAAATAAAATCATTTTTGCTTTATTATTTATAACCACAGCTACTTTATTTATGTCATTTTTGCTTTATTATTTTTAGCTACAGCTACCATGTTTATTAAAGTAGATTTTTTAATTAGTACCAGTATCTTAGATAACATTTAGATAATTTAAAGAGTCTATCTGTAGAGGAAGTCTTCCCGGAGTTACCATTTTACGATTTTAAAGCTACAGATTACGCCTTAAAATTGAACTTTCGGTAATACTAACTTCAGGAAGTGCTGTTTTTGGATTTGTAGCAAAATACCACCAGATTGGCTAAAGTCAACATTCATAACAATACCAAAAAAACATGACTCCTCAGAATGCCATGACTACCAAATAATAGGTCTGATATCTCATGACCTTAAAACTTTTCTCAGAATCATCCATAAACGAATTTAGAAGAAGTGCGAATATCAGATGGATGACGCTCAGTTCAGATTTCTCTGGGAATGAAAGAGACTTTTTTTCCCTAAATGTACCAACACAGCGATGCAGAGACATGAATGTGGATTTATTCGTAAGTTTTATTGACTACCGAAAGGCGTTTGATTGCGGTGATGGAAATTCTGAGAACAATCGGAGTCGATGAACAAGAGCTATGTATTAATTCAGAAATTTATTGGCACCAAACCGCAACAGTCGAGATAGAATGGAGTCCGACAGGGTTACGTTTTGTCTCCGCTCCTGCTTAATCTGTATTCGGAGTCTGAGAGATGCCCAAGGTGGAATCAATATCAACGGAACTATGATAAACAACATTAGGTACGCTGATGACATCGTACTAATAGCAAACAATGTACAAGAGCTACAAAATATAATAAATTCCGTGGTCCGTCATAGCGAAATGTTTGGTTTACATCTAAATGTCTCCAAGACCAAAACAATAGTCTTTTCAAAGACACTAATAAAGGCACATCTACATGTCAAAGAACAATTAATAGAACAAGTAACATCAATAAAATACCTGGAGCTAATATGAGTAACCAGTGTAACCTGAAAAAAGAAATATTGCAAGGATTGAACAAGCGAAGAAAACACTCATGAGTATGAAAACATTTTTCATAAGGTCATACCTTAGTCTAGAGTTCAGAACCCAGATGATCAGATGCTACGTTTTCCCTGGCTTATTATATGGGTGCGAAAGTTGTGTGTCCACAAGCAGAAAAAAAAGTGGAGGCCTTGGAGATGTACATATATAGACGAATGCTGCGAGTTTCATGGGTGCAGCGTATCACTAGCGACGAAGTTTTCCGGCGCATGAGTAAACAAAAAGAACTGCTGAACACACAAAGAGAAAAAAATATAATATCTGGGTTAAGTGCTGAGAGGTGAGAGATACGAGTTACACCGACTCATAATAGAGGGTAAAGTGCAGGGTAAGGGATCAGTAGGAAGACGCAAAAACTCATATCTGAAGCATCTGAGGAAATGTTTCGACCACTCATCTACAGAAATATTTCGTGCTGCAGTTTCCAAAACTACAATTGCCTTTTAGATCACCAACCTTCGGAAAAAGAAGAGGGGGCAATAAGAAGAAGAAGCAAGCGAGTCACCAAAACCCCGTCCATATATAATTACCGCGACAATAAGAGCTAGCTGACTCAGGCACTATGGATTATTTAGAGAATATATATATATATATATATATATATATATATATATATATATATACATATATATATATATATATATATATATATATATATATATATATATATATATATATATATATATATATATATATATATGAATGCGAACTGATCAGTTCTCAGCGAATAACGAGACGAACCGTACTTGAAAATGCCAAATGAGATTTAGGCGAAACGTCGTGAAAACTATTTCTTGAACGAACGGATTGAAATCCGAATAACTAAACCATTTATTCTACCATTCGTGAACACCTACGATATAACATATACATATATATATATATATATATATATATATATATATATATATACAAATAAATTTTGTATTGTATTTCCTTGCCATTAAGGATAAATAAATTTTAAATTAACCTTGCGGTTAACAAAAAATTTACTTTCTTTTAAGTTTAACAATTTGGAAAGTTAAATAACAACTTTTTTATAAGGTCAATTTAAAGTATGCAAACAAAACACTGGCATATTATTTTGCCACGGAAAGTTAAAATTTATATTCTGCGCTATAAACACGTTCAAGAAATGTAATTTTCTCGAAGTTCTTTTAAAATTTTTATAAGGCTTGCAGAACTTCTATATAGAATGCTGTACATTTTTTGAAGAAATTTTATTGCACTCAATAAATTATTTCACAAGTACTTAAGTAAAATAATATTAATATTATGATATTCAATGTTTATCCTTGTTAGCAAAATTATTTCTAGAACTTTGAAGGTAATTTCCAATCATCAGTAGAGAAGTTTGAACTGTCATATTTAAACGTCAGTATCTTGAAAAAGGTTCGAGACATAAAGATTGAGCAAGATAACTTTCAACTAATAACGCTCCATTTAGAAACATGGATCGAAACGTCCCTACTTTAATAAATAAAAATGCCTAAATTTATTAAACCCAGTATATGTAGGGCCCTAAAGTGGAGAACTTAAAATGTTTCATAAATTATTACCTCTTATCCACAAAGATATAATAATAACAATTTGGAATACAATACATGAGCAGCTGTCAAAATGTGGCTTAGTTTCCAAAATAAATTTTCACTTCGAGCAACTTTATATGACTTTATCGGTCCATTTTGATGACCATTTTGTAAAAATCGGAGATATTACAGTAAAATTTTTAACGTCTGATTTCGCTCTTTAATATTTGATCACTTGTATCAAGCTTCGTTAGCTTTAATATTAAAAAAAAAAACATAAATAGGCGAATTCTTCCTGGCGCCCATAGTGTTTTCGTGACCGATTAAGATCTTTGAATACATTTTTATCCGCCGGCTACGAATATTGAGGTTATTTTCCCGGAAAATGATTATGAAATTTGTTATTAACAATTTAAATATTTATAACCCTGTAATTGTTAATAATCATTCTATTGCTCTCAAGCCCTTGCCACCTTGTTTTAAATTAAATAACAAGCACATAACCTTTTTTAAAATTGAAAAATAATAATTGGAAGCAAGATATTGCAAAATTAGTACAAATTACAAAATTTATGCGGATCGAGCTAAGATAGGCCTACAGTATCTCTCATATGTGGACAACTAAACCAAATTTTGTTCAAATATCTTGATGAATCACGAAAACTCGGTGGGACCCTTGAGCAAATGAAAGATTGTTCTACATATTCTGTAGAAATTTCAGCTAAAAAGAAAAATCTAAGCCTCCAAAGTTATCAATTCTACAGAATTACTTTTAAATTAAGTACAGCTGAACATCTTATATTAGACTAAAACTTTTTTGCCATATTTTGCAAAAAGTATTTTAAATAAGCTTATTTTAAAAGTCCAATATACATTAAAAACTAAAACTAATTGAAAATCTGAAATCGTAGAAACTGATACTTAGAAATTCCGATTTAGATTCAAATCTTAAAATGGAAAGGCGTCATTTTCGGCCGATTTAAAGCTCAAATCTAAATACAACCTTTAAAAATAACGACCCATAAAACATTTTATTATAATAAAAAGTAAAATGTATCATGCAAAAGCATTGTAAGCATCATAAAATAAATTGAGGGAAATTTCAGACACATATATTTTTTCTTAAATGTGTTTATAAGGCAAAATATAAATTTAACTTTTTGGCTTAAAGTGATGTGCCAGTTTTGTGGGCATACTTTTTATTACGCTTTAAAAAGTTATTATTTATCCGCGTTGTGAAGTTGTAAAACTTTGCGGAAAAAAGTAATTTATTTTGTGCTGTATTTTTTAGCCAAATAATGAAGTATTTACAAAAAATACCCTTTTTTACTAAGCTTCTGGAGCAGTTTGTGTAAAAAGTGGACACTTTACGTTTAAAAATATTTTTAAAAGATATAGTACAGTTTATAAATTAGTTTCCACTCATAAGCTTACAATAAATGTTGCACGAGACATACAAAAAATATTTTAGCAATTTTGGCAATTGTTATATATTATATATAATTATAAAAATTATCCTGACAAATCTAAAGATAGTCTATACGCTGGTAAAGAGAAAATAGATCAAAATTACCCACTACTACTTTTCACATGAAGGCCAAAAAAGTCTACCTAAGTGCATTATGAAGTACCAAGATTTGTGCAACATAATATATAAAGTTCATAGCTAAGTTCAGATTCAGAGTTGAAGCCAAACATTGTTGTATATCTATAAAGCAATGTAATTTTAGGAGGTAAATGATTTGCCATTATAAAAACAGCGACTTTCAGAAAAAAATGAATGTAGCTTTCTGAAAATTTTTCCTCAATTTTAGGAGAATGGTACGATGCCTCGGGACTAATTTTATTTTCCAAAGAAGTTAATAAATTAAAAAATTTTAAAAATATTTCAAAAGCAAAATTTATCTAAGTTTGTAAGAGGAAAAGTCACATTAAAAATTAATTTTAATTTAAAAATTAATAAATAAATAAATCATAAATCTTCAAAATAGTGCAAAAATTTATATTAAAATTCCACAACAGAAAAAAAAACTTTATTAAACTTATACTAGTAAAAGTAAGTTATGTTTCTTTACCTAAGACCATAGGTTTGCAAATTTTATTACGTCGCGCACTTCTTGCTTCACCTCTTTGCTAAATTCGAATAAACTATTAAATATAAAATCTGAATCTAAGCCACACGATATGTAAAGTATTGTGTTTTGGAATACTGAAAAATAAGTAGGCTTAGAAAGGAATGTAGGTCTGCTGACGTAAGAATCACGCGCTTTTGGTAAAAAATGAAAACTTTCAACACTCAGATCTTCAATCACGTCACTTTCTTTGCAGAGACAAGTAGATTTGAAAAATCCATATTTTTGCCAAGGCTTCACAACAAATATTATTTAAATACTAGCCATCTCGCAATGGAAAGTTAGTTAAGATCAGAAGTTAAATTCAAGAGTCGAAATCGAGAATTGAAAATAAAGAATTGAAACAGTTAAAGAATTAGTTAAAAGAGTACATAAACAGTTCAAGCAGAGTTTTTCGCGGTACGGTAAAAAATGTTTGAAATACGGTTTTAAACATAATTCTAACAGTAAAGTTTCTAATTGTGTTTCATAGTCTAGTAATCAGTTAACACGGAACCTAAACTGAGGTAAAACGAAATTTTAGCTCGCCCTGCGTAGCTTCGACGTGTGGATAAGAGAAATGCGGACTATAAACACTAGTAACTAGTAAGAAAGTGAGCGTTTTGTCAATTTTAATTTTGTTAGAGATAAAATAGAAGAAAATTTAAAGTTGCTCTCTAATTAAATTAAATTAGCGACGATTTCTTTTTGTAAACTAGTGTCGCTCGTATATAATTTTAATAAAACTTCATCTAAAAAGGCACTCAGTGTTTTAATGGTAATAAAACAGTTATAAAGTTCAAAGCAGTAGTAGGTACTCTAGGACCTCTTCCCGCTCTCCTTTATTATCTGAAGTTGCTCTAACCCCAAGGAAAGTGAGAAAAACTATATGAATAAAGAGATAAATGACGAACTAGACGTTACAATCAGAACAATTCAGCTACATATTTATTTATAACATAATATGGACACTTTTGTGACGCGTATATGATATTTAACGTATATTTCGTAACATTGTGATTATTTTGCTGTACGATAAATGTTTCATAGTTTTATTTAAGCAATATCCTTAAAGTTTTGTCCTTCATTAAATTTTGGTATCAGCTGCTACCCGGTACAGAGGGGAAAATTTTTTCTTATACTACCATCTTATCATCGCAACTAAGTAAATGAAATTACTTATTTAATAAATTTTCTAATATACAAGTATTTTATTCGTAAACACAAATGTTCATTGAAACATTGATAATATTTTTAAGGAAGGATAGATTACAACTAATTTTATTTACTTTCTCGTGATTTTTTGGACTATTAAATTTTCGAAACTATAGTAAAAAAACAAGTTAGAATTATTACCGCCTAAAAGGCGTAAATACAAGATATAAAATTTTTTTAACACACATTGAGTTATATTGATACTGATTTTGGTAATATGTTGATCCAAAGATTTTTTGTGTCACCGAGATTCCAGGTTTAAGTTCCCGACTGGCACAAGCAGTTGTTACATGTGGATATGTAATAAAAATGTGGCCATTAAAAAAATTCTACATTTACGACTGGCTGTATGGCAAAAATGTTCTGGCAAAAAAGTCATTTGGATGTGTATCATTAGTGTTCCTCAATCGTGCCGTTTCTTAAAAGGATGTTAAGAGTTTAATAAATAATTGGTTTAGTGGACTACTTGAAAATAAGAACGTTACAAATGTCCGGATTTTATAGAAAATACTAAAAAATTAATTTTACAATATTAGTTAAGTAAGATGTCAGAAGATTTATTAATAATACAATAATTAGAATTAGTATAACATGTGACTTCTTACAAGACAGAATGTGAATTTATTAACAAAAAGAAAACATTTTAACACATTTCCTTCTTGGAAATAAACTTGTTATAACCAACGATTTTAGATATTCGGGTTAATTTAATTTAAGGTAATTACAAATAATTGAAGTGAAATATCGCTAACGAAATTAATGTGTTTAATTATTCTTACTCAAAATCGGAATCGGGATTATTTATATTCTTTTAGCCATTACTGTTTCCTAAATTTTCAGAACAATTCACTGAAAAATTTTTGAACAACAAATTATTTACTTTATAATATTTTTCCAACTGAACAAATTTGCGAATCAATAATTTTACTCTAGTGTGCCATAATTACAGTAATTTTTAGACTACTGCATTAGAACTGAAATTAAAATTTGTTTATAAATTAAAGTTTTTCGGAGTATTAAAAATATTGGAAATATTCTCTGTTTTCAGTTAACTATGTGATTTTGCTAACAAAAATTTTTCCCTTTAATAGGTTTATAATTTGAATATTAGAAGTTTGAAAATAATTGTCAATATTGCGAAATTTATCGATTTAAAATCGCAAGCGAGTAAAAATAAAGTAAAAAACTACGTTGCTTAAAATTTAATTTTCCTGGAAACACAAAATGCCGGAACACTAACTCCCATTTTAAATTTTTATAATAAAATAATAATTTTGATAAGCAAGAGATGCCAGATGTTCTCTTCTCTTTGACATTGCGTTTTAAACGTGTAACAATGTTTTTCATTCGATGTACGTTGAAATGTTGCTTCCGATCGGAACTTTGATCAGAACTATTTATTATGTAAATTTCAAGTGGATCTAAATGCGTTGTATCGGATCCGAAAGCTACGTTAGAAAAACGGTCATTGTTTTATTAAAATTATTGGACATAACTTAATATTAGATTTTTTCTTTGCTTTTTCGCCTCTATTATGAAATAATTTTTTATTATACTACAATTAAAAAAAGAAAATGATAATACTTGCCATTACAGCACCTTATAATAAAGTAATAATAATTCTAAAAATTATTAAATATTAACAACAAACGAGAAAAACTAATTCAGTACAAACTAACAAATTGTATGTGTAATTTAATACTGCAAGTTTAACCTCTTATTCAATAAAGTTAACACCCGTACATTAGCAATAAATTTATTTTAAAACCCTTTTAAGAATTCCATCTATTAGTATCAAAAGATATGCAGTAGTGTCATCGTTTTGCATGTCGTTTTATATCCTATCGTTATATTGTAAATTTTTAAAAAGCACATAGTGGTTAAAAGAAACTAGTGAGTATGTTTTTATATCAATAACAGTAGAAGAATGTACATAAATAGTAGTGTAAGGATATTAGAACCAACTAAAATTACACTGTTCTGCATGAAAATCCTCCCCGCCAAACTAACGTGTTATATCGATAATTTTTACCTATATAACCCTTACACTGACGGTTAATTGCGGTATCATGTAGCAAAATCTAGAGAACATTAAAAACATGTTTTGATTGAAGCAGGTATAAGGACGCACCTATGCGATTTATAAGTTTTTATAACATATCAGGGTGGGACGTTGGCAAATCTACGTTTTTCTTCCAAGTTTAGGGAAAGCAACACCGTATGGGGCGTATGGAGATGACCCTCCATCTACAAACTCTTAACCCCCTAGGGCTTAAAATAATGTAATTTGAAATTTCCTATGCCACGTAGTCGTCGAAGGGTCAGCTACTAATCGAAGGGCCCCTATATACAGGAATTACACTTCTGATACTCTCGGTACCCGATATTTCTATAAAATACCAGATGAACGAAATGGGTATATAAGCAGCTAACCAGTAGCGTTTTAGTGATGCTATTATTACTGCCGTGTGTAAACGATATCGTCACGATCCTATGTGAACAAACCGAAGTATTTCCGTTATATAGGTATGTGGTGAAGTGACACTGAAAGCGAAACGAAAAACTTTCAGACCATTTGTCACAAATTCCTACGAGTTATATTTTGGGCTCCCAAAACTTCCTGCCACACTTGCTCAAGAACCTTGACAGGATAACCACTGGATACTCACAAGTTTATGAAGTTTTACGTGCAAATGATTTGGCGGAATCATGCTGATGATTTCTACTTTTGCTTAACAGAAATCCTGGGGTTTTCTAGTAAAAGCAAACGCAAAATTGAATATCCTAATATCCGCTCAGCCATGAGACTTGTACTTCATGACGCTTCTAGCATGCCTGTCCCTAAGCCTACAGAAAAATACGAAATAGACTCGGAATTTGATGTACTAAATTATTCTGAACCAAAAGCCGGTCTAAGTTTTCAAGAGAAAGAGTATTACTAATATAGTAGTAGTAAATAGCCTCATTTCATATCTCCGGAAGAACTCAACGATCTTATTCGTGATTTGGATCTTCTCAAAACCAAGTCACAGCTGCTTGGATATTGTTTACAGCAATGGAATCTTTTACAAAAAGGAGTAAAAATATCCATGTTTATGCTGGCCGTATTTTTGTCTATGCAAATAACTTAGTTTACTCTAGTGATATTTCGGATTTAATCAACGAACTTGGCCTTTCCTAGAAACCTACCGAGTCTCAAGGCAGTTTTATTGTTTAATGGAAATGAACAACCATCTGTTTCCGTGGGTCATGCTGTAAATATAAAAAAAGAACGTATGAAAAGAAACGTATATAACTTCAAAGAATAATATAAGAAGATCATAAATGGAATATCTATATCTATATATTTTTAAATACAAAAAGAAGTATACTTTGTAAAAAAAGTGATTTTGTTTTTTTTTTAATCTTTCAAAATTCATTAGATTACTTATGGTTTGGGTTTCTCATATTTGATATTCTTCTTTCCATCTCTAAAAACTTATAGATAATAGACAAAAACTGAGCTCATATTTGAATTCAGTATATAAAGTAGACACAAAAAAACCCAAAAAAATATCAGGGGCGACAAAAAATTTTAGAATGCAGTGTTATTATTAATGGATGACTAACTCCTTCTAAATAATATGTGATAGGATAACACATATGCCATATGAGTAACAAAAGAAGTGTGACACTTCTTACGAAAGCTATTTACGTTTGCCTTGGAAGACATTTTAAAATAACCAATCTGGTATAACTATAAATAAAATAATACTTAACCACAACAGACGATAACCTGCGAATAGCGAAAGATTATTTATCTATATAAAACGATAAATGGCTTACAAAATTTTTTACAGGACCGCGAACTCCAAATTAATCCAAATAACACGAAGTTTTTAAAGAACGCTAACGACATTAGGCCTATAATGTCAAGAATATTATGTTAGAAAGAGTAGAGGAATATATTTCTTTGAAACAAGCTATTAAAGCCAGCATGGAAAATTAGACAATTTAAATAAAGCAGGGAATATAATTACAATGACTTTTTATAAACTGTCCTCCCTAAAGGATAGAAGGTGTCCTTTAATTGATATGTTTGTCGTGAACTAAGGAGTCCAAACGTGGGCATTTACTTAATCTAACTCAGATAAATTACGTAAGCTGTAGTAAATAAAATTAGAATGGTGTGACTTGTACACAGAGATCATAGAAAAAATGTATTGGTTGGTAGTTAAACCTAAATTACAGAAAATAAAATATCTTTTTTTAAGTTCTAGTAATATAGCTTTACCCTAACTAAAACTAAACTACATATTTCAATTATAATTTGAATAATTTACGTACTTTTTTGATAACTTTATGTAATCTGACTGCCAACTATGCTGTACACGTACCTGAAACAATAAAAAAGCTATATATACATTTAAATTTTTACAAATATTTATAGCACAATCAACTTGAAATTTTTATTTCAAAAACATGTGTGTTGCAAACTATGATGTTAAATATGTAGACTAAATTGAATTACATTTCAAACAATAGCATTTTTCGGCATTGAACGAAATGGTTTTTTTTTTTATTTTATAGTTTTTCCATTTGAGTGGTAACCTTAAATTTTAACATTGTTGCATATGTGCAGTTATTTAACCATACAATATTTTCTATTTTTCAAAACAAAACCATGTTAACTGTAGGCTTTGACTAACGTCCCGAAGTGGGGTCAAATTTTAGTAACGATGTGAGCTAACTAATTGTCTTAAGACAATAAAATTTTTATAAAAAAATTGAACCGATTTTTAAAAAGACGAGAAAAATGACAATATAAATTTTTATATGAAATTGAAATTTTTGAAGTTGGCTCCTAACCAATACCTGCCAAAATAGGATCCGTTTTTTTACTATAATTTGTATATATCTCGTATTAGAAGTTGTTTCATTTAGAAATAATTTGGCGCCGACCTCAAACATGTGAAATTCAAATAAAAATTTATATGGCTACTTTTTGCTTTTAGCGCTAGAAGTCTTCAATTTTTGTATGAAAGTTTTATTTTTCGATTTCTAGTTTCGAATTTGTTATGATATCCATAAATTATTCGAACTAAGTACTAAGCGAGATTAATGTGCCTAGCAATGATTTGAAGGTCGGACAAAACTATCTATTTTATCCAAAGTTGTACATAATACTACAATAAAAAACTAAAAATTCGTTGATTCTGAGAAATCTCCAAATACCAGTTTTGAGTGAAATTTTATCAAATAAATATTTAGTCTGCCATAGTAAATCTATTATGTTTCAAATTAATTTTGAAATAGCAATATAGGCATCAAAACCACCCAATACCAATATTTAAAGAACTTGGTACTTACATTTTTTAGTCCTACATATTGAGTTTGTATATGCTCCAAAAAACCTCCAATATAAATTTTGGACACAAGCGGAAAAATGTAAAATTTTTAGTCCATTTTGTGTCTCTCATGTTAAGCTAAAAAAGTTAACTTCAGATTTTTGTTGAATTTATATTTTAAGACAAACCATCCATACATCAATAATTAGTTAGCTAAGGTAATTTTAGCACTTAACAAAAATTATGTTCACTATCTACAAGAAATTTCAAGAAAATACCGATATGAGTATAAATGAGATATTTTGTTTATGATTTGGCTGATACTGGATTTTTTTCCAATATATTCATTCTTCGTTTTTACGTGCCATCTCCGCCTTATATGTTGGAATTATAATTGATTTTTGAAATTTCTGCAGGTATTTCAATTTCATCTGAACCATTCTTATCCAGAACATCGTTCTTTTATCTATACTGCATTTACTCTGAATATTATCTTGTCTTCGTCCTTATATGTCCCGGCTATTGTAATATAACGGTTTTGACAGTATGTAATATTTCCTGTTTCTTGATCATTCTTCATAAATTACTTTGTCGATACATAAAATTTCCATAATTCCTCGGTATGTCCACATCTCAAAAGCTTCCAACTTTCTCAGACGTGGTATATTCAGGCTCCAAGTTTTCATATCGCTCAAAAAACAGAGAAAATAAAGAAACTAAGAATTAATGGTCTTAGATTTAAGCTCATGTCTTAGCTACATAATATTTGTTGCATGATACAGAATGTACTTCCTGTTTTTTTTATCCTTATCCAAATTTCTTTGAAATATTACTTAGTTATAATTTTGCATTCGTTCTAATTTTCAATTTTTCCATCGAGGTTGATTCAGGTTAGTTCTACTTCTACTACCTTATTTAGAATTCCTTGAAAATCACCAATCTCCTCTGTTACAAGTGAAGCATCTGTTGTGTTATAGGAAACTACGTTACCGGCTTTACGCCCTCTGGCCTCCGGCTCCTCATTTAGCGCCCGTGCCTGAGGAAGCAGCTTTCCTATACACTTGAAAAATTTTGGAGTGTTTCGTCCCGGTGCCAGTCATAGGACTCGTCAGTGGGATTCCAACTGACACCTTCCCAGACACTCGCTTGCCGTACTAATATATTGTTGGATCTTATATTTGAAGTGAAATGTCCTCGGAGAAAGGCGGTGAGAAACGTCTTTCTACGACACATCATCGACTTTCTAATATTACACACTGGATGGCAACTGATTTTCATATCTGCCATTTTATCTCCAAATTCTTTCTTGAATATTACCTCAGAATATGTGTTGACCAAGAACACTTAATTTACATGTTCTCGCAATTTTTAGAGATCAATACACTGCGACCTAATAGATCTACTGAGTTCCCCCTCTGCTGCCAAGTCGTTAGGGATATTTTGCCGAATAGATCAAAACTTATAATGTTGGACGGCTTTAAATGGGTAGCTCTCCTTCTTCTATTTGATATGCTCCGAAGAATCGCATTCTAGTGTTTTCTGAAGCGCTCGCCTCGCAAAATCTTCACTCTTCTCTCTCTGCCAATCCGAATTTTTTAAAATATCTCTTCAGGTGGCAATGCCCCGTCAGGATTCCTGTCAGTGCTCTAAGTTGGTTTTTGCTTAGGTTTCTCCATTCCTTGAATCTATTCTGGTTGTAGTTCGCAAGAAACATCTTCGCTCCTTGCAGATCCGTTTAATCATTGGATCTTCTGCTTTCTTTCTCTATTTTTCCTTCATTTAGAATTACACTGCTATTGATTCCACAGAAAGATTTGAGCCCCAAAAATGGCTCCTTATACCCCGGTATGTCTCGGTACCCATAGTAGGGTGACCTTATTATTCTTACTTAATTCGTTGAATTCCTCTAGGTATTCCCAGACCATCTTGGAGCTGATTACTTATCTCCTCTTCATAGTAGAGGTTATTAATTATTTTGATGTCTCTTGTGTCAATGCCTTTGTTTTTGAGAAATTTTATTAATAATTTTTGTTGAACGATGTCAAGCACACAAACCAGAACTGATCTTGTTTTTTTTTTTCATCTTGCAACGTTTTGTCGATTCTGCGATGTATAACTTTTTAAAATATCCCTAGCATATGAAATATTAAACTGTTGGTACGGTATTCACCGCAGTGTTTCACGTTCTTCTTTCTTCTGTACGGTTATGAATGTAGACAGTAGTCATTCCCTAGGAAGTATACCAGTTTTGTAAACAATATTGAACAAGTCGACTATGGTGTGCATATTACAGTCATCGATAAGTTTAAGAAAGTTTTTGTCTCCAATAGTATTAATTTCATTACTTCCTTTTTCCTTTCTGGTCTTGTCTCTCTGTGAAAATATCCTTTTTTAGTTTCTTCTTGTTGGTTATTAAATAACTGTCCTATATAATACGTCTACACTTCCAGCTTTTACACTTGGTCTATTCTGATATTACCTTTTCCGTCTGTTACTATAATACATTCAATTCAATTATTTAAAATTTCTGTGCACATTAGGGCTGTAGTGTTTGTTTTAAATTTCTATGCAATTTTCTTTGAAGCAGTTTTCTATACAAATTTTGGGCTAAACTGAATATTGTAGGTCTTGGTATTCTTGTCTGTCTCTGTTTCTAGATTATCTCCTGTCATTCATTAACTTCAATATTTCATTAGTCCTCGTTTTTCCTCATTTCGTTATCTTTACGTAGTTGTTTTTTACATAGTTTGGTTAATTCTGTTTTAAAGTTTGCTAGGCCATGTTAATACAATCCTCGTCATGCTCCTTTTTAGTCGGTATAGTACTGAATGTTCTATTAATTTAATTATTTACTCTCTCTTTCTGTCGGTAATGTATTTCGTTGTTATTTATTTAGTTTAACTCTAACTTTTGCCACTTAAAGGTAATGACTAGATGATATAACTGCTCCCGGATATGTTTAAATTGATATTATACTATTTCTATTGATTATCTAATAATCTTCATCAATTTGATTTCTATTAATATATTGTTTATTGTCTTGCGGCGATTTCTATGAATATAAGCGTCAGCTGAGCAGTTTTAAAACGTATTTTTTGTCGCAATTCTCTTGTCCTGACATAATTGTATTAATCCATCACCCCTCTTGTTCCTATTTTCTAGTCCAAAATTTCTCTATAGCACAAAATAATTCGTTTTTCCCAAGAATAAGAAACGTGATTTCCAGATTTAGAAACTTAAGAAAATTAAAAGCTTGTTGGGTAAAATTAATATATATATATATATATATATATATATATATATATATATATATATATATATATATATATATATATATATATATAATTAAGTTTAAATCAAAATTGGTGTTCCCCATGTCGTTCGTCGCTATGGTACCAGAAGTTATAGAAAAAAGATCTACCTAGCCATAGTTGAAACAACTCCCCAGAAGTGAAAAAATGCTTTCTGGTAATTGTCGGAAGTATCTACTTTTGACAGATAAAGTAATAATAATAACATTATTTTAAAATATACAACACTATTGTAAAATTTTGTATCTTATCATAGTACTGTTACGATTTTATCTCTTTAAATGGCTCACACACAGAATAAAACACAACACTTTTCACTATTTACTCCCAATAATATATTAACTACTTCTTAATACAGCTAAATAACAACTATCTAATTATTACTCCTTAATATCTTCAGTATTCAAATAAACTATACAACTACATTAAAACCTATATTCTCTCCCTATTTATGTTCCTATAGAATCTCCTAGGAATAACAGGAAATATACTACCATAAAAGTTGAAAACTACCTAGAAATATAATGATTCATCGATATAATATTTTTTTCAGCACATTATAATAAAGATGACTCATCGCATTGGAATATTATCCTTCTACGAAGGCGTATCAATAAGTTCTCTTGGTTTTTCGTAACGCTGCCCTCTCCTAATTCTAATAGTCTCAATCAGCTTCGATATCTCTTTGATATGGCTTCATTTGTGGAGATGTAATACTTTTATTTTATTTTTGGAATTTTATTAAATTCTATAAACAACGTCATTGATTCTTTTCAGAGCAGCATATGGTCCTTCACATGATGCATCAACTTAGGCGATTTGCTCTGATTTTTTTGTGGATTCCATAACCAAACTCTATCACCGTGTCGACTTTACCTTGATGTCATATTTTGCCTTTATTCTCTTTGTGGCCAGATCCATGCATTCTCTAACTAGGTCATGAACGTCTCGCAACTTCTCTTGTAAGTCTTCAACGTTTATACTCTCTTCAGTTGAGGAACTGAACATTATGTTGCAAGGAAATCGAAGTTCCTTTCCAAATAAGGTTTTGGCTGGTATAACTACGGTAGTCTCATAAACTGCGGATCCGTAGGCCATTAAGAAGATTGGCAAAGATTTGTCCCAATCTTTCAAGGTATGTCCACAATCTTTGAGAAGTTACGTCCTTGACCAGAATGTAGCTTCCAGAGAATTCCAAATCGGCGAACATAAGACTTTAGCTACTGTTAAAGTATCCTGCTTAGGGATGGTAAATACATCAGGCCATTTACTGAAGTAGTCAATAAAAACCAAGATCTATTTATTGCCTTAATTTGTTTCTGGGAATGTTCCAGCTATTCAATAGCCATCAATTCAACAGGTACTCCAACATCATAGTTCTTGATTTTTTCCTTAGATCTAGTACATGGACTTTGGCTAGGTGCATATTTATATCACTGTCCAAACTATGATTTGACAGTAGGTAACCCAATAAAGTCTTTCACGAAGTTTGTCTAGAGTTTTGATAACTCCTACAAGAGTTCCCATCGTGAATTTCTTCTAAAACTTCCTACAGTGCTTGTATTCTTCCTTGTATGGTCTCATTGACCAGGCATCTGCATTGTTATGCAGACTTCTTGGTCTACGTGTAATTTTAAAATTATACTGTGGTAGCTTTTCAAGCTATCTTGTCACTTGTCTTTAAGCTTGCTTCATATTTAGGAGCAATTTAAAAGCTGCATGGTTTGTTATTATTAAAAATTCCTGTCCATGCAATATTTATAAAAATGTTGCACAACTTTGATTATGCGAGCAATTTTTTTTTCAAGTCGCACAATAATTTCTTTCTGGTTTTGAATGCACTCGGCTAAAATATTCAAAACTCGTTTTTGACCATCTTGTTTCTGAGACAGCTTCTATCCCTATATTACTGACATCCGTATCCAATATGAATTTTCCTTGTTCTTGTGGGTAGTCTAAAATTGGACTGAAACACAAAGCAGCTTTTAATTTTCGGAAAGCTTGATCACAATCAGATTTCCATTGATAAGGAATCTTTTCTTCAGTAAACTTATGGAAGGGTAAAGCAATATTGGCAAAATCTTCTGCGAATTTTTTATAGTACGTGCATGACCCGAGAAAGCTTTTCAACTCATGTTTGTCACGTCGTCGTGGCCAATTCTTTATTGCTTGAATTTTCTTCATATCCATATGGATTCCCTCTGGTGATACTACATGTCTAAGGAATTCAACTTTTTGTTGGAACAGTTGCACTTTTTGGGATTAAATCGAAGGTAAGCGTTTTCACTTCTTGCAAAAACTTCCTGTAGATTATGTAAGTGTTCATCAAATATTTTCCCCATAACCATGACATCATCAAGATAGATTAAACTGTTTTCCATGTAAGACCTCGCAGTACTGTTTCCATTGATGGCGCAAAGATGGCAGGAGCATTACAGAGTCCGAATGGCATAACATTAAAATGATACACACCCATCCCAGTAGGAAAAACAGTCTTTTCCTTATCTTTATCTTGAATGCCTACTTGCCAATTCACTTCTCAGATCCAGTGTGGAGAACCATTTTGATCCAACCAACGTTGTCAAAGTATCATTAATTTTAGGGAGTGGATAGCTATCTTTCTTACAGACGCCATTATGCTTCTTGTAGTCAACACAAAATTCAGTAGTTTCATCCTTTTCGGCTACCAGTACAACCGGAGATAGACAAGGATTAAACGATTATTCTGTAACTTCCCTCTTCAGTTTTGTCAACATGAAACTCTACTTCCTGATGTTTGGCTATGGGAAGTTTCCTTGCTAAATGGCGTATTTTTTTGGGCACTGCCAGTATTTATGTCATGTTGGATTATATTCGCCTCACCGGTATTACCATCTTTTGCTCAAAAACATCACTATGATTCCTAATAAACTTCTTGGCTTCTTCAAGTTCTTGTGTCAAAAGATGTTTCCAGTTTATCTGGAGCTGCTAAATTAGTCCGTTACATGATGATTTTGTTGTAACTTTGCCCGATCGTTCACATTTAACCACCCATTTTACCGGCTCGTATAATGCTACTTTGTCTGCTTTATTAATGTTGACATAGTTAGGAAGAATATTGGCTACTCTTATAGGTATCTGGACTGATTAATGCCTTCACTACCAAATGCCTGATAGCGAAGGCAGGGTTTATTGTAGTGTTAAACCAATCCTACGTGGCTTTCAGGACTCTTATCTAGTCTATCATAAATAATCTTTTCTGTACTTCCCTTTATTCTGGTTGTTTGTTCGTCAATTACTTTGATTGGTTTGGTCTTATGGTTCTTTCTCCATCGTAACAGTATTATATTATTTTATTCTATTATATTTATTCTGGAATAATCTTCAGCTAGAAAGATCATGAATACTGTATTTTGGGATTAAGCAAGAGTTTTTTAATATTATAGTTATTAATCAATATTATCCTTCTTTGCAAGAATGCGCAAATTTCTAAGGCAGTCATAGTTCAACCCATCCTACGCGAGTGTAACTTCCATTAGCAAGAACACCCGCCGTATAGTCTGGATTTGGCTCTGGGTGACCTCTTTTTTACAGAAATTTGGAAAGGAATCTTTCAGTTCTTAGTGGGTATGTCCAAGGCCAACAGAAATATATTTTTTTCTGACTGAATAGTCTTTAACGTGCAGGTAGCGTTAAAATCAAAGTGATGAGTAATTATGTTGAAAAATAAATTTAAAGGAAAAACTTTTTATTACATTTTAAAAGAGAAAACTTGAAAAGTCTTTCGTATCGACGCTATCATAATTATTGTGTAGATTAGTGTGTGAATTAGAAAAATTGGCTTATTTTATCATATTTATGTTTATACCAGTACTTGAATACAAATTTACCTGTATTTTTATGGTAACATATTTTTTTTGTTTCACCACATTTTAAGAACAGCTTAAAATCTTTTTAAATAAATTATTTAAAATCTTAACACATTCAAAATTTAAGTAGTATAAATGTTTGAATTAAAAACAGCGAGTTCGACCGCACGGAATTTTATGCTTTGTTGAAGGAACACGATTTAAACCAAAATCCAATATAAGGTTGTATCTTTATAGTCTCTAAGGAAATGGATTTCAATAAAAAAAAAGTCCTTAGGATGTAGGTTAAACGGTTTGTATATGGGATGTATCGAGGATTTTGAGGCCTACCGAAGATAGACAGGAAATTGGTTCTATCGATATGATTTCACAAAAGTTGGTAATCTGGCTTTATTATATTTTATGCCTTAGATTTCAACAAAAGCACTTTTCTAACACTGTAGTAATAAATAACGGCAAAATTCTCTTGGAAAATGAGTTAGAGTAATTTCCACTTAATTTTTGACATATATAGTTAACTAGTATTTAAGACGCATCTACCCAAACATTAAAATTTGGTTTATAATCCCTCTAAAACGAGAATAACTAAATAAATCTAAATTATTTTAAATATGTTGATCATAAATTAATAGAAACTTTATATTACAGGAAAGTTAATCTGAGGTTAAGGGTTCTTGATTTCTTTTAGTAATCAAATAAATATTCGGTAGAAGATTATGGAGGTAAATTGAAACAGAAAGTTATTACATGTATATTTAGAATATTCTTGGAAGGAAAGTATCCCAACTCGACGAGTCCTACTTCAATAACCTTTTTATATGTTTAGGCCACGATGAAATAAGAGACAAGGATTCTTTTATCTGTGGTGAAATCTACCCCCAAAGTTCATCCGCGAGAATGAATTTTCCAGTGTATCTCAGGTTCTAACTAGAATTTTGCTATGAGACAAATTACGTATTACTTTTCATGTCAATATGCAACTAACTGATGCAGTTCTTTATATTGATAAATCTATTTTTTTGAGTCTATTCAGATAAAAAAAAATTAAAATAAGCTAAAGAAAATTAGAAAAAATATATTTGTTGATTCTAAAACCCCCGTTAAATGAAAAATTATCCCCTAAAAGGGTTTATCAGTATGCTTCAGCTTTTGACTGATAACTTGCAAATACTTAAATTAATGTTACTTTGAACGCAAAATTAAACAACAAATCTGAAACCATTTTGAACCGTAAGGGTTGCCACCACTAATTTTTATTTAAAGTATTCGAACTCATTCGCGTTTATTTGTATAGAAAAATTCAAAATGAGCTCTAAATAATCCGAACAAGTATTTTTACTCAATAGATATAAAAATGAAGTTCACATTTTCAAGATAATTGTTTGTAACCACCAGTGAACTGAAATTTCATTTCCCAAAAAAGCTCCTTAATATGCTTCAGGTTCTAATTGATATCCAAATAGTATATTACTTTAAATGCTAAAGGTAAATTGGTCGAAGCGCTTTTGACCGTAAAGTTTACAACCCTTAATTTTTTTAAAATTCTTTCCTGTTTGTGCCTATTTCTATAGGAATATTTCAAAATGAGCTAGTAATATTTGCAAAAAGTACTCTCATTATTTGAATACATAAACAAAATTAACCTTAGTTAGGTAATAGATTTTGAAATAAATATTAGGTTCTGACTGCCATTAAAAAAGTTCCAGACTACTCCTAATGTATAATACTAAATTAATTTATACACCTTATGAAGGTTGTTATCCTTATGTCTTTTTTTTAAAATGTGATTTTTTTCTGTACACGTTTTCATAAAGAAGTAAAAAATGAACTGATTTGTTTTTTAAATATGTTGTTAATTATGTAAACAGATGAATTTGTTGTTTTTTTTTTAATGTTTTTCACATTTACACGACATTAATTGGAAAGTTCACCATTGAGAACAGTTTTCTTGATATATTTCATTTTCAAAGTATCAAACTAATAAAAACCAATTGTAGAGGTAGAGGTTCAATCCGACTGATACATAAAAATGAACCTACAACTGGTTTAGTTGTACAATATCGATAAGAATATGAAATATATTCAGGAAATTGTCTTCATTGGAGAACTTGGAAAGTTCTTCATTAAGAACAGTTTTCTGAATATATATCATATTCAAAATACCACACTAATAAAGACCAATTGTACAAGTAGAACTTCAATCCGACAGATTCATAAAAATAAATCTACAACTGGTTTAGTTCCACAATATCGTTGGTAGACGGTTGGTAGATAATTCATATATCAGATGTGTCCTGCTAATGTTGCTCTCGGTCCGATACAGCTCCACTGACGAGATCATGAGGTGATCGAAACGCGTATGGAGAGAGGACTAGAGCGATATTTGCAGGAAATAAACTGTTTGTACATATATTTTTCATATTTTCTGCTTGAAAGGAGAATTACATATATAACAAAGTATATGAAGTAATTTAGTATTTATACATTAGCAGTAGTATGGCACTTATTAACTGGAAATTAGCACCCTATATTTATTTCACAATCTATTTTCAGATATAAAGTATTCGTCGAAGGGTGATTCGAAACTATTATCTAAAAATGCCAATTTTATTTTTGTATTCAAATACTGAGAGTACTTTTTCCAAATATTACTAGCATATTTTGAAATATTTTTTATTGAAATGGGCACAAACAAGAAATAATTAAAAAAAGAGGATTGCAACCCTTACAGTGAAAATTGCTTCGATCAGTTTACTTCCCGTATTTAAAATAATATACTATTTAGTTATTGAAACCTTTTTTCGGGGAAGACACTTCCGTTCATGGGTAGTTACAAACAATTATTTTGAAAAGATCAGCTTTACTTTTGTATTCATTTAGAAAAAATACTTGTTAACACCATTTAGAGCTCATTTTGTTTTTTTTTTATTACTAAAGGACATAAACGAGTTCAAATTTTTGAAATAAAAATTACGGGTTGCAACTTTAGGGTTCACATTGCATCAGATGGTTTAGTTTTGTGTTAGAAGAAACACGCAAAATATCAGTCAAAAAATGAAACACACTAACACATTACTGACAAATTTTTCGTTTAAGAGCGATTTAAGAAAATAATCCGGAAGTGGTGAACTTTATTTTTATTTTTAATTAAAGATTTTTCTTTAGCTCATTTTGCATGTTTTTAATCGAAATAGACACAAAAAAAGGAGATTTTTTAATATAAAAAATAGGGGTTACAACTCTTATGGTCAAAACTGCATCAGTTAGTTGCACATTAACACCAGAAGTAATATACAATTTGTTTTGTTGCAAAATTCCAATTAAAACCTGAGATATATTGGAAAATCCGTTTTGGAGGACGAACTTTGGGGCGCATTTCACCCCTTTAAATTGTTTTTCCGCAGACTATTTCATTGTAGCCTACAATATATCATTATTGAAATCGGAGGCGTCGAGACGAGATATCTTCTTTGTTAGTGTTATCAAACAAGTGAAAACAAGACTGGAACCCAGCCAGCAAAAGCAAGGCTGAGGTGCAATCAGTGAAGGCATTTTTCGACTTTGTGTCCATGAGAACTTTTTATCAGGAGATCAAAAGCTATCGAAAAAAAAAATTCTAACCCCTTCGATAGGGACCAAAATTTCATTTACTGTAAACGTAGTTCTGCGATCAAAATCGCTTACTCGTAGGGTTTAAAGATTTAGTTTTATACTAAAAATATAGCAGGGAATATATTGATCATGTTAATATATAAAGAAAATTTCGCACGAAGGCGTATACAGAAAAATAATGAACTTGTTGAAAATTACTTTAAAATTAGTTTTGGAGGTTAACCATCATCTACTTTTGGTAATAATTATCCTGTAATGCAAATTGTAACAGATAATTCTAAGAGTATGGTTTAGTAACATTATAAGTTTATTAACTGTTTTAAAATGAAAAGCAGTTGTACAGAAAGAAAAATAAGAAGTTTAAGAACGTTGAATAAAAGAAGCGAATTCACAAAGTTTGTAATGGAGGTACAATCTTTTCTGTGTGTATTTTGTAAATTTGTCTTCAGTATTTTCAAACCCTAAATAACATTATTTAAAATTGTATGAAATAAAGTATTTAAAAAGTTACTATAGAAAAATGCAATAAATTTATAATTGAAAATCTTACGAATATATTTTTTATGAACGTATTTCCATTCTTCTATTACAGCTCTATATTGTATTCATTTCTTTTCTTAAATATTAGAATTTTTTATTGCTTCTGTTAGACGAATTGGGCCACCTGCGTACTAATAAGCTTCCTGTAACCTGATCTTATTTATCATTGTTAGTAATTTATCATCCGGAATTCGGCTCACTTGACCAAACCATTCCAACTATCACTCCATTTTTTTTGGGTTTATGGATTGTATCTGCAGTTTTTTTTATTATTTTCGTTTTGTTATTTTTTGGTTCTTCTCTTTTTCCTTGAACTTCATTGAACTGAATATGTCTCCCTCCTATTTTTTCATTTATTTCCTTTTCCGTCTTCCCATTCTCTTGCATATGTGCACTCAGGTTAGTTCAGGTGCTTAAAGTGGTCTACTTGCTCAACTCACTCTTCTTCCAACTTTATTTCATCTATTCTCTTCGTCTTTGAAATTATCAAAATTGTTTTTATTTGTATATTTAGCCTCATATTTATCTTCGCTAGTTTTTCCTCTATTATTTCAAGATTGTATTGTAGATTTGCAGTTGTGTTGTTCTCATTTGTCAGAATCCCAAACTCAATGGTTTCATCTTTATCTTTGCTCTTTTCATGGTTTGATCCAGTACCACATTCGCAATCTCGTTTAGGATATTGCCTTGTTCCAAATTATTTTGATTCTTCATTGTTTGTTCTGAATATGTTCGTATTTTCCTTCACATATTTTTTTATACTTCTATAATCCTTGCAAAAAATATTATCGCTAAACGGATTATTTTGAGTAATAGATATTTAGCCACTTAAAATACATTAAATTTTACTTTATTATTTTTTTAAAAGAAGCTAAGAAACACAACAAGGTGATTAATATACCCTGTACCACGCCTTTCTCACGAGTTTGTAATTTAGTCTTGATGTCGACAGACCAAGCGCAAGTAAAACGAAAAAAAGCTATTTATTAAATTGTCACATAAAATAACATGAAAAAACATTAATCACAACTAAATAACTAAAAAGTACTGTACATTTTTTGATTTTGTATTGTGAATGACATTCTTGAGATTTTTTGTTAATTGAAATATCGACTTTGTCCTTCAAGGCCGACATAGAGTAATTACTTTCTGGCGAAAATAAAATCTGATAAATTTTATGTGTCAATTAAAATTTTAAAAAATGGAAACTGGTCTAGTTATTCATTTATAAAACACAAAACAATCAAGCTTCTGTGGTTTGAGATACCACCCACGAAACTAAAATTGAATAAAAATTTCCTTAAAATATTTTATATCGTTTATTCTACAGAAAATTTATTCTTTAAAGATTAGGCTAAAATTTTTCCCTACGATACTCTAATTATTTGATTAGAAATGATGTGTTAAATAGGCATTATGTGTTTTTTCAATATAAGGGGCGTTCTACTTTTCTACCGACAATCTGAGTGATAAATTTTTAGAATTTAAAAAAAAATAAAAGTATATATTCTTTTATAAAATGTATTTCAAATTATTGTCTAGTTATCGGAGATTTCAGAAACGTATAATGCATCGAAGTTTTATTTTATACCTTTTATTTATTTGAAGTTTTATCGGAATAGTAAGAAAAAATAAACAACTCAGTCACAAAAAAAAATAATTTATTAGTTATTATGTAAAATCAAGTGTTCAGTTTTTTTTAACTTTGCTTAACTAGAATATAAGCATTAATTATTATTTAGCTCGATTTATCGAGAATCTTATTAGAAATATATAAAAAATGACATTTAATACCACTCTGTCACATTTTTGCTTGTTAAGACAACAAACTTTGAAATATTTTGCAAATAATTGCAATAAACATAGCTGAAATTCTGTTAATACATTGTATGGTCAATATATAATATTATAATACGTTATTTTAGTATATGTTTTCATTAAACTGAATCATATGCTACTTCGACGTTTAATTACAAGAGGGACAAAATTGTGACAGAGTGGTAGATATTAATTAGCCAATATTTGAACTTAATCCTTTAACATTTCTAAACTTTTTAAATCGATAACAAAACATAATACTTCTCTTAAAATGCTACCTAAAATATTATTTCTTAGTAGAACCATCCTTTGGTACACGTAAAATCAGACTAATCTTCTCTTTTCTCTTATTCTACTGTTCAAATACTTCTATTGGTTCAACAAATTCGTAATAAACACGCCTTCTTCTTTTGACTTCTTTAGGACTTGGAATTATTTTTATCAATTTTTCAAACATCACGTCTGATTTTACTAGTTTAAATATTTTTCCAGTGTCATCAACAGTTTTATAAAACATCACCCGAACATCTCCATTTTCATCCACACAACTTTTTGCAACTCCCAAGTACTGTGTGTGTGTGTACTCTACTTTGTTTTTACTGGGTACTTTTACTAACATATGTGTACTATTTTTTATTAATAATGGGTGGATGTTGTCTACAGACAGGTCATATGAAGTACCCGGTTTTATGTGCACAGTTTTTCTCAGATTAACAAGAGGCTGACCATCTTCATCTTCTGAACTAGAAGTATAAAGAGTCTCATAAAATCTCTTTGTAGGAACTCTAATTATGTTGGTTATATCAGCCAGTGGTTCTTCTAAATCTGAGGTTGGGCTGCCGCATGTTCAGGCAATGGGCGATAAATCTTCAAATTGAAACAATCACAAAATTTGTTGCAAAAACAACTCAATGTTCGGTAGATCAGCACTCCAGGTTGCTGAGCCACTAGTTGGCGGACGCCATAGTGCCTTTCAACGGAATAATTCCACTTGGAATTTCCATTAAAAACAGCTTTATCTTACTGCGGTCTTTAAGTGCTTCATAAAATTGTAAAGCGTCAACAATGTCGTGTCCACTGGCGACGAAATGGTCAGCTAACCGTTTAACAGACCCTCCTATACCGTCAGCTGCTCCCTTACCCTGACCAGATTCAAAAAAATTCCAGGTTGAACTTTCAAATCTGTATTGCCCAATCTGTCTCGTCTAACTTTTTCTCTTCCCCTTGCGCTAGCAGCGGATGAGGCTGGAGTCAGTGAACGAGATCTAGAATTTAAAGGAAGTGACCTGGAGCTTGAAGGAACAGGTGTGGAAGCCGGAGTATTCATTAAAACGTCCTATAAAGCTTTCTGTTGTTCTCTTCTCTTGTAGTTTTTAACTTGTCATTTTCTTTTCATTTGTCTATGTTCTCTTGGTGTCATATCTTTGACTACTTTTTGTGAGCATGGTATCTTTCTAAGTCTTTAGGTTTCACTTCTGCAACTTTTTCGGAGTCTTGTTTCCTTTTTTCACGACAACGTCGCTGCCTTTCCGCCGCAGATAACGCCATTTTTTAAATACCCCGATGGTAATACCTTAAATGAATAAAATAATTGATTATGTAATGTATAGAACACAAAAATTTACTATTGTGAAAATCAGTCAAGGCAAAGTTCCAGACAAAAATTACCACTCCGTCACGAGTTATGCCACTCCGTCACAGATTTTTTGTGACAGAGGTGCCTCGTGACAGAGGTGTAAAATAATAGTGTTCGAGGATCTCAGCGTTCACCTAATTACGAATTGTTCGTAAAAGTGAGTGAATATGACAGATTTACTGGCAAACAATAATATTACGTATATAAATGGGAACTACAATAAGATTTCAAAGTAGTAACTTACGTGACAGAGGGGTCGCCGAATAAATACACGCACCTCTGTTCACTACTCGGCTCGCTCCCAGGTGGGGCCTCAAGGCGTGAGGCCAAGGGGGGAGGGGAAACCGTTCTGTTGCTTAGTGTTGAAGGTCAAAGAGCTAAAGCGCGTTTTTTTGTTTTGCCAAATGCGTGACAGAAGATAGCAAGAAAAAACATATACCAGTAAATCTGTCATATTCACTCACTTTTACGAACAATTCGTAATTAGGTGAACGCTGAGATCCTCGAACACTATTATTTTACACCTCTGTCACGAGGCACCTCTGTCACAAAAAATCTGTGACGGAGTGGCATAACTCGTGACGGAGTGGTAATTTTTGTCTGGAACTTTGCCTTGACTGATTTTCACAATAGTAAATTTTTGTGACCCAACGATAAAATATTTTTTGTTTAATAGTATGAACCTTTACGTTTATTTTATTCTTATAAATTTAATGATAATATTTCAGAAGTTCAATAAATAATTTTATATTAAAGGGTTCTATATGATTTTTTTAAGCGAGAGCATTTTGTAACATTAGGCGGCGCAAAGAGACATTTTATTTGTATGTAAAACACCTCTGTCACACATTTCGAATACTATGTCACAATGATTTTGTAAAGAGCAAAAACAATAAAAACAGAATTTTAATATTATTATAATGACTTTTTTGTCCAAAAAAAGCTTGTCAAAATAAAATTTGGGAAACTGCAATTTTGGAAGTATACCGATTTTTTTCCGGAAGGGACACGTCATTGTCGGTAGAAAAGTAGAACGCCCCATAAACATAATGTAATGCCACCGCATAGCTCTGCTTCATTTTCTGTAATTTTCTACGACTTTAAGAAAAAATGTAAATTGGATCGAGATTAATTATTATGCTTATGATGCTCTCTTCTTATTTCCCGATCTATTCTATTGTAATCTGTATTTATTCAAAGAAAAACGAACAAATTTTAAGAAAAATCTTTTCTCCTCTAGTTATTCTCATATATGTATATTTCTATTGACACTATTAAAAGCAGAATTTGCAGTGCTCATTCTCTCAACAAAGAAAGAAGAACACCTAGCAAAAATTAATAAAATTAAATAATATTTTGTGCATGTGTTTGGTAAGAGTAGGAAATGATAATATTTTCAGCGCTATCGATCCATTGTTCTTTTAGAATACTTTTTTTTTGTAAATTCCGGTTGATAAAATCTCTGAAATATTTATAAGCCGGAGTGTACTTTATGGATTATAATACCGAAAACACACAGGCGAATAAATTTTAGGTAATTTAGTAAATTTGATAGAGATCGTATTTGTGGATTACGAGAGCAGGCGTCTCTCTGTTAATGATGTTGTGAAGAGGAGTACTACTGATCTTCATAATGGACTCCGGCTCTTGTAAGTTGTTGAAGCCAAAAACCAGGAAATTTGGACGAAAAAATTTATTTTTACACATCGTGTGCTAGTCACAGTTTTGAACGATATAGTCTTATCGGCATGCGTACAACCAATTTTGGGTTATTGATCCGTTGGTTTCCTAAAGTTATTTTTAAATGAATAATAGCACCACTTGGATTCAATTTTTATCTTTTATGGTTTTTGACTTATGCATTCCCTGTAGATTACACCAATTTATAGTTTTTGAGTGGCTTATTTACTTACATTTTATATGATTTATTTAAAATATCATAAGATCAGCAAAGTATATGCTTACATTTAGCCAAAACAGGGGCATATATCTATTTGAAGTTCGGATCTGTCGATAGTCAGCTGAACATTTTATAATGCACATTGCCAAAGTGACATCCTAAATTTGGCATTTTTATTATCGTCGTCAAAGATAGTTATGTCTTATATTAGCAATTCCTAATCACTGGTTTGAAGAATAGGGTAGGCTTGTTTCTATATGAGCAGTTTATCGAAAAATAAGATATTTTGACCCATTTTCGAATCATCCTAATTTCATCTTAACTTTTTCAGCTCAATCACTTAGACGAATAGAGTGTCATTGTTTTTGGTATGAGCCTCGGCTCTGTTTAGGAATTTATGCCGCACAGGCATGGTACGGAAAGACAAATATTTTCTATTGAAAGGCATTCGTACCATATTGTAAGAGTTAAGGTTTGTATCATACTACGTCATTTCTAGTTTTTATTAGAGGTAGTGTGATGGTTTTTAATGCTAAATCTAGGAAATAGCGGACCCTTATCCTTAATCACTTCTCCAGATGCTCAAAAACTCCATATTTCAATAAGAAAGTTCCTATTCGCATATTGCTAGAGTGACTGTAGCGTTCACAATGCCTAAGTTAAACTTTTTCCTTGACCTTCAGATCACTTATCCATCGAACTTACCCCTATTTTTTTACATGAGCAAACTCGCTTTAATTAAATCCATGCATAAACTCTAATTTATATACAGTTAAACTAAACATCAAGAAGGCTTACGACGACTATAAATTTGAAGCGAAAAAACATCAAGCAACTTGTGGTTATTGTCAAAATAATAAAGAATCACAAGATATAAATAAAAACTCATGTTCGAGAACCACCGAGAAACGACCATAGCTCCCTTTTGCGGAACTAAGTCCATATGATTTTTTTTATGTGTAGAATCTTGCTTCAAAGTACATGAATAAAAATTCTGGACACTTTGTATAAGAAGTATCTTGCGCGACACCCATCTACCCGCTTAGTTTTCGAAGCTTAAAGAAAAGATTCGATTCCAGTGGGAGTGTCCATTATCCAAGGTCTAAACTTGTTATTATAAAAGCTACTAAAGAGACTAAGAGGATGTACATTTTATTACATGCTCAACAAAATCCCAAGATGGGTCATTTTATCTACATTATATGAAACTTGAAAATACCAAATGAGATTTTAGCGAAACGTCGTGGAAACGATTATTTGAACGAACAGATTGAAACCCCGAATAACAAAACCATATATATATATATATATATATATATATATATATATATATATATATATATATATATATATATATAAATAGAATTTTGGTTTGGTGCGACACGTGGCTTTGGCTGCTGAAATTAGCAATAGGCCTGGTTGCCAGTACCGAAAAATGCGACCCCTATCCTTTGGGTAGCGCGTTTCGTGTACTCGATGGCTTATATTTCTGTTTTAATTCACTGTCGCGCCACCACATGACGGTTTTGACAAACTTTGTTAATTTGTGTGGTTCTGGTGTTATCAAGTGAACCATCGAGATGTCGTCTTTGCAGTCTAGTTTGCTGTTTTTGATTTTTCAATTCAGCTTTATAGAATGCAAAGGCGAGATGATGGTTTGTACCGAATGCGGTGACCTGAGGAGTCTCATATTAGGACGAAACAGCGCTGTCGTCATCTTTTGGACCCGGAGTTTTTCCATACTTTTTAACACGAGAATGATGTGGATTGACAAATTTCACGTCCGCTTAACCAAGATTTTATTCTATTTTATTTCTTTTTATGTACTTTGGTGGATTAACTATATCCGATTTACAACTTTTAACTTTCTTAAATGATATTTTTTTTAATTTCTACTTTAGACAGGTCGGGTCTGCAGTTGGTTGTATTAAATACTAGCCGATTATTGCGCCTTAATAATATTATTATTACGAATTACCAAATATGCGTCTGAAAAACTAAATATTTACTAAATTTGAAGTATTAGATGTACGGGAATTGAGTTTTGATCATGCAGCTTGAAGCTTGTAAGTTTCTATTACTTGATTTTTTATCTTCACAAATAGAGTTTAATATTTCCGCCAGAGCTGCATTACTAACGCGTCGAAAAAGCCTGAAACGCTTCGGGTACAGAATAAGGGTTCGCTCTTGGCAGTACACTACCGTGTAACTTGATCGGCATTGTGTAGGTTAACCCAAATAATTCGGCATTAACAGGCCATTTATTTGTGTATGGACCCGGCACCATATACTACGTAAGCTTACATTTCCTAGGCAAAAATACACACCATCAGGAAATGAATGCCATTCAACAAAGAAAAAAACTATCACGGTCAAGAGATTATCATCATATTGGATAATCAGGCAGCCATTAGTGCTCTGAGTTCTTCAGTTTTTACCTTTCTGTGGGATCAGTAGCAGCTTAATGCTGGAAGAACTAAAGATAGAAGCAGAAAGCAGGAGATCCAATTATTGGACGGAGCTGCAAGGATTGAAACAAGCTAAGATACTCCTTGGGAACTACGACTAGAAGAGATTCAAGGATTGCATCAGCTTAAGTAAAAAAGCAACGCAGAGTTCTGACAGGGGTCCTGACGAGACATTGCCACCTGAAGGGCCACCTCAAGAAACTCGGATTGGTACAAGGAGAAGAGTGCAGATTCTGTGAGGAGGAGGGCGAAACCTCCATTCATATCCTTTCAGAGTGCAGTGCTCTAGAAAACCCTAGAATGCGGTTCTTGGGAACACACCAAATTAAAAAGGGAGAACTACCCACCTTGAAACCGTCGAACATCCTAAGGTTTCTGAAGGAAATAGGACTGGAGGACCTACTCTAGCCGATAAGGAAACTCTTACGACTCGGCAGCAGTAGTGCGGAACAATAGATCTACCAGGTCGCAGTGTACAGACCCCACGTCCACACATATATACAACAATTATTTTGTTATACATTCCGATAACGCAGAAAATTAGAAAAAAAAAAATAAATATTTTTCCTTCTTACATAAGTTTTAACTATAAGAACGAACTGTTGAGTAAAATGTTGAAACCCTTTATGAAACTGGTGAATGTATTTGAATTTTAGATAAAAATGCCCCTATATATTTTTACTTCGTATTAAATGTAGTTGATGGTTTTTAACTGATCCTTTACAATAACTTATTCTACTGTTTTATTTAAAAAACTTTATAAGTGAAGTTAATAAAAAAAATAATAAATTCATTAATTCCAAGTAGCTGACGGACCAGAATTAATACATCTTACAAACATTCGAAACACGTGTTCTGTATAACTTGGGTGCTTTCCTTTCTGTCATGTTCACGAAAATAAATAGAATCACATTTTGTCGTGTCACTGTGTTTAATTTTAAATAATGAAAAAAGTTTTATTTCTTAGGAATAAAGTGTTAGTGTCAAGGAAAAAGATAATAACAAAAATGAGGACATATATTTATTCCATATTAAATTTAAAACTTGCTCGCTTCTTAGTATTTATAAATATGTAAAATTAATGCCACGAAAAACAATTAATTGAAACAGTGTTAAAGAGTTTGCATTACCCACATACTTCTTTACTGTGTTGCAAATAAAAAATAATATGTCAAAATTCTGCAGTTTTTGGTGAATATTTCATCTTACTCAAGAAAAAAAATTCAATAGAATAATTTATATCGGTTCAATTGATTCTGGTATGACATTTTATGTTAAAGCGATATATGCTAGATATTTTGGCAAAATATGTACAAGGTGTAACGCTAGGCTAGATTGGTGGCTCTATATGAAAAACTGTCGTGCAAGCACTAACAAGCTACTCAACCAATTAAAATGCTATACAAGTTTTTGAACATGAAAAATAAATTAAAAATTTGCGGTTTCCTGCATCTTGAGTAAGAAAATTATATTTAAGTAAAGGTTATATATATATATATATATATATATATATATATATATATATATATATATATATATATATATATATATATATATATATTAGCCCCCTACGAGTGATTTTGTTTAAACTACACGGAAAAAATTAACGTTGGATCTGAGAATTCTAAGCAATTAATATTCGTAGTTCCAGTGTGGGTTTAGGTACAGCAACATATGATGTTTGGTATTTATTTTGATTCTGAAAAGATTTCAGTAAGGCCTAAGATTGTTAACCTGAACAGACAAACATCAGAAAAAGATAATGTTTAATAAAATTATACATTTATTTAAAGATACGACGTCTTAATCTTTAATAACATGCGGTAGATCTCCGATTTTTAATCGTTCTGTCTAGAGGCATTAATTTCTAAGAGTAAAAGTTCCCACAGAAAATTTAATAACATCCTTAACTGTTAATAAGTTAAGTTTTATATAAATTTCAATGAAGTTTTGACTTCTTAAATTTATTAAGCCAATGATAATTTTTGTCATATACATTTCAAAATTCTCTCTACGACATGAAAAATTATTTATCGCAATTAGGACAATAAAATAAGTAAAAAACTAATCGACAAATTTGCGTTTATACAAAAGAACAGTTTCAGTTGTGGAATCTTTTAAATATTCTTAAATCATTGTTTAACATATTCAGTTCTAAGCGAAAAAATATTAAGAAACTATTAAGATAGTCATTTAATTATAGCTATTGTCTCACTACTAGGAAATAAACAACATATTAAAACGGCGATGTAGAAACAGACACCTGAGGAACATCTCACCAGTAGTCTCCGATGCAAAGAAGATTTAAATATCAGAAATGACGTTATAGAAAGTATGTCAAAGGGTGTCTGGGAAAGGCACCAGCGGACTCACAGATGAATCCACCGCCGGTGTCAGGACGAAACACCCGAGGTTCTAGTAGTCGAAAGTTTGCAAGCCGGTTAGGATTATGGTGAATTCTAACATTGGTGTGAGAAGTGGGATGATGCGGCATAGGGTTGCACGAATTGTAATATTGGTCCTAGTACAAGTAAGATGATGCTGCACAGAGTTGCGCGCACTGCAGTACCGGTTCTAGCACTGGGACCCGAAAGCCCACTAAAGGGACTCTTTCTCAGGCATCCTGCTTTCCATATAATTCGAGATTACAAAGAGTTGATCGAAACGATCAAAGCTTGGAGGAGGCAATGTAACGGTGATGTAGAAACAGCCACCTGAGAAACATCTCACCAATAGTTTCCGATGCCAAGAAGATTCAAATATCAGAAATGATTTTATAGAAAGTATGTTAAAGTATATCTGTGAAAGACCCACTAATGAATTCACCGCCTGACGAAACACCCGCGATTTTACCGGTAGAAAGCTTGCCGTTCAGGGTTACGGTGAATTGCAACCATATTGCAGAACAATTAAAATAAGCGGACTCCTAATAGCTTGATCGCAAACATGTTAGTATCACGGGTCTTATTTTGAAATAACAGAAAGAGATAAAAGAGTTAAATTGAATTCAAATACGCGTGGATACAGGGAAGAGGGCAAGCAATGCAAAGTAGTTTAGTTTTTTTGGAACAGATTTTCCGGAAGATAGGGAAAATCGAATAGAAATTACTCCTCTCCTTTCTCAGGGAGATCTTGTGTCCACCTCTGAATCGAGAAAGAAACCTAAAAAAATACTAGTATTAAGAACCAGTAGCAAGAACAGGTAGGAATAACCAATAGGTAGAATCGTTAGGAAAAACCTTACAAAAAAAGAACGTCAAAGACAACTATAAAAATTAAATCGAAAAGGAAATAAATTTATTAATGAAATTTCGCCAAAATGAAAAGTTAATCTTAAAGTTTAGGTATAATAGCAAAAATTAAATATTAATCAATAGCTAATTAGTAATAATTAAACAAATAGTTAGATTAAAGTAATAAACTGCCGAAATTGTTAAATTCAAGATAGGTAAGAGCAAAAATATATAAGCGTAGAATAAAGGTCCAGTCTGACTCCGAGTGATGCACAATAATTAATTACTTAGATAAATTAACCATCACATAACTGGAAATAATAAGAAAATAAAATAGACATTAATTCGGATTTGAGACCGCTGGATGACATTAGATATTATTAACAGATCAGTTTCAATCAGGCAAAAAATAAATATCATTTTAATTATGCACCAAAATCTAAAAAAAAATCTAAATATAATTACAATATTTACTATAATACTCAGTGTACCTTTGGAAAATAAATAAAAGTTTGCTGATGATCTCTTGAATTTTAACCTAATTTAATCAGTTTTAAGTAATATTATAATCGAACTCAAAAAAGTACTTGAGTCATACTAAAAGTAATCGAGCCATAAGACATATTATGATGCTATATGCTTTAAATCCAGACTGGGGCCCAAAGATTTAATATAATTCAGAATAACTTTAAAATGTACAAGATAAATTAGTTTTTCGATAAGTTGGGGCTATCGTGATACTTCCAAAAGGCAAATAAGTTCCAAAATATAGTAACATTTATAGTAAATACAAAGCTACTCTCAAAATTAACTTAAGGAATAAAAGGAATAAGTAAAACATTTTAAAAGTAAGAGCTACCAAATACTAGGAAAATTCGGGAAAAGTAATAAATAAACAACAAATGGCCTTAAAATCAAATATAAAACTTAAAAAACTAATGCAGTTAATTTAGGTATTAATGAGATTTAAAACAGCATACCATGGCCAGATTAAAATTAGACTTTAAACTCACTCGACAAGAATAAATCTTGTGTTCAAACTTTTATAAATCAAAAATCTATGAAAGATTGTTTTAATAAATCGCAATTAATGGATCTTACCTTTAGTTTTTAATGGGGTTTAAAATAATTCCTTCATTGAAATGTTCAGAACTGCGAAAATCCCTGATAAAAATTTACTTAATTTAAACGATTTTCTAACCCAAAATTTCAAAAGATAATTCACATAAATTGAAATGGAAAAATCTACAGTTAATTCAGTTGTTTTAAACAGGAAAAATGAATTCAAGATATATGGCCTCAACAATGTTAATATCAAAGATCCACGAGTACGTACCATGCTTCTTTTTTCAAAAGTCAAAAATTTACAAGAGATGAAGACTCAAAAATGACCCGAATGTGAATTTCTAGCAAACAACAGTCGGTTGGACTAAATTTGTTAAATAATTTATGAATGCAGATCTAGCAAGAATTAGTTTTCTGTCAAATAAAGCGTCATAACGTATAGCAAACGAAAAGGATTTCCATTTCTCAAAAATGATCGATTTCATGAAAGTTTGGGGACCCCGCAGACTAGATATAGCTAAGGTAAGTTACAAAACCAAAATTTGTATAACACAAAATGAGATAATACAAAAAGTAACACCAACAAAAATGTAAAATAACTTTCAAACTCAAAAATTAAAAATTACCATACCTGGAAAAAAAATAAACAAAGCAAAATCTACGAAACTATAGTGTCAATTAAGCTGTCATAAAAAAGGATAAAATGAAGAATTTTACTTGGACAGTACGCAGGAAAACCTAGATTTAACCGAAAAAAGAAGGTAACAATAAATTTAACATAAATAGAAATAAAATACAACCATCAACATTCTAGTGAATGCCAAGCAAAACCACATAAATAGGGGTTCAACAGTGATAGTCAAATGTAACATGAAACTATAATTTACAGTGTAAGAATATACCCAAAATTCATGAAGATCAGACAACCGAGCTGGGAAAGAAATTCGGAAGGAATAATTCATTCCTTTAATCGGAGTATATCCAAGAGATGAAAATAATGTTATTCTTCTATTATAAAGAATAGTTCAGTGATTAATAGGATGTAATGTTTTAATTTAGCGTATCGAATTTGTGACAGAAACAACGACTCACTCATAAAAAATTATAAAAAACAGTAACATACCATGATTACGTTAGTCTTCTTACCAAAATAAGAATTATATAGAATTAAATTTTACATGTAATAACATCTTATTTCAGAACCTGACACTATCCTTTATACGACTCAAATATTGTGACTTCTGTTTTTTTTTCGCAATACTGACTAGTTCTACACATGTCGTTTTCTATATGAAAATTTACGGATATTTAGCATTTTATTTTGAAATAAGATACTATTCTATCTTTGTGCAATTTATAGCAACAATGACTGTTAATATATAGGGTAAACAGTTTTTGTAACATTTTTAGAAAATCATTGTAAAAATCTGGTAAATTTCCACAATAATGATTATTCTGATATGTTAATAAATGAAAAGCTTTTCAAAGCTTCCATAAGCAACATTCCAAAGTTAAATTGTTACTCACCTAATCCATACCCAAGGATGGATTTCTTTATGTGAACATGAAGGTGAACAGTTAATAATAATATGCAACTAAAATCGCCACGTTTAAGTAAATACAATTATTTTTTCAATTTCCTCTCATCGAATACTAAAACAATTATATTCATATGTCTCCACTAATGGTAACAAGGTTGGGCATAATTCCATTTTATTATGAATATTCGTGTTTGCAAGCCTCTTTTTAGATTTGTTTTAAGGATAACTGATCACCCGATCAGAAAAGTGCCCAGCAACAGGCGGCATAATTTTAATGTACCAACGAGGCCAACATGGTATTCAGAATACTACAGGCCAAAAAAAACCAGGAAGTGTGTTGAAGTGGAAATAAGCCTAGCTGATCCACATCGAGATAATTTTAAGAATTGAAAACAAAAAACTACTCCATGGGAAGTAAATTCCCTAGCATCAACTGTTTTCCTGGGTTTATTATGCCTTTTTTCTAAATTAGAAAATATCTGTATATTTTTAATGCAACCGATGAAACTAAAAATTTTCTTAGTATAACTTTCTATACTCAAATAATGAAAGATATTATCTTGACAACAGAAGGAAAAAAATAAAAACAGTCAAAAGAAGTTTTGTAATATGAGATGCAAGTTGCAGTGCCTTACTCAGAAAGTGACAAATTTCAGCTTTATTGCATTTATGAAATAAATACCTCCAATTTCACAAAATAAAATTTAAAAAATTATATTGTTCAGTAGAGAATAAGAAATTCGCAAGGAAAAAAACAAAAGACCGAGAAGAAATTTGATGTAGTCTCTTATTTTAATAATTGCTGCGTCTAAATATGAACACTTTATCACAGGTGCATACTTGTATGCTGTATCTTAATTCAAGTTTGGGACTTCGATTACTCATAATTTTATTATAAAAGGTTATACACAGAATGACGGGGATAATACAGTTATTATTTCGAATGCTGGGGGAAACCTGGGAAAAGGGAATACCTTAACCTATTTTTGGTAATTGCCGTTTAGTTATAACTAGGTAAATGGAAAAAATATTTATAAACAAGCTTTATTTAAAAGACTTACAGGATGATATAATATTTTCCCCTAATGCTAATTTAATTATTAGTTTACAAAAATGGCAAAATATTCACTTTGCCCGGGTAATTTTTTTTTTGCTTTTTATTCTCTTTTGCAGTCTTTTTACGTTTTTAAGCCGACATTTTTGTTTTTACAGTCTTTTTATTAGCTTTAGCACTCTTCTGAGAAGCGTTAGTTTAAACGTCATCTAGTAACTTTACAGAAATCTTTCTTGCTTTTTTAAATTTCTCTTTCTGCCCTTCCTTTACAGGTGTACTTGTCATTATTGTGGACCTTTCTAAGTTTCGTTTACATGTTGTTTTTGGTTTGGCAGGCTTAGAAAGAGGTCTTAAAATTGAAGGGTTATAGAACGTCTTTAAACATTCAAGTTCGGGTGAAGCAGCGGGAATATAATTGCTTTGGATTACTTTTGTAGTTTCAGATCCCGTAGAAGTGCAAGGACGGTCTTCAATGGCAACATCGTCTTGAGTCTGAGAACGACTTAGAGCTTCACGACCTTCAATTTCATCTGACGACGAAATAGTTATAGGATTCATGGATTCTAAAATGGAGGAATTTTCTTCTTGAATAAGGTTTATGATTGAATCACATTGTTGAGTGGAATTTGGCAATGAAGGTGGTTAATCATGAGATTCAGTTAAAAGCGAAGCTTCAATAATGAACTCAGGTAAATCAGTGGAGGCAAAGTTTCAGTTTGAATATGTAAATTGGATGTGCCTGCAAATACCTCGGCGGTTTACAGGCCAAACTCCAGGTCGTTCAAACCCGTGCAGTACATTTATAGCCACTGCAGTTTGAGAAGAGCTATTGTTTGCAATCTGGCTATATCGTACTGGTTAATAATGCGACCCGGGTGAGTTTTTTCAAAAAAATTAATCCTCCTTTTAAAATGCTTTTTCAGTGGACCGTACACAGCAACATCTATAGGTTCCATCTTGTAAGTAGTATGTGGTGCAAAAAATACTATCACCACATTATTCTTGGTAGCGTACTCAAGTGTAGAATAGCATTTGTGGCTTTCATGATTATCAAACCATAAAAAGATTTTTGGTATGCTGTTAGCAGCACTTTTTCTACGAAGAAATGCATCCAGTTCTAGAAGACTTCGCCTGATGTGCAACCATTCGGAGTACACGTTGCTTGAGTGCCTGGCGGACTAATATCAAGAACTTTTGGTTATATCTTCTTTCTTATAAAAATTAGGAAACGTGGAAGAAAACAACCAGCTGCATTACAGTACCCAATGACTGTTGTCAATTGGCCGCGTTTTGCACTTGCAATCATACCAACTTGTTTTTTCCCTTTTACTGAAAGAACCTTTGGAGGCTTGTTGGAGGTCATTGATATCCTTGTTTCGTCCATATTGTACAACCTGGAGACTTCGATGTTATTTTGTTATATGGTGAAAATCTCGCAACAGATGTTGATTCTGAAGTTCTTAGTGTCAAGTTGGTATGATGTGACAAAGATCTTTGCAACCACTCTCCTCCAGCTTTTTTATTTTTATTCCAGCTCTCAGGTTATTGCAATTTATTGCGGTGTCCATACTCAAATGCTAGACTCATAAATTCATCCCGAGTAAGGCCGAAAAGCACTGTATCCATATCTTTTAAATAAGTCCATTTCGGTTTCTTGATCCTCCGTCAAAAAAGTATGGAATCGACCGAGCTGTGGAGAAGCAACTCCACTTTTGACATGTCTGTATAGGGTAGCATATGCTAGTCAGTATTTTTTTAGCCGTCCCTTTGATAGATTCTCTAGCCATACATAAGTTTATTGCAGCCTGCGTGACATCTTTACTGCAAGTATCTTGCGCGGTCTTTTTTTTTTGTATATATGCACCATCTGCAACAAAAAAATATATAATAGAATTCATAATTCTATAAAATTAAATTACCCCTGATGGCCGGGCAACGTGAATACGTGTATCCACTTTGCCCGATTTGCTTTGTCCTGTGTGTACACTTTTGAGGTTATCCCAAGTCATTCAAAAACTATTGCATCTAAAGTCATCATCTTAAAAGTTACATGAATATGCATTAAATCCACCTCATAACCAAGAACTTTTCACGAATAATATTGTTGTTATAAATGGAAGACTTACCGCAGTAAATTAATATTTTTCACATATAAACACTACGCATTGAAGCCGCGCGACACAATTCCTCATCAAAGTACTTGTCGCGGATCGACCGGCAACAGGCTTTCCCATGAAAACGCGGTTACTGACCAACGAATAACTTGGGAGTTAAGGGGGGTATTCGCTTTGCCCGGGATATCCAATTTGAATGGGTTTCCCCTTCATACTTCAAATTGGTGACATTTGAAATCTAGATAAAAAAATATAGCTCTCTATAACTAAAAGAAGTCGAGTTTTACTTTTAAAAAAGTTTTGCATTGTTGTTTCATAACATTAAGAGTTAAACTTGTATCTCTTCTCAGTTATAACCTTAAACTACAGAATACAATATCTTTTTTAGCAATATATGTAAACGTGTTCAAATATAAGCCGGTAAAAGTAGTGGTGCTGGTCTGCCCATTCACTGGGCCTTAGATTGGGAGAATGCTGATTTTGTAAATAGCAAATATCATAGCGTACTCAAATATCGACTTTACTCTTACTGTTATTTAATTGCTCACGAACTACGATTTCCCCTAGTCCAACGCCCTGGAAATGAGTAAGGGAACACCTCCACTTTAATAGACTTTCATTTAAATAATATAATATTGTTTAAGGTTTTTATTGAAAGCGATTTCAGATTCTATTATTAATAACTAACGATTAGGCGTTTTTTTAAATCTATATGGGCTTCTCTTAGCCGTGGAGAGATATGTACATATATTTGCTTTTAGTGTGCATTTATTCTCCAACTTTCGAATGCTACCAACCAATTAGTAGTATTTGAAATAACCGCAATATATAATTGGCATATTAGAGGTACATTTTTTTGGTTTATTTTGTGTACAATTTATCATGCAATAAAATTTTTATAAAATTTTTTTATTTAATTGAACTTTTTGAAGTCGGTATCAAATTAATACCTGACAAAATGTGTTATTCAAAGATTGAGAAATACTTTATTAGTTATTGTAATCTTGCGATACTTTGTATGTATATCATGTTAGTAGTTAGTTTTTTCATTTAGTAATAATTTGGCGCCAACTTAAAATTTTTTTATTTCAAATAAAAATTTATATTTTTATTTTCCGCTTTTTAGCGCTTTTTTAGAAGTCGGTTCAAATTTTTGATAAAAGTTTGATTTTTAGATTCTTAGTTTTGAAATGAGTTGAGTACGCAAAAAGGTACTCATTTTATCCAAAGTTGCAAACCACAGCAAATTGAACAACAAAAAATTCAATATCAGTTAAACAAATATTTAGTCTGCTATAGTAAATCAGCTGTTTGCGAAATTAATATTAGATTCGTAACTTAGGTCTTAAAAACCCCTCACTACCGATAATAAAAGACCTTGATATATGTAAGTTTTTAGCGACATATTTTATCCTGCAATTAAGTTTGATGAAATTGGTTTAAAATATGTAATCTACGCTCCAAGAACCTCCAAATATCAAATCGGAAAAATTTAAAATTTTTAGTCCCCCAAACTTTATCTCTTCAATTATATTGTAAAAAATTAACTTCAGATTCGTAACCTACTATCGCGAAAACTCTCTAATACTAAATTTGAAAAAATATGAATAATGTCCAATTTTAAACTCAGCATACTGGATCCGCCATATTGAATTTCAAAAAAATAAGTTTTAAGTCTAAATCTTATCTTAATTTACACCCTCAAAAACCTCCCTGTACCAGTTTTGTCCATAATCCTCTCATATAAAATCTTTAGACTGCCATATTATATGTGCCATGCTGAACTTTTCTAAAACAACTTAAAATTCCTAATATTTCCTTTCAAAAAACGAAAAAATAACGATTTTAGATAATATCGAAATATATTAAATTTTTAGTCCGCCGTATTAAATTCGCCATATTAGATTCGACATATTAAATTTTTTTAAAATAATTTTAAACTAGTGACCCGCCCCGGCTTCGCACGGGTGCAATGCTGATACTAAATACACTACAGAAAAACTGTGACTATTTATTTTATTTTTACAACAATTATTACATCGGCCTCCGACGCGCTATTTATAGGCACGCTGCCGCCGCCCCGGTCGGCCAGTACCGCCGCAAGCGCTACTTCCCGCAATTTTAAATCTGTAATATCTTCGAAAATATTCATTTAAATCTTGTGCTGTAAAGGACCATATAGATCTATATTAAATCAACAATGTATTTAAGCTATTTAATTGGATAAGGATTAATGCTGTATTGGTTAAAATCGCTTCAAAATTTGCCATTATTTGTCGTAAAAAGTAAATGACAAAAAAATGTTATTGTGGGATATCCATGAGAGATAGACATATACCATCGCGGAGTTTTCTGTAGACCTTTTCAATGTGTACAAATAATTAGTACATTATTTTGATAAATCTCGTAGGGTTCAGCCTGCATTTGCAATGTAAGCGGAAAAAAATATGATAATTAACGACATCACATTAGAAACCTCAAAAATAACAGTATTTCTCCACTATTTAATGGATGTTATTATACATATAAACCTTCCTCTTGAATCACTCTATCTATTGAAAAAAACCGCATCAAAATCCGGTGCGTAGTTTTAAAGATTTAAGCATACAAAGGGACATAGGGACAGAGAAAGCGACTTTGTTTTATACTATGTAGTGATTCGTAATTTACACCTTCAAAAACCCTGCTTTACCACTTTTGGACAAAATCTAAAGATGCAAAATTTTTAATCCGGCATACTGGATTAAGTAATTTTTGATTCATTTTGTACGACCCCGGAAACTACCTTATACTAATTTTGGAGAAAATCGGACAAAAGTACTTTTTTTGTCCGTCATATTAGAGGCGTCATTTTGGATGTTACTGAATTGATTTTGGCCAAAATAATATAGGAATACCGGAGAAACTTTCTGTACATAACGCCAAAATTTTTCCGGCGTAATTCATGTACATACATAAAAAAAATACCTAGCGGTCGAATCTAGAATCTTCTTCTTTTTGAATTCGGTTAAAGAGTAGTGATCCTTTTTCATCGGCTATTATGGCAAGTCTTTATGATCTCTCGTGCTGCTCCAGCACCCTAATGATGCATTGACAATATTTATAATATTTAAAAAATGTTTTTGTTTAAGATAATTACATTTTGCTGTGTTTAAATTATTTTCTTTATTTTTACATAATAAAGACGATAATAGAAGAGATAAATAATCAACTATTTATCACTAGTATAACGTATCGAAGTATATAATAAAAAATTATTTTTCAGTGGAAGTATATCCAAAAAATTAAATATAAAAGTCTTTATTGGTCTCCCGATCTCAGGTTTTGGCCCTCTGTCTTATAAGTTCTTAGAGTTTTTTATTAGTCCTCTTAACTAAATTTTTTATGTATTGTATTTTTTATTCAAGTTAGGATACAACCAAAACAACTTTCTGTGGCTGATATGGCAATTCTATAATTATTGGTATCAAGAGAAAATGGTTCTTCTTTCCTTTTTTGCGATACTGATGTAATATTGTCCTAAACAAACTAATCGCATCAATGAGGTTAAAATCTGCCGAGATGGAAAGAAAGTTAAAGGTACTTTAAAATTGCCATAGTAAATCAAAATGGTAAGTTTCAGGATTCCATAAATTCATATTTGTGAGACGAAAAGGGGCAGCTTACTGTGCTATTGGCATGTGTCAGATAAATTTTCTGGCGATAGAATCTTATTTCAGTTTGCAAGAAATAATAATATGCAAATGGTAACTCATAAAGTGTTTTATATTTCTATATCGTCATTTATTTATTTTTTTTTGATTCATTGAGGGAGTTCTGATAAACTGCTGTGTATTCCTCTATCTCTAGATATTACTTATTCACTTAAGATAAGTAATACAGAAAAAAAGAAACAAGGAGCGAGTGTGTTAATTTTCGTTAAAGAATTGAATTTAATGAGAAAATTTTAATATTTGGAAATTAACAAAAAGAAACCTAGAACATGTAAAAGCAACCTAAACGCATCTTTTGTGCATGAAATCGGTAACTAATTGTATTGTCCTATCTCTTATTTTTTAGAACTAATGAGAAAAAAAAGTTAAATAGCGAATTTTCAGATAAAAGATATTTAATTTAAAAAAAAAATTGTTAATTTACCCTCGATAATTACGTAACATAATGGGTAAAAATTTTTTATTTTATTTTTTAAATCCATTATTGATAAAATTTGTTATTGAATTAAACCTTGGGCTCTAATTGGCATTAAAAAAACTCTACTTGTCGGGGTCTTAAGTGGGTTCTTTACTAAACAAGCATTAGAAACTTTATAGATTATTGACGTATTTTTTAGGAATAATTCGGCCCGATAATGAGTTAGAATTAAACTTGTATAAAAATTAGTATACGTCAAAGAAAATTATTAGAACCACTAGTTTAAAGCTTTATTGACAGCAGGATTTATGGCACTTTATCAGATCGTGTCTGTGTAAAAACTACGCTGAATTTAAGTTTATTATTTTTTAAAGCAAATAACTTAAGTAAAATAGATAAAAAGATATTCCTTATACTTAGAAAGTCAATACACACAAAAACAAATAACACAATTTTTTTGGACGATTGGAAGGCAATTAAAAAACTGCCTAAAGTCGAGGGGACTAAACTAAAGTTACTAAAATGATAAAATGTTAATAAATATTTTTCTGTCCCAACAAAAGGTAGATCAGTGGATTATGTTGTACTCCAAAGCGTATGTGGACGCTTCTGTGTTAAGTAGAAAGGGTGTGGTGGGGTGCCGTCAAGAGACATTTTTGCGTACATTTAGACACAAATTGGTCTGACACTCTTTAGTTTAGCTACCAGATAGCATACCCAATTACATGTTAATTATTATTGGATCCAGGTAATGTCAAGGATACTGTCTGAGGTGATGTAATTTGGTAAAATTTGAATTACAGCAAGCAACAAACTTTAGTTTATTTATTGTATCTTGTATGAAAAGTGCATTTTTTTTAAATTTTGGGGCGCAGAACGCAAAAGTGATAATGAAATTAAAAACTTAGTAGCAATTTTCATGAAAAAGTGTTTTAATAACAATACAAATATACAACGTGCATTCTTGCGGTTACATTGTTAATATAAAGAAAGACAAGACATCACGTATCTCTAAAACTTGAACTAATATTAAAACGATAAGTTTAGTTTCGGTTTTAGCACACTAAAAATGGTATGATTTAGTCGATTTTATTTTAGACACATTTTGGCTTGTCCAGTCTTATTTGTTAATGTCATTTTAAAAATTATTTTTAAATTGGTATCTTGATCTTTATGTATTTCATTGAATTAAAATTCTATAATTAAAATATGATATTTGTGGATACTAATAGCCAAATTTTTTGAAAGTCATAAGTTTATGACTAGAGTTAATAGGCGGTGATGGAAAGATGTTTTAGAGGAATCGATTATAGACTAATCATTATTGTATATTGAATTTTAAAACTGCCAAGGTAGCTGGGCATTGGTAACTTTTAAACCTAAATTTAATATTGTTTGCTCTTTAAAATTCCTATTAAAATCATTTTTGGCTTTTGCTACCAAATGAATCATGGTGAAACTAAAAAAATCGATATAAAATTCTTACAATTTTTAACGCCTAATCACTCTTAAGACTGAGGGAGAGATATGGTCACTCATCGCTTGTTAATAGCAATGTCAGGCCATTTAGTCACTCCATCTTCAGCATTATAATTAACAACTAGAGCTGTATGTAAAATTCACGACACATGTCTAATGCTTTTAAGCATGAGCGCTTCTTAGCTGCGCCAAAAAACGGCCTCGTTTGAGACGAATCTTGTTACATTTTCTACATAAAAGATCTTAAATAATTTGGCCTTAAAGTTCTAATCAGAAAATATTTGTCTTGTCCCATTTGATATAAAATAATTTATTTTTAACAATAAAAACAATTTAGTTTTAGTCAAGATAAAAATTAAATTTACTGCCGATCTTAATTTTTGTGTGACCCTACCAGTATTAACTCTCGCATAAACTTAAACACATTCAGTATCTAGTTGGAAAATATTCGGCTGGATGAACTGGAAATATGATGCAACTGCAATTACAACTATATTACCTTTGGAACTTATTCATCAAACGTTTCTGCAATACACTATTCATGCTTCAGCGAAACAAACATTAAAGCGACCCTTTTTATAGTTTTAAATGTATCTAACTGGTAGAAGTACGTAGCTTCGACCATGTTTGATATTTTATAAAACTGTAATATGATTTCACGTCACGTACACTGAAAAAAAAAATACTTACTTTTAAATCGTTAGCAGCAAAAGTTATATATAATTTTCGGTATTAGATAAATTCGAAAATTAAAATTTCTCAATGTATGAGATCTCAGAGATACGAGCCAGCCAAGAACTACTGTCAAAACAACACGATATGTACAATTCAAAACAATGATTTTATATGCCACAACTGTAGTGGCAATCACCCAACAAATTATTGTGGATACATAATGCATAAAAAATTCAGCAAAGGCTGTATCCTAAGTTGAGAGAAAAATAAAAGAATAAACAATAATGTACATAGTGATGCATAGCATCACAAAACGCAGGATACAATACATAAAGTAATAATATAGGAAAACTGGAAGAAATGCCTAGGAGACTAATGAAATAAAATAGATCTACAAGGTCGAAGTATACAGACCTCTAACTCTACGCACATACATACAATGAAATAAAAGGTCATGATGATAAACTTCTTAACTACTGTTATCAATAAATTAGCTTAATGGCGGTACAACACAATTATAAAATAGCAATTTAGAACGCCACTGGAATGCATCAACGTACACATTTGCGAATTCACAAATTTAAAATATAAAGCACTGGAACAGCCGATTATTCATAATAGAATCAAATCGACAGTCTCAACATTTTCTTAATTTTCTATACAAAACCAGTCTGCAAATAAGCAAAATTAAAGCAGAAGTAGTAAAATCGGGAAAATCCTACAGAAGGTATCAACAAAATGTAACATTCTTATTACTTACATGCACTACCTCGTTTATCTATCATGATACCAAATTCAGGGAAGTATCGTACTTACGCTCCATCTCACAGACTAGACCCCCCTGAAACTTGATGAGAAATAGCTTTCGGTCAAAATATTTGAAACCACCTGGTGTTGGTAGTTCTACGTTAGTGGGTTAAAGGGGCAATGGTCGCTAAGTTCAAAAAACTCATGGTTCGAAGTTATAGACCACCGATATAATATATATTTATATATATACATATATATAAATATATATATATATATATATATATATATATATATATATATATATATATATATATATATATATATATATATAGACCCACTAACCTAGAACTAACTTTCTAATTCTGCAATAAAAATTAGAGTTAACTTTGAAAAAGGTCAAATTTAATATAAGCATAATATAGCTTCCTCAAAATTAAAAAAAAAAATTTTGTTTTTGTGTTTGTTCCCAATGGTTAAGTGTAAAAGTTAGATTTTTAGATCTGTGTCATCCAGACTATAAACCCTAAAAATAAAGGAATATAACCTTACTTTTTTTATTAGTAAATCCGCAAAATGGAAATGATAACAATGGCATTTGCAAAACAAAAATAGTCAAATAGAAAGTATTACTTTCATGGCAATTAGTAATTAACTAACACGGACTAATTTTAATACCGGTCTAAGTTGACAGACGAGGGTTTTAATCAAAGGTTTCCAAATTTTGTTATCCTGTAAACTACGACCCATTTTTTTCTGTTTTCTTTGAACTTCTAAAATTTGATTCATAGTTTTTGATAGCTGAAGTTTTAGTCTGGTGATGGAAGGCACAACGCGACGAATCGGGAATAGTATGAAATGAGAAATTCCATGTAACAACAGACCCTGTCGACGGTTTTCATATCTCCGGCAGGGTGCCGCGCAACTCACACTGCCGTGTTTTGTGATTTATTACCAAACCAATACTTGACATAGAACTATACAATTTGGTAGGATTTACTATAGAGTGAAAAATATTGAACTAAAAAAATGTTTGAGTTACAACGCATACCTTTGTTAATTATAACGATACAAAATCAGATCTAGTAAAATTATTACATATAATAAATAGACAGGCAGTGGGAGATGATTCGCAGAAAGCAAAACTAGCTATTGGTTTCATTTTTAGGCATATTGTTCGCCACCTGTCATAAATTTTGGCAATGGTTATACAATAATATTAATGGGAAAGAATAAGTCTGATGATTTGATGGCAAATTTTCAGTATTTGGCTTGAAATGCGTCAAGTTTAATCTTAAGTCTCCTCAGCCAGTGATTTAAAATTTGGTTCTTTTTTTCTTGTAAGAAGATTGACAACCATGCTGTAACTCCTTTCCATAAGGTATGAAGATGGAAAAGTTATCAAAAATTTTCTTGTGATCGTTCATAAAGCTGGATAGATAGCAAACATGTGTCTCTGAAGCCAAAATTGCTGATATTCATTTCTAAACTGCACATTAAGTTCTTCGTTGGTATCTATTCTGATCAGTCTTTCTTATAATATGACGTAAAATTCACCATTATCACCAATCTTGTATTAAACTAAATGTACATGATATTTAAATACTCAATGTCAAAAGAAAAATCATCATCCTAGCAGCGTATCTGTGACAAATTGGGGAACAAGCAAAATTTTCGCCGTTCACTGTTTTCTGCATAAGGTTAATTCTGTCAAAAATAGCTGTAGTGATCAACGACTTTTATACTTAAAATTAAGAAAATGAATCAACAGTTTTTGTCTCTGACGAACCAGAGTTGTATTTGCAGGAAACAAACTGTTTCTATATATTCTTTCCTTTTTCTGCAATCAATGCTATACGTTGCTCTTAAATGTACAAGTTTTAAAAAGCCACAAGTAGTGTGACCACAAAGCAAAAAATTATTTAAGTAATAATTTAGTAAAATATACTGATATAAATTGATAATCGTTTTGTATATTATTTTATAAGTATTATGTTAGTAAGTTGGTACAATATTTGTTAAATACATTATAACATTTGCGGAACGCCTAAATTTTGATGATGGTCTGCTGGAACAGAATCCACTTCCGTTGACCCCCAGTTACATCCCATGAAGCTCCATTTTTCCCTTGCAACTCACAATCGACCTCTGGGGGTCCATATGGATCACTTTGGTCGAGTCTTGGACTTTAAAAATACTTAAATAAAAAAATAATATTGTTACGAACGACTAAAACTTATTGATATGCCCTCGTATGTACAATTATTCCGATGTTATGAGTCATCTTTATTATAATGTGTAGAAAGGAATAGTGTCTAAATGACTTATGTTTCTAGATAGATCTCAACGTTTATGCTCTAGATTTATTTAGGTATAGGGACTTCCATAGGTATATAAATAAAGACAGAATAAGCGTAGTTAGTTAGTTGGAAGTTAGTCGTAAAGAGAGTCGTATAGTGGTATCGTTAAGAGTTAAATAGTTGCAATGTTATAGTGGAAATAATTAGTTAGTTCTTATATTAATGTAAATGTGTTATTAATATAAGTATTGGAAGTGAAAACGGTTGTGTTTTATTCGGCGAAAACCACTGATCGATATTGAAGAGACGAAATTGTAACAATATTATTTTGTTACTTAACCGACAAAGGGAGAAACTTGTTTATTTTTAGAAGAGGAATTTTTCTCTTCTGACTTTCAAGGCTATACCATACATTCCTTTAATTTCAATATATAAAGGTCTACTTTCTGACATATATAATATAATTTATAATACTACAACAAGCAAAACAAAATGGGCCAACTAAAAGATCTAATATCCATGACAGTTATATAAGAAATTCACCTACCAATCGTAAGTGAAATTGACTTCGTGGCTATATAATGACAACTTGAAATATGCAATTTCTAAACTATTGGTAGTAAAAAGCTTAATATTTGACCAGCAGATATGATTATTACATTCTTAGGTTCGTAAATTAATTTATACTCTGGATATAAATTAAATAATATACATTTTATACCAGATAAAGTTTACAGTTCATTGACTATAGCTAATTGTTACTTCAGAATCAATAATAGTATTATATGATCGTTATGCAGAAAATAAACTTCTTTTGTATAGAAAACCTTAAATGTAAAAGCTTTCGAACGATTTATCAATAAGTTACAAAAACCAGTATGACCTAGACAACTCATTTATATCAGACGCTTCGAACAAAGTTGTTGTTTTCACACAATGACCTAGTGTATTTTCAGACAAACTGATAGATTTTTCCCTTCTTCAACTGACACCACTCAATAGCCTGTCAAATTTTGTTCGCGTGAAACACCGAATGAATATTACATTGTGCCAGCGATGCTTTATTTATTTTCCAAGAATTTTTTTGCGAGAAATTCTGTAACAAACTGTTAATAAATAAGTATTAGGATCGAAGTGGATATTTTAATCGATTATCTGATTTTGAATTTAGGTAATAATGAGAACTAATAAATTAATAGTTGCAATTAATATAGGTTTCGAAACATAACATACGAAGATCTATAAATTATTAGTTAAACGGGTATAAAATTGTCTCATTTTATACCTTGTCTTAAACTACACAAAACCTTTATTCTCACATAAATAGTCAAGTTATAAACCAGCTTATTGTTGTATGAAGATCACATGGAAAAAAGAGGCGATGTCAAAAAATATTCCAAAAATGAGTTAAGATCGCTATCTACTAGAGAAGCTTCTATATTTTATGATAAACACACCTTCACGGGAAAAACGCTACACTGCTAAAATCTATATCTAAAACATGAGAGACAGGGGGAAAACAAGGAATGTCCATTGATGCTACTGGCGCGTATTGTGGGTAGTTCTATTTTTGGTGCGTTTGTTGTTTTGCTTGAATAAACAAGTCAGTTTCATAATCGCATTTTTGTGAGTCAAAAGTAGTATTGAGGTTTAATAAAGTTAAGTTTAAAAGTGTATCATGGAAGAAAATGAAAACAGTTAGCAACAAGAGCAAAGTTTAAAATTTAATTGGACGGTTTAGGGATGTAAATAAGAAAATGTAGTTAACCATTCGTGAATCAGGGAGTAACTGTAACTGCAAAATACTAAGAAATACGATACTAATGAAAGACAGACACTATTAAAAAACTTTATTCTGCTTGAATCAAATTAAAAATACATTGATGTGGACTAATATCATGTAAAATTATTCAAAGTAGACGTCCTGGAAAAGACGAAATTGTGGCGTGATTACATGATAACTATTTTTCATATATTGTCAAAGTCGCAAGAGATAATGCAGTGTTCATGATGTGCTACAAAGAAGTTTTAGCGATACATGAAATTACGAAAACCAACCTGCAATCTTTACAAAAATCCCTAAAAACAACTGGTAGATCTCCCGTTGAATTAGGAGGTAAGCATTTAAATCGACCGTGGAAAATATCTGATCAGACTAAACAATAGCCAGTACAACCTTATAAAATCAGATCACCTTTATTTAGGTGAACAGTTTAATATTTCAAAAATGCATCAGTAATATAAAGAAAAATTTTCGGATTATCCTGTTTCATATGAATTCTACCGAAATATTTTTAACACAAAATTCAACATATCATTCGGTTATCCTCGTAAAAATACCTGCAGTAGTTGTGATCAGTATACTGCAACTAAAAAGATCTCACATTGAAACTGGAAAATAAATTACCACTTTCCATAGATGATATTTTTAAAGTCAAAAAATCTTTGTTAGAATTGAAGAATGAAAACAAAATTCACAAAATTAGAGCTCAAGTATCGAAGACCACAAAAAAATCTTCAAGAATTAAATGTAAATAAAATTTTTATAAAAAAATTGAACTGACTTCTAAAAATGCGCTAAAAAGTGAAAAATAAATATAAATTTTTATATGAAATTGATTTCTTTGAACTCGGCGCCAAACTGATACATTAGTAGTGATTTATTTCATTTGCAAATAATTTGGCGCCGACTTCAAAAAGTTCAAATTCATATAAAAATTTATAGTTATTTTTCACTTTTTAGCGCACTTTTAGAAGAAGATTCAATTTTTTTATATTTTTTTTTTTAGTTTTAGAATTCATTATGATATCCATAAATTATTTGAACTAAGTACTAATCGAGATTAGTATACCTCGCAATGACTCCAAGGTGGCAAAAAAGTACCCATTTTATCCAATGTTGTAAATCACCCTAAAATGAACCACTAAAATTCTTAGAATTTTCCAAATACCAGTAAAATTGTGTCAAACAAATATTTAGTCTGTCATAGTAAATCTACCATCTTAAATTTCAAATTAATTTTAGATTGGTAATACAGGCCCCAAAACCTTTCAATATCGATATTTAAAGAGCCTGAGATGTAAATTTCTTAGCTCGATATATTTTATACTGCATATTGAGTTTGTATGTACCTCAAGAATCCCACAATATCAATTTTCAATATTTAAAGAACCTGAAATGTAAATTTCTTAGCTTGATATATTTTATACTGCATATTGAGTGTGTATATGCCTCAAGAACCCCACAATATCAATTTTAGACAAAATCGCAATATGTAAAATTTTCCGTCCATGGTATCTTATCAATCTAATAGTTGTAAAAATTTAATTTGAAATAAGGTAAGATTTTCAACCCACCATATTGCATCCGCTATATTGAACTTCAAAAAAATTATTTTAAGTCTTAATCTAATCTAAATCTAAACCCTTCAAAGCCCCCTAGTATTAATTTTGGATGAAATCCGGAAATTTAAAATTTCTATATTTATATTCGCTATTTACATCCTCAAAAACGATTCAGTCCCACCTTTGAACAAAATCAAAAAATGTAAAATTTTTAGTCCTCTAATTCATAATTAAAATTAACAAAAATAACCCAATACTGATTTTAGACAAAATCGGGAGATATAGAATCTTTAATCCGCCATCTTGGATCCGCCATATTTAATTTTATTTTTAATAATTTCAGATTCGTAATGTGCTATCCCAAAAATTCCCCCATATCAATTTTGAAAAAAATCGGACAAAAATAATTTTCTATGCGCCATATTGGATACGCCATATTGGATACGCCATATTGGATACGCCATATTGGATACGCCATATTGGAAACGCCATATTGAATTTTTTTTTAAATAATTTCAGATCCATTATGTGCGACCCCGAAAATTCCTCGGTGCCAATTTTGAAGAAAATCGGACACAATAGATTTTTAGTCCGCCATATTGAGTTTTCTAAAAATAATTTTAGATTATTTATGTACTACCCTGAAAACTCCCTTGTACCAAATTTTTTAGAAAATCGGAAAAAATTGATTTTTTGTCCGCCATATTTAATTTTTAAAAATATTTAGGATTTATTATGTGCGAATCCGAAAATTTCCCCATACCAATTTTGAAGAAAATCGGACCAAATTAATTTTTTGGCGGCTATTTTTTTTTTCGTCCAAAAAAATGTGGGACCACCGCAGCAACTTCCTGAACATAACGTAAAAAATTTCATTCAAATCGATGCAGCCGTTCCGGAGTAATCGGTGTACAAACATAAAAAAAAAACATACATAGTCGACGAATTCAGAATCTCCTTCTTTTAGAAGTCGGTTAAAAAGATGGTGACTGTGAAGCTATACCTTTGGATTTCCAAAAGAATATACCCATTCCAAGCAAAGAATAATGTAAACTACAAGAGACAGTTGTCTGTGTATCTGTTTAATATTCATATATTATCAAAGCTGGTGCTCCATTACTATATTGGAATTTAACTTGACCGCCAAATAAAATACCTTGAAGTATTTCGCGATTCATGGGGGGATCAAAATAAGAATTACACTATAATCAAATACATGCATTATATTGTTCAAGTCAAAAAGAGATTTGAGTCCCTCAAAATCACTTCTTCAATTAGGGGACATCCTTATTTAGAATGCGACCGAAATACGGCCCTCTTAAACCGAAAACATTCTGCTGAGCTGCCAAGTTAGTGGCTCGAAAAAATAAGAAAGACTAGAGTTAAGCCAGCAACATTTCATATAGAAGATCTGGAAAAGTGTCAGGAAATCATTAGAAATTGGGATATTTTTTTTGATAAGCTAGATTATAGCATATAGGAAATATAAGTCACTGTTATGCACCCACGACTCATTTCTAATAGATGCTCCTATAATAGGGCTTGGGCACAAAGCTCAATTCTACCACCACAATAGAATATTGTATTGTGTACCGATGAAATTTAATATGCTGATCGAAAGTGTGAATGTAAGCCTTTTAATTTTGATAATTTAGTACCATTCTTAAAATAACACTATTTTAGATCTAATCCCAATCTCTACCGAAAAATTTAGGGATCTGCAAAGTTTGAAAGTCTTTTGTTCCAAAGGAGTACAAAATTACTATAATAACCTACCTCATGCCATGAAAAAAGATAGAGAAGTAAAAATTGATAATAAAACTGCAATTACACGTAAGAAGTAAGATTGCACAATCCTCTTTTTTCCCTGAAAAATTTAATTTTTTTGGACTTTCCTTTTTTGTCAGGGAAGAGTGGTTACTTTTTAGTTTATTATCCATTATTTTTTCTAAAAATGTATTTTTAATAACAATGTTTTTAAATACTTATGATAGATACTTATTTAAATAAAAGTTGATATAATTCATTTCCTCATAATCGTTTAAAAACATAGAAGTTCCAAACTTTAAAACTGATTTTTCTCGTAATTAATATTTAATGATATTCCGTCTTTTTCCCCTGTGGTTTTCATATGACACGAGTTAACTACCAAAGCGCATGTTCTATTGAACATTGACTAACAGTCTATGTTCTAAATTGTTAATAAAAAATTTGGAATCGAAATTTGAAGAAAAAAACTCTTAATTCGCATTTCTCTTTGCAATTACAATAAAACAAGGATATTTTATTGGCGTATGTATAACGACTCGTAAAAAAGAAGTATGCAAAAACCTTAATTAAAATTACCTTTCCCTTTCCGTTCTTATCTAAAATGCGAGCTTAACCAGAAGCTGGGGCCGTAGTATATTGCAGACACGTGCAAAGAATATTTCTTAAAGGTAATAGAGTTGCAGTCGCATCACGTGTAAAATTTCCGGAACGCTCGACTGAATATTTTCGCATCAAATATTCCTTTCGTTTAAGTTTGGCAAATACCAAAGAAAGTATTTGCCAAAGTGAATTTTGGGTGACCAGGAATTGAGACTTTCCACCGAATGCTCGGGCAAAATATCTTTGGTGAAAATGAATCCAACAGTCTGAGGAATTTTCCATATAAAATATTTGTTAAAGTATTACCAGGGGCAGCTGCGCTTCTGAAAAGGAAACCAGATTATACGAATGCATGAATAAAAAAATTTATAGCAAAATATATAAATTCAGTTTTCACACAGAAGATATGTCAATAGCAAGACCCAATTAGGTAAAACACACGTTCAAATCATATTTTGAAAAAAGGCCTAATGAGATCGCACCTACTTTTGACAATACTTCTGTTGTTTCTAAAATATTTGAAATGTAAATCCTTCGAGGTTCGTAAATATTTATAAATTTGTAATAATTTTTATAAATTGTCGCTAGCCTTTCACTTCTTTTGATGCCTTGAGCTAACGATACAAACTTTCTTCTTCGAGTATCCAATTGTGCCGAAATGGAAATTTTTGCCAATCCTGTGTACTCTCATATATTGAAGTAGACACTTAAAAATGTATTATTTATAGCGATAAAAAAATGTTCTTCTACTTGTTATGATCAGATATTGCTAAAAATAATGTAGCAAAAAATATTTATATATTTTTTGATAACGTTATGAAATTATGCAAGTGTCTGAACGTTTTTGTTATTGCACGACTAGAAGAAACTTGTTGATACGCTCTCGTATACAAGTATTCCGATACGCTGAGTCATCTTTATTATGATGTGCCGAAAGGAATATTACATCGATGAATCATATTTCTAAATAGATCTCTACTTTTAAATCAGTAATTTCTAGATTTGTATAGCAAATTCTATAGGTATAAAAATAGGGATAGGATAAGAATCCAGTGAATACAGTAAGCGAATAATAAAGAAAGAAAATCGCAACAATATTTTCAAGTAAAGCTCCATTTTATATTTTTAAGAATGTTCTTTTATTAATCGAAATATAATAAGTTTCAAAAAAATTATTGTCCATTACAAGTTCAAAATAATATATACGAATTCATTTACTAGTCTACCTTACATCACAGTAGTTATTTTAATGGTTGTCGTTGATTTATGGCATGCTTTGCGATAACCATACATCTAAAATCAGTCAAACAAAAAAAAAACATTAGTTTAATAGTTAGTCTAGTGGCTGATCGAAGTTTTTTTTCTAAATAAACAACATGGCGGCCAGTGATAATTCACTCGCAGATTTTAAAGGAAAAAAGTGCTAGTCTATTATTTATAAAAGATATTGCGTGGCGTGTTTACCCCCACCATAGACAACACGTCAATTTGGATCCATGATATGTCAAATGGGAACCCCCACCTTGTGACACATCATTGTAAGCAGCATAAAATTGTCTATCCAACCGTATAAAAAAAATTAAATCGGTTGACGTACAAGCGAATAGTGTGCAAAAATGTCTTGTAATAATGCATAATATATCGGCCTCGAACTTTGGTATGTCAAATGATTACCCTATAGTGTGATACATCATTTTAAAGGACGTACGATCTGCTATCCAACGATGTCAAAAAAAAATTAAGTTAATAGACGTTATAGGCAATTAGGATGCAAAAATGTGTGTTAAATATAAGCAGTTTATTCAGTTTTATTCAGTTGAAGAAAATTATTTTATTAAATGTTCAAAATGTGCGCCGTTATTAGTGAGACAATAAAAAAGCCTATTTTGAAATTCCCCACGAACATTGGCAAGGGTTTCTCTGCTAATTCCTCTACATTCCCGAACAATTCGATCTTTTAAATCGTCAATATTTTCAGGTGGGGTTTTATAAACCTTGCTTTTTAAATACCCCTAAAGAAAAAAGTCTAGAGGGGTTAGGTCTGGAGACCGTGCTGGCCATTCAATTGCACCACGTCTGCCAATCCACGTCCCTGGAAAATGTTCATCAAGCCACTCTCGAATTGCCAAAGCGTAGTGCGGGGGAGCTCCATCTTGCTGGAAATGCAAATTATTTTCATTTAGTACCATAACAGCATTTTCATCCACTTGATTTTCTAAAGATTGCACAATGGCAGGGTATATTGTGTTTTCTAAAAGGTTTAAATAAATTTGCCCAGTTAAATTATCTTCCAAAAAAATGGCCCGATGATTTCATTGCCATAAATTCCTGCCCACACGTTAATTTTTTCGGGATATTGAGTATGCCCTTCTCGGAAAAGGTGCGGATTTTCATTATCCCAGTATTTGCAGTTATGTCTGTTAACCAGTCCATTTAGAAAAAAAGTTGATTTATCACTAAAGCAGATATTCTTAGGTAAATGGGGGTCCTCGTCAATTCGTTGGCACATTAATTCGCAAAATTGAATTCTCCTATCAAAATCGTCTTCTCCGAGTTCTTGAAGAATTTGAATTTTGTAGGGAAAAAACTTATTTTGTTTTAAAACTTTATGCCCAGAGCCAGCAGAAATGTTGGTTAAATCTGCGACCTTTGAGATGGATAAAGTTGAATCTATTGCAAACTGTCCTAGTACCTTGATTTGGTATGCTTCATCTACAACCCTTTTCTCAATAGATTTTTTATTACAAACGGATCCCGTTTCTTCAAACTTTCGTACCAATTCGAGTACATATTTATGGCCCACGTTTTTGTCTTGATGCCTCTCGTTAAATGCTCTGGCGGTTCTACGAGCGCACCGATCTTCAGCTCCATAGAGAAAAATTATTTCTATTCTTTCGGCTAGCGTATACACCATTTATATTCACGTTTCAACTAGGCGTCACAATGACAATTTTAACAATAATAAACAACTGGTGTTTAAAGATCTTAAAAATTTTATTTATTGCAGTGATTTTTTGTACCTATCAGGTACCGCAAAAAATATCATTGAAATAAATACACTAGATTGATTAGACTGCAATGAATTTTGCGATGAATTTTAAAACAGGCTTAGTTTTTTTCTCGCAAATATTTTAACTGTTTATTATTTTAAAAAAATATTTATTTTAAATTTAAAATAATATTTTACTCTATGAAGTAGCCATTTGACATAATAAAGTTTAATGTGATAAGGTGTCTATTATTACCACATATCTTTTCTTACTATTCGCTTGTACATCAACAGATTTTGTTTTTTTTTATTGGCTAAATAGGAGATAGTATGCCCTTTAAAATGATGTATCACACTATAGGGTAATCATTTGACATACCAAAGTTTGAGGCCGGTATATTATGCATTATTACAAGACATTTTTGCACACTGTTCGCTTGTACGTCAACCGATTTAATTTTTTTTATACGGTTGGATAGACAATTTTATGCTGCTTACAACGATGTGTCACAAGGTGGGGGTTCCCATTTGACATATCAAAGTGAGGTTAGCTGGAGGTGAGGAGGTGATTGACAGACTTTTAACAAATGCAAAATTAAACTTCCCCCTGTATATCTAAATTGACGTATTTTTTCTTTATTTTAAATTTTTCTATTTAACAAAGTTATTAAGGATGGTTCGTTTTGAAATGAAGGCACTGTATGAAAAATGTACGATTCGATTTGACTCAACACGCGTCGCATTATATCGGATCGCGTGACCTTTTAATAGCATTGTTACGATTTTGTCTCTTTAGAATCACTCACTGGGTTCGAAGAATTAAAACACAACAGGTTTCACTAAGACTTCCAATACTTATATTAATTATTATCAAAACAGCTCAAACACAATCTTATTATTATCTCCTAATCTACACTGTTCAAATACAACTATACAATTAACTATACTACGCTTATCCTATCCTTATTTATATACATGTGGAATCTCCTATATAAATCCAAAAGATAAAAGTTGAAATGTATCTAGAAATATGACTCATCGATACACTAGTCCTTTCGGCACATTATAATAACGATGACTCATCACATCGGAATATGAATGCGTATCAGTAAGTACCCTTTTAATCGTTCGTAATAGTATGTTTCCACTTTAAGCGTTTATCAAAGGACATAATCAGTAACTGTGATAATGTGGTAACTGTGTATTGGGGTAAAGTCATTGGCAGTGATAGGAAGCTTATTACTAATCAGCAACAGAAATTTTATATAAGGTTGAAAATTCGTGGAATCCTAGTGTGACTGACTGACTCCAGAGAGTAGTGAGGCATGCACAGTCAGGTTTGAAATATCGAGTTCCCCGACTGTAATGCTAAAGAGCACATTCGTTCACCCAAAAAATATTGAATTTCTGTCCTATTTTTCGAATAAATATAAATTTGAGTAGTTATAGTTATCCATATATATATATATATATATATATATATATATATATATATATATATATATATATATATATATATGAAGTAAAGAGCGAACGGGACGAATATATATATGAAGTAAAGTGCGAACAGTAAATTCAAACTTCGTTCCAACCATATTCTTTCCGTATTAGAGGTTGCAGAGTTGGAACAAATTGCTAAGGAACACAATTTATCCTATTCCACCACCATCGAGATGATGGCCTACCTGTACCACCATACCGAGAAGAAAGTCAAAACTTACCCTCCCCGCCACAGTGATACGACATAGGTACATGTTTCGCCTCTACTAGACTCATCAGGGTACCGATATGCACCTGGCTGTGCAAAGGACAGATCGGAAGGAAGCATGCAAATACTGAACGCGGCTTCGCCTACCTCCCGCCGGATGGCGTATACATATTTATGCGGCTTTCACGGAACCCTCCGTGTGAGATGCAATAGCAGTGCTATATATATATATATATATATATATATATATATATATATATATATATATATATATATATATATATATATATATATATATATATTCGTCCCGTGTCTCCCTTTATAAGAGGAAATGTCATGCTTTGGGCCGGTAGAATATCTGGCAAACATACTAAGTAAATGCCCGTCATATGTATAGTTTTTGGAGAGAGACAATGTTAGAGATATTCCTGAAGGCGAAATTCATGAGCATGCTCAATTTTTCGAGAGCTTATTTTGGAAGATATATCAAGATTTTTACAGTAATTGTCTGGTTAGTTAATTTTCTCTTTGTCAGAAACTTATTTTATTTAAATAGGATATCTTTATTGGGTCAGCTCTGTTTTAGGAATCAAGTTTTGCTTCTGCGTGTATACACTATAAGTATAATATAACATAGTATAAAATATGTTTATATAGGATAGTGAGTAAAAATGTGTATCCTTTTATTGTTGCCAGATCTTTATTATTAATTTTACGTGTTGCTTAGTGCAGTGGCTATAAAAAAAGGCGACAAGATGAGAGATATAAATAATTTTTAATCGTAAATTGTAAAATATATTGTAATGTCTTTAGCAGTTATCTAAAAATGTAATGTTCCATCAAAAAGGTTTTAAAATTTGTTATATACTAGTAATCTTCGAGAAATTTAAATATTTAATTACGATGAACATCAAAAAGATTACCAACCCTTGTGTTTAATTTTTATTTCTATATTGCTTTCATTTACTTTTTTTGTGGAATAAAACAGGACGTTTTGTTTTTTGCCTAAAGCTAGTAATTTGTCATCGGACTAAAGAGCAGCTTAACAAATACAATGTTTTTGTGGCATCAAAGATAGCATTCATTAATTTAGCTTGTTTAAACAAGGGTAAAAATGACAAACTGGTTAAAAGGAAACGTATGAATGTATTGTATAAAAGTAATGGGGCTTTTCCGACGACGAATAAAAAGTGTTTGTTTAGGTAGCTTCTATTCTATGCCTGCATATGGTTTCGAAGCGACACAAAATAGAGATATTTATTTTAATTCTCTGTCTAACATCAACATGAGAAAGAAGCAGCTGGGGAAAATAACAGAGATTTTAAGGTTAGGTACGGGAGAGTGTTCTAAAATAATTTATACGATTTTGGACAAAAAAAACGCACAATTTTTAAGATAAATTAAGTTAAGTGTTTGAACCACCATATATTTAACTTTATATATCTAAAAAAATTAAAAATATTTATAAAAATTACATATTTATTTTGCAGCCTATGCCACATCAGAATTACTTATATTTGTTACGTGTATTTTTAACGCTGTGTAAGGAAATAATGATTATCTTCTATATTTAAAGTAAAGCCTTTTTGCAAACTACTTAATTGTGTTTTGTTCGAAACATTTCCTATGGCCACATGCCTGACGTTTGATATGAAACAGTTTTTTTAAACATTATATTTTATAGCACGTTATCTCTTGCTATATAGCTAGTCTATAGAACAAAACAGTTCCATTAAAAAAAGCAAAAAGATTTTGATTACACAGAGAAAGACACAGATAAGGAAAACTTTTTCCAAGTTCCCGATTTTTTCAGACAATATTTAGTATCCCCGAAGATCATGCGAAGACTCGGCAAGTCATGGTAGCCGCCAGGTCATAATCCGCCTTGTTGTTCAGTCCGCGCGATGTTTTTTAAAAAATAAGAGGTTATTAAAATTAATATATTTATTTACTTTTTACAATTTTCAGTAGATTAAATATAATAGCATATTAAATAATGTAATTTTTGAAATGTACAGAATTTTTCAATCGACAAACAATTGCTTCTTCTTTTTCTTCTAGGTAGAACCAAGTTCTGTTATCTACACAATGCCTCGTGGATCCTCGTTTGAGGTCGAAATCCAGCTGTCTCTCGATCTTTTGGGGGCCGTCCAGGCGGCCGTTTGGTGTTTAGTTTCTCTCTCATCACCGTTTTTGCTAGTCTGTCATCGTCCATTCATTCCACGTGATCTCTCCACTGCCTACGACGGTTTCGAACTCACTTCACAACATCCCCCACTCCGCTGTCCTGGCGTATTTTTGCGTTTCTTATTCTATCTCTTAAACTTGTTCCCGTGATCATTCTCAGCGTTTTCATTTCGGTGGTTCTCATAATTTGTTGTTTCATTTCTTGTTTCTGCACCATAGGTTAGTATCGGTTTTACATAGACCTTGTAAATTCTTGCTTGCTCTCAACCGTCATATGTTTATTGTTCCAGATTATGTCTCTTAGTTGGCCTGATATCATGGCCGCTTTGTTGACTTGTGTGCGTACTTCTTCCGTTACTGCTCTGTTACTTGTTAAATGTGCTCCCAGGTATTTAAACTTCCCAACCTGTTCGATATGTTTGTCATCAACCATTAGTTTGCATCTTACCAGTTCTTTTGCTATTACCATGGCTTTGGTTTTCTCCACAGATATCTTCATATTATACTGTTTGGCTGTTCGATTGAGATGGAAAAGCATTCTTTGTAAGTTGTCCTCGCTATCTGCTGTCAAGGCAACATCGTCTGCAAAGCATATAATCTGAACGGTATTGTGTCCCATTGGGTACCCAATATTTGTGCTTTTTACCTCATCAATGATTTCGTCCATGATTACATTGAAAAGTGTTGGAGTTCGGCTATCACCCTGTCTTATTCCTATGGATAGTGGGATTTCCTCTTTTAGAGTGTTATTTGTTTTAATTACCATGGTGTTTCTGGAATTCAGTTCATATATTGTGCATATGATTGCTTCGTCTACTTGTTTTCTTCGCAGTAGTTCTGTTATGTGTTCCAGTTTGACTCGGTCGAATGCTTATGTAAAGTCCACAAAACAAATGAACAGCGGTTTATCATATTCGATAGATTTTTCAACCAGCTGCCTGATAATAAATACACTGTCGCTAGTAGAGCGGTTATTATGGAAGCCCTGCTGTGCTTCGCACGCCCATAACTTGTATTCGATCCGTTGTGACAGTATTTTGGTTAACAATTTGGCTGTATTGTTCAGTAGGCTGATTTCCCTGTAGTTTTCGAGTTGTTTCTTTGATCCTCTTTTGTGGATCGGAATTGTGATGCTTTTCCGCCATTCGTTGGGTACTGACGTTGTGCGGAGTATTTTTTGAAATAGAAGAGTGAGCTCTGTGACAAGGCTGGGGCCTCCGTACTTTAGCATCTCATTCGTAATTTAGTCGGTCCCAGGTGATTTTCTGTTTTTTAATATCTTAATTGTCAGGTGCATCTCTGCTTCACTGATGTTAACATTTGTTAGTTCTGTGGTTTCTTGTTGGTTTTCGCCTACGTTGTTTTCTGTAGCTGGTCCCTGGAGTAAGTCCTTAAAATGGCTGACCCATTGTTGGCTGTCGATTGGACTTAGTTGAACGTATTCATTGATTGGTTTTTTCTGTTCCTCAGCATGTTCAATATTTTCTTTTGTCCTCCATATAGGTCGTGTTCCATGTCTTTTGAATACTTTTCCCAGTATTCTTTCTTTAGTTGAGCTATTTGACTGTTGATTCTGTTTCTCACCGTTTTATACTCTTCGAAATGGTTTGTTGTTTTGTGCTGTCGGTATTTTGTAAATGCTTGTCGTTTTTCTTTTGCTAGTATTTTCACTTCTTCTGTGAACCATGGTTTTGTATTGCTTCGCTTGTTCGTGTTAACTGTTCGTGTTCCAATCGCCTCCCTGACGCTCTCATGTATATTTCTTTTCAATTTTTCCCAGGCTTTCTCCACTCCGTCATTTTCTAGGATTGTATTAGCTTTCATTTTCTCCGAGAGTCTCTGCTGATACAATACTTTTATGCTATCGTTAGCGAATGATTCGGTATTGAATTTAATAAAGGTATGTTTCTGTTTGTGCGTTCTGTTTATACTTTGTTGGGACCGGTATTTCATATTACTAGTCGGTGGTCGTCTTTTCTCAGGTCTGACGAATTCAGAGTTCTGACATCGAGTATTTGGTGGGGTAACACTTTTCTGTTCGTTATTATGTAGTCTATGGTTGAGTCTTATTCTCGGGTGTTTCTCCATGTCCGTTTATATTACCACTTATGTGGAAAGAAGGTGTTATTTATTCTCATCTCATCAATTGCTTTTACCTAAAAGTCCTCGGTCTCCACCAATAATGATGACTACTTGAGATAAACAGAACAACTCGGCAAAGTTGGTATTATCATCGGTCGTCGTAGCAGCTTTTTACTTTTGACGAAATTGATATTTCAGTCAGAAATACTTTCAATTGTGATTTGTATTGATTTTAGTGCTTTTTGAAAGATATTAATGTACCTTTTTGAAACAAAGCGAATCTAGTTGAAAACAATTGTGAAATACTGTGCAATTTGTAAAAATAAATATAAAACGGGTGAAAGAAGTTTTTTCAGGTTAATGTTCAACAAGTTAATTTGCGTCGTCTTATCGACGGCCCTATTAATACAAAGAAAATACTAATAATGTAATGTTTAACATTTTTTCTCATGCAAAATAGCAGAGAAAACATTTAATTATGCTTAGATTATTTTGGAATGGTTATTTTCAAAATTCTAGTTAGTAATATTTAGTAAGCATTGGGGCCTCTTATCACAATCATAGAGCTGATTTGATAATTGTCAATATAATTTCAAATTGTGGAGTGGATTCCAGTAAAATGAATTTTGTTCATTTAGAACCACTTAACCAACCCATAGAGAAATATGGTTCAAAATTATTGGATTAAACAATTGGTTAAAAAAAGCTCACGTGCTTGTCCTTGACCTTGTTCTCTTCAAGGAGTTTCAAAAAACACTGCAAGTCTACAAGTTGTTTCCATACCTTTTATGCCAAGTACATGTTTATCTACCAAATAAGAATTCGTAGTAAAAAACTTGAGAACCTTTGGAGAACAACCTGCCTGAAGTGGCACCTACTACCGTTAATCACAGCACTTAGTGAAATAAAAAAGTATATATTTTCATAGCGTTAGTAATGTTTTAATTTTGTCAAATCTTGGTTGTAAATATAATTGTTTATAGCGTTTGACATTTTAAAATCTAGTGTGGTTTATGTAATAACATAAAAAATAAGTAAAAAACTAATTTTCCATATCAATTTTTATCGGTGTAAAGAAACTTTTCTTTTTTCATACATATTTTCTAAAAAATGTTTCCGTTACAATAAATTCTTAGGTAAAAAGAAAGTAATCATCAGTTTTGATATGGGAAAACAAAATATAGAAGATCGGTTCGAAATAAGATGTGTGATAGATACATAAAGTATGTAAATAATTGCTTAGTATAATGCTGTTCACTTTCAAGTGACTTTTTATAATCTATGATAGGAAAATAAATAAATAAATATATTTATTTTAGACATGGCAGCAATTGTAGATTGGTTAAATAAAGATTATATTATTTGTTAATTTTAATAACATTCAATACATAATAATTAAAAATTAAAAAAGAACGACTGTTACATAGATATATATTTTTGTTTTAGATTAAATATTACAGAAACAAACGAGTCCGTTAAGATTTAAGTGACATCCTTCATCTACTTTAACAGCCTCCGAAATACAAAACATAAAATTTGTCGATCATCTTATAGTAGAGGTAACAAAAAAATAATTTATCTCAATTAAAACTTTTTAAAAGCAACGTGTCCATTTTCTTCTCCTTCTTCTTCAAGGATATCAAAAGAGATGAAATAGTATTTTTACTCGAAGGAACCTGACAATTTAGCTATAGAAAATGTGCGTACTCTACTTTTTAACATTGAGCAAAGAAACATCAGAAACAATAACTGCTACTTCACCATATAATTTTAGATCATCTGTGACGCAAGCTAGAAAAGCACAAAAGCGAAGCTGGATTTTGTTTGTCATCGATAGCGCTTACAACTCGTCTGCTGAAAATGGAGTGGAGAATACTGTATCTTACGTACAAAACTTGGACCAGTTCTTAAAAATTCTATACTACACAAAAATGGGCTCATCTCTAAAATTATAGATGATACTTGCAGTTAAACATATATAGACCAGACTACCAGGAGAATATTAGCAAGTACTAAAAGAAAAGACAGACCACATCGGCCCTTTTCCAACATTAGCACGAGGCAGGACAATTACCAGCAAATCGCTAACTTAGAAAAATACAAGGCAAGTTTGATTCGCGAATCCATCGAAATTGAAAAGAAAGGCACTCTGAAAACTCTCTTCAGGTGGGGTCATTGTATCGGCACGGTTTCTGAGACCACCAAGGGCGCTCGAAAAGGAGGCAGAGCCAACATAAATCAACCGTCACTATTTATGAGCACGTATAAAGTATGCTGCATGTCGCAAATATACGTTCCCTGGATTACGCGAATCGTCATTACGATACCGTACGATGGATTCCTGTTCGTGAATATTACTTTGTTGACGATAGGAACCATAATAAGCACCGACTTCCCTATCTTAGATTCCGAATTGACGATTTAGAGCAAGGCGAGCTTGGATGTACTCGGCGTGTCGTTCAAGTTTGGTCTCTAAATCGGCCGTAATTCTCGATCTGATTCATGAGGTGCTACGGGTGTCTCTTTTTCATCCCTTCCGTGGATCATCCCGATCAGGGGGATGTTTTTCAAGGATTTTGATCAAATCTCTGACTGAAGTGCTTGCAACTTTTGAGGAAGTTTTAGATTGGTGTTTGCGCATTTTTAGCCGGTTTGCGCCAAGCGCAATACCCGAAGGGAATGCAGAGGTTCTGCCAAATCCACTCGGGTTGCTTGAAGTGCCGCCCGCCTAATTTGACTGGGAAAATGAAATGAGATTTGGGGGATGAGAGGTGCCTCGCGTTAGATATTTATATCTTATTTTTTTTAGAAACGAAAATTGCTAGAAGTTCTTCTCTCGTCTGCTGATTAATGGCACTAAATTAATAGAGTAAGCTTTTGGTTAAGCATCTGTGTCTGGGCTATGCTTAGTCAGAATGCAATTAAGTCTAGGCTATAGTTTATGAATAAACTATACGGTAGGCTAACTTTGAATAAGTTAGAAGAATTATGATTTGTTCTGAATGCGATGTTTTTTTTTTCTTTCCTTGGCTGCTATATCCTCGAAGCATATCTTTAGTTAGAAGACTTCGCAAAGTTATCGATGAAAACTCGTTATAAATATAAAAATATGTTCACTTCTAGTTGATACCTTATATTCCGCTCTCTATAATTTTACCCATAAAACTGTAATTATATATGCATTATTAATATTGGCCACTGACGTTTTTTCTAACCCATTCTCCCATGACACATTCAAATATGAGCTTCGTTTAAATATACAATATTGATTAACTGGAAAAAGCATAAACAACTTGCGAAAGATGTATTACCCGCAAATAGTCAGGTTTATAATAGACAACCTCAAAGTGACGATGTACCGTAGTTACAGAATTACATCATATGACCATACGTCCTGATTATTTCTATTGCTGATATTTTACATAGTATTAATAATAATAATTTATAGTCCTTATTAAGATTGCTCCACAAAATTACAATTCTTAAAGGGCGAACCATCTAACTATTGTCAACTACTCAACATTGACCTATTTTTTGATCTGTGAAATTACAGCAACTGGTTAAAATTTAAAAAAAAAATCACTTGATGCTTGCATTGATTTTATTTCCTCTCTTCATCTCCGTATGTCCTTTTAAAGTTTCGAATTGATTGACTTTACTTTTTCATCTAGGAAATACACAATGAATATTTTCTTGTTTCACAGGATATTTATTAATCTTCAAATCTAATACAAGCGAAATAAAAAATATTTTTACTTCTTAAATCCAAAAAATTAGTATTATATTCACCTATTGTTTTCAAATGTTTCTATTTTGTCAATAAATAAGTTGTTTTTTATTGTATGCGGCACACTTAAGTAAGGAAGACCAAACTTTGTTTTGACGCATAAAATGGTATCTCTATAAATTCGAAACCTCTTTCGAAAAAAGTATTTGGCTAACCATTTTTTCTCTTTTCTTTAAAAATTATATCAATAATTCATCGCTATGTTAAAAATTAATGCATTTAAATAAATTCTTAGCTCGAAGAATACATATTATTGAGCGAATCAAAGGTCAGGCCAAATTGAATATATTGGTTATTAATATTATTTCTAACTAAGGATTTAATTAGTATATAAAAAGTTTTACATAGCAATGGCACATTGAGTTTGTTATTTTTAATTATAGAGTGTATACTCATAATTAGCATTAACAGTTAATAGAATCAAACTTTGTTTGTCGCCCACGCTTGTTTCTTGACAACCTACTTTTACCAAAAATTGGTTATTTAGTTTTATTTCTTTATAAAAATGAATAGTTTCCGTATTTTTTGACGTAAAATAACTTCACACTGAAGTTCCAGAAATGTATGAATATAGCAGAGGCGTTAGGGAATATCTTTTAAATATCACTTACTGTTGAAAAACTGTCGCCACGAAAAATTAGTAATGACATGAGATAACAATAAAATTAACTTTTGTAACCAATATTCAATTATAAATTATGTTATTTTTGACATTCTTCACTTTATCTAAAAAGAGTAATAAGTTGAAAAGACCTGGGTTGATCGAAATAATATACGCATGGTAATGATATTACTTCAACGTCAGGAATAAGTGATAGGTCTTTAAAATGGTTAAATACGTCAGGCAGAATCTACAAGAAATCTTGATTTTGGGCAGAAAAATTTTTCTCTGCAAGAAATTACATAGTCGAAATCTATAACTACTAAAACGTAGAACGTTTATTAGAGAAAATAGATTTTTTCACATCCTAATAGATTTTTAAGTATTTTATTTATGTAACGCGTTTCACTGGTTGCGGTTTGCCACGGCTAATTGTTCATTGATGATATTCCAACAACGGGCAGGTGCGACGTGAGAACCGGAACCATTGCCTATGTCAGGACTGCCATAGCACTTTTGGTTTTTACTGACCTCGATTTTTTTTCTGCACAGGAGCATCGTGTCTTAAAACCATTGTCGAGAGTTTGTAAAGCAACCAAAATATTGAGCAAGCCTGCATAATCTCCTTCTCTGGTTTTTTATTAAGCAAATGCAACAGACCTTTCTACTTATTCTACACAGTAAAAAATTTTTATGTAAAATTACCATAACTTTCATTGATAATATATTGCCTTGTGTATCTAGGTAAAAAACTACTTGCATTTCAATGTAAAAAATATTCATGAATCACTAAGTAATTTTCGTATTTATATCATGAAATTTTTGTTGTTTCTCCGAGTCGATTTACTTGTTGTTAGATGCAGTGTAACTAACACATCATGTAAAAGTACGTATTCCACCATGTCAGATTACGTAAAAATACGTATTCCACCATGTGAGATTACGTGAAAATGCATTATAATATATGTTAGAAAATTTAAGTCATCAAGTAAAAAAAGCCCCCCACACTCTTCTAGTAAAAAAGTGACCCTGATTAAACAAATTTAATTTTTAATATGATGCAATTTATGTCATCCTGACTAAAAATTATCCTTGTCACAACTCGATAATTTTGATGTTTTCTCAAATAATCTTTAGACGACCAATATTGAAAAATACATATTTCACAAAAAATAGATCACGGAAAAATTTAGCCTGCTTCCGGACTGATTATATGAAAAAATTCAATTTTATTTCTGGTAAGCGAGAACATGAGAACTATACAGTATATTGAATTTTAACGGAAGTAACTGAAAATAAGATATAAATTACATCATATTAAGAATTGAATACGTTTGACCAGGAATACTTAACCATAAAAAATGTGCAGGGCTCGTTACCTATCTGTTCGTGAATTAGACATATGGATACGTCAGTAGGTAGGGATTTTCATTCATCTTCTGAATAAAACAACGAACAGTTGCTGTTAACGAAGTTTTTATTATTGTAATGATCTATATATGAATAAAGAAATAAAAGCTGACATAATACCGATTTATTTATATTGAAACAACTAACCAATATTTCGAAAAACAAATAGGTACATATTGTAGTTATTTAACAAGTATCAAACAAGACTGAGGCAGAACAAAAGTTAAACTTATACAGAAGGAGTCATGCTATAATGAGATTATTTAAAATAAAGTTTTTTTTTTAATTTATATATTTATTGTTCATTATATATAAGAACGCGGCTCACAAAAACTTATAACTAAAAATTTTTTTTATAACAAAAAAAACAGCAGCTCAGATTAATAATGACAGATACATTTAGACATAATTTTGTACGCAAAGAGTGGGGATAAATCCAATGGAGAATCAGAGAGACCCAATAGTCTATTTTATTTGTGACTCATGTACTTAGCAGGTTTTGTGATTAGTAGATTTTTACTAGCTTTTAAAATGTATTAAAGATTAAAGCTTTGTTAACTAAGCACTTCGTGCAACGCTGCTTATTATTAACTTTTAGGAATCGAGTACTTGGTCAAAAGGTTTATTTACTTCCCCCATGGCTACAACGTTTTCTTGACATTTTAGAAGTAACATTACAGTAAAAGTAAAGTGCTATAAAGCATCCCCACTTATATATCTATTTTTTCGTATTACTATTTCAAACTTAAAAGATCTTGGAACATACCGATACAAAATTTTTGAATGAGATGCTTTATTTGCTTTGTTTTTTAATATATATATATATATATATATATATATATATATATATATATATATATATATATATATATATATAAACTTATATTTACAAAAAAAATATTTCAGCTTATAATAACAAAATTTTTTTTAAAGGAAAGCCTTCAAAAATAAATGGCGCCAATTAATTTTTTAGCTTTACTTTACATACAAAAAAATCTATATCTTTCTAGTTACATATTTTGTTAATTAATTTCGTTTTTTAGATCTTGTTCCACTTTCAGGATGAATATCAAAAAAGTACTTTTGAGTAAATTCTAATATAGAACTTATTTCGTTTGGGTATTGTAAATTAAATACACAGTAATAACAAAAAGTGGTTACAAAAGCATCAGTAAATATTAAATATTCGTCTCCTACTATCTCCTTTTCCATGCAAATCTTAAAGAATAAATTTTCTTCAACATCTAAAAAATGAAAATTTTTGTACTAAATTTGTAGATACAGCATCAATCTGCAATTTTACAGAACTTTTGCTATAAAAATAGTTTTAAATATTTCCATTTCAAATATAGCAATTTTAACTTCATGACTTCTTAAAGAAAAAAGATATAGGGTAAATAATATTTTGGCCTTTAGTATACCAATTTAAAGAAAATAAATGTTTTAAAAAATTGTCTCTGGTCACATTTTTGTTGTCTTAATTGTTTCGGCAACGCCAGTGGTGCACTTGGAAATAAATGTTTTTATTACTAAAAATCGTTTCATATTTATACCTAAAGGAACACTGAAATGTTTTTCTCGACTTACCTGCCAATATCCACTTGTAACTAAAACACAATATACTTTATAAAAAGAAACTATTGCACTAAACGTTTTACCTATGCAGTTAGTATAAAAATAATGGCCGACTGCTACGTCTCGCTGCTGCTCTTGGGAGATGAGTAGGGGAAGCGTCATTATTTTACATTATTTTATATTATTGTATATTATTTTACATTATCTTACATTATCTTACATTATTTTACATTATTTTACATTATTTTACATTATTTTACATTATTTTACATTATTTTACATTATTTTACACTATTTTACATTGTTTTACATTATTTTAAATTGTTTTACATTATTTTACATTATTTTATATTATTTTACACTATTGCACATTAAATTACTGTTTTTATGTAATCATACTTGAAAGCATATGTAATGGGAAAAATACATTGCACACTTAGTAAAATTTGAATAGCAGTAAAATTATTTAGATGTAGATTTACATGCGTTTTTTACTGTGTATTGATAAAAATATTTTGAATTTGTATTGTTAGTATAGTAGTATTCAATATCACTCTAAGTTTTGGATTTTTTATATTTTTGGTTATTATGGTTTGTATTTTGGGACACATTTTGCTATATTTCCTGGAAATTGTTTATTTTGAACAGTTTAGTAGACTTTTGTCTATAAGCTCTTGTGATGACATATGCAGTTCAGTTTCATATTTAGGATGGATGATACCTATTAATATATATATATATATATATATATATATATATATATATATATATACATATATATATATATATATATATATATATATATATATACATACATATATATATATATACATATATATATATATATATATATATATATATATATATATGTATAAACAATTTCACGGTCTATGTATTTGGAATTATTTTATTCTTCTTACGACCATTAAGAAAGGGGACAGACAGTATATTCTCAGCGAATTTCACTCTGGTTCTCTCTCCATATTAGTTTCGACCAAATAGTGGTCTCATTAGTGGAGCTGTAATGAACCGAGAGCAAAATACGATGAAAACAACTGTCTACTTATAATCCCCATATCGTAAAATATCGGCAGGATATTACCAGCAGAACTTGACGCCGGACTGTTATCTTAAACTGTACAAATGAACATCTGAATTATATTATATATATTGGCAGAATATTACCCGCAGAACTTGCTGCCGGACTGTTATCAGTACAAATGAATATCTGAATTATACCCCGGAGAGGTACGAGATTATTAAAAATAAACAATTTTACAGTTTATATATTTGGAAAAGTTATTCTATTCTCCTTACGACCGTTAGTAATTTTTCGAAATACATAAACCATGACATTGCGAGGTTTTTACCGAATACAATGGCCTGATGAGTCCCATAGTAGGACGAAACAGCACTGTCATCATTTCTTGGACCCGGAATTTTGCCATGATCTTGGAATTCTCCGCACTTTTTAACATGAGAGTAATATTTAAGAGTATTTGTCCGCATAGCCTAGAATTATCTATTTTTCCTTCTGATCAACAAATACCCGGAATTCTTCAATAAAACGTAAATGGTTCAATTATTAATCGATATTAATTTCAAAGTAATCTCCATTGCAAGCAATAGCAATATTCAAACCCTTCCTCCAATCTTGAAAATATTTTTCATAGGTCGATTTTGAAATATCAGCTCCTTCTGCAAAATCTCCTTTATCGCCTCAATCGTCTAAAAACGCGTTCCACGAAGTGGTAACCTGGGAATAGGAAAAAGTCACCAGGAGTCATGTAGGGTGAATACAAAGTTTGCGAACCGGTATGAATGTTATTTTTTTATCAAGTAGTCGCGTACAGATGAAATGTGTGAACCGGTGCGTTGTTGTGGTGTAGAAACCACGAGTTGTTTTTCCACAATTCTGGCAACTTGCGACGAACATTTTCCCTCAAATGCTTTAATCCGCTCACATAATACTCCTTATTTGCTATCTAATCTGGAGGAACAAATTCGAAATGGACTACACCACGGCACGTCAGTCACACTGTTGCATGGACGACCGGAACGAGGCAAATCATCAACCACAGCACGGCTGCTTTAAACTCCTTGTATCACTTGTTTGCTTGTGTTTTCGACATTGTCGAGTCCCCGTAGGCCACCGTTAACATTTTCAATGCTTCGACATATGATATTTTGTGTTAGAATCACAAAATTTCAGATAAATTCGTTACTCAACTAAAGTCGACATTGCGAAATTCGCAGAACACAACAAACACTGACGCTTACAAAGCTATCATGCATAAAGTCCGCTCAAACAGATATTTGGACACCAGATGACGGATATACTAATCCAGAAAAAAAGAATTTTGAAATATTCCAATTGTGGTGTGTTTGAATGGGAAATTCCGGGTGCTTTTTCATAATTAAAATACGAAAAGAAAGAGATCTAATAATTTTATTTTGCGACACCTCTCTTATATAAAACAGATTTTTGCCGCATATTATATCAATTTACAGTGCTTTACTTGTTAAAGTAGCCTCATCAGAGAAGATTATCTCATGAAAAAATATAGGGCAAATTCTGAAGGCATGTGAAATTCAAGATCCTAGATCCTAGTGCACTTCACTTTATGTAAATGACATTCACTGGAAGCTAGGAACTGAGCAGTGGAAAAATGTAGAAAATTATTTAAATGGATGAAAAATTGTTGTATATTATTTATTTAATTACTTGCCATACATGCATTAATACGGTTTTGGTATTGACGCGGAAAATATGAAAATGTAGTGGACTGTATTTTTAATTGGTAGAAAAAAGAAAATGAAAAACTTGCACAAATCGCTTACCTTTCCGTACGGTCAATAGGGCACAATCTTGATCCTGAGGGTACCCTCTTGCTGGTGTTCGCAAGGCTACTCAATTCACCTAGTTTCTTCCCGCACTTTAAGGTTCGCAGAAATGGTCTCTAAAATTAATTGCTTATTTTGCCACGATGCCGACTGGAAGAACGATACCGTACTCGACCCTACTTAGAGCGTGAGTTGATTGTATATATGACCAATTCGCTTGGATTGGCTATGCGACTTGTGCGCAGCAAAAAAGTTAAGAAAAAATATAATAAGAAAATATATTGAAAATAAGAGTGTTTATGATAAAGGCGACATAAATTGAAGTGTAATTTTAAAGTACATTATTATGTCACATGGTCCCTAATTGAAATAATTAAATAATTTATTGCTCAAAAAAAATAAAATAACATAGATTCCTGAACATTCACCCCACCAAAAACGAATGTTTTTAAACCTAGTAAAAATAGAGAAAAATAAAACAGTCATGAAAAAATAATTTTAATATAACTTAAAGAAAAAAGAAAATAAAAATAATGTTGCGTTGCAAAAATAAGATTTTAGTTGCCAGGTAATGGGCAAATTTTGACCACAGGTCGTTGCATAACACCGTGGATCGTTTTAAGCGTAACTACGCGAACCACACCGTCTTGTACCGGATGTAATTTAAGTATTCTACCCACTTCCCATCGAAGGGGTGGATTTTGCTCATTTTTAATTAGGACAAGAGCGCCCTCATTATTAGGAGGAGATGGCTGAGTCCATTTGTGCCTCTCTTGGAGAGAATGGATATACTCTTGAGACCACCGTTTCCAAAAATCACCCAGGAGGCGCTGAATAAGCTGCCAACGATTAAGCCTATTTAAATTTATAGAGCTTAGATCTGGATCAGGGATAGAACTGCTTAAAGGCTCTTGAATCAAAAAATGACCGGGAGTAAGAGGCTGAAAGTCATTTGGATCGGCACTAATTGCGCATAAAGGACGTGAATTTAATAAAGATTCAATCTGGGTTAATAATGTGTAGAATTCTTCATAAGACAATATTTGAGTTCCTAAGACACGGTAAAAATGACTCTTGAAAGACTTAACGCCGGCCTCTGCTAGTCTATTGAACTGTGGAGAGCCCGGAGGATTGAAGTTCCAAGTAATTGACAATTTGTGAGCAGCACCTTGCGCCAAAACAAGAAGTTGGCTGTATGCACCCTTAAAATTTGTACCTTGGTCACTAGTTATAGTGACGCATTTGCCACGACGGGCGACGAAACGTCTGAAGGCCGCTAAAAATGATTCAGAACTAAGGTCTGATGTAACCTCCAAATGAATAGCCTTAGTGGAAGTACAAACAAAAACGCAAACGTAACCTTTAAAGGTTTTAGCACCTCGATGTTTGCTCATCAAGAGTGAAAAAGGCCCAGCAAAATCTAGGCAAATAGAAGAAAATGCCTTAATTTGAGAAATTCGGAGAGCTGGTAAGTCTGCCATGTAGGGATTATATGATTTTGGTTTACATCGAAAGCATCGAATACATTTGGAGAGACATTTATAAATTGCACTTCGGGGCGATAAAATCCAAAACTGTTGAAGTAACAAATAATGCAAAGTTTTAAATCCTGGATGAAAATTCGTACAATGAGTTTGTTCGATAATTAATTCTGTTATTCGATGCGATTTTGGTAAAAGAATAGGATGTTTTACATCAAAGAAAATTGAGACTTCCTCAGCCTACCTCCTACTCGAAGCAATCCATCTGAATCGACAAATGGAGCAAGCTTTCGAAACGGTTTCGGTAGCAAACTATTTTGCGAAATCTTCGTTAAGATGTCCGAAAACACATCTCGTTGAACACGTTTTATAATAACTCGCAGGGAAGCTTCAATCTCGAAAGATGACAAATGTCCTTTAACTTTAGGTTTTGACCTTGAATTAGAAATAAAGCGAAGAGTATATGCAATGATTCGTTGTATCTTAGGTAATGAAGAAAATCGATCTAGTAAAATAAGAAAATCATCGCAAGGAAGCGAAACGTTCAAAACTATTTGTTTTTCTTCCTTGGATAGCTCTAAACCAGATTGACCCGCAAAATTGGGCTGTGTCGGCCAGAAAACTCGATTCTTAGATAAGAATTCTGGGCCAGACCACCAGATGGGAGTATCCAAAAGTTGCTGAGGAGTTTGACCACGACTAGCACAGTCTGCTGGATTATGCTTGGAGGGGACGTGGTGCCAAGATGAAATAGGTAAAATTTCCTGAATGTGGCTTACTCGATTGGCAACAAATGTCTTCCATTTATGAGGAGAAGAAGACAACCAAGCAAGTGTGACCATGGAATCTGTCCAAGCATGTATGGCGTCAAAAATAACAAGATCAGCATAACTTTCCTTGACAAATGCCACTAGATCCGCGAGCAAAACTGCTGCAAGAAGCTCAAGTCTTGCTATTGATACAGTTTTTAATGGCGCAATCCGACACTTAGCGCAGATAAGGAAAGTTTTGACATTGTTTAATGTGTCTTCTACACGAAAGTAAACAACACCAGCGTATCCGACTTGCGAAGCATCGCAGAATCCATGTAGTTCAATTCGAGATATCGAATTAGAGCCTACATAGCGAGATATTTTGATATCAGCTAGCTTGGGCAATTCAGCTTTGAATTTGGTCCAAGTTTCGAGAATATCGTCAGACGGAAACTCATCCCAAGAAACCTTGGATTCCCATAAACGTTGCAAAAGACGTTTTGCAAGTAACAAGCAAGAAGAAACAAATCCAAGTGGATCAAATATTCTACTAATTTCAGATAGAATATTGCGTTTAGTACAGGGGCGTTCCATGGGAACATAATAATAGGAAAAAATGTCTGAATTGGGATCCCACTTTAAACCTAATATTTTAATAAAAGAAGGATCATCTTTATCAAAACTGCAAGACTCCTGGATATTTGAAGGAGATATATGAGCTAAAAGAGCAGGATCGTTACTTGCCGATTTACTTAATTCAAATCCTCCTTTTTTCATAAGTTCAATGAGCTCAAGCTGAAGTGACAACGCAGATTTTAAATCGTGGAGAAGAACCACAATTTTTAATAGAGTGGGGAGATACTAAACAGTTGACGCATAATTTGTGCTGTTTAGCATAAGAAAATCTTTCTTGTGGCGTTTTAGCCAAGAATAATTTACATTTAAATAATGCATGAGAAGCAGAACATAAAGTACACGTAGGTTCGCTTTTTTGTGAAAGCGGATTCGTAACAAAATTGGATGTAGATCTCTTGTTGTTTAATGCATGAAAATTAGAAGATTTAAAATTTGACTTATCAGAACTCACTGAAGAAGTATATTGAACAGACTCTAAAGCTATACATTGTCTTTCTAAGAAAGTAATTAATGGTCTGTAGGTAGGTAATTCTTGATTTAGACTATTTTCAAGCTCAAAACTGGTTCTGGTTTTAGAATCAAGTTTATTTAGTAACATATTAAACAACAAGAAATCCCATTGATCTACAGGAAGTTTTAAAGCTCTTAAGGCTGCTACGTTTTCAGAAAAAACATTTAAAAGATGTCTAAGATCCTTAGAAGTAACCTTTTGAATAGATGCTGCATAAAATATTTCATTATAATATTGTGTAGCCAAAATGCGCTTATTTTGGTACCGTTTCTCAAGCGTTTCAAAGGCAATAATATAATTTGCTTCTGTAAGAGGGATACCCTTAACTAAAGCTAAAGGCTCTTTATCTAAAGAAGTGAGTAAGTATTGAAATTTCTCAACATTAGATAAGTCTGCGTTATTGTGGATGAGGCTTTTAAATAAATCAAAAAAACTTGGCCAATCTTTGTAATTACCATTGAAAGTTGGTAAATTAAGTTTTGGAAGTTTAGCTACAATTTTGGAAACTGTAGGCGTATTAAAATTAGGACTAATTGAAATATTAGCTATTTGAGAAGCGGAATCGCTTAATAAGAAATCATGTTTAAAAGATTTAACACCATAGTAGGCCTCATCTGCAGCAATACACATCCCATCGTAATTTGCAAAATCTTTCTCGTCAATTAAAGAAATTATAGTATTATGAGCCGATTGAAATTCGTTATATATGGTGTCAATAGTATCAGCACGAGCTAAAAATGTAGATTTTAAAGAGGCATCACTAGAAGCTTTGATTCCGGCTTCGTGAGTCTCTTGTAGGCGTTTAAAAGCCGCAGTACGTTTTAAATTAGCTTTAGTTAATTTATCCGCCATTATAAAAAATCAATAAAATATGAAGAAAATTATTGTAAATAAATGTATTTTGCACGCTTATGGAAAGCAGAGCGAAAAAAAAATAACAGACTGAATGATACAATGTTAAACGAACTGGCTAAGTAAAAAATGTTTATAAAAATTCGCAAAATATGCACCATCCAATGCTAATAAATGAAAGTAATTTGATAAAAAGGTACAAACGTTTTTTATACCGTAGATATCACAAAATGGAGCAGATAAATATTTTAATAAAGCTGAAATTTTATTTAATATGAAAAAGAGAGAAAGAAAGATAGTGTGGTACGGTAGTACGATCCACGTGTTAAATTGCGCACAGCGGTTTAAATGCTCGCTGAAATCTTGTGCGCGAGAATATAATTTTTAAGGTACAGATTTATAGGTACTGAAGGTTCCAGTTTTGCAGCCAAACCTGGATTCCCAATAATAAAACTCAAAGTTAAATTACTCTGGGGTTTATACCTATTATATGCAAGTGACCTTAAGTACATGAAAAAGAAAATGGTGGTTTGTGACAAAATAATGCAATGTAATTTACAGATATTAGATTTTGAAAACTTTTAGAAAAAAAACTAAAAAACGGTTTTTCATCCGGCAGTAGAAGGAACATAAATGACGCGGAAAATATGAAAATGTAGTGGACTGTATTTTTAATTGGTAGAAAAAAGAAAATGAAAAACTTGCACAAATCGCTTACCGTTCCGTACGGTCAATAGGGCACAATCTTGATCCTGAGGGTACCCTCTTGCTGGTGTTCGCAAGGCTACTCAATTCACCTAGTTTCTTCCCGCACTTTAAGGTTCGCAGAAATGGTCTCTAAAATTAATTGCTTATTTTGCCACGATGCCGACTGGAAGAACGATACCGTACTCGACCCTACTTAGAGCGTGAGTTGATTGTATATATGACCAATTCGCTTGGATTGGCTATGCGACTTGTGCGCAGCAAAAAAGTTAAGAAAAAATATAATAAGAAAATATATTGAAAATAAGAGTGTTTATGATAAAGGCGACATAAATTGAAGTGTAATTTTAAAGTACATTATTATGTCACATGGTCCCTAATTGGAATAATTAAATAATTTATTGCCCAAAAAAAATAAAATAACATAGATTCCTGAACAGGTATAAGGTAATTTAGTATGGTTCTCGGGTTTTGCGAAAACACTCTTTAGTTTTTATAAAAGGTAAAAATAATTAAATAAATATGTCAATGGTGTGAAATATTGTCATTGCTATTGAATCGTTGAAAAATAAAATATTACTATGTATTGTTCGCGTTTAAAGTTAATATTTCTTCCATTCGGATATGACAGTTTTATTATTTTTAGGTTTATAATGAAAATCAGAATATGTTATAAATGAAAATGTATTTAAAACAATATCAATGAAATAAAATACGTTAATGGCAAAACAACAGAAATTAGAAAATAAAATTAAGCTTCCACTTGATATATTTGGTATTCTATACGAATCATCATAAACATATCACTACCTTTTATAGTTTACAAGAATCGTTAGTAATTCAACACTACTTAAAATGATGAGCACAAGAATATTTTTAAAATAATTCCTGGAAATTTTTGCAATATTTTTTAAAATATAAAAACATTTTAAAAATATTTCCAAGGTATTTGCATTTACGTCCACGAGCAAAGGTTGTTGAAATTCTGTCCAGAAATATTCCCAAAAAATGTTTCTAAAATACATTTTTAAAAATAATTATTATCAAATTCCGTTTCTTTTTTCACAGTTTTGCTCTAATGCACATTCATTTCAGAACCATATCAGGTAATGACTTGGATAAAATTTAATTATTTTTCATTCGCTTTATCTATGTGCTTTTATTTCATATTTGTTTTGAAAACACATAAATGGTAATGCATTTAATCGTAAGTATTACAAACTGAATACAAACTTTATATTTTTTTATTAAGAGCAAATTTTTTGGAAAATAAGTAACATCGAATAGAAATTGCTCCCTCCTCCCTAAGCGAAGTTATGTATCCGCACCTATATACGTGGTTAGAAGAAACTACAAGAACATATACTTTTCTCTAAACATATTTATTTTATTAAAAATTTACGTTGTTTAGACAATTTATCGTATGTGAAAACTATAATTTTTCCAAAGGCGAACAACTAATTCTGGTTAAATTGAACCAAATTTATGAAAATTTTACTATGTAGGATAATGGTGCACCACAAGTTGTATAAAAATTGGAAAATTAATTATTTTAAAAATAAAATCAAAATTTGAAAAGCCTTTCTTTGTTGAAGGGGAAATATATATATATATATATATATATATATATATATATATATATATATATATATATTATAATATTTACGTAACTAACTGAATCCAGAGGTATTCCAAGTTTAAAAGCAACAAATCTTATAAATTTTCTCTGTATTTATTCCAGCTACTGGATATAAACTTGATAAAATAGTAACCAAAGCTTGCAAATTCTAGAACATATCTTACATAAGAACAATATAACACTTTAAAACAATTTTAACCATTACGTTCCTTTAAATTACACACAAAATCTAAACATTTTCAGAGCTTTAGAGGTAAGACAATAAATATGATAACAATAAATAAAATCTGTATCAAAATAGATAATTTATGTATTCAACTTTCTAAATTTATTATTAATAATATACTACAAGTAAATATAGGTATTTTTCTTTCTATTAAATTGCATTATTTTTACGTCATGTCAAATTTAGTTAAACAAACGCTAATAAGCATAGAGGCCTAATTTTTATCACAGACTATCACAGCAAACAGTGGAGAAAAATATCAGAAAAATGGTCTTAAATATCCTAGGGACCGTCTATTGCAACACCATTATATGATTTATCAGCTTGTATTTCGAACTTTTAATTTATTTTTGACATACTTCAAAAAATATTTATGTTACGTAAGTTATTTAATTAGGATAAAATTGATTTGGTAATATTTTCTTTTGATTCCTTAATTGAGGAGCTAGGTTATAATCATTTTATATTTCTTGACAATTTCTATTTCTTGTGGCAATTTTCTTTTATTGAGATCGGTTTGGTATAAATAATTGTAAAGAATTTTGAATAATGGAGTTGAAAATATCCAAAGTGAATTCATATATTCAATATCAGGCAACCCAACTACAAAATTTGCAGATTTATAATCAAAATAATTATTTAAACAAAAGCTTTTTTTTTAATATACCATTATTTTAAAATGGATTAAAAGGTACAAAATAATTTGTCACATTGTCCTAAAAATTTTTAATTATAGATTTCTAATAGCTATGAAAATAGTTGTATGATTTAAAACGAAAAACATGGGGTGCATGTAACAGATAATAGTAAGGATCATAGGGGGTAACTGTCGTTGATAAAACCCATATATTAATTATTATCTATGGCACCCCCGATTTTCGACTTAATTCTTACAAATATCTTCGTATATATTTAAATAATTATTTTCTGCTTTTTAGTCTTTAGTTTAAAATCAGTTTCAAAATTGTTACAAACAGACAAAAATCGATTGCAACATACATTACAGTACTAAGTAGATTTAGTCGGTTCTGAAACTGACAGAAATATTTTTATATGCTTTCAAACGATTTAATCACTTTTATTATAGTTAAAATCGTTAATAAATACGCCAATGACGTTGCATGTGAATAAACCGTCTCTGAAAGGGGTGCGCATAAGTCGATCAATTTACTGAAGAGGGTGACAGAGCGAGTCTGGCGTCGACATAGCGCAGCAAACGATGCCGTCAGTGCCTTTTCAATTGAATACTACTCTACAGGGTATCTCTAAAAGGTCTATATAGAAAGCTAGCGCAAATTCCTAAGGCTAAAATATAATAATCTAGTCCAATATACCTTAGTCTAAAAGTTGATAGTTTCCGAAATACATAGTGTCAGAGTGACCATTTTTTAATCTTTTTGCAAATATTTATCTTAATAATAGCCTAATTTGCATCGGGTTTATATATGTGTAACAAATTTCAACTTGACTAGATAATCGGTAGTGAAGTTGATCTTGACGTATAAGTACAAGATCCATTTCAACGTCATACTATTGTATTGTCGTCGATTTTGTACACGTGTTCCAAATTTTAGCTTCATTGTATAATCTGAAGTGAAGTTGATCTTGAAATAACCTTGACTTATAAGTTCCAGGTCAGATCCAAGATTATAATATCACATTGTAATCCAGGTCTGAGCCACGTTTAAAATTTCAGGTTTCTATTTCATCGGGAAGTTGGTTAAAAATCTACTGAAATATTTGTACTGGCGAGACAAACAAATAAACAACAAAGCGAATTAATAAAATGTGGTAATATTCAACATCGTAATCAATGGTAGGAATTGGCAACTCAATAATGACAACAGAAATTGCCAACAAAGATGGGTGATAGATATCACATGACAATATTAACCTGGTTGTCATTTTTACCTTTGAATCTAATAAACTGGAAAAGACAGGATCTAACTAATTTCCTTGTAGATTTGAAAGTATATTAATTTGTTGTTAATTCTGAAATGCAAACCTACGTGAAAATATTTTTACTTATTGGAACAGAGTTCCTATTTCATGAGATTTATAGTTGTCAGCAATCCTGTAGATAGTTGCTAAATTAATTTCTCCTGATAGCATCAGGATGAGTTTCTGAAGTTGAACAAAAAGTTTCATAGACTTCAACCGCTAACTGTGCTGGAACGTAAACAACTATAAATAAAATGCCTGATTCCCTTGGTTAGAAAGTAAATATATGTTTTATTTCCTACAATATTTAAAACTTGCTTGAACTAAACGATGACTTTATTGCAATCATGATTTTACCATCACGATTGTCACACATGATGTTTGAAACTCTATCATAGCGATATATTTTGAAATTGTACATAACCATTACAGTACTATATATTTTATCATCAAAGACTATTTAATCAAATTTACTAATTTAGGTCAATGGAGTTAATATCTGCAACTTGTTTTGAAAGCCCCGAACATTCTGGTAATATAGTTTAATAGGATATGATCCTTTTAAAATTCGTTTAAATGGTGGCTCCTATCCCCATAATTTCGAGCTTACCGTCATTGATTACCTATTCCTAGATTACCTTGTGTATTGTCGTTGCTTTAGTTATAATAACAGTTGACATCGTACCCATTTCGGTTTTGATTTCTCACATAGGGATTGAAATTTTGAGGCGATTCATTTACAATTAAATGAGATCAGTGTTCTTTACGAGTATATTTTTTTTAAATGAGTACGTCTAAATATTGCGTGGCATGGCCAAAATTTGTATTATTTAATGGGGCATAATAATTTCTATCAGCCTGTATGCAATATGAGTTAATATAACCTACAATATTTAATTGTGTTATTTCTACTAGCTCACATCCATGATAAATATGTGATCATTATTTTAAATACTCCATTTTATGTTATACCCATAGTACAAATACCCTGAAGAACGTACAAAGATGAATTATTAGATGAATGAGATGAATTTACAACATTTTAACTAATAACAATAATCGAAAATAGATTTGTACCCAATCAAAGTATATATTTTGTATTATATATATTCTTCCAAAATATTTTTGATTAGTTTACCGGCTTTAAGATCTATGACCGGACGTGGAAAGAAAGGATTCTTATCAGTTATAATTTTAATTCCTGACTTGGAACAACACTACATTCCCATTAGTATACCTACGAAAATCTTATGCAAAAATCAAGAAGGAAAAAAATGTGCATTGTTTCCTCTTCCAAGCAACTTAAGTATTTCGGGAACAGTCTAATAATAAAACCTTGCCGACTGGACTGATTAACTTTATACATACATCCATATGTTGAGCAAGTAAGCAAACACATTTAAAAAATTATATATTGTCACGCCCAATTTTGGAATGTGACTAGGGATGTAGGATTCGGGAATTTGGTCTTCAGAGATTAACATTACTAAATTAAATCTTCGACTTCGATTTATATAAAAAAATAATTTATTCAAAATAAGCAACATTAACTATCTTGAATTGTACATAATTAAAATTAATATTTAATTAGATTCATATCGGGATTGTCACTAGGGTTTTGCTACTTGTCGACCTGTTCTGGACTGGAGATAAGCTTGGGATTTCTGCTGCTTCCCTCATACGGGTTCACCAATTTTCTTCACAACTGACTGACTGATTTACATCGAATCGAGTAACCCTTATGACTGACGACTGATTTGGAACCACACTACATTCCCATTAGTATACCAATATTAGATTTGCTGATGATACGGCCATTCTTGCAGAAAGCATCGAGGATTTCCAAACACTAATAAACCTAGTCAATGACGCTAGCTGCCGAAGAGACCTTAAAATCAACATCTCAAAAACAAAGTGGATGCAGTTGGAAAGGTTACTGTAGATGAATGTCAACTTTGGCTCGATGGGAGGAGGATAGAGCATGTAAACCATTTCAAATACCTTAGCAGTTGGTTGAATGTAAATGAGGACTCAGATGAAGAGATAATAGCTAGGATAGAAATATCGCGGAAGGCCTTTATGACATGGAAACCAGTTCTATGCAACAGGAACCTGTCAATGCATATTCGTAAAAGGGTCCTGAAATGCTATGTATGGTATATTCTATTACACGGTTGCGACACATGGACACTAAAAACCCCAACGCTAAACAAATTGGAAGCATTCGAATTGTGGTGCTATCGTCGAATCCTAAAGATATCATGGATTTTGCACACTTCCATGTTCTCAGAATGATGGATACAGATCGACTGCTCTTGAACACTATAAAGAGGCGGAAAACAGAATACTTCGGTCACATAATTAGAGAACCTAAATACCAGCTACTTCGTCTTATAATACAAAGAAAAGTGGAAGGAAAAAGATGGATAGGCCGAAAGAAGCTTTCATGGCTGCGTAACATCAGGCAGTGGTGTGATTGCACGGTAGAAGAACTATTTCGCGCAGCAGCAGATAGAGAAAGATTTCAGGAAATTGTAAACATGATGACCACCAACGTCTGAATACAGAAATGGCCCCTAAAGAAGAAGAAGAAGAAGTATACCAATGAAAATCTTACACAAAAATCAAGAATGAAAAAAAAAATATTGTTGCCTCCTCCAAGCAACTTAATTAAGTATTTTGAGAATGGTCTACCCAAAAGTCCTTGTCGATTGGACTAACTGATTAACTTAATACATCCATATGCAGATAAGCAAACAACAAAAAAAAATATTTATTTCTAAATCCGAACATATTAAATTAGATGTCACTCGTCGGACTTTACTTTAATAAAAAGTTCATATCAATTAAGGATCGCAATCGTTTTATTTTTGGAATAAAAAGTCTTGAACTTTTTTTTAAATCGGATTTTTCTGGATGTGTCTGAGACCACTTTAGATATTTTGCAGAAATATCTACCAATTAATTAACATGTTTATTATAGTAAAAGTATATTTTATTTCCACCAGTGGCGTCATATCCCAGGAACTAATAAATGGTACTTCATTTTTTGCGCTTTACTTCTTAACACAAATGCCCTTTTAACTTTTTTTTGCCCAACGAAAGGTTTTCAATTAAAAAAATTAAAAACATTTAATGGTGTGTCGCTAATACAACACTTGTCATATGAACTCAATAATAAGTTCTCCTGCAGGGTTAAATACTATAATAATAGGCCTGTTCATATAGAAATCATAAACCAGTTAACGCCAGATGACAGTTTGCCAACTGCTTTTGGACAATCTAAGCTAAGTAGTTTCTGTTTGTCTGCGAATAAAAAACCGCTGTGCAATGTACAATTTGGACAGAGCTTGATGTCAAAACGAGCAAAGTCTTGAACTGTAGCTAAACAATATTGTGTATGTATTTCTGCATTTCTGAAATAGGATTATTCTAAATCAATATTGTGATGCAAGAGTGAATACATTAACATAACTAACGCATAAAAGTCACTGTTATTTTTAAAAAGTGTGTATATTTCCTTTTTCCTTTTTTTCAACTGATTTAATGAAATGTATTTTAGGTAATATATATTTAATGGTGTACTGTATGTAATGATTTTTCGAGGCACCTCTAGATACATAATAGAAAAAAATTAATTGTTTTCCAACAATATTGAAAAATTTTTCCTATAAAATACGTTCAAATAGTAGAATGTCAGCGTTTATTGTGTTTCATAAATATACGAAATATCAGCAAATATGCGTGCGTTTAATTATTTTTTAATTGAAAAGACAGTTTTATGGTTTTTCAATTTATTATAAAATTTTATTCATATTTTGCATATTTATAGGTACACTTCTATCAAAAAACGTCACAAACATGAGCTAAATTGATAATACGTTCAAGCACAATACAATACCTATATTTCCTTTCGTAGGAATTTACCTGAAATTTGAGTGATGAAATCAAGAAGATGTCAAATTATCTGGATGCAATTTGAGTAATACAATCGTGATCAGTATAATGTAAATTTTAAGTACCTATTATCGATTTCCAAAGGTTTGGTGTCTCAAATTACAAACAAATCAAAGTCAAACTAGACGACAAAAGTAATAAAAATTTAATCTTGTCACCCAGGAATTATAATCAAAAATTTTGTTAGAATATAAAAATTGTATAGAATTCAAAAAACAATTTCGGCAGCTCTATTTTTCTAATTTGAGAAAAAAAGTTTCTCGAGTGATGAGAATTGTCTATTTTTATTTAATCGGTGGAAACAGTTTTCCATTGTTTATAACAAATTAAATTGTTATCGGGGGGAAGGGGGGGGATCGAAAGCGAGTTGTCGACGGTGGGGAGATGCCAATAACTTTTACATTCCTAGTTAAGTGACAGGGTCGGGTCTATTTTCCTAAATTCAAAGTTCTTAGGGGAGGGGGGAAGCGATCGCAAGCAAACGCTAATCGTTGAGGGGAGGGAGATGTCAACAGTATTCATATTCCTAGTACAAGAGGCAGAATTGGGTCTATTTTCCTGAATTCGAAGCTTTTGGGAGGTCCCCCTGAATCCGCCACTGACTCGTTAAAACTAATATAAGAACTTTTTACCAGCTTAATCATATCCAGTGACAATCTCTTCCATCTTTTCAGTATCAACTATTTTTAATTTAATATAACAAATGAAAATGTTATAACTCATATTTAATTATTAAAAACAATGCAGAATCGTTCAGCATTATGTTTTGGCAATATTGATCGTATCTAGTAATAATATTTTCATTTTAGTCAATAGAACCAGTTTTCCATTGTTTATAATAAACTTGATGGTTATAAATAATACTTCATCGTTTGAACAATAAAAAAATCTTTTATCATCATTTTTTGTCAATGGTAATCCCATTCAGAGATGATTTCTTCCATCTTATCAGTAGAAACTATTTTTAATTGTTTACAACAAATTCAGTTGTTGTAAACAATATTTAATTGTGAAAACTGATACTCAATCATTTAAAATCATAATCCTGCAATAGTATCCATCTCCAGTGATAATTTTTTCGATCAAATTGATAGAAACTATTTTTAATTGTTTATAATAAATACAATTCTGACAAATATTGATAAACGATTTAGAATAATTTTTCGGTCATATTAATAATATCCAGTGATTATTTTTAAATCTTATCGGTAGAAATGACTTTTTATTGTATATAAGCAATACAATTCTTCACTCCTGACAACCTCCTCTTCAGGCCTGTAACGTTTTACCTAAATCGGTTCAGAAATTCCGAAGATTAGCCCGTACAGGCACTTCAATATTATTTATATATCACTACATAGTATAAAACAAAGTCGCTTTCTCTGTCCCTATGTCCCTTTGTATGCTTAAATCTTTAAAACTACGCACCGGATTTTGATGCGGCTTTTTTCAATAGATAGAGTGATTCAAGAGGAAGGTTTATATGTATAATAACATCCATTAAATAGTGGAGAAATACTGTTATTTTTGAGGTTTCTAATGTGATGTCGTTAATTATCATATTTTTTCCGCTTACATTGCAAACGCAGGCTGAACCCTACGAGATTTATCAAAATAATGTACTAATTATTTGTACACATTGAAAAGGTCTACAGAAAACTCCGCGATGGTATATGTCTATCTCTCATGGATATCCCACAATAACATTTTTTTGTCATTTACTTTTTACGACAAATAATGGCAAATTTTGAAGCGATTTTAACCAATACAGCATTAATCCTTATCCAATTAAATAGCTTAAATACATTGTTGATTTAATATAGATCTATATGGTCCTTTACAGCACAAGATTTAAATGAATATTTTCGAAGATATTACAGATTTAAAATTGCGGGAAGTAGCGCTTGCGGCGGTACTGGCCGACCGGGGCGGCGGCAGCGTGCCTATAAATAGCGCTTCGGAGGCCGATGTAATAATTGTTGTAAAAATAAAATAAATAGTCACAGTTTTTCTGTAGTGTATTTAGTATCAGCATTGCACCCGTGCGAAGCCGGGGCGGGTCGCTAGTACAGAATATAGAAAGCTAAACCAATATTTTACTTAATTTTTACAGCATATATACCAAATTCAAAGATTTTGGCTTCAGCTAAAAAAGGTTATTTTGATATTTTTATGATTTGAACTAACTATAATGGTGTCTATTTTGAGGGAGAGAAAATATATTTTACTTAAAAATCACTTAGATTTAGTAATAATACAAAGAATAATTCTTTAAAGATGAAAAATTGTATAAAAAGTTCGTAGCTACGTACTGCTGAAAATTAATAAAATATCAGTTCAAAGCTCAAAATCATAAATGTTAAGAAATCGCAAAAGGGAGAAAAACTCTGTTTTATTTTAAAGGACTTCAAAAAAAATTATTTTTGATAATTTCCAGAAAAATACACTGTTTCATAGATTATTAGCTTTGGTCGATCCTATCATATTCGGCTTAAGGAAATTGCTATAAAAAATATTTCTAAATAAAAAAAATACGTTTTAATAAACAAATCGTTGCTGAATTTATTTAACATGGTAATTATCTTACAATATCAATCGAAAATCCATATCGATTCTATGTAATCAAAAGATGTTATTTAGATAAACTGATAGGTATGATTGTGATAGCATCTAATTTGTGATCCAAAAAGGACACAAATAATGAAGAATCCTACATATTGGTTTTGTTTGCTTTCATCTGTACGTGTCGTTGTTTATCTGTCGTCTTCATTTCATCTTGAAATATCTGATCTTTAGTACAATTGACTGTGTTGCAATCTCAAAATTGTCATTTTCGTGAAATGAAAAGAATTTTTTATTTAAAAATCAGATTTGTCAAAAAAAAAAAATAGTTACTGTAAATTAAAAAATACTTCGATATAATTTCAACATAGTTTCTTAAATTGAAAAAAAGGTCCATGTGATTTATAAAAGTTTCATTCTAAAGTCCCAAAATATATGATTTGAAATATCATAAAGGCAAAAAAAGCGTAAAAATAGTTATATTTCAATAATAACCGTTAAAGTATAAAATAGCAAGGAGACATAAAGCTCTATAATTTTATACTGTTATAGGGGACAAGTAGTCTAATTGTATATAAGTCGATATAACATTTTTAAAACTCTTAGTTTTTGCTCTTTTTCAAACTGGCCGATGTTTAAAAAAATTAAAAATAGCTCGTTTCTTGTTTACGAAACCACCAAATAAAATATAATAAAGTGGATCTAATGTCTTGTTGTTGTGGAACTATGAAGGATACATGCTAGTGGTCAGCTTTTTGAGAGTATTTTCGGCGAAAATAAATTGCATAACAATCTCGCCAACACCTTTAATATGGATAAGAATACGCCGAAGTTCAGCATTTGTCTTCGACCATATTTTGGATTAGAAATTGTATTTATGTCTGCCTCTATAAAAAAAAAGTGAGAACGGATAATGGTTATTGCTTGCTGCAATATAGAGGGTTACTTTTGGTTGCCAGATTGCATCATAGAAGCTAAAAACAAGAAACGAGAGTTTGAAGATAGATTGTCTTCTGACCCAAATGTTTTTATGTCTGATAATTCAGGTTGCATATCCTAATCTTCGATATTTATCGAATGATTAAAAGTCCATTTTCTTCCCAGACAGTAAATTTGTAAAGTGTTTCTTCTGCTCGTTGATCACCTCATTCATTGTAAGTTCGTTGAGGTGCTGAAATACGCAAATTGGTATCGTTGTTCATATTAAGTCACATATCTATTATTTACGCCTCCCCAACACCCTGCCAGATGAAGATGTCGAAATGTTGCCAGCTCCCAGAATCTGTGGGACAGACCGCGTCTGCGGTGTGGGATTCTGGATCATTAATTCTACCCACCTGGGTAATTTATGTTTTACAGTCAACATATTCATATTTAAAATTTCTCCCCATTTAATCGCCTACGATTGGTAGGGGGAAACCTTGGATCCATTCGTAGCCGGGTCCATTCTAAAAGCTGAAAGAATGTGGTCTTAAGGGATTGTGTAGGAATTGTGTGTAGGTGGATCGGGACAGAGGCTTCTATAAAAGGTAGAGAAAGGATATGGTTAAAGGTCAGCGGAGAGCTGGCGTTGCTGGCTGTACTGTCTACGTATTACAGTGTAACGAAGTTACTAATTTTTGGGCATGAGTATATTCGCCGGGATTTAATTTATTTATTAAACATCCGAAAAATCTGATTCTTACGGGAAAAGAATGCTTAAAGTTTCAATATTACCGGTATATAATTAGATTTATCGTGCCATGCCGGGAAATACAATTTTCCGATGATTTTCAGATCGTCCGATCATAGTAATCACGCGCCGTATACAGAAGTTTTGTATGCGCGATCACCGCACGTCGTCGCTCGTCAGCATAGTGGGAGCTCGGGCCATCTATTTAAGTTCGAGCAGACCATTATTTCGCTGAGAACTGCACGTTGTCCACCCGGGTCAACAGTCCCAACGGACTACCTGGATCGCCTGCCGGACCATGCCTTCCTAGTCTTACAATGTAGGTGAGGCTAGGCTTGTGTGTATATGGTATTTCACCATACACTACCTTCCTTACGTCCTACCCCGCTAATGGCCAGCATTGTCGAGGACCCCTGTAAGTACGGGCAGTGTTGTGTCATCCTACCGTCACTACTGAGGACCCTTATAAGTACGGACAGTGTCGGTTCTTTTCCTAATGGCCTACCCTTACAAGTACGGGCAGCATTAGTTCCTACCGTCACCTATACACACACATTGAATGCCGTCAATTTTGTTTACATTTTCGTACTGACTAGGAATGTGTTTTACCGCCAGGTGTCCTCAGATGTCCGTTGAAAAGGGCGCTTAACAACTGCCGCCCCGACGTTTATCGCTGCCGCCGCGTGTAGAGATCGCTACCGCCATATAGAGACGCCGCTTACCGCCGATCGATGGCGGGTTTTTATTAGACATACCGTGTATACCGCCATCGGTCGAATTTAGTACGAAGCGCCGTGAACGCGGATTTTAGACACGAAGTACGATAATTTGAGTACGAGCCGTCGTGAATAGCGTCGCAGCCGCATAGTACAAGATAACGTGATTAGCATCGTGAACGTTACCGTCTCCATTGCCACCGACCAGTACGAGCTACCGTAAACAGCTCTAATAACATACTCTTGCCCTCCAGGCCATTTAAATGTTTGTCCATCTTAGATTGTAAGTTAGATTTAGGTCATGTCCTTTTATAAAAGCATGGAATACAGGATATAGGATATTTTATAACCATTTCTTTCATTACCTAGTCCCATTTTTAACACTACAGATCATAATTGGCAGCCGGCAGCTAGCACTAATATGCGCAATTGACCCCTGGCTTGTCGCTTCTCCACTGTAAGAAGCTGCCTGGTGCATAAGTGGGCCCTCGACCACATGAATCCCGAGGGTGGCGCCCGAGGACCGACCACCGAGTGGATGTTTTGACCATCGGCCAGTCAAACCGTTGATCAGTTCAAAGAGCAGGGATATCCCGATTATAAGTAGATACCGTCAAACCGATACCCATGCGCTGAGCATTTGACCGATGACTGTCCGCACGAAAAATATCCACTGATTGATGTTCCGCTGCCGTAAACACAGTACATCCGTAGAGCACGACTTGCTCCATCTAAGAAAAACGTCACAACAGTAGCGACAAATATACTGGTGGCTGCAGTACACTGCTAGATCGACATATAAAATATTATTGTTATTACTATTAGTATTATTTTATTTTTATATTTTTATAATCTTGCTAAAACTCCCAGAAATTCTCAGTGGTGAAAAATAGTATTTCGTAGGTAAAAGTTTAAAGAAAACATAATATGAAATTTTTATAGCTATTATTATTTTAAAGATAACCCTAAAACGTGCTTGGTAGCACAGTAACCAAGAGATCGATTTTAAAAGCTTTTTTATTAAATTATATTTTATACGGAAAGTGTATGTCCCAAAGCTAAGCAAGTAATTTATAGAAGGTTATTTTGTAAATGCAGCTACTTTATTTTTATTAAAAAGTGTTTGTTGGAAAATTTTACCAAGAGTACACGTATCTTAGAAAAATAAATAAAAATGTTGAAACTGTTGGCGTTATGTTTCGTTTTAATGCTTTTAATAAAGAAAAATATTTTTACGGAACTAAGCTGCACTGTGTAGTGGAAAGTATTTAGTGAGGTAAAAGCTGCAACAAGTGGACAACTTTATTACTATTCATTTTTAAGAAAATTTATATTTCATAAAAGTTTCTTTAGAAACCGAGACACTAAAACAAAGATGCATAAAATTAGGAAAATTAGAATTACTAGGTTATTAAAGGTACTTTAGAATTTCGTACACAAAAAAGATATTTGGTAGAAAAATTTAAAAACCTTGATTTAAACATTCAGCAATAAAATGTTTAATTGATGTATTTAGTTTGCCAATTTCTAATCGTTTTTTTTTTTTGCCTCAAGAGCATAAACAACTATTTATATGTATAATTCACTTTTCCTAAAGTTCTGTCTTTTATAGCTAGAGACTAACCAACTATGAAAAACATAATCATTTGAAGCCAGTCTCTCAAAAGTTTGATCGGTAGGAATTGTAATGACGTTTTAAACTAGTTGACGTCTCTGCTAGGGCGCCGAATTTATAATTGCGTTTTCAATCTATTGTAGTAATTCACGGACGTCTTCCTGTTGCGGCAGTGGAACATAAGTCTGTGGATATCTATCCTGCAGACAGTCATCGGTCAAATGCTCAGTGGTCAAGTGGTCACTAGCGTAAGGATATCCTATAACTATCATAAATCTTCTGAACTGTTCAATGGTTTCACTGTCCGATGGTCGGTCTTGGGTGCCACCTTCTGAGTTAATGTGATAGAGGATAACTTGTTACAGTGGCAAACCTGGGATTATTAGCGCATTTTATTTATTGGGTGCCGACTGCCAATTATTACTCCAAATTAAAAAAATAGAGACTAGGTAAAGAAACATGCGATTTTAAAACATTTTGTGCAGTTTATTTCTGTATTCCACACCATTCACGATGGGCTAAATCTAACTTAACAATCTAAGATAGAAAACAATCCAAACAAAACCAAATAAACGGTCTGGAGGGCAAGAGTATGTATGTGTGCTGTTCATGGCGTCTCATACTAATTGCGCTATTCACGATGCATCGTACTAACATTTGAAACGTTATTTACTACGCCTTATACTTAAAATCCGCAACGCTGTGTACTCCGCTTCGTACTAAAAATTCAACCAGCATCGGTTAGTCATATACCTTAGCTATAATCCAGCATCGATCGGCGGTAGCATTGAAGAAATATATCAAGAATTATTATCCTGTGCTATAATTTTGACCCTCCTAAATGGTACGCCAAACTGGTACGCCGTCTCATTCATAAAAAGCAATTTACAATATTGTCAATGATTAGATCAGTATTTTAATGTGCTATACATGCTTTTGTTAGAAACAAGTATAAAAGATCTAAATTTTCGGATTTTTGTTGAAAACGTGGCAAAAATGCATATCCCTTCCTACTGATTAAGAGGAGTAAGCTTCACCTTTTTATCGATTTAAATGCAAGGTTGCCGCAGCCTAGCGACGTTTTACTGAAAGGTTTGATCATTACAACGTTCCCTTTGTAAACTTAAACAAATATAATAAACCAAGAGGTAAGAAAAACTTGTACCCGTTGTTTACATCAACTATCCAATACGGCAATACTGCATATACATCATTCCTTGCCGTTTTACTACTTATAGTAAAAACTACTTTTATCAATGACCGAGTTTTAATACTTAGCGCTTCCAATTCTCCCATAAGAATAATTCGTCCTTAGTATAATTCGTCAATGGGGGTACGCAATGTCTTTTGTACGCGGTGGTTCCCTACGCGGTGGCGGTAACATCGGGGCGGTAACCTTGGCCGCGACAGGCGGCGACAATCGTTATGCGTCCTAATAAAGAACACCGGTGAGCACCTGGTCAGAAAATATGTTCCGCCATTGCGAAGGTAAAAAAAAGCAAACGGCATGTGTGGATAGGTAAAGGTAGGATGGAATGAAAGAAAATCAGGAAAGAAATCGATACTGGCCTTGTTTATAAGGGTCCACGGTAGAATGTAACCACGTTGCCTGTACTTACAGGGGTCCCCGACAAAGTTGGTCGTGCTTTTAAAGGTCCTCGACAGTGTAGGTAAGATGGAACAATATTGCCCCTACTTACAAGGGTACTCTACAACGTTTGCCAATAGTGGTAGCATATAAGGAAAGCAGTGAATAGTGAAATACCATATACATATAAGCCTTGCTTCACCTAAAATGCTAGACCAGGAAGACGTATTCCTGCGAATGACCCTAGCAAACCTTTTGGACTGTGCATCCGGGTAAAGAAGATGAAGTTCTCAATAAATAGCCAGCGCGGCCTTAAATAGTTTCTCCGAACGGCGGTCGATTGCACTGTCACTTCCGTGTTCGCACTATATCGGCAAGTAACGGCGTGGGGAAATCGCTCACACATTACTGTGATATATGGCTTTACCATATACGAACACTCTGAAAAACATTGGAAAATCTTATTACTCGGGATGGTGCGGTAAAACTAATTAGAGACCGGCAATGTAAAAGCTTCTTTCTCCGTAAGAACTACATTTTTCGGATGTATAAAAACTCCGGTACACATACGCATGCTCAAAAATTAAATAAATTCCAGAGAAATTTAGTTATTAGTAATCTAACAGGAGCATTCCATATACTAATGTTAATTCTTATGTTTCATTCTTGACCTATTTAAAATGAGAACGAAAGAAAATCTGTACCTTATTTTTTAGAACAGTTATCAACAATTGCTATATTTAAGAAAATTAAATAAGATTTGTGTGTCCAAAAATCTAATTTTCATTCCTTGTAAATCATCTCAAGTCAGATATATTTAATTCTTTGCTGGCTCGAGTTTCCACAAAGCCTAGCTCATCTTGTACATTCAATGAACGAATTTTTCCTTTATTTGGTTTAGTTTCATCTTTCCTTTAACCTAACTCATACTGCTTATGTAAGTTCTCTAAAAGTCTAATTAAAGAAATGCACTGCCAGAACTTATTTTAACATATGCCTTCAAGTTTATACCATGGGCGGAGATAATAAAGAAAAATTGAAAAAATAAATGTAAGTCAATTCGGATAAAAATTATTTGGTCCAATTAGCTAATGGTAGTTTTCAATATTTGACATACCATTAATCAAATAAAACCGAAGAAAATAAAAGCCAATATATCTATTTCTTTAGTTACATCCCATCACAGAATATGGTCACAACCCTAAAGAGAGTTATAACCGCAAATTAATAATTGAAAAATTCTCTACTAAATTTTACTTAAACTAATAATAAAAAAATGGTTATCGAATTCAGACAAGTCGACGAAACTATTTAGGTAATTAAAATACAAATCTCTATTACTTTTTATACACTTTTGCGACTCTTGAGTTGAGTAAAATCAATTTTCAGTAGTAAAAAATTTCTACAGTGTTATTTCAGGTTCAAGATCACACTCTTGGACTAGGATAATGCTAAATTAAAACAACCATCGTCAGTACATGAGATTGTATCGCTACCCATTTGTCTCCGTTTCACTGTACAATATACAAGTTCAATGAAAATGCCTCTACCGTTGAAAAATTGTTCAATTTATCAAATATAAACGGACATCTATCCAAATATATTGCTATTCTAGCCTCTGATTTAATTGGTGTCAAATTTCGAAATCGCCTACAAAGGGATCTCTTACCTGCCAACTTTCTAGAAAAGACAACAGAGAAGTTTAAATTTAGATGAAATAATTTAAGGTAAATTGATAATATCCGCACGGTTTAGCGAAAAGCTCCTCAATGGTTATTCTATTCGATGATTTCTGGTACTAGGAATGCAAAACCGAAATCTGCATTCTATAATAATTACCCCATCATGTTTGTTCATAAAAATTTATATCCAAAAGTTTAATAAATTAAAATTTAGAGAAAACACTAAAATAATGCAATAAAAATTCAATAGAGGTAATGACAAAAAAAAATCAGTTTTACATAAAACTTGCTTGAACTTACTAATTTGTTTAAAATGAAACCCAATTTTGGTATTTTGGTATTTTGGAAAAGAACAAAGCGGAAATTTAATGCCTTATGTCTGGGTTTGCAAAAGAAGTAAATTAATTTATCGCTAAATTAGCTGCCGGTTGTAACTACTAATAAATTAAGTAAAGAATAACAGCAAATAACCTTTCTCAGTTTATCGAATCAGTCATTTAAAACCACATCTCGAAATTAGATGAGATAGATGTTATTGAAAGCTTGTCATTACGATATTATGTCAGATGCCTAAAAGAGAATAATTACTCTTCATGGACTAATACATGCTTCCCAAAGGAAGTTTAAAAAATATTCTGAACATTCGTTTGTAATCTTTTTTTCGAATAGCGTGATAGTACAATTGAAAAGTTAATTTTTAATTATTTATATATATATATATATATATATATATATATATATATATATATATATATATATATATATATATATATAAGTATCGTTTTTGCTAACAATTCTGTACGAATGAATTTTTTTATGAAACTCGAGATCAAGGTAATGTTATAGCAACTTACAAATTTAGTATAAATCATTTTATAAAATAATGACATTGAAGATCTTCGTTTGACCTTAGAATGACCTTAGTATAGATCATATATGATGATGAAATTGATCCGTCTTTACATTTCGGGGGTCAAATTGGGGGTTTCCTTTTCAAATTTTGAAATTGAGATTCAAATAACCTTGAAGGACAAGATCAATGTTATTTTCAAGGTCATTACCACCTAGCCTCCGTACCACCTTGTGTAGAAAAAATTTCACGAAATACTGAGATCTTTTTTTTTGATCTTCAAATTACCTTGACATTTGACGTTCAATTTGAGCTTAAGGCAACATCTGATGGTAAAATTACCGCTCTTTTCATTCTCGAGGTCAAATGTGGGAGATTCCATTTAAAATTATAAGGTTCACCTTCGGATGACCTTGAAGAACATGGTTAAGGTCACTTTCAAGATCACTGCTAATTAGATCCTCCTACTCTATAATTTTTTATATAAAACATTTTTCGAAAAAATGTGATTCTACCGATATATTCCGTTGTCGCAAGATAAATGCCGCAGTGTCTTGAAAAATGTTTTTTTAATACCTCAAATAGTTTGTTTTCAAGTCTTTTAGGAACTGACAATAATCACTGGGAGCTAAGTAGGTAGAATAAGATGGATGCTCCTGTTTTGTCATGGTAGCCATGTGTGACTGGGACCATTACCATGTTGGAAGAACCCTTCACTATGATTATATCCTATAATTTCGATATAAGTGTGGTGGTCTCGCAAGTATTTGCAATTTCTTTAAGTAATAAATAAAAATTATTACTAAAGCATCCAGAAAGCCTCTCCAGTAGATATCTTAACTTTAAATTTTCGGGGGACCGAAGAGCCAAGGTGCTTTTTGTTAAAATTACTTTTCTCACATTTATTTCAAAAGATCCATATTTTGAAGAATCCTAGGTTAAATAATGTTGTCACCATAATAATACTAATGATATATATTGACCGCTCATCACCAATCAGACCAAAAGAAGCTTCAAGTTTAGCCACAGAAGCAGTTTCACGGGCGACAACCCAAACAGGTCAACTAGAAAAATTAGTGTCGAACTGCTGGTTGATTCTAGGACAAATATTTCTTGAAACCGACGGCTTTGTACTAGCTATCCAAAATCTGGTCATTCCAACGAGGAGCTATCTGAAACACATAATCGGAGACCTTTTGATTCAGAACGACCAATGCCGATATGGATGTCGAACGTCAGAGACAATCCAGGACATGACAGGGGGATGCTAAGCATTTACCGCATCGAAGTTTAAGGAAAGACACAATTCAGCTACAAAAGTCATCCATCAAGAGCTGACAAAGGAACTGAAGTTGTTTCAGGTAAAAAATTTGCTAGTCTATAAATACAACCTGGATCCTGTACTGGAAAATAACGATTTAAAGCTGCACTGGGATCGAACTGTGCTTACGGATCATCGAGTTACACCTAGCAGACCAGACCCCATTTTAGCGGATAAAACATCCAAGCGAGCAACACTAATAGAAGTTGGCATCCTTAACAACAATCTAAGGTATAAGTATGATGTGAAGATCCAAGAGACCTGGAGATACAAATAAGCAGACACTGGGGAATGAATAAAGTCAGGACGATCCCCATAATTCTATCAACATCCGGCTTTGTACAGTGAGGAAAATGGACAAAAGTCTGCAGCAGTCCCAAATTTTACAGGTTGACGAAAGTTTTTTTTTTATTCTGGACAACGAATTCTAACGGTAAACCTGCGACAATATACCAATTCGTGAATCCTAAACCTATTGATCTGCCAGAGCCCGAATTTAATTTGGTTAAACGAAATTGGGGTTCGTCAGATGGGGATTTATGGGTTTATGGGTTTGGGCTTTATGGGTATTCCTTCCATAGGTTTAGAGCTCATTGATTAGAGTATTATCGCATGTGTACCGTTAGAATACGTTTTCCTGAGTAATTAAAAAAAAAATTATCCAGATGCTTTAAAATTTGTATCCGATGCTGACTTTTGTCCATTTTTCTCCACTGCGCGTCGTGCCGAAGAGTCTTCTGGTTAATCTCAAGGGATTGGGTCTTAGCGAAAACATTTATAAGGCCACCTAAAATGCAGTACAAGTTGGAATTGCTTGAACCGTCCGGAAGTTTATGGGAAATACAGATGATCATAACATAATATCGAGCCTGACATCATGCAAAAGACCTTTAGAGAGCTCCTTCTTTGTGATGTCTGACTATATCAGGGATGAGTGAATGTTCCTCCGAAGGGAGTGCGAAGCTGTTTGGCTTTGTCTGAGGGATAGTTTCATAGATTTCCATATCTTTTTAATTTCGAAAATGATCATTTATTTACATCGTAATTATATGCTTTGTTGTATTTAATATTTAGAATATCCAGAAATCAAATTTAAATGGAACGGAGTTGACAACAAATAGAGGTGAACGATAAATCTCACTTTAACAAAAAGTAATTTTCGGAGCTCATTTCAGCTGCAGTATCTCGCTGGAATATGGGACCAGTAACAAATGATATATAACAGCAAAAAGAGCTTTACCCCTTAACCCCTTATTCACTAAGATGGTCTAACTGACTCAACTGACAGCAGAGATAAGAGCAATGATATCTCAAGTAAATTTTAAATCCTAAAAATAGGACCATAAAAAATCATATTATTTTATAACTGAATCGGCAAAAATGAAAAATTTTATTTATTTTTGGGATACTATTTATCTTACACATTTCCAGGCTTCATCTCAAAGTTTTTATCCTTTCAATCTTTATATAAGCATTAATTTACTGACATATGTAATACAAATTATGACAACGTCATAAACAAAGCAAAACTGGTCGATTAGAAAATTTAATTTCCTTGGTAACTAGATCGGGTTTAGGTGTTAAAGCTTTTTAATAAACTTATCGGTTAATGTTTAAGGCTGATATTTGTGGCGTGGAATGAAAGCGGATATTTAAAAAAAGGAAATATAATAATAATTTTCCATTATCTAAAGTGGAATAATAAACATATTAGGTAGTACAAAATAATAGTACGTTCTCGATTACGTCGCTTTATGTTACGAAAAACCCTAACTATATGTTTCCCTAAAGTGAAAAATCCATTAGAAATTTAAAAGTATTTTCCGATATGATATTTCTGCTTGGTTTAAACTTGAGTAAAAAACCGTAATATCTTATCTTAAGGAAAAGGTAAAATTTTTAACCATTTCAGGTGTAATCAAGATTAAGTCAAGAGTAAGAGAACCCACTAAAGAATAAATTCGAAGAGTAAGCCAGCAGATCGTAAATTTCAGGCTTTTTCTCTATTCCGGTTAAAATCCACTTCCATAAGTTGCCATCGAGTCAGGTGTAGATATTAGATGCAGAGGCGCACGATACTTTTATTTTAAAATAAAAATGGGATTATGTTTATTGCTTGAATGAGCTTTTTGGTAATTTCATTACGCCACATTTAAAAATATATTTTGCAGTCTGTTTACAATTTGTTACTATGTTTGCCGTTTCGTTAACTTTTATAAAATAATTTATATCTAATTGAAGTTAACAGTAATGTACGAGACACATAGATTTGATTAATCATTCAAACGAATTAAGAACTTTTAAAACATTTAGCACCACATATAGCGTTAACAAATATTATAGAAACTTTTAAGGAATTTAGATAAAATAGTCTATGTTTTATTTGGTGTTATAAAACTATATTTTTTACTCTCCCTATGATTTTAGATTATATAGAACTGAATGGTAAATTTTTCAATTATTATTGCTTATTTTACATTTTTTCAAAATTAAAATTAATCTAATAATGTTTAAAGGTTATATTCGGACTATAAATAAGTTTAATGCCGAATTACTTTTTCAGATATGTTACATGTTGCAATTTTAAAGTACATTTTAAAAAGATATTAAAAAGTTATATATAATTGTTTTGGTCAAGCAAATGACAAATTATGGCTATTTATTACCATTATCACAGTGTTTCGACTAGTGCATCTTCAATTTTCTTTAGCTTAATATTGATTACAGACTATTTACAAATTATATAAGCACTTTTTAGGGGAGACAAAGACAAGTTGAATCTTTATGATGCATTAAATTTGGTAATTTTTGCATTAAATCTAATGAATTATACCAATAATTTCAATAATTTTAATTGAAACTAAAGGTACCATTCAATTAAATTTAATGTGCAAAGCTTTAATTTCAAACTACATGTAACTAATTCGCGATTTAAGGTAAAAATCCATTCAATTAAATTAATAAATGTACCTGAACTTTAAGGTCTGTTTAACAGTGTAGTTAACAAATCTTATTTAAGATTTTTCAATTCTCAATTTATTTAACAGATCAGTATATATTTTCAATATTATCTCTATATCTGCATCATCACGATGAATTTGATTAAAAATATACCTGACTTTTTAGTATTTTTCCACTAATATCATTGTTGGAACGTCTCATAAGCTCTATTAAAACAAAATACTACATTGCATAGGTACAAATTCAAAAAAATATATGTAAAAAACAAAATAGGTTTCGAAAATTTCATTTAATCCAAATATAGTCAATTAATCAGGCGCGGATGCAGGAGGGGGCGGTAGGGACGATCGCCCCCCGCCAAATAGGAACGTTGATGTCACTGGCTTCCTGCCTCCCCCATCGACAACTTGTTTTCAGTTGCCATACTGTACTCTTGTGAGATCGCCGCTCCATCCTTTCAAAGAGAGAGACTGGATCAGACCCAGGAATTAATACTGTCTAATTTTTTTCAAACTGCCGATAAATTATCTTTAAATAATTAATAATTATATTTTACGTAATATACGTTAAAACTAAAATCTGTTTAAGTTTTCTTTATATTTATTGTAGTACAGTTCATTCAAAATTCACTGTTCATTTCAAATAGTGGGTTTAGAACTGTAAATTTTCTAATTTAATAATTAACAGCCACTCTCTTCTGAATCTACGCTGTTAGAAATTGCTTTGAAGTGAAGTTCGATTAAGTCTTCACTGGAAGTCTCTACATTTCGTGATGCTAATCTCAATGTTAAACAGGGACTAGAATAGTTATTTACTACTTTAAGATGTCCTGAAAACCCTGACGAAAGTCAACCTTTATTAAATTCATCAAACAAAGTCTCAGTTATAAATGAACTAAGCTATTGCACACTTTCACAAGATAAATCAACTTTTATCACGATAAATTGTGCTCCTTGGCTCAGATTTACAAAGAAATGTTAATAAATTTTAAAAAAGACATCTGAAAGTAACAAACTAAAACATTTAGAACAAAACGAGATTTGCCCAAAAAAGCATTGATCTAAGAACAAGAAACTAATGGCGAGTTTGACAGTTTAAAATCCTGAGTAGAGTGGTAATATTTTAAAAAATAAAGCAGATAGATTACGGCTGTGTAATCAGCTTATAATTGACCATATATTAAAGATGGTCAACACGACGACGGTCAGTTAGAAGTAGTATTAGTAAGATAATGAATCAACTTTATCAAGCGCTCTTGAAATCGATCTTCAGCTATCTAAGAGTGTACTTTATCTTCGTCTTTAACCAAAAAACAATTTGGACGCACGAAGGAAAAAGTCGTGTTGTTACAACTTCTGTTAAATTTGTACAACCAAATGCCGATTTTCATAAACATTATCAAGATGCGATATTTTGCTTATTTCTTGCTCAGGTAATATAATATTATAATTAATATTTTAAAAATTAAAATATTTTTTAGCTTTAATTAAGATCGATATTTTTATAAAATAAATATTATTCAGTGTCGTTGAATGGCAAAGCTGCTAATTAGCTCATTTCAATGAGTATAGACTATCGTGTTATCGTAGGAATTAAAATAGTTTATTGTGATCTTTCATTATAATTTCGAAATCACTGCCATTTGATTAAACGAATATTTTATATTTTTAAATGAAATATTATTTCGAGTTTTTTTTTTAATTTTAATATGTTTTCTATTTACAATGTAAAAATAGTCTTACAAGTATAAGTGATCCAAATCCGCAATCCTACGGTAAACCAGCTTATATATCAACTGCATCTTCTGATACAGTTGATTATTTAAAAAACTAAAACATGGATGTTTGAGGGTTCAGGAAAGCACATTGACATTTTTGTAGTTGGTGAAAGACCCGACAAGAATATTAGATACGGTAAAGTTATTGTTGAAATAATAAAACATTTTCGAAGAAACAATTTGAATGCAACTTTTAATGCGACTAACACAATTCGGAGAAATGCTGTCAATCTGATGAAACACTGAATGGCTCGACTTAGTTGTCAATTATCAAGACCAGTCTTACCTTAAAATAGATTTGGATCCCCTCTTAACTCAAGATTTAGATGATTTAGAACATCAAAACTTTGCAGCTGCCAGTGTTATTGATGGAGAGAAAAGTCGTGATAATGATTATTTGAATGAATGAATGAATGAAAAAGGACTGGTGATACTAGGTCATCGATGCCTAAGCCTCTATTAGGCCCATTACATCCCCCCATAGCTGCAGGTTATTCGAGGCCGATCGCCTTTGCGAATCCAAGCAGCCTGGTTAGTTGAACTTGCCTAACTTCTTCCTGTAACAAAATTGTATCTCCGAAATATCTCTGTCTCAGTCCGTTGAGTGCTAGGCACTCTCTGAGGACATAGTCAACAGTTTTATCCTCCTCCAAACACCATCTGCACGTTGGGTAGTCTTCGACACCGATTCTATAACGATGGCCCCTGAGGTGACAATTTCCTGTCAACAATTCCACCATTCGCAGCTCCTTCATTTCCAAGGAGAGAAGCTCCTTAGTACTCTATGCACTTGGCCCAGTTATATATTCCTCAGCACATCTCATTCCAGGAGCTCCTCTCCACGATTCAATAAATTTGCTTTCCAGCAACGATTTTAATTCCCTTTTGCCAATAGCAATTCGGACAGGTAGTATTGGTTGGGGTTCATACGGTTCAGTTGCCAAACCCAACTTTGTCAGACAGTCTGCTTCCTCATTCCCGCGTATGCCCGAGTGAACCGGGAATCATACGAGTCTGACGGTGCAGCCGTTCCTTGTCATACCATTTAGTATATCCTTGCACTCAGACACCAGTCGAGAAGTTACAACACTGGACTTCAGAGCCAATATCGCAGCCTTACTTTCTGAGCATATATTTATTACCTTATTTCTGTCTATATCCCTCTCACAGAGATGAGCACACTGTACAATAGCATAAATTTCCGCTGTGAAGATTGTAGCACATTGTTCGAGAGGGTGGTTCTCCTGTACTTCTGCCGAATACTCCGGCTCTGGCTCTTTCATCTTGTCGAAATCCATCAGCATATCACCAAGATCCATTTGTCGGAAGATTTTGTTCTCCTTCCAAACCCTCCCTATTTGACATAAATTTTTTAGGAAGAGGTTCGGTTTCAAAAGCGGCATCATGTACGCATGGGGAGTGATGAACACCTCTCGACCGCGCTTTTCCAGATACCTGAATAGCCGGCCATTCCAGTTCCTGGATATTCTAGGCAACTGAGAGGATAAGCTGTCTTCAGGGCCTCATTCTCAATGTATAAGTGAAGAGAAGGCAGGTTCACCAGGACTTCAAGAGCCCTGGTGGGAACAGTCCTTATCGCACTCAATATTCCCACACAAGCCATTCTCTGAACTTTGTCTAGTTGAAGAATGTGTTTGCGTTTTGTTGTACTACGCCACCATACAATAGCGGCGTACGTTATCATGGGGCGGATCACCGTAGTGTATATCCAAAATAACACTTTAGGTATCAGTCGCCATGTATACCCAAAGGCTCGTTTACAAGCCTAGAAAGCACATATGGATTTCTTTGTTCGAGTCTCAATATGATCATTCCAGCTCAGTAGTGAGTCCAGAATTACTGTCCCCTTAAATTGAAAAGTCCTTCTCACCAATGTAATTGTGGGAAGTCTCCCCATTTTCGCCTTTCTTGTAAAGAGTATCACCTCGGCATTGTCCGGGTTTATTCCGAGCTCTTCCCTGTGGCACTATCGTTTCACGATTCAGAGAGCTTGCATTATTAGTCCCTCCAGGTCCCGGATATCGCGACCAGGGTACAAAATGACCAGGTCATCAGCAGAGGCCTGTGTATACAAACCAGCATCATTCAGTTCACTCAATAGGCTGTCGACCACAAGGCTCCACAGCAAAGGCGATAGCACTCCTCCCTGTTGACAGCCGCTACTTGATTAAAGATTGTTTATCCATACAACCTAGACGAAGGTAGTAATCCTCCCATTTCTCAAGTTTGATATTAAAAACATATACGAGAGTCACAATATTTCTATAGGTTTGGTGATTTAAAATGCTGTAACAAGCTGGAAAGTGTTATCTGTACTATACTGCCTACTATCTAAATTTAAATATACATCTAATTCAATTAAAGCACCATCTTCAAATAGTACAACCTGAAAAATATAGGATTTTGTTTTCTTTTTGTGCGTTTGGCATTAAAAATCTTGATTCGTTTTAAGGATCTATACGATCGTATAATTTTTACTGTTCTCCCGTTCTAAAAGTTCTGGAGAAACATATATATGTGCTATAAGGCCTGTATTTTGCTTTTAAAGATTTTGCACACCCAAACGAAACCGTCATAGCAAATTAATTGCTAAATCGTCATCCAGAAGAAAAGATTTATGCATTCATGATCACGAACTACTTAGTCATACCCCTGTTAAGTGATTTCCAGAAGAACAAATGAGTGTTGATGAAGAAATACGAGATAAATCAGACATAATATTCTAAGAGTAGAAAATTTAGGAGTCTCGATAGCCTCTTTACCAACAGAAATGTACATGTTTATTAAATGTTTTATTATTAATTGGAATATATTTATTATTTTTTGACGATCCTTGATATCGTTTATGGGACTTTAAGGGCCTTAAAAAAATCCGTTAAATTGTTATAGGGCAAGCGCATCGTCCAGTCTGCTTCTTCCTATCCATTGGCAATGGAATGTTTCGTAGAACAAGGAGATCATTTTCTAGATCGTTTAAATAAGCATCCCCATTATACGGCCAATCAAAAATGCGGGTTCCTGCAAGTGAGTCTCCCCTTCGTACATTCAGGGCACATGAGATATTTCTTTCAGAATATGCTTTCAGATACAACCATCTTGCTTCTTTTGCATTTCCATTTCTTTTTCTAAAAGAAAAATGCATTTTGCGATATTTAATATTTACCGTGTTAATTTTTTTTACTAATTTCACACTTACCAAAATACAAAGAAAATTTTACTTATTGACATTTTTTATTAAATAAAACTTTTCTTAAATGTTCGCCAAATTTAATTATTTTTTTTTGTTTCCATTTCAAAAACTGATTTTACTGGAAATAAAAATTTTAATTCCAATTTGCACCATATCGACTCGAATAAGGAGTAACATTTTTATTAAGTATTCCTCCATCTTTATGCTTTCTTTCCATAGCTGTGAAAACAAAACAGTTATGTGAAGAATAAAATTTGAATTTCAGGTAAAATAGCTTTTGCTAGCAGAGTAGAGAAACATTTTTAAAACAAAATAATAGATTTTCCTGTGCCAAATATCGACTTGATAAGTTAAAAAGTAACCGAAAGGTACTAAAAATTTAATAAAAAATAATCTATATGAGCTATAACTCGAAAAATATTGAGTTTGCGACTTTTTGTTATATGACTTACCACCCTGATTTTTCCATATAGAATCACCCCTCTAAATATCCTAATATGTTATCCGAATATCCTCTCTATTCACATATATATAAATATATATATATATATATATATATATATATATATATATATATATATATATATATATATATATATATATATATATATCTTAGATTAAAAAAATTCGAAATTAAAAAAAAACAGTTTTTGACATTTTATGTTCTAACAAGAAGGATATTCCATAATAATTTTTTTTAAATATTTGAAATAAACTGAATTTTATATTAATATCTTACTTAAAGTCAGATAAAGAGAGGAATGCTCGAATGAGTAATCTTCCTTCATATTTCTTACTTCAAAGGGAGGGGATGGTAAAATTTCTCAAAATGTGTTCACGGAATTTATAGATAGCCTCTAGGGTTCCTTTGCTTTGGAACTACGTGTATTTAAAATAGTACAACAGGGTATGACTAATATGGATGCACTTATACCTGCAGCTAATATTAGATTTACGTAGCATGCTTAGATTTCTTAGCAATTTTCATTTGTTTCTGATGTATATAGAAAACATATTGAAATACGCAAGTTTTGATGTCTTTATACCTTCTTGAATGTTCCCTTCCTCAAGAGTTTTTGCGGTTTATAATTCTAGTTTCTAAATTCTTAATCCGGTATTCCTTTATCCAGCAACGTTGGCAGTCCTTCGTTTTTCTGCTTGCCCATTTGACATTAACTTTTGCTACAAGTGACCCTTTTGTCTCGTCAAATATTTAGAGAATATAAAGTTTTCTCAACATGATTGATTCAATTTAATAATTCCACTTAAGTGTTGTTTGAATGATTTGAAATATATTTGCATAAAATTTCATATCAGCAGAAATAGCCGATAATCTATTACAGTAAAATTGTAAATTGTTGAGAAAAACTGAAATTCATTTAAACATTTCTTTTATAATTTTTTTGTTCCGCCAATGGAACAAATAAATTTGCTCGCCTTTCCTTGGAATTCAGAGGTGAGATTATAACACTCTATGGACTCATTATTGTAATCCAGATCAAATCTAACCTGAACCGATTTAAATTATTGCTTTTGGTGTTATGGCGGACGAACTTTTGTAGCTTACTTTATCGTTCCAAGCATTTAGCCATAAATTCTAATAAATTCTAAATAATTAGTAATGTGCTCTACAGATTTGTATATTTGAAAACTTTACAAACGTATTTAGAATTCTCTAGAGAATTAGAGAAGGTAAACTTCATTATTCTAGTAAAAATAATTACGTAATTTTTACCCAGAGACTGAATCGAATTAGATTTTCGAAAATGTTTCTAATGTCTTCAGTGTGAGGTGTTTTTCTATGAAACGTTTGCTGGCTACTTGTCTATATTTATTCTCCTTCTTGCGATCAGTCAAAGGAAAAAATATATACAAACAGTTTATTTGCTGCAAACACAACTTTGATTCTCTCTCCATATGCGTTTTGAACACCTAAGGTATAGACACAGATGCAAGATAATAGTTTGTACCGAATGCAATGGCCTGATGAGTCCCAAAATAAGATAAAATGGCGCTGTAGTCATTTTTCGGACCCAGAGTTTTGCCATGACCTTGAAATTCTCCGCACTTTTTAATGACAGTAATATTTATCAACAGTCTTTGACGGCATAGCCGAGAAGTAATTTACATAAGTAGTGAACATAACCCGATTCGCTCGATCCCCCCACTCCTCGACCTTGACCTTGACCTTGCTTCACCCCTCTTTGGCCCCGCCCACATGTCCTTGTCATTGACCTTGAAAGTGCACGTGTGCTTTGGCCTTGGCCTTGTGTTCAAGGTTGTGTGTGTGACCTTGACCTTGACATTGGTCGAGACGACCTTGAGTTTGTTGAAGGTCATCTTGGGTGTGTGACCTTGAAGTAGTTATTTGTGCATTGTAATAGTGTGGGATGATCTTGAAATGATTTTGACCTTGCAAATTGTTCTATAAATTGTGTGAGTCTACTTGCATTCATTCAGTGTGAAATGTCAGATACGGAACTATCTAAAGAAAAAATTATAGAGCAAGTCGGCAGAGTAATTTGTTTATATCAGAGTAATTTAAAAAGTTTGTGTGATTTTGAAGAGAAGGATCTAGCATTTTTTCCTCTCGAATATTTAAAAACTTGCGTTGATACGCTGAGTTTACGGCAAATTTGGGATAAGCTGCCAGCGTCATATCGGTGTAACAAGGAACTACAGTTAAGCTTACCCTGTTACATTCACTATGAACAAATATATCGTCATCATATAGATGGGCCACCACCAGCAATAAAAAAGTGTCGTGAATGTAAAAATGAGTGAATAATATGAATGGTGCTTTGCAAGAGACAGTAAAAAAAAATTGGGCGATGAGTTCACTGAAACGGCTAATAATTATTTCAATGATGCAATGAAAAGTCGAGCAGAATGGGCGTCGCGCTATTGTGATTTGGCTTATGAATATGAAAAGGCTGCGAATGCATGTCGTAAATATTGCAGCAAAACAATAAATTTACAAGACTTTGTTCGTGAGATAAAAAAGTTGGGGTTTAGTGACTGTTTGGAAAAACTGATTAGGTTCATTGCAGATCCGGTTGTGTTAGATGAAATTAGAGTGTAGGACTTAAGTTTAACGTAGTAGTAGTTAATATGGAAAGTTTAGTGCGAGAAATGTACGAGGAATTTCTAATTTCTGCAGCCTGTTCGGAATTTTACGCATATGAAATGCAAGATTCGGAGGCTCAGGACTTTAGTGTATTTTTTAAGTATATGGACCATGCCGAAGTGTGTCTTTTAGCTAGTATAGTTTGTAAGAATTTTCTTAGATATAAAAACAAACAATTATTATTGAACAAATTAAGGAAATTAGGTTTAGGTGATAATGTTAAACGCATAGAAGAATGGCAGAAAAAAATCAATGAATAAAGTACATAAAATGTAGTTATTTGTTTCATTATATTTTGTCCTTGAAGTTATCCTTATACCAATTTAAATGTGTGACGTCATTTGACCTTGAATACTCCTACCACTATTTCTATCGTTAAGCTACCCCCACCATTGTTACAATTCGACCTTGAAACCCCGCTATAAAGGTTCGTGGGAAAAGAAGTGACTTCAAACAGTCGCAGATATCAGTGGCATAAACATCAAATATTGTGTTCGTGTAGTGTTCTGAAAGTGCTTTTATATTCACGGTAATTTTTGGATTTATATACCATTTTTTTCAATAATGAGTATTGCAAAAGAAACTCTAGATGAAATTAATGAAATGTTTAGCAAAGATTTCGAGGTTTTAGAGAAAAAAAAAAGGTTACTGAAATGATTGTAGGCAAAGTGTATAAAATTGTAAAGATGGTTTCAATGACTACACGATTTGGTAAAACTCTTTTAGTGGCTTTACACGATGACGGTGATAATAGCACATTTGAGACTTTTTTACCAAAACGTGTGGCCGAAACACTATCTGACGATATTGTAGATATTATGAGTAAAACTAAAGATAAATACACTCTAACTTATTTGGGGCAGGGCACTAGAGTTTTTGGAAACAATACTCGAACATTATTACGTTTTGGCTCATTGGAGTAAATTGTATGTAAATTGTTTGAAAAAAAAAAGGATGTAATTAAATTTAAAATATAGTTGCACATGTCAGAATACTTACGCGTGTTCATTATTTCTGTTAAAAATGTCTGCTGATGCGACGACGACGACGACGACGACCGCCAACGAATGTGTAGATAGATACATATTTTGGTTGGGGAGAGAATTAAGAAATAGGGCTCACGATATGTTAGATAGCGTAAATGATTGGTCGCATATTGATGTAACCAAAGATCAATATAAGAACGAGATCAGGGATACAATCAATTTTATGGCTGGGGCACACTTGTGCGACAAATTTTTATATGGTTCCATAGACATGGATACATTTTGTGCTGAAATGGTTGAAGAAGAATTAAAAGAATACCTCGTCAATATTCCACATTTACCAGGTGAGCTTGCTGCAAAATATGAATTGGTTTCTGCAACAGCAACAGCCCAAGACGTTGACGATCGAAATAGTGTCGGATGGGATAGAATTTTGAGCAACGAAAACGAAGACATGGAAAATTAATTTTTTATAATTTTTGTATTTGTGCAATTAAATAACTGTAAATAAATATCTGTTACAATCACAGTTTTATTTTATTTCTTTTATAAACATACCAACCCAGTAGATCATAGGCAGTGTTTCTTTTTCTCAGCTGAAATATTTAATATAAGTAGGGCAAATAAAAATAAAATAGTTTAGTAAAGATTGAAAATGAGTCGAGGAAACAACACAATTGATAAATTTGGTCGTCAGAAATATAATGAAAAATATCATATATTATCTGGGCCACAAGGGATTGGTTTTAAACTTACAGCGGATGGGCAGTATGATATGGGTGGAAAAATCATAACCAACTTAGGCGAACCTAAAGATGATGACGATGCTGTGACAAAACACTTTGTTAATAGAAAGTTTTACAATTTTGCAGTTGTAATATGTGACATATTTAACAAGGATGTCCTCCCCATGATATACAAAAATAATAGTGAGCTTAAAACAAAAATTGAAGTTATGCAGAAAATACTCTATCATCAGCCTTTAAATGACTCATTAAGCGCACTGTCGTACGACTCGACTTCAAAAAAAATCTAAAAAAAGCAGGTTAAAGAATAGGAGAACGCACTCCGAGTGGCATAGCCTTGAAGATAACGTCGTAGTCGTCGGTGAATTGGACCTTCCCTCCAAGAATATTGAAATGTTATTTATGTGTATGATGTTTTATTGTCATTGTTTTTAATAATGAAGATTGAAATAAAAAACTTTATTTTACAATATATTGTTTATTTATTTTACATTTTAAATAAAAAATATAGTCATACAATATGTTATTTAAACAATATTAGCTTTATCTATCCAAGAGTTGAAGTGGTTGAGAAATCCTAGCCATTTGACAAATAATTGTTCGATGTGATTTTTCTTGCGTTGTCTAAGGACCTTTTCTACTAGATAAACGTCAGGACTGCTTGTTTTTTGTAGTTCTGATTCGTAAAAACACCCTCTTATAGGCTGACCTTCTAACGATTCCAACAAGTAAGTAGGTGGATTTGTAACGCTAACTTTTACAACTTTAAACAATTCGGTTGACCAAGAGGGCGTATATCCTTTCTCGAATAAGCTTTTGTACTTGCTAATACGCACAATGTCACCCATGGAAAACTTAAATTTTTTAGGTACAATTTTTAAATAATCATATGCTTTAATATGTGTTTTTTCTTGCACGTCTGCAGGCTTCATTCCAATGGTGCGATGTTTCGAATGGTTATAGGTTTTTGTTACTGCCGATAATATATGTATCCATTTGTAAGATCCTCTTGTCGAGAATTGTTTATATAAATTATTTTTTAAAGTCCTTATGACTCGCTCAACAATTGCAGCTTTCTTTGTGCTGTAAGTGGAATAATGATTTATATTATATTTTTTCATCAGGGCTTGAAAGTTTGTATTATAGAACTCCTTTCCTTGATCACTTTGCAGACTTGTTGGTGTATATGATGCCTCTTCAATGATGCTTTTCATCGCATTAGTAACTTCTATACCAGTCTTGTTTTTTATGGCTTTGGTATAGACAAATTTCGAGTAACAATTTATACAGACCAAAATATAACGATAACCATCGTTTTCATCAGCATACTGTTGCATTTCAGCCAAATCAATTTGCCACAAATCTCTGTATCCTTTTATTATCGTGCGCCGTCTTACAAAATTTTTTCTAGCCGTTCTATGTAGTTCATTAACAATCTTGATTTTTTCTATACTGGGCTCCATATTATTAGTAATACTAAAGGTTTCAGATCGAAGGAAGAACTGAATAATATCATTAAATATTGAGCTTAATATATTATATCTTCTTCTCGTAATTCCTCTATGATTGACATAATTTCATTTTCGTGTCCAGTGTGACCGGCCATTTTGGAACTCCACAACAAACGTAAACGATCCACCAACTCTTTAGCTTTGTTCCAGTAGACATATTGAAATCTTTTCGAAGATAATTTCTTTTTTGTGGGTAACTGTAGTTTTTCCGAGAGATTTTTTCTTGTAATAGTACCACCTAATTTTGTGCCCATTATCAGAGGTTTAATAATTCGTAAATATTTGTTCCATCTGGTCTCCCGTAAACCATCACTTTTTTTAAAATTGTTGTAGACAGCATTCGTTGATTCCAAAATTTCCTTGTACGTTGAAAGTACATTATCACTTAATTGTTGTTGTTCCTTGCCTACACTTGGGGGTGTTTTAAGAAATAACAAATCATAAAGTGCCGGTGATCCACCATATTCTGCAATATTTTTCCCTTTTTTGTATAAGACAATATTTCCATTTCGAAAACGCACCTCTAAATTACCAATAAAATTTTTGTTATGATCTGTTTTTGAACCAAAACGTACACCATATACAGTATCGTATAGAGATGGTTTCGAACGTAATCCTTTCAGGTGTGCGTTTAAAGTATCGGAAGTTGTGGTGTCAGCGGATGCGAGAGATGTATTAGTTGATGTCGAGGGTATATCAAACACCGATTGGCTAATATCTTCTTTTGAAATGCGATGCTGCTGCTGCTGCTGCTGAATAGGTGTGGAGGTTTGAAAGGAATGTGTAGGTTGGGGAAAACCTGATATTTGAGTCGACTGCACTGATGTACTGAGACTATGTGACTTTGTAGCTGGATAATGTTGTTGCTGTTGTTGTTGCTGCTGCTGCTGCTGCTGACGTTGCTTAACCACATCAGATATAGTTGTCAACGGCTTAGAAATGGGTTCGTAAAACTTTTCCAATTCCACAACATTAAACTCTTTAGCCGCTTTAATTTGTTTAAATTTTTTTCTGACGGCATTGGTAGCTTCCACTAGTTTACGTTTTAAGTCGATCGCGTTATTCATGATGTTAACAAAGGACGTTTCAACAATCAAATGAGCGTTTTCTCTTATTATTACAGTAATATATAGCTATCAAATCCTTTGCGGTATCTTCCCGATTTCACATCACTGTCTTTATCAATTACTAAAAATCCATACTTATTATCCCAACATTTTGAGCACATTTCTTGAAATTGAGTAAAAGTTAGATCCGGTGAAACGTGGTCGGAAAATATGTGTTTCATATTCAACTCATCTTGTTTAAACATAATAATAAAATTGGCGTTGTCTCGCACAAGCTGTTTAGGCACTCGCGAATATGTTTGCGCTAGGTAAAAGGAGTCGATATTTTTATGACGTCCCATGCTAAAGTACGATCTTATAACATCTTGTTTTTCACATATAACATCATCAAAGATAAATATAGAGTTTGGTTTTGCATCGGACGGTTCCACAATATTACTGGAATCACTAAAGGCATAGTAGCCTAAACCTTTGATGGGCGCTAAAATTTTCCTTAAATACTCATATTTCGGTTGATACAGAGATTTCGAGTAAATATAGACATTTTCGAAACGTAGCCCAAGGGGGTGTGTAAGCAGCGAAATCATGACATTAGTTTTTCCACAATTGGATGGACCAATTAACAGGCCGCGAATAGAGGAAGGAAGTAAAGGACCGTGTCTCTTCATTATCTTCTTTTCAAATCCAAGTCCGACTTTTTCATCGAGATTGTCAATAGGAAGTTTTTGTTTAAGATCGATAACGCGCATCTTAGGAAAATTTGATATTTTATAGGCAATTTTTCACAAAAACTGTCATTCAGATGCCGAGCGTCAAACGAAGTGGACGGTCTCACGTTTCCAACAAAACTGGATACGGTATTGTGAATTCGTTAATAAATAAATTACCATTCGAGGTACACATTCCTGGTTATCAATATTGCGGACCCGGAACAAAAGTAATAAAACGTGTAACAAGAGGTGATCCAGGCATTAATCCTTTGGATGCCGCATGCAAAAAACACGATTTAGCCTATTTACATAATAAAGACAACATAAGTGCGAGACATCGAGCGGATTACACGAGCTCGAACAAAGTGCTTGGAATAGAGTAAAATCGAAAGATTCCAGTTTAGGTGAAAAAACAGCAGCTTGGTTAGTTACAAACATCATGAAAGGAAAACAAAGTTTTGGTATGGGTGTACCATCATCATTATCAACAAAAAAAAACAGCTAGTAAAGGCACGCGTCATACAAAAAGGAAAGGTGTTAATAAAAATCGACATGTTCGGAAAGCCAGTTTCGGAACAGCTATTCGACAAGCAGTTCGAAGGGAATTATTAAAAGCCGGAAGTAAAAATGTGTTGGAAAAAAATGTCATGAATGCATCTAAAATAGCTCTGTCGGCAGCACGTAGATCGGTAAAAGCGGCAGGTGGCAAAAGGAAGGTTCGTACACCGAGAATAATACCGATTCCTAAAACTGGTGGAATATTACCATTAATACCAATTTTTGCCGGGTTATCAGCTTTGGGTTCATTAGCCGGTGGGGCAGCGGGAATTGTGCGCGCCATAAAAGCAGTAAAAAAAAGCAGTGAAGATAAAACCGGTGCCGGCCTGTATTTAAAATCGAAAGGAAATGGTTTGTTTCTAAAGCCATATCGTAAAGGTATGGGATTATTTTTAAATCGTAGATCAAAAAACTAATTGAATCCCTACCTCGAAGACCACTATCTAACATCGATATAGAAAAATATGCCAAAAAGAAAAGAATAGGACACTTTCGAGGCGTTTATATGAGGGATTTATTACCTAGACAAGGTCCTCGACGTTACGAAGCAGCAATAGTGAATTTGGATAGTACGCGTGGTGCAGGGACTCATTGGGTAGCTTATAGAAAAAATAATTCTAAAGTAACATATTATGACAGCTTCGGCGATTTACCCCCACCGATCGAATTGGTACGATATCTACAAACGGGATCGGAACCATCAAAAATTATTTACTATACATACGATCGTCAGCAGGATTTTGGAACAGTCTGGTGTGGACATTTGTGCTTAAAGTTTCTTGTCGAATCATCAGCGTAAAAGATGTCATCATCATCATCGTCACCATTAACACCGCAAATGGATCGCAATAACTATACTAAAATGTTGCAATCACTGAAAGCATTTCATCTAGCCGGTGGATTAAGGAAAATGACCGTGAAACAGTTAGAAAACATGCCCAAGGAAGTAATGATTGCATTAGCCCCAAATGAAATTCCATTCGTTTGGGAAAAGTTGCCCGAGCACCTTAAAAGCGATATCGATATATTAAAATATCAGTGCGGTTGCAAACATTATTTCAGCAGCAGCAGCAATTTAAACGAGGTTATGACTGATGAGGATCTTACGGCTAGAAAAATATTTTGTTGTTATTGCAAAATCAGCGATGTGCGCATAAAAGCAGAAAATAGCATAAAAACATCACTATCTAATGCAGTGAGAAAAGGTGTGAAGATGAATCTTTTTAAATGTTGCCGCTAAGAATAAAACCGAGATGTGTGATGTTTTAATGGTTAGTCATGTCTTATACGTTCACACTAACAGGACACTCGAGCGTCTTAAGCGCCGATTTTTATCCACCAGTCGAATTAAATAGAGAAAACAAATATGGTCTGGCATTGCTGGGATTTTACACATACAATTCAATTTTTAATGTGGACGAAAGCAACAATAAGTTTGCCTACATGAAGGAGGGTTACACCACCGAGTCGATACAATTGCAGATTCCACCTGGGGCCTATGAAATAGATGAGATAGGTAAAGCTATGTTGGAGGCTTTGAGGATTTCAACTGAAGAAAAGAACGATGGAATCTTTTACTTGGTCGCTAATAATAATACGCTGAAATGTGAACTGAAATCCCAATATACTATAGATTTCCGGGGAGAGGCGAGTATCGGTAAAATGTTAGGATTTAATCATACAGTGTTAAAAAGAGACAAAAAGCACGAATCAACCGAGATGGTGGAAATAATGAAAGTACGCATCATACGCGTAGATTGTAATATAATTTCCGGAGCATATATGAATTCGGTGGAAGGTCATACCTTGTTCGAATTCGATATCGACGTGGAGCCCGGTTACAAAATCAGTAAAGAACCACAAAATAATATTTATATGCCGTTAATGCCGGCAGGACGTCAGTTTATCGACAACATTACTCTTCGCATCTTGGACGATAGCGGTGATCTAATCAATTTTCAAGGCGAGAAAATAATCGTGAAATTGGAACTGAAGAAACTTTCATAAAAATGGGTTTTTGCTTCAATCGTCAATTGTGTGTGCTGTCGACTAAGATGGGGGAACCGCCGAAACATAATAAAAGTAAAAGAAGAGTTAACGTCAAGGTTAGTCGTCGTCCAGACGTTAGATCACAAACATCTCAACAGTTATCTGCCGAAGACTATAAATTTTTAAAATCAATCGGTCTTAAAGTGCGAAAATGATTTCCACCACCAGCGATAAAATAGAGGTTTTCTCCGAGCCCATCTTGGACAATTCCATTATTAGTCTAGAAGAGCATACGTATAAACCATACGGATCTCCATCATTCAACAATTCGGATGAAGTCCGTATCCCCATTAATTTTCAAGATATTATACTGGATATCGCCGAAAGTTACATATATATCGAAGGAAAATTTAAACCCATAGACGCAACGAAAAGATGTTTTTTATCAAATAATGCCCTCGCATTTTTGTTCGATGAAATTCGCTACGAGATGGGAGGTGAGCAGGTCGCCGTGGTTCGTAAACCTGGAGTTACGACGACATTAAAAACCATGGTTTCATTCGGAAGTTTGCAACAAAGATCTCTCATGACGTGCGGATGGGGTCTCGACGAAGCAAACCAAGATATCGTAGACACGGCAAGTAACGTATTCTCCGGGAAATTACCCTTAAAATATCTTATGGGATTCGCCGAAGATTACGCAAAAGGTGTTTTCAACGTAAAACAAGAGCTTATTATGATTATAGCTCGCACTTTTACCAATTGTTACGTCGGCGAAGTAGAGGCAGAAATTAGTATCGACAAAATCGAATGGAAAATTCGTCACATCATTCCAGACGACAAGCAAAAATTGAAAATACTGTCTCGCATTAATAAAGGAGGAAACAATGCCAGTATTCAAATGGCATATCGTAAATGGGATCTGTACGAATTACCAGCTTTAAGGCAAACATCTTCCGACGTGTGGGCCTTGAGAACGAGTACAAGTCTGGAAAGACCGCGCTATATAATCGTCGGGTTTCAAGACAGCAATAATTGCGACAAGAAAGAAAAAAACGCAACCCAGTTTACCCACGCCGACGTATGCGACATTAGACTGTATCTGAATTCAACCGTTTATCCATACGAAAGATGGAATTTAGATTTCGCCAAGAAACTGTACGCAGCAGCCTATTACAATTACGAAAACTTCCAAAGCAGCTACTACGGGCGCGAGATAAACGATCCGATGATAACGTTCGCGGAATATATGAAAAACCCCGTTTTTATTATCAATTGCAGTCATCAACCAGAGGCGATTAACTCATCGACAGTGGATGTAAAATTGGAGTTTCAAACGAGAAAGAATAAATTCCCCAAAGACACTAAAGTGTACGCATTAGTTATTCACGACTCATTTTTTAGTTATAATGTATTAAACGGTTCGGTGACCAATAAATCTATATTTTAATGTATCTATTATATGTAACACAAAATAATGTTCTTGAATCAATAAATTTGTAATGAGTGAAGTAGTAGTTTTATATTTATTTGAAACCCAACCAAAAAAAAAAGCTGGCGGAAAAGCCCGCTCTTTAAGAAAAGAGTACGGGAATTTAGAAAATGGTGGTTTATTAAGTGGAAAAAAGAGCTTAAATAACACAAGAAAAAATTTTTAAGGCAAAATATGAAAACAACGATTTAGAAAATTTGTAGGAAAGTAACGGTTAGGAATAGGGAAAAAAGTTATAAGAAAAAATTATAGAGGAAATCGAGTACTATAAGCAAGCATTTTTCTCGATAGTAAAAACGTAAAAAAAAAATGTTTTCAAAAAAAATTGAAAAATGGTGAATTCGCGCCAAAGTTGAAGTTTTGGAGCAAAATGATATTAGGAAATTAGAAAAAGAATTTTTTTCTACATATGGTAGTACTTTTCAAAATTCGGAAAGATGAAATTTTAAGAAAAGGGTTATAGTAAGTTAGTAATTTGGATTTTTTAAAGCGCTGTAGCTCGGGAACCGTTCAAGATAGAAAAAAAATAAAAGCACTTTGATAGCCCAAAATTTTGAGGAGAATGCGATGGTGTAAAAAAAATTATAATTTTTTTTTTTTTGAAAATGCTGAATACGCGCTAAAGTTGAAGATTTAGAGAAAAACGGTATTGGGAAATTAAAGAGAGAATTTTTTTCTACATATTGTAGTATTTTTGAAAATTCGAAAAAATGAAATTTGAAAAAAAGGGTTATAGAAAGTTAGTAATTTGAATTTTTTAAAGCGCTGTAGCTCGGGAACCGTTCAAGATAGAGAAAAAATAAAAGCACTTTAATTACCTAGAATTTTGAGTAGAATACAATGGTGAAAAAAAAATTTGGAAAATCTTAAAAATGACAAAAAATTTAGATGAAAAAATTGAAATTCTCGAGTTAGGAGGCTAGGGCCGCCGAACGGGAGTATGTGGAAGTTGTAGGGGAGGGTTTTTTTTTTTTTTTTTTTCTAAGTCCACCACCACCTCCCCCACCCTCCCACCCGCGGAGGGAAAAAAAAATCGATTTTTGATGGTTTCAGAGCGATTGCGCGGCTCCTTCACCATTTTCTCCATAACAGAGATACGGTGAGTTATAAAATCATATTATTCTCAAACTTATATAATGCATATATGCACTCCACCTTACCCCCTCCAACTTTTTGAATGTATATAGAGGCCGGTATTAGAATTATTTCATCATTACACATTCGATCGGCAAGATGGAAGATATACCAAAAAGGATCATTGGCATTGTCAGGCCATTCGTGCCCGGCAAAATATGCAAGTGTGAGGAGTGCGGGGGTACCGCACCAGGAGCGGCACCTTCGGCACCGCCTGCAACGCCGACATCACCAGCGACGACGACGGTGCCGCCAATGAGAAGACCAAGGGCTGCACCTAGGTCGGTGTTAATATCGTTGGGTATTACTCCACGGTAGGCACCCCACCCTCCCCCCAGGCCCTTTTAGGGCCACAAAAACGGTCCTTTTCAGGACCACATTATATTTTGATCGCAGTTTAGTAATCGTCACTTATGGGGCGAGATATTCGTTTAACGACGATTTGTCTCGTAGCTTAAGTGCCAAGTTATATGCTTGAGAACCTATGAAAATGTTAACAGTTCAAACAAGGTTTCTATTATTTTTTTTTTTTTTTTGTAATGTATTCTTCACAAAATATTAAGAATAAGTCTTATTGTCTAAACAAATCTAATTCCTTATTTAAAGTTTTTGAAAAAATCAATAATTCTATAAGCTCTCACCAATACATAACATTTAGAATCCGTTGGTGGGGTGGGGGTAGTTCTATATATATGAGACTGGGCCAGTTACACAGTCATATATTCATCAACCCTCATACGATGAACATGGAGGAAGAAAGACCCGCCAGCCGAGGCTCATCCATCTTTAGTGATGACACCGTAGCCGACAACGTTGGAGACCTGCAAGTCTTCGACGACGACGACGAGGTGGATTTTGAAATTGACGTCCTACGTTGGGACGACTTGGATGAGCCGATTCCGCTAGTATATGACCATGATCCGGGTCTAGTGGAATTAGACGATGCGGGCGATTGGGTCTTACAAAGACTCGAAACTCCGTCGCCGCAGCCAGAGCCGGACTCGACGGAAGATGCGGTGCTGGAAATTCCAGCATCACCAACACCCGACGACCCACAAGGCCCCTGCGATTCGTCAAGCTGGTGGTCGACCAGCGAGGATGGGGCACCATAAGCCCACACTCTCCCTGGCCCTTTTTAAGGGCACACAACAACGGTCCTTTTCAGGACCACAAAATACTTTGATCGTAGTTTTAGTACATATTAGTACTTTGTTACTAATATTGTATGTATAGAATATACAATATTAGATACAAAGTATTAAAACTTTAAGTGCTGGTGGAACCCAGCTAAATCGTTCGTTCGTATTTGAGACCACAAACAACTTTTGGTCTCAATACGTAATACGACATTTGTTTTCACCCCCCACCATTAATTTGTCTCTATATATACGACCACCAATACTTATTACAATCATTTTAGTTCAACATGTCAGCGACTCAACAACAACAACAACAACAACCCATCCAATGCCCTGTGGTAGATTCTACCACAGAGAATTGTTTGGAGTGGGAACCGAACGATCCTAGATGGGATGAACTTTGGCGGTTCATCATCGAATATACAGAGGATAGCACCACCACCCCCGCTGATGATGACGGGCCGTGCGACTCCACAACTCAATAAAAGAGTCGCATGTTTTACAACCAAACGGTCCTTTTCAGGACCACAAAATAATTTGATCGTAGTTTTAGTTGGTTATAATACTTTGTAACCAATATTTTATGTTTTTTTCATAAAAACATACAATATTGAGATACAAAGTATTAGAAGTTCTGGCGACAGAACCTTAACTTCATAAACCGAACCATGTTTTAGCATACTAGTAAATATTATCAGAAAATATTTACAACTATTGCTATTGCGTAATTTTAGTGGATTATTCACTCTTTTTTTTATTACCTAATATTATGTGGGACAGGGTCTATATGAAATAACACACAAAATAAATTTTCAAGTCATTTTTATTCTCATTATAAAATATAAAAATTTGATCAAACACTTTTTTTTATTAACTACAATATATATATATATATATATATATATATATATATATATATATATATATATATATATATATATATATATATATATATATATTTACAAACTTAATACTATAAATTAAAAGCTAATATCTACAACTACCTAACACCTACTACATAATTTATTAAAGTCCTCTAATTGTCTTTTTAACCGCGCAGATTTCACCTTTTTTATCTCTAATTGTTTTTCAAGTTCTATAATGTCACTGTCACACTCGTCCACTTCTTTCACTAAGCGTTTTTTCATTTCGTAAATGTCTGTCAATTTGGTCTTCTGAGAGTTGGTGAAGTCTTCGACCCACTCCGGTTGTGATGGCTCGGAAGAAGACGCGGTTTTATTTGGTGAAGACGATGACGACGACGACGACGACGAAGCAGCGGAAACTTCATCGCCTTCAAAACAACGCTTAAACCGCTTCTTCATGGGTTTCCGGCACCCCAATATCGGCGACAGTGGCGCTGGCGCTGGGGAAGACTTCACCTCCGACACTATTTCATTCTCTACGCTGGCCGGTGTTGGTGGCGTTGGTGGTGTTGGTCCATCGGGGCCTTCTATGACTTCCACTTCTACTGACAATGGCTCTTTTGGTGCTGTTTTTAGGAAGTCGGGTAATGGAACAGGGGTGGAGAGACGCTTAAAGTTAAACTTTTTCTTCTTCCCTTGTCCCACACCTTTAATCGCCGAATAAAATGTTTTTTTATCGGCGATTTCCGACTTCCGCATAGTCAAGAGCTTTTTCAGTTTCGAAGCTTTCGGAGAAGATTCCCTAGGCCGCGATGCTTTTCGCACAACCACATCACTAATCACATTTATCTTTGGCTCCTTCTCCTCCGTCCAGCATTCCAGGAATTGCGCTGCCGACTGAACTAACTCTTCGTCGCGACCATCGTTGAGGGCTCGGTCTTCGGCATCTTCATGCTCCACGCCATTCCAGTTCTCGAACACCCCCGGACTTAACACTTCCAAACCACTCATGTTATCCAGCATGCCTTGCTGTGAACCGCAGCTCACGTCAAGAGCATCTAAAAGAGACCGTACACTAGACATTTTCGATATTCAAACTCACACAATTAACTTTTTCTTAGCACTGTACTGTTTGCTGTTCTGACGAACTGTGAAGAGCTCGAGCCAGCAAGTCTGCTTTTATGCCCATTTCCCCCACTACACCGCCTTTATTCCTTTTGTTCGATGCATTAAGTATAATATTTAAACTTGTCAGATGCAAGGCCAAGGCCAAGGCCGACGTAACCGGCAATACCAGGGTCGTTTTCAAGGCTGTAATTTTCATGGATTTTTTTTTGTCCCTGTCAAGGTTATTTTAAAGAAGCATATAAATATAGTACTAAACTTGTTAGATGCGAGGCCAAGGCCAAGGTCAAAGTACCCGTCAATGTCAGGGTCGTTTTCGAGGTTGTAATTTTCAAGGATTTTTTTTGGTCCTGTCAAGGTTATTTTAAAAAGTAATACATAATTAGAGTACCGCGATTGAAAAGTACAACTTATTCAAACATCATGTTGCCAACCGATGAAAAACCTAGTGAAGCAGCCAAAACATACAGTCATATACCAAAAGCTTTTTATTTAACTTGTCATCATTGTAAAAGACTAGGTATCTGCTGGCGAAATGATCTTACGTACGACTTCAACTACATTGACCTTTTCAGGGTTAAATTTGTACAATGCGGCTTTTGTGGACTAGTTTACTACCAGTTCAAGGACATTAATGAACGTGCCATCCAGAGAAGAAATTGGGTCATAGAAGAAGCTTACCTGTACAGAAGAAATTAACATGTATTTTATTTCTTAATTTTTAATTTTTTTGTTTGTTATTTTTTTTATTTTTTTTAATAATAAAAAGTAAACTCAATCTTTTGTTATATTTTAATTTTTTTTCAATAAAACAATAGTAAAATGAATCTGTATGTGTATTTATTAAACATCACCTAAAATACGTTTTGCAATCCATATTTTTCTGCAGAGTCCGTTTATTTATGAAATAGAACCATATATTAGGGTGAAATCTAATGGTTTCAAATCAGTCTCACATAACAATGTCAGAAGTAAACACTATTGATAAGTTCGGTCGCAAAAGAAAATTTAAGGATTTTAACTTTATGCGAGGTCCTTCAGGAATAGGTTTTAAACTTACACCTAATGGAGATTACGACATGGGAAGCAAAAGATTGTGCTATTTAGCAGAACCTCTTGAAGGAGACGATGCGACCACACGAAATTATGTTGATAATAACCTTGCTCAGTGTGTGCAAGATACGCAGAAAGCTTTACATGACTCAACAATTGTTATTAAAGATATATTCAGAAACCAACTTGAAGGTTACGTACGCAAGAAATTAATTGAAACCGGTCAAGAACTTAGAGGATACATTGATGATACTGTTATTGCAATATATGAACTTAGGCAAGACGAACTGCGTGATGAACTTAACTCTAGAATGTTGAAAATTGAAAAGACTATGGAGGATCTTGTCAGCAAACCTGTTTCACATTAAACATTTACTCGTAGACCTGTGCGTTTAATTTACTATTAGACAAATTTTTCAACAATAACTTTTACAGTTTGTTATTTGTCGACACTTCATTATATTTATAATTTTAAAATAAAGGTTCAATAAAAAAGCAATCAAGTAATGAATACATGTTTTTTATTTAAAAAAAAAAAAAAAAAATTACAATACTATCGTTACATATTAATGTTGTATGTTTAATAGAAATAATAAAAACAATACAAATAATGAAATATGGATTTTCCAGATTACGTGCTGTCCTGACTTAGAAATGATTCCAACACGGTGACTAAATTTGCTAAGTTTTCTTCCGGGTCTGTTTTGTAAAAATCTATGTCTGCATGCCCCCAAGGTAGAGTTTTGGTTGAACTGGGAATTACATAACGTTTATCATCGCTATGTGACAATGCTACTTTATTTATTATGTTGGTATAAATGTTATGCAATTCACTTCTAAATGTCTTCATCTTTCTTAATATCAAACCACCCCGTTCAACAATTCTTTGGTAGTCTTCCTGATGAAGGTCTTTCTCGATAACACATTTTTTGATACCTTTGGCTTTTTTTAATTCATTATTAATGGACTTTACATAATAAGCCTTCGCGCCGGTACCATAAAAACTTATTATCGGATCACCAGGAAACTCATCTTTCATTCTACCAACTACAGAATTACTTTTAATTATGTTGAAATTATTAATTTCGGGGTAATTTGATGTATCGAATTTTTCGGGGTTTTCTGATATAGTTTGATAAAAGTTTTCCGTATACACTTTTAATATAAGCGAGTCAGTATCGGTGTAAAGTAACGAAGCATCATCGCCAAACTTGGATTTAATAAAATTATAATAAAAATCGTATATTACAGTCTTTGATATATCTAATATGGAAAAACCGATATAAATTGGTTTATTGTACAATATTTTAACTTTATTCATATGTATAGCAACAAAGTTCTCGGTAAATATCGAGCTACTATTGAAATTGGGGCGGGATATTAGTGCTCTAGCTCCATTTCTGCCTACACTGTTCTCCCAATGTGTTACTAATTTTATATCCTTTCGATTTTCCACATTTTCCATAGTTTTACCAAATATCGCGTTATTTTTTAATTTAAAAGTGTCCTTCGCAAATTTTGTGGTGGCCTTGTTACGTAAATTGGTATTAAAATCAATATACGATTTTAGCCATTTTGATTGCTCAAACTGTAATACTCGATGGGTTTGCATTACCACTAAGCCGTTGGCGATGGCTTGTTTTAAAGTTCTATAGTGTACAATGTATTTTTTTTTATCTTGTAAATTAGGAATTAATTTCGGTAATTTAGCGTTTTCTGTTGGCGGTATGATATTTTCTACTAGAAATGGAAGATCAGAATGTGCATCATGCAACTCAGTCGGATAATGCACATCCACTTCCAAAACGTAGCCATGTAAACTATCATCACCAACAGCCATAATATTTAAATCCAGAATTTCGCGCTCGCTTAACCATCGAAAACCACCATATGGTAATGCTTGCGACATACTATGACCATATAGATTTGTAGCATCAAGGTATGTTATAAATGAAGAAGGTTTTGTTGGGTCATAGTCTGGTAAAAAAATATTATTAGCGATGTGCTTCCTTTCTGTACACTGGCTTATGCCGCCGCGTATACCTTTCTTAAAAAAATGTATCATGTCTATATCAGTTAAGAGCTCTAACTCTACCTTAGTCATACGTAGCATACAATCAAATGATAAACTTGGAAGGGTATAGTAATGTGCTGGATCAAGTTTATCGAATTTTAAACAATTATTCCGAAATTGCTCAAAAACATCACACAATAGCAACACATCTGATTTTAAATACACGTCCGAATAGTCCCCCAAAGTTTTACACCCAAACAAGCGCCATACTTCTTTTGCTCTTCTATAGCTTTCATCGCTAATATGTTCTTCCCGTAAATTATCATAAAATTCATCTTTACTTGGAAGACATGTATTTTCCATTTTTTCTATAGAGTCAATAAAGCTATAGGGAAAAACACCCTTTTGACGCATCAAATTAAATTGGTTGATATTTGAAAAATGTTTCCGCGTTTCAATAAAATCGTCGTCGTTTAAACCGCTGCCTAAATTTTCCAAAGACGTTGACAGAAATTTAAAACTATCAATAAATCGCAACTTTAAATATTTCCTCTTGACTTTTCCACATTTACTATCAAAATAATCGTGCACATAAATGCTTTTGGTAAATGATATGTACTTTTCCTTACTTTGAGCCAAAACACCAATTTTATCCCCATATTTACATAACTCTTTTATAAATAAATGGCTGTCGTAGCCGCTTAAGTTATGAAATATGATAGGGATAAAAGAGGGTAATTTATAATTTAAATTACAAACGGAATGTGCAGCACCAAATCTTTTTGCACCAGTTATGTGACAGTGGTCTCGTACTTTAATCTCACCCTCTTCAAAAGGGCCTTCACATATACCACATATTTTAGCATCATTAAACTCCCTTTTTTCTTCAGGCGTTAACGGTTTCATAGGCTTAATGTCTTTTAAATATGTGTTGTATAGAGCCCTTAAATCACACTCGATACGATCCACAAAGACTTGAGCTGCATTATTCCCCCGAAATAGCTCAAATTTCGAAAGTGAGTCGTCAAAAGAGCATTTAATTAAATAAGCAAAAGAATATGGTTCATGTTTAAAACTTTTTACAGTGTAAGAATTTTGTGGGTTTGGTTGTACCGTTTCAACGGGTTTTAAAACAGATTCGAAATCTGCATAAACCACGAATGGAACGCGCATTTGCTTTTCTATACCCTCGAATTTTAAAATATTTTCCGGCACACTCTTTCCAAATTTATCGATTTTTAAATCCACTGAGGGTGTTTGCGTGAAAATGTGGTTACAATCGTAGCTTTGATGTAAAGTTAAAGCTGACGGTGTACTAAAATAAATGGGGCAACCATCACAGAAATATATTTTATGTTGTTGACAACTAATTTGACTTGAAACTAAACGTGATAAATCCCGAATCCAACAATAATGACTCTTTGAACAAGTCGTATCACAAAAATGTTCACCGCCATCTTTACTACTACAGTCTTTTGTAATTAACAATAAATTTACATGCCTATCCAACTTTTTTGACGCATACCTCAGTGGACCAATAACTTCATGTATTACTTCATTATTTTCATATTTAGATTCCAGACCGTATACGTTAATTGATATGTTGTTCATTTCCTCAAATTTTTTAATGTCACGTAATTTTACTGGAAAATCCATACCTGTTACATTTAGCACTCTAGAAAAATGGGGGTAGGATGTCTTCTGTGAAGGCTCTGCTGTTGGAGGAAACAATGCTGATGTTACAGCCCACGCAAAGCAAAATTCGTCCTGGTTAATCACATTGACGACAGCTCCTTTCTTTTCAATAGAACACGGCAACTTGATGTATGATGAGCCACCCATAGGCATATACTTGTTGATACCAACTTCCAAGTATAAAATTCGCACAAGAGCCCATCCTATAACAAGAAAAAATAATATATAAAAAACAGTTTAATATATCGGGTTTTGATTTTTCCATACCTGAATCTTTCTCCTGGAACTCTGTCGCCTGCGTTTTTATTAATTCGGTGAAAGAATGGTAAACGGCATCCAAATCACTTTCTACACTAATTATTTGATTAGCAGTGTTGAAGGATTTTTCACTGAATATTTCTTGTGATGGAAGCATGTACTCGCCAACAGCTGTCATGTTAACTTTTAAAGCATGATGCACACGCAATAAATTATTAACAAGTTCCACCACCTTGGATTTAATGTCTGCAAAGAACATTACGTAATCGGAATGCTCCATATCACTGCTAACCCGATAGGTTGCAATTCTCCTTTTGAAGGCACATTCAACGAGTTGCACACCATGACATACCGGCAAACATGAATTATTTTTATGTTGTTGTGTTCGTTTATGCACCGACATATGATTTATTGGAACATCTACATTACATGTAGCGCAATTAATTAGCGGAATCGTCGATGTATACTCTTCAATTCGGAGCCGTTTTCCTCCAGGCACTTCATTAAATCTCGCCGCACACGATTCTCTTTGATGACGTCTCATATTATAAATATTAGTAAACTTAGAACCGCAATTTTCACAAACATATGCCATGATTTGTCAAATATTAACACATGTACTACCTATACAAGTCAGAGCCAACTGATGAATGAAACTGCCCCATACCTTATATAAAACCATTCAAGGTCACCCCAAACCACGCAACATATCTTCAAGGTCACACACCCAAGATGACCTTCAACAAAGTCAAGGTCGTCTCGACCAAGGTCAAGGTCAAGGTCACACACACAACCTTGAACACAAGGCCAAGGCCAAAGCACACGTGCACTATCAAGGTCAATGACAAGGACATGTGGGCGGGCCAAAGAGGGGTGAAGCAAGGTCAAGGTCAAGGTCGAGGAGTGGGGGGATCGAGCGAATCGGGTTATGTTCACTACTTACATATATACATATATATATATATATATATATATATATATATATATATATATATATATATATATATATATATATATTTCCCAGATTCTTGAACCATAGATTATATCGTTCTTTTTATTTTGCCTTTTTTTGGGTTAAGGTTCTTTATTTAGCAAAAAATCCAAAACAATTTGACGTTTCGCCTTTTATGTAAGGCATTTTCAAAATTTTTGTTTTTTTTATTTATTTGTATTTGTAAAAAAATTTCTTTTATAATTAAAAATATTCATACAAGAACATATCTGAACTAACACTATATAAATTTGTATTAATAATGAAATGCAACTTTTACATCGTCTATTTAAGTACTGAGAGAGAATACATGGAATGCGAGAGTGTTTTTAACCGGCTTCTAAAAGAAGGGGTCCCATATTTTTTGGACGAAATTGGTTCAGCAAAATCCAAGATGGCGCTGACAATATGGCGGCCAAAAAAATTAAGTTTGACGGATTTTCTCCAAAATTGGTATAAGGAAATCTTCGGAATCGTACCCAATGAATCTAAAATAATTTTTTAAAAATTCAATATCCACCAATATGGCGGACAAGAAAATTTAATTTTGTCTGATTTTCTCCAAAATTGGGTTGGGGGAGTTTTCGAGGTCGCACATAATGAATCCAAAATATCCATATGGCGGACAAAAAAAAAATTGTTCGATTTTCTCCAAAATTGGTTTTAGGGAGTTTTCGGGGTCGCACTTGACAAATCTAAAATCATTTTTAAAAAATTCAATAAGGCGGATTCAGTATGGCGGACAAAACATCAATTTTGTTCGATTTTCTCCAAAATTGGTATGGGGGAGTTATCAGGGTCGTACATAACGAATCTGAAATTATTTTTAAAAAATTCAATATGGCGTATCCAATATGGGGATAAAAAATAAATTTTAGTCCGATTTTTTCGAAAATTGATATGGGCGAGTTTTTGGAATCGCACATTATGAATCTGACATTATTAAAAAATAAATAAATATGGCGGATCCAAGATAGCGGATTAAAGGTTCTACGTCTCTCGATTTTGTCTAAAATCAGTATTGGGGAATTTTTGTTAGCGTTAATTACGAATTTTAAATATTTTTTGAAGAACTCAATCTGTCGAATTTAACATGGCATCCTAAAAATTTTACATTTTTCGATTTTCTCTAAAACTGATATAGGAGATTTTTGAGGGTGTAAGTTACGAATTTAATAGTATTTTTTCAGGATTCTATATGAAATTTTACATTTTTCGTTTTTGTTGAAATATGGGACTGAATCGTTTTTAAGAATGTAAATAGCGAATAAAAAATAATTAAAAAAAAATCTAATATGTCAGAGGCAATATGACGGTCTATAAAATTGGAATTTCTGGATTTCATCTAAAATTGGTACTAGGAGGCTTTGAAGGGTTTAGATTTATATTACATTAATAAGTTAAAATTATTTTTTTGAAATTCAATATGACGGATCCAATATAGTGAGTTGAAAACTTTACCATATTCGCATTTTATCAGATTTGTTATTAGGGTGTTTTCGGGGTCGTGTATTACGAATATGAAGTTAATTTTTTACAATATTAGGTTGACAAGGAAGTGAGGGAGTGAAAAATTTTAATTTTTCCGATTTTGCCTAAAATTGTTATTAAGGGGTTCTTGGAGCGTATACAACCTCCATATACACTATAAAATATATCGAGCTACGAAATTTACGTCTCAAATTCCTTAAATATCGATACTGGAAGATTTTGTGGCCTATATTACCAATCTAAAATTAATTTCAAATTTAAGGTAGTGGATTTACTATAACAGACTAAATATTTGTTTGATACAATTTCACCGGTTTTTGTAGAACTCTAAGAATCAAAGAATTTTTAGTTTTTCATTTTAGGGTGATTACAACTTTGGATAAATTGGGTACTTTTTTGCTACCATGGAGTCATTGCAAGGTACACTAATCTCGATTAGTACTTATTTCAAATAATTTATTAATATCATAATGAACTCAAAAAAAAAATTGAAAAATGAAATTTTTATAAAAAAAAATTGTACCGACTTCTAAAAGTGCCCTGAAAAGTGGAAAATAACTATATATTTCTATATGAAATTGAAATTTTTTAAGTCGGCGCCAAGTTATTTCTAAATGAAACAAATAACTACTATATATACAAATTATGGTAAGAAAGCAATTACAAACAAAATATTGTTAATCTGTTTATGCGAATCCCATTTTGTCAGGTATTAGTTTGGCGCCGACTTCAAAAATTTCACTTTCATATAGAAATTTATAGTTATTTTCCACTTTTTAGAGCACTTTTAGAAGTCGGCTCAATTTTTTTATAAAAATTTTATTATTATCTGATTTATTATTTTACGAACTCACTCATAAAGAATTGAAAATATACAAAGTAAATAACCTTCTCTCTGAAATTATTAAATTCATACTTATTTTAGAAAATATTATATAATAATAGTATACATATTTTAACTGAAACACCACTGTATGTCCAGCGTATTCATCAGATAATCGTACCCCTAAATTTTAAACCTTTTGTCTTATTATAAATTAATGGACGTAATTTAACCGTAATAATTTTCATTCAATATATTTAATAGGTTTTATTACGGCTAAATTTTACATATCACTTACCGTATGCGGCTAAATATAATATGGTGTATGCCATAATTAATTGCATTTTTAAAAACTCTCTAATCTACTTGATGTGGAAAATAAAAGAAAGATGTTTTCATTCCGACTTTTCACATAGCGGGAGGTCCCTTTCTGTGTTAATCGAAAGCTTATGCCTGTAAAAGGTGAGAGGGCTGTCTCATACAGACGGACGAAAAGACATGATGAAACTTAAAGGTTTCATAACTGTCAACAAAACCTTAAAAACTTACTATTACAAAATATTTTCAAAAATTGCTTAACCCGGAATCTTAAGGATTAGGCGTATTAGAGCCGTTTTACACACACAAGAATTATCTCGAAAATTATAACAAAAATTTTCAGCAAATTTTCGCTGAAAATTCTTTGGAGATAATTTTTAAAATAAAATATTACCCTGTGTGATTCGTACAAGAAATCTGAATCAAATTTTGGTTATAATTTTGTCGTTGTGCATTTTCATAACATGTGATGTTCCAACAGTTAAAAAGGAAGATATAATAACTTGCTCTGGGGTTAACCTTAAAATGGCATAAATATGAAAGTTCATAATCAAGAAACCACAAAATAATGGATATTTTGTGCAAGAAACAATGAGTAAATATTGAGGGTAGGTTGATTACCAAACGCGGGCTGTCAATTCACAAATTTTATTCTGCGTCAATTTTCGCACACTTTCCGCATTTTAGTCATAAAAATATAGAACACGTTTTATATTTTTATGTCGAAAATTTTCACCAAAATTTTAACAATAATTCTTTGATGTATAAAACAGCAAATTAGTTTTATGAAAATTTTCAACATAATGATGAGAAAAATTTTGACAATAATTCTTGTGTATGTAAAACGGCTCATATATACTTATTTGGCTAAAAATGTTCTAAATGATTACACCTTAAAAGCCTTATGTCCCTATATGCCCTATATGAATAAGTCCCTCTGAGTATATTGTCAGGCATTAAATTTTAACAGCCGGCTTCACTAACAGGGTTTAAATTTAGAATCGCCCTAAACTGACAGAGGTCTTAAACTGACAAGTGCAACAATAAGTTAAACCACCTTTTAACCTTGAAAATAGAAGAATAAAAAATTCATTTTCTTTTACTACTGAACCGGCAAAATTGGAGAACTTTGTTTATTTTCGGGATACAACTATTTCTTTTACAAACTGCAAAGCTTCATCATGATGCTCTTATCCTTAATATTTCTCTACAAGCGTTTATTTGTTGACATATGTAATATAAATTGTAATAATACCATAAGCAAAACAAAACTGGCCGACTATAAGATTGAAATTTCATGACAACTAGGTCGGGTTTAAATCTTAAATCTTCTTAGTGAATTTGGTTGTAAATGTTTACCTTTCTTTAACATAAAATAACACAAAGTAATATGAGATTAAACGCCGTATAAAAAAAGTACTTCTGTAATAAACGAGTTCTGAAGTATGTATATATTATTAATTGAAGTTAGATGTAATGTGTAGGTGACGCCAAATTTTTAAGGGCAAAAAGAGACTAAAAAATTAAGAGTTGATAACAATTTAAGAAGAGAGAAGGTACTGTTATGTTTTTTTTTCGAACAGTGTAAAATTTTTAGTATTACAAGCAGTAAAGAAAAGCAGCAAAAATAATTTTTTAATCGAAAAAAGCTTTAAAAATCTAAAAAAAGTATTTTTCATCCTGAAATTTATTATTAATTTTTAGATAACGTTTGTCATTAGTTTTTAATTAAAATCCATTAGCACCCTGACAAACAAAATAAATATTTTCCAATGCTTGGCGTAGCTAAAAAAGTGTTTTACTTTTGAAAGCCCCACCAGGACCGATACCCCAAGATATTCCAGTTTTTTGTTGGTTAACTAGTTGATCAAGAATACACTTCTTCTTATATATAGTCACGGTTCAATTTTGCGCTGAAGCTCACTGTCACTAATATATTTAATTTAACTTTATTTTACAATTACTGTCATTATGGGCAACGCAGTATCATTTTCCTTAAGTATTTCTAAGGGATTCTTTGAGGACAAGCATTTCATTAAGTACAGTTTCGACTAATTTTATTTGCCTTTATTTTGTCGTACTTTGGTATTTCACTAAACTGTGTTTAGGTATTTTCTTATCAATATCAAATTTTCTGCTACATTTTTTTTTGTATTCAGATAGATATTTTTTTTCCTACCATTTATATTTACAGTCGAAAAGATTGTATGTATGTTAAGTTGTAGAAATGAGGAAATTTCAATTGATGTATTAATATATATTTCTTGAATTTAAAAATAACTATTTGGATACTTATTAGATTTCTTTCTGACTGGAAAATGCTAATGATTAACAAATTGGCTTAACTAACAAATGCATTTTCTTCACACGTGGTAATTGAACACACAGAACGGAAGTCGATTAATGCGCAAGCAGGTCCATGGTTATAAATGGAGGCCGTTTTGCCTTGATTTTTCACTTTTTCCGGGTCAACGAAGGAATTAGTCTGATCCAGAAGATCGGATAAGGAATTTTAAAATAATTAATGTTAAAACGATCCTACATAGCTTTTTTATCTAATGAAAGATTTCTGTTCAAAATTGATTTTTATCTAGGAAAATTAAAGCATAATTTAAAACCAAGCGTTATGTTTTTGTAAGTCTCATTTAGATCCAAAATTAACCACTCTAGAATATTATTAAGATATATTTTGGAGTTTAAGGGCCGATCATTTTTTTCTTTTTGTAATAAATATATAGTTGTTGAATTTTGAAATTAGTAAGTTTTTTTCGGGTTCTTAGTATTTGCTGCCAAACAGTGCCTAAATTTTATAAATTGTTATCTGTAAGAGTTGTTTTTTTTTTTTGGTTACTATGTTTTTGTTTTTGCGTCCTGGACTTATCATGATGTTTCCAATTTTCAGTTAAATTAATTTATTAATAGTAATAATAAAGTATTTTGCATTGCATGAAATCTTAGAGCTGCACGTTGGGCGCCAACTTGCTACACTGGTATTTGATATGAGCTATATATATATATATATATATATATATATATATATATATATATATATATATATATATATATATATATATAAATATATATATATATATATATATATATATATACATATATATATATATATATATATATATATATATATATATATATATATATTGTATAGAGTAAAGTTGATAATAAAATTTTACCCAAAACTTAATATGCTTGATTTTGGAAATTGGGAAAATTGTGGCAGACAAAGGAAAAGTGACACAAAACTTTTTATATTTTTCGTAATTCCGTATTCGTCTATCATTTTGTATTTCGATTGAAGGTATCATAAAATTTTCTTACTTACATTGGCAGACAAGTACAGCGTATCGCAAATTTATAAATAAATAAAAAAATTCTTGAAAAATGGTGAAAATTTTCCTGATTTTTTTTGTCTGCATTTTGTGTTTCGATTAGAGGTATCATAGTTCATACCTACATTGGCAGACAAGTACAGTGCTTCGCAAATTTATAAATAAAGAAAAAAGTTAATATTTGAAAACATATGTTACAACATGCATTTTTCACGTTTATGAATAAATTTCCCTGATTTTGTTTTTTCGTCTTCCATTCTGTGTTTTGGTTAAAAATAAACATTTTTAACAATAAATGTGGCTAAAAAGTTGCACAGGTAGACGTAGATATATAATTTCATACAAATCTTAATTTTTGTGACTTTGAAATTTGTTAAAATAAATTGCTGAAAAGAAAGCGGCACTTTTCGTCTTATACACAAATAAAATATTTGCTTTGTTTTTCTCTAGTTTAATTTTGATGAGATTATAACAACTTAGATGTTTTTTTTTTATTATGAATAAAATTGCATTTAATCATTTAAAATCGATAATTTTAAACACGTTGAAAATGTTTCAAAAATAACGACAATCGTATATTTTGTACACCATTTATATGTTATAACAATTATTGCTATACGATAATTGCAATAAAGTCTAACTAAAATTAGTTTGTGTATTTCAACGCCTGAAACTTCAATTGCAACAAAGCGCGCTGTTCGTTTTACAAAATGTGCCAGTTAGGTGGCTTTTTCATACAATTACCAATTTTATATACCAAAAATTTTATATTTTGCAATATAATGTAACATTGCAAACAAAAAAATGGCGCATAAAAGAAAGCCAGATTAATCATAAATTTATTTACTTACTAATATTCTGATGTCTAAATTATGACGAAGCGCTATCCGTAGGAAGCCACGTGGACGCATAGTTGCCTTTTCTTTTGTAGAAAAAGATTGCATATAAATTTTGAATATTCAAAATAAAAATTACACACTCAAAAACATGATATGAAAACATAAATAAACAATAAATTTCTATACCTACCCTTTTATATTCAATACTAATTATAAAACCTAAAAATTTTGATTTTATAATACAAACATGTATCTGGTATATGAGAGATCATTTGCAACTGTTGATTCATTTACGAAACGCTTTACTTGTCTGCCAATGTAGGTATGAACATTCAATGATACCTTTAATCGAAGTACAAAAAGGCAGACAAGAATAAGTCAGGGAAATTTTCAGATGTTACACACGTGTATTAGGTATATAAGAGATTATTTGCAACTGTTGATTCATTTGTGAAGCTTTTTACTTGTCTGCCAATGTAGGTATGAATATTTTATGATACTTTTAATGGAAATACAAAATGGCAGATGAAAATAAATCAGGGAAATTGTCACTTTTTTCAATAACTATTTTATTTATTTTTAAATTTGCGATGCGCTGTACTTGTCTGCCAATGTAGTTATGAACATTTTATGATACCTTTAATCTAAATTCAAAATGGCAGACAAAAATAAGTCAAAGGAATTTTCACTTTTTTCAACAACTTTTATATTTATTTTTAAATTTCCGGCGCGTTGTACTTATGTGGCAATGTAGCTATCAACATCTTATGATACCTTTGATCAAAATTCAAAATGGCAGACAAAAATTAATCAGGGAAAATTTTTGATGTTATATTACACTGGTATATGAGAGATCATCTGCGACTGTTGATTCATTTGCGAAGCGCTTTACTTGTCTGCTAATGTAGATACGAATATTTTATAATACCTTTAATCAAAATACAAAATGGCAGAGAAAAATAAATCAGGGAAATTTTCACTGGTTTTTCAACAACAACTGCCAATGTAGGTAGGAACATTTTATGATATCTTTAATCGAAATACAAAATGACAGACAAAAATAAATCAGGGAAATTTTCACCTTTTTTTAACCCCTTTTTTATTCATTTATAAATTTGCGACGCGCTGTACTTGTCTGCCAATGTACATATGAATATTTTATGATAAGAGAAATACTTAGTTTTATGTAGATTCTGATCGTGGAAACGTCGAAATTTTCTCATAATTTTTCACCGGAAAAAAGATTTCGTTAAGGGCAAACCGTCTGCCACTTTTTTTAACACACAATCTGTTACTCTGTCTTTCATATTGTTCATTTGTAGACGAAAACAAATCAGAACTTTTTTTTGTAAGTTCACCCTTACGTTTCCACCCCTTCGACCATTGCAACTTGTTTGTAATTTTTTTCCATGACTTCCATTTGGATAACTACCCCTAACTAACATCAACACAAACTTAGAAAGTAGAAAAGGCAAGCCTGGGTTAAACGATGACAACGTTCAACAACAGTGGCAGTTTTTCAAAACGTCAATTAGGGAACCAAGCAAGAAAGTACTTACAATATCAAGATACAAGAAAGAAGATTGGATGACAGATGATATTTTGGGGTTGATGGATGAAAGAAGGAAACACAAGACCAACAAGACCCGATATCAACAGTTGCAAATTCAAATAAGAAGAAAAATAAGAGCAGCAAAAGAAGAGTACCTTTCTGGAAAATGCAAAGAAATAGAGGAGTAGCAAAACAAGTACGACAACTTCAACTTGCATAAAAAGGTCAAAGAACTAGCTGGAATAGAAAAGAGAAAAACCTCAAACGTATTGCTAGACAAAGAGGGAAACATTATTATGGAAACACACCAAAAATTATGCAAGGGGAAAGAATACATAGAAACACTATTTGAAAATCAAAGACACGAAAATTCTTTTATAAACAGTCTGAGCGATGACATAGGACCTGAAATTACTAAAGCAGAGGTCATTTATGCATTAAGGTCAATAAAAACTAATAAAACTGTTGGTCCAGATGAAAAGCCGGGTGAGATGTTGAAGCTGATCAATGACAAAAATTTGCATTTATTGGTGAGATTATTTAATACAATTTACACGACAGGAACTATCCCCCGAGAAATGTTAACATCAACATTTATATGTTTACCAAAGAAAGCAAGTTCAAAAGAATGCAGTGACTATCGAACAATCAGTTTCATGTCACATACTTTGAAAACCCTTTTAAAAATTGTACACGCTAGAATACATTCCAAATTGGAGCTGGATATTGGTGACACACAGTTTGGCTTCAGAAATGGGGTGGGTACAAGATAAGCGTTATTTATTTTTAATGTGCTTACTCAAAGATGCTTGGATATCAATCAGGACCTCTATGTCTGCTTCATAGATTACAACAAAGCTTTTGATAGGGTCAAACATGACAAACTTATAGAGATTCTCAGGAGCAAACATTTGGATGAAAGAGATTTAAGGTTGATATCAAATCTGTATTACAATCAGCGAACGGCAGTAAAAATTGGACAGGAAATATCCGGAGATGTGGAAATACAAAGGGGAGTCAGAAAAGGATGTATATTGCCACCTTTACTATTTAACGCTTATTTTGAAGGGGTCATATTGGAAAGTCTTGAATCTGAAACAGCAGGGATAAAAGTAAACGGAGTTTTAATCAACAATATTAGGTATGCAGATGACACCGTAATAATAGCTGATAGTTTGAAAGACCTAGAAAAAATAATGAATAAAATATTAAGAGTTAGTGGAGAATATGGACTCTCTCTTAGTAAGAACAACACCAATAATAATGAAACCCTAATGGTAGGAGGCCAGCATATAGAAAGAGTTAAGAAGTACACTTACTTGGGAACCCTAATAAGAGAAAATAAATTTTTTTAAAAAAATTGAACCGACTTCTAAAAGTGTGCTAAAAAGTGAAAAATAACTAGAAATTTTTATATGAAATTGAAATTTTTTAAGTCGGCGCCAAATTATTTCTAAATGAAATAAATAACTACTAATATATACAAATTATGGTAAGAAAGCAATTACAAATAAAGTATTTTTAATCTGTTTATGCGAATCACGTTTTGTCAGGTATTAGTTTGGTGCCGACTTCAAAAATGTCAATTTCATATAAAAATTTCTAGTTATTTTTCACTTTTTAGCACACTTTTAGAAGTCGGTTCAATTTTTTTAAAAAAATTTTATTTTTCGATTTTTAGTTTTCAATTCCTTATGATATTTATAAATTATTTGAACTAAGTGCTGATCGAGAATAATGTACCTCGCAATGGCTCTAAGGTGGCAAAAAAATACCCATTTTATCCATAATTATAAATCACCCTAAAATGAACCACTAAAAATTTTTTGATACTAATGAAATTGTCTCAAACGAATATTTAGTCTGTCATAGTAAATCCACTATCTTAAATTTCAAATTAATTTTAGATTAGTAATATAGGCCCCAAAATCTTCCAATATCGATATTTAAAGAAAATAAATTAATTTTTTATCCACCATATTAGATACGACATATTAAATTTTTTAAAAATAATTTTAGATTCGTCATGTGTGACCCCGAAAACTCTCCCGTACCAATTTTGGTGAAAATCGGACAAAATTGATTTTCTTGTCCACCATATTGAATCCGCCATATTGAGTTTTTTAAAATAATTTCAGATTCTTTATGTGAGGCCCCGAAAACTTCCCCATACCAATTTTGGAGAAAATCGGACAAACTTGATTTTTTCGTCGTCCATATTGAATCCGCCATATCGAATTTTTTAAAAATTATTTTAGATTCGTCATATGTGACCCCGAAAACTCCTTCGTACCAATTTTAGAGAAAATCGGGCAAAAACAATTTTTTTGTTGGCCATATTGGATCCGCCAAATTGAATTTTTTTAAAATGATTTTAGATTCATCATATACGACCCCGAAAACTCCCCTGTACCAATTTTGAAGAAAATCGGACAAAATTGATTTTTTTTGTCGGCCATATTGGATCCGCCATATTGAATTTTTAAAAAATTATTTTAGATTCGTCATATACAACCCCGAAAACTTCCCCGTACCAATTTTAGAGAAAATCGGACAAAATTAATTTTTTTCGTCCGCCATATTGAATCCGCCATATTGAATTTTTTAAAATTATTTTAGATTCGTCATATGCAACACCGAAAACTCCCCCATACCAATTTTGGAGAAAATTGGACTAAATTAAATTTTTTGGTCCGCCATATTGGATCCGCCATTTTGAATTAAAAAAAAAAAATTTCTGATTCGTTGGGTACCACTCCGAAAATTCCTCCATACCAATTTTGGAGAAAATCGGACAAAATTAATTTTTTTGGCCGCCATATTGTAAGCGCCATCTTGGATTTTACTGCACCAATTTCATCTAAAAAAAATATGGGACCACCGCAGCAACTTCCTTTACATAACGTAAAAAATTTCATTGAAATCGGTGCAGCCGTTCCGAAGTAATCGGTGTACATACATAAAAAAAAATACATGGTCGACGAATTGAGAACCTCCTTCTTTTAGAAGTCGGTTAAAAATAATGACTATACCGTCGAAATAAAAACCAGAATCGAGAAAGCACGTGCCAACTTTATTAGAATGAAAAAGGTTATCTGCAGCAAAGATCTAACGTTAGCCCCGAAAATACGACTGACTAAATGTTACGTATACAGTATTCTATATTACAGAATGGAAACATGGACACTGAATCGAGAGTCAATGAGAAGACTTAACTCTTTTGAAATGTTGACCTATAGAAGAATTCAGAGGATTTCGTGGATGGATCGACTTACGAACGCCGAGGTATTGAGAAGAATGGGGAAAGAAAAGGAAGTCGAGATAACAGTTAAATAGAGAAAACTGCAATATTTCGGACACATTGGGCGGGGAGAAAAGTACAGCATCTTACGGCTCATAATCCAAGACAAAATAAGTGGCAGAAGAGGAGTAGAACGAGGATGAATTTCATGGCTAAAAAACCTAAGGGAATGGTTTGGGTGCAGTTCAAAACAACTATTTAGAGCAAGTGCCTCAAAAATTAAAATAGCTATAATGATTGCCAACCTCCACAATGGAGAATGCACTTGAATAAGAACTACCCTTTTACTTTAATGGCAGACAATTTGAGATCAGGAAAAAATGGATTTTTTTTGCAAATGAATATTGATTTTCCAAATATTCGAAGAGGCTGCCAGGGTTGACCCTATAGACTGTTTTTAGGAACTCATTTAGATCTTTTAGCCCTCTAAAGGGCAAACAAAAAAAATAAGTTCATTTCACCTTATGGACAGCTGAAGAAAGCAAAACTGATAAAGCCTTATTACATTTCTTTATATCAACTTTTTATTTACATTTAAAAGCTTTTGAATTATTAGTTAGTGTTGGAAGTAATAAAAAAAAACGTACGAATACTTTAAGATTTTAGGACACATATTTTTAAGTACTCTATTTATCATGAGGTAAAATTAATTAGGCATACTATTAAAAGGATTTTTATTATTAACAATTTTCAATCTCAACTTCAAAAATTTTTGTGACATAATTGTTTCTTCAAAGTTATAGAGTCCTGCAAATTAAAAAAAGTAACAATGCGCGCACAAGCTTTATTGACATACACTACGGTGACACTTCGTCTAGTAAACTTTATTTCAAGATATTATTTATTAACGTGTTAATGTACAGTAAAGCAAAGTCCTTGAGGAAGGACGTACACGCGATGTGGTCATGGTCATAACTAATATAAATTAAAGGCACACGCAACGACGCGTCGCAATACAACCAGAATAAGTTTTGGCAACTTAAAAAAAACAAATTTATTTAGCCCTTTAAATAAAGATATTGACTTAAAGTTATGAGTTTTGTATGATTCAGCATATTTCTTTATAATAAGTCTTTTTATATGACATATTTCATGGCAAATTTTTATGATTTTATTTATTTCAAAACAAAAATCGGGAAGTTAACAAGGCAAACAAAATGTTACGTTATAAGAGCATTCCTTTATATCAACAATACTTTTGGCACAAATAAAAAAGGGCATCTTAGATAACACACTTTAGAGCATATGCTGTCTAAACCACTAGTGATGCCGAAAACATTGTTGATTGATGCTCTTTAATTAGGGTCACTAAAATAATTTAATTTTCTGGTCAATACATTATATTTCAACTAAATTAAAATTTTGATTCAATTTATGAATGATATATAAAAATGTTCCTATTATTTATTTATTTTTTTTTTTGAAATAATAAATTTTGATGAACTAAAGTATTTAAACGATTCACACTAAAATGAAAATCAAAAATTAATTCTAAATGTTATGAAAATTAACGATATTTACTTTACACTTAAAAGTTTTTGGGATGGTGAACACAAATAGGAACACAGTTGGTAATGAGCCTTCACCCTTCGAGTTGATTACTACTTGTATCCTCACCGGCTTGCCATCAAGGGTTGTTTGCATGTGTTCCTGAGGAATTGAGTTCTATTCTTATTGTGCTGTAAACCGAAGCTTTTCTCTTTTATAGAAAACTGTATTTCTTCATCTAATATGCCTTCTTGCTGTTCTTACATGTAACTAATTAGATGTAAATCTCGGCTATATGGTAGCCAATTTAATTTGAACCGCATCGAGATAGTCAGTTATTCTAGCTCCTTCTCTCTTTTAAGTCGACCGCCATCATTCATCAAAACAAATCTTTCGTATCCAGTATAGCCAAAGTTTGGTAAAACATCTTGCAGGATGGTTGTTTATATGTATTATCCTTTCAGGCAGAGAAAAAGAAAGAATATATACAAACAGTTTATTTCCTACAAATACTACCCTGGTCCTCTCTCCATACGCGTTTCGACCACCGTATAGTCTTATCAGTGGAGCTGTATCGAACCAAGAGCAGCATTCACAGGAAACAACTGTTATGTAAAATATAAATTTCAAGGTATGTTGATGGTATATTAAAAACCTGCCACCTGCCAACTTCCATGTCAGACTGAAAAATAACGTCAGTCAAACGACCTCTATAAATCACCGGAGTAGCGGAAATAATGGAATTTCTATTTTATATAGCAGTTGTTTCTTGTGAATGTTGCTCTCAGTTCGATCAAGCTCCACTGACGAGACCATGAGGTGGTCGAAACACGTATGGTGAGCGAACCAGAGTGGTATTTCCAGGAAATAAACTGAGATTTCTTTATTTCTTACTTTGTTGTTGACGTAAAAGTCTACAGTTATTTATTCAGTGATTTCTACAAGCTCGGAGCGTCTCTCCCAACTGTGACAGCTACAAAGCATTATAGCAAAAATGGCTTAACGAAAAATGTAGCTTTGTTCATCTAGTTTCCATAAGTGAATTCCAATTTCGTCTGTAAACAGAATATATTTCTCGATATTCACTGAATATGTATTATCGCAAATTGTTTTCAACGAGTTTCGAAATTTTGGAAAAGATGGAGTACTTTGAACGACCCTAATGGCTTTAAACCTGCATATTTTAATCTCCGTCTGACTATTCTTGAACTAACATTAATTGGCCTAAAGTTATTTATTTTTGAGATGCGTAAATGTTAAAATACGACTTATTCCGGTATCAAAAAACGATCATCTAACTGCACACGTTTTGTGCCCTTGACCGGATTTTGATACATTTAAAAAATTATCTATAATATAAACTGACCTCTCCTAAAACGTCGAGCTATTATATTTATCTATATCCTTCATTATATAGAGCTACAATTTGTCTCAACTCATTGTAGTACCTAATGGTGGTGGCATATCGCTACTTTAAATAGAGTATCATCAAATACAATTCCTGTGCTTATTTTACAATAAATACCTTTTCTTTTTAATTTTTAAATTACACAGGTTTACAAAAAAAAAAATTAATGCCTATTTAACCATACCATTTTATTCTTATGTAATTAGATACCCTGAATCCAAATTTTAGGTTTGATAATCTCTATCACGTCAGGTTCAAGGTCATTTCACGGTAAAATGGAGTAAAATTCATTAAATAAATCTAAAGAAGTAGGTACGTACGTTTTTGAGGTTGCTGAATCGAAATTCGTGATTTGTTTAATCTCCAAGTTCAGCCAGACGTCATTTCAACGTCAAATTGAGAAAAGTTTACTAAATAGATCTGCAAAAGAATATATATAGATTTTGGGAACGCATACCTTAATTTGTGGTTTGTTTAACATCTCTAGGTTAACCAGAGGTCATTTCAAGGACAAATTGATATAATCCTTTAAATAAATTTGGAAAAAAAACACACGCATCAACAAATCGATATCCGTTACATAGCAGACAGGAAAGTGGATCGAATTTTTGAGCCAAAACGCAAGCTCCCAAAACCACGTAGACACGTGAACGGAGCGAGTTTTCAAGGCGAAACCCAAGCTTCTAAAACCTTGCGCAGCTATTATGTACAAAAGGACATTACGACTAATCTTGTGTCGTATTTGCGGTTGTACAATGTACAACAAGATTAACGGGCGTTCGGTGATGAAGCAATCTATCTTCGCGGGAGCTTGAGCTTTGGATTTCTATTTTATAACTAACTCTGCTTGCATATCTGCTATGTAATGGACATCAATCTAGCTGTGCGTAGGGTAATAGGTTTTGAGAGCTAGAGTTTCGGCTCAAAAATTTGATTGGCTTGCCTGTCTGCTATGTACCGGATATTGATCCAGCTGCACGTGCGTTCTTTTCTTTTACTGAATTATTTAGCGGATACTTCCAATTTGAATTTGAAATAGCCTTGAAATAACCACTAGTTAACCTTGAGGGATTAAATAAACCACGAATTTGAATTCAGCAACCCCAAAACTTAATATCTTCTTTTTAAGATTTATTCAGTGAATTTTTTCGATTTGACCTTGAAATGACCCTAAAATAACCTTGTGGAATTAAACAAACCACGGATTTGGATTCAGCGACCCCAAATACCTACATTTTTTAAAAGATTTATTTCGTGGATTTTCTTTTTGACCTTGTAATGACCCTAAAATGACCTCCAGTCGACCTTGGGGGATGAAACAAACCACGAATTTGGATTCAGCGACTTCAAAAACATATGTATCTACTTATTCTGATTTATTTAGTGAATTTTACTCCATTTGACCTTGAAATGATCTTGAACCTGATGTGATAAAGATTAGCGGACCCCAGATTTGGATTAAGGACGTCTAATTACTTAAGAATAAAATAATCTGGTCAAATAGGCATCCACTTTTTTTTTGTAAACTTGTGTGATTCTAAATTCTTTTTTAACATAGAATACGCGTCGAATAATAAACACCATAATTATAAAATAAACGTGTGTATAATTTAAAACTTAGTAAAGCTAAAAAGCAGCAAATAAATTCATGCATAAAAACAAATTTTTTCATAATGCAAACCCTACAATATTCAAACATACATAATCTTGCGTAATGATTTTATAACTAACTTTAGCTGTGATTGCTTTCTTACTGTAGCTAGTTCATATCTCTTGTTAGTTATGTACTTCATTTAGTAATAATTAGATGCAAACTTTTAATTTCATTTAAAATTTTACAAAGTTACTTTTCAATTATTAATGAATTTTTAGAAAGTGATTTGAACTAAGTCATTATTGAAGTGTGTAGCGTACCCTGCAATCCTTTCAAAGGGGCAGAAAGTTACAATTTTAACCAAAGTTACTTATAAATTATACTATATTAAGTATTAGAAATTTTTTGATTCTAAAGATTCTCGAAATGTCAATTTTGAGTGAAACTAAACCAAATGAAAGTTTTGTCGGCCATAGTAAATCCGCTATCTTCCATTTTTATTAAAAATTACTTTTGGATTCGTTTCATACACTTCCGAGAAACCTCCAATAACGATTTTAAAAGAATTTGGAAAATATAAATATTTTAAATTAGTAACCCAGTTCCACAAAAATCACTCAATTTTAATTTTGGATGGAACAGTGAAAATGTAAAGATCATAGAAAGCCATATTTAATTTTAATAAATTAAGTTTATATTTGTAACCAAGTCCCCGAAAAATCTCTACTAATTATTTTGGAAATAAACGGAAAATATAAATATTTATCCAGTCACATTGGATCCATCATACTGAATTGTCAAAAAATAGTTTTTTATTCTTAATCTATACCTATCTGCAAATAAAAATTTTGCACAATCTCAAAAGGTTAAATTTTTAATTCGCAGTACCGAATTTTTTTATAACAATTTTAAACTTGCTACAATTAAAAAAGAGTGATGATTTTAAAAGGCATTATTTATTTTTATTTTTTTGGTGGTTATTGCTTCTTCTTTTAAGTCCATGCCACTTGTTTTTAGGCCCTTTAGTAAGATGAAGCTATGATGTTACTAACAACACGAAACAACAATTCTCAAAAGTAATACAACAATATATCAAAACAATGATAACCTATTTTTAAACAATATTTACGTTAATATAAAAAATACATGAATAAATGACTACAGCTATGTATTAGATTACAAGAATAATTGGAATGAAATGATGGACAATAATATTTGAAGAGATCTACGCGAAGGGCACGGTTATATAGCTTTAGGCCCAGCCTAATATATTTTAAATTAAATTAAATATGAATCCCCTAAGTCACTACCATAGTCTAGCTTTAAAATGGTTTAAATTGATAAATGTAATAACATGCCAAGCAAGTTTTCAATCTTAAAATTGCAAGGATATAAAATCATTTTCTTTTAATACTAAACATACAGAAATTTTTGTATATTTTATCGAAACAACCATTCTTCTTACCGATTCTAAAGCTTTATCTATAGATTGTTCCAACAAAATTCTCAATATTAAGCATATATTTGTTGACATATGTAATATAAATTATTACAATATCATAAGCAAAACAAAACTGGCCAACTAGAAAATCTAAATTCCATGGCAACTAGATCGGATCTAAGGTATAAACCTTATTAATGTCCTGCTGTTCTATACAAAAAGTCTTATTAATCTCCAATCATAGGTAAAAAATTAAAATTTACGGTGAAATCGGTAATAACACAGTTTATTGTGTAGTTCTGGTACCTGAAAGGCAGTCTTATCATTGAGTCTAAGTACTTCAAGTAAACTAGATAGCTTTTGTCCTCTATAGGTGTAGTTGTATGTTACCGGCTGGACTCAGGCATGGAGATCCAGCCATTTGGAAAAGCTTCAAAATGCTTTGATGAAACTATTTAAAGAAATGGAATGTCTGATATATTTCAATGCTATTGATTTGGTACATTTGACATTTTTACAATACCAATTTTTGAAATGTGACAGGTGAATAAACTTTCAGTTCTTAATTTATAATTTGATAAATATTAGTGTAACAATCTTGGTACCAATTTTGGGCAAAATCGAGAAATGTGAAATTTCTTGTCCATCATATGTGTAATTTTTTATAATTTTAGATTTGTAATCTGCTACCTCGAATTTTTTTCCTCCCTCCTTAGATTTTAATAAACTAATTTAGGCCAAAATGATATTATCCATCATGAACTATTTTCCTAATTTTACTACGTCGAAAAGTGAGGATTTTGTTTAGTAATTAATCAAAATATATAAATAGTATCATTCCCTAGGCTCTTTGGACAACGTTTAGTACTACTTTTTTTATGTACTATATGGATGAGCGTATTAATCAGTATTTGTTGAATAAATAATTTTAATGACATGGCAACTTAAAATTTTAATTTTAATCATGTTAAAGCAATTAATTAAAAAATATAAATTAATCTTGAAATCCGGACAGTTACCGTATTTATCAGTAGTAATAGAATTTAACTGAAGTGTGTAATGAGAGCTAGCCGAAGGCACTGATCGTCCTTTTGAAGCCGGTCGATATCTCCTTTTTGTCTGTAATCTACCGGCGAAGATAGATTGCTTCATCGCCGAACGCCCGTTAATCTTGTTGTACATTGTACAACCGCAAATACGACACAAGATTAGTCGTAATGTCCTTTTGTACATAAAGTTCGTGTTTACGTTAAGTGTAATGAATTATTACCCAAAATAATTTAATTTATATTTATGTACAGGGTATTTCCTCTATGGCTCTAAAGGATGGAAACGATATGAAGATGAGTTTGACGATTACGTATGTAAAATATAAGTGAATGTTTTCTTGCCTTAGATAGTCAATTAGGAGTATATTTTTTTTCACAAAAATCGCTGCCTGAAAAATATCTGTTTAATAAAAAAAAATATGCTTTTTCTTTGACAGAGGTAGAAAAAATATGCTATGAACTTAATAGTTTTCGTTGTTTGATGATGATTGAAGGTTAGAGTATGTTGCATGTCACATATTATTATTTTGAAATTTTTTCTAACAGAGTACAACTAAACTCAATTTTTGTTTCTCGAAATTCGAAAGAAGCAAAATCTTCTTCTACATTAAATACCAAGAATAAGGGCTGTGCTTCAGCCGCCATCTTGATAAGCAAGAATCGACAATAACTAAAAAATGGCTGGTGCTGTAAGTAAAATTAGGGAAATTTTTTTTTAGAGAAAGGACTGTTCTCATTCATATTTTACAAGTCATTTCGGTACTATATTTTCACTTTGCATTTTTAGCTAAATTATCTATGTTATTATATATAACAAAACCATAATTTTTTTGATTTTGAAAGTCATAAAATTTTCAACAAATTTGATACAAAACGTTTTTTTGAGTCAAAATTTAAAAAAAATGCGAGGAAAGTAAGCTTATTATGCATAAAATAAATTTCTTTCCTAACCATGCACAATGTTAAAGTTGTGACCCGTTTTGTTTTCATGTGGTGTCTCCATAAAAAAATATTATGATTCTCTCCGGTACACATTATACATTAATGGCGGTCGAAAGGTGAAATATTAATAGAATGTTTTAAGAGAAAATATACGGTCTGTTAAAAATATTATATTTTCTAAATTAAAATAAGTATAAATTTATTGAAATCTATACCATTAAAATATTCATCAGTATGGGTCGAATATAATCTGATTTGTACTATAAAGCGAAGGACAGAGAAACTGACATCCTTATTACCACAATTATGGCCGCTAACCAATCACATACATTTTTTAGTCTTTTGCCATGTTGAATTCATTTAACAAATATTTTTATTCTTAAATTGGTCTTTCGTCCTGAGAGTTCCAAAATACAAAAAACAAACGTATTACTCCAGTTAAAATAAGATTTGGAAGAAATATTTTGTTACAGCAAACAGCGAAATAATGTAGGTACTATTATAACTAATGAAGGAAAAATAATCCGAATAGCCAGCGACCTGCTGGGGTGAAACGAGGGTGTCTTTTAGGGGTAAAAAAGAATTTTTTGTGATTTTCGGCTAAACTACGAATCTTATCGAAAAAAGTTGAATACAAAAGTTACAGGTAATAAAAGAATCTAAAATTTTTTTAGAAGCTTTTTTATTCTAACCTCAAAATTTCTCGAGAGAAATGTAAAAAACTTTTTTTCGGTTTTTTATTCTTTTTTTCCCCAAAAATAACTCGATTAAAGTCAAACTTGGAGTGAGTATATCTTTTGATGTTCCAAATAAGCTGTATTTTTGTTACAAAAAATATTCATTCGTTTCAGTTTTATTTGTTTTTTTTTTAAATGTGAAATTTTTAATTGCATTTCCTTTTAAAAATAATTGTCCGACAGAGTTCGGCCTGTGCTCTTTTTTTTTTGTTTTCACTTCTGCTTTCAACGAATGAAAAAAATATATATATAGTACAGCGAAAAAAATTTCCGAAAATTCGGAAAAACCGAAAAAAAGCCTTTTTTCGAGATGACTTGTACAATTATTGTCAATAATTTATTATTATTTATTAAAATTATTATAACTTTATAATGTCAATATTTACTACAAATAATGAACCAAAAAATTATAAAATTATTACATCGCTCAACTACACATAAATTATTAAATAAATAATATAACCCCTATATTGAATCATGTTAAGTTTTAAATTCAAATTGTTTATGTAAAATTAGTTGGAGATGCGAATTGGCGCAGATTTAGAATTGAACAGAGAGATGCAAAATGGCAAGACCGTAATTGCATATCGTAATAAATTTGGATATTATTGCCAGTTTTTTCTTACAAGCATGCATTTTACACTTTTAAAATAATAAGAAAATTAATAATTTTAATATAATACTAATTATTTACATTTAATAAACATACAATTGTCACACATTAGAAAAAAATTTTTTGAAATATCATCATCGTCAAGTCTCGCTCTCTTTGCAGATAGTGGTGTACTTATCTTCTGATTCCACAGAGGTTCTTTAAGAAATTCGGAAATATCATCAACTGGTTCAACATTACTGTGGTCCATTTCTTAACTATCGTCAATTGAAATTCTTTGAACTTCTGCATTTATACAATTTGCTAAGTTTTAACAACTTGAATATATTGGTACATTTGAGACCATGTTTCCCACAGTTACATCTTGCAGAAGAATGGCCTTTTTCGTACCTGCAACAAATTGTTTTAAAGAAACTATCGGGTATAAATTGATCTTCAGCGATATTCGGCTGCTTGATTCATTTAACTGATTCCAGCATCAATCTGTAGTGATAATTTAATTTCCAAGTCATGTTTGAAGTTCATAATGTGACCTAAAACAATATTGTTTTGCTGCTTCTGACGTTGATAGTAATGTGTCTCATTTGAAGGTTGATTTGATCGTGGTTGTTGGGTAGATGTGAAACCGTAAATTATGAAGCTATACATTTTTTTATTGTCAATCCATGCTGTTAATTTAACTTCACTTCAGCTTCGGAGACAATTAATTAAGGAGGAGCCTCTGAGCAGAAGTAACAGCTGTAAGAGGCAGGGTTGCCACCATTACTTAGAATAATAATGAAAAATTTTGAGTTGAAATGTTTAAATTAACAAATAAATTAAAATAAGGTCACTTATAAGTCGAACTTTTACTATTATGAAATAAGTATTATCGGAACTGAAAAATTCACAAAGAAACAATTTCAAGTTCCGGCCAAGCAAAACTATTTTTTTGTTTATTTGATAATTTAAACTTTATGTTTTACTCATTGTTTATAGTAAACATAGATGGTATATAATTATAATAACTTTAATAAAACTTTCCAAATTTTTCACAATAATCGTAAAACGCATATCGAAAAAAGTCATGTTTTTGATTTTATAGATTTGGCGGCAACTCGCTCCAAAGACTATATATTTTTTCCATTTATTAAAAGTGAAAGTAAAAACGAAAAAAACGAGTCAAGTCCGTACTCTGTTGAACAATTAATTTTAATGCGATTGAAAATGTCATTTTTTTAATTAAAGTTAAAACTGCAACGGTTGAATATTTTTGCACAAATAATACAGCTTATTTGGAGTATCAAAGAATACACTCTGTCCAAATTTGAGCTTAATCGAATCATTTTTATGGAAAAAAGACAAAAAACCGAAAAAAAAACGTTTTTTTTTTCTTTCGGAAAATTTTGAGGTTAGGGTAAAACTCTATAAGAGCTGTAGATCTTTTTTATTATCTACAACTTTCATATTTAATTTTTTTCGATAAGATGCATAGTTTAGCCGAAAATTGCAAAACACTTCTTTTCACCCATAGAAATCACTCCTATTTCATCCCATTATTTATGATATTACCTACAATATTCCGTTTGCTGTAACGAATTATTTTTAACCCCCGTTTTACAGCTATGCAGCCTGGCCAATATAGAAACATTTATTTTTTACTTATTTTAAAAATTTCTATTTAGAAAAAAATTTAATTCACTGAAACGGTCGTAAAAGTTTCCTATAAAGAATTTTATTTTATTTTGTTGTGCTGGTCTTTAAACCGATGCTTGTTTACGCACCGTAATAATTCTAAATTGGTGCTCTTAAACACGTACATTATCCGTGCTAAAGATAATTAAGTAATTACGAGGAAATACCAGTTAGACAACTATACAGAGGTATGTATTAAGATAATTCAATATTGCATCGTGAGTGTAATATGGATTAACGCCATTTTTATCGGACTGGTAAAAGGTATCTTAATAGATGAAAATAATAATTTAGAAGTCGACTGCAAGGGGTCCATATCGACGGAAAAAAAATCGGGGATGCGTGAGATTTGGGTGGTGGTCCAGGAAAGTAAATCAAAATTAGGCGTTTCGTAAATTCGTAAATGTACCACAAATACAATGAAGTTTTTATCTATGTACGGGGTATACAATTATAGACACTTTTGCGGAATATCGCCATTAGAATTATAAATAGAGACTTGGAAGTTTCGCGAAATCGTGTTTTCTTTTTGTTAAACAAAAGATGCAACAAACAAAATTTTCCTAGCCCTTTCTGTTTTTAAACTGATAATTTTCCATTTAGAAATACCTCCCGTAACTTCGTTAATATATAGGTTAATAAAAAAGTGAACACGGGTTATTGTAGAGTTTTTTAAGTAAAATTCGTTGGTGTATTTAGTTCTTTTCTATAGGTTTCAGATTTTGAGTTACAGACTGGATTTTTTTTTTTAAAACACCTAGTATATTTTTTACTTTAACAATAAACCTAAAATTTAGATTTTTTGAGAATTCATACTTTCTGAAGTCTCATTTAGGTTGTTAAGGTCCTTGTAACATAATATAGTTTAAGCGAAGTTTTATTATATAACAAACTTTATGCATTCCCAAAATATAAACAATCCGTAATAATGAACGAAAGCTTTCACGGCTTTGGTCAAGTTGAAAATCATGGTTCTTGGTTTTAGACCGTATCAAATAGGAATTATTATCTGACGTTTCGTCTACGATTGTACGAGGTACCTTCAGGAATCTTTACTCTACGACATTAGAACACTTAATGACTATCTAGGAGCAACAGTCCGGTATTTATATTCGACTGGTGCTCAGCGAACCATGATCCAATTTCGATTGATTATCTAATTTTACGTTTAATGAAACCAGACACTGATGTTAACACCTTAGTGTGTTTACATTAAAAGTGTGACCTGAGCAATGCTGGTGTTTAGCTACTGCAGATGGCAGAACTTTACTCCCATGTTGTAGCTATACCGTTAATCCAATATAGCTTTGCCGTTCGTTAATAGAAGTACTATATCCATCTTCAATAATAATAATAACGTTTGCAGTCGCACGTGTTGCGTTTGTTATACTATGGCCACATTTGCCGATTTTACTAAAGGCAAGAACATGTTCCTACGATAAGTTCCGAGAAATGTAAACACGCTCAATGAGTTGTATTATTTTTTATTTTTGATTTTCTTTTACTTGGCCTAGGTCATTCTTTGGTGACTGTAGCGGAGAACGAGTATCTCCAAGTAAGTGAGTTACAAAATTATTTAAATTTCTAAAAAAGCACTTTAAAGTTAATTTCTCATAAACCAATTTTAATTATGGTATTTGTTAATACCAATATAATGTAAAACAAAATGAAATTTTTCCGTATAATGTAAATTTTACTTTATTGTTTTTTCTGCTTACAGGCTTCGTATTTTTTTTTAATATTAAACTTCCTAGATGGGAGTACGTATCTCGAGTTTTATATGGATAATTTGAAGCAAGAGCCAATCTGTAGAGCTTATATCTTCCCAAAGTAAACATTTTTATCGGTTTTAAGCTACATATATCGCCTTTAATTCGATAGGTTTAACTTCAAGAAGTTCTTTTTTGCAGCAGATCTATCATTAAATAGCCCATTTATTATTACCAAAATAGAAGAGCTAGCTGCCTCAGCGATTGTGGATTTATGATAGAATGAAAATTAACATTACTTTATTAATTTATACAATAAAATATTTAAGTGAAGTACGTAATATTTTTAAAGCATTTCAAATAATGACGAGTTTGTTTTGTAAAAATTGAAAATTCAAATTTATTGCTTTGTGAAGTTCTTTTATCGAATGAGTCCTATAAATCATGTTTTATAAAAACTCCTATAAGAAAAAATCTAGAATAGATAAATCAGGCAATTCTAGATAGTTATCTGCTGTGAGGCCCATGTCATAAATTGTTATTGTTATGGTCTCTATTCTTAAGACCAAAAACCAAAAACTAGATCAAATCCGAGGCACCCTTGTTGCTCCTTTTCATAAATGATATAACGATATTTTGCCGACAAATGTATGGTATTGTGTCTGTTAAATTGTAAAATAACATTCATCGTGCTAATTACCATTCTTCCAAAATTTTCAATCGCTCTGACTTGTTCCATAAATTATTTGCTGAACATCACTCGGCGCTCAACATCACCGGGAAGTAAATTTTGCACAATATGAAATTTATAGTGGTATTACTGCCTTTCAGTATTTTGTCTCAGCTCTAAAAACTTTTTTGATAGCAGTAAATATATATTACAATTATACAAGAGAAACTTAGGTCTCAATCAACTGAAAAAACTTTTTAATATAAGGATAAACGTACTCTGTTTTAACACAAGTTAGACCAAGACCTATTATAGATTGCAAGAATACAGAAAGCAGATAAAGATTTCAAACACTGGAAGAAAGATTTCGGAAGGGATCCACGGTGGACAGTATTTCCCTGCAACATCAAAAAGAGAAGATGATAGTTTTCGGGTATTTTACAAAATTCCTTTACTACTTGGAAAATCTGAAAAGCCGCAAACTATTGGGAAGAGTTAATTTTGCGAGCTGTTGAGGAAGTTGTTAAAACTAGCCAAAGACGATGAAATGAGTCATGATATTAAAAACGTATTGTGTAGTTATCTGCAAGCAACCAGCTCTCCATGAGGAATTGTTATTAGCAATGTTCGTTTTGTTGTGGGTCTAAAAATCGACAAAGAACTGGTCTTTATGAGAATTTTGTCAACAGATACGTAAGGCGAATCAATATGCAATGTTTTGAGATATTTCATGGAAATAGTGATTTTGTTAATCAAATATAATTTCAGAAATAACATATGGATCATCTGCCATGGTTAGGCTTTACCGTAGTTTTACGAGCCTATTAAAATAAAGTGTACTCTGGGTATTTGCAGCTCACTGTATCATTTAGTTGCTTCAAATATGACTGAAAAATTGTCTCAATCTCTTCAATTCGTCATAAACACAGTTAACAAAATTCAAAGTATAGCGTGGAATTTTAGATTATTTTCGCAGTGGTGTGAAGAAAATGCCGAGAAATATCATCAATTTATCCTTTAAACTAAAGTATGCTGGCTGACAAAAGACATGTTTGATAATTTTTTTTTCAATTTTTGAGGCTTTGAAAAAAGTTTCTATTACAGTAGCATGATTAGCAATAATTTTATTTCGAGTTAGACTCTTTTCACATTGATATTTGAGTAAAATGTTTTTGATATTTGAATAAAATCAATACCTGCATTTGTTAGGATAAATATCTGTTCTAGAAATTATTTACTATAAATTTGTAAACTCAGAATTATATATATATATATATATATATATATATATATATATATATATATATATATATATATATATATATATATATATATATATATATATATGTATATATATATAGGAAAATTTTGTTTTTCACAAACGCCAAGCTTTCGGAAGTTTATTATTTATTATTTCCTTCTTCAGGGCTTTAATACAGAATAGTTCTGTTAATTATTATTTTAAATTTTACAATGTTTACATAAGTTAAGTATGTAATAATATTAATTTTTCTTTGTATTTACATTGATAAAATTTATGTTTTTTTAATGAGTAATTAAGTTCTTATGAGTCTTGTTGTGTTTAAAAATTGTAATAATTGTCAGAAGGTAATAAGGAAATGATTAATGAAAATTATTTATAAAGAACAAAGGTTAGAAAACAGTCTTCTAACCTCTCGCCCTCTCAATATTCAAAATTGCAAAAATATCTACTAGCAATATGATTGTTATAGGGAAGTGACAAAAGTGCACTTACGCAATTGTTATATTATTATATACATGAATTTTCCGTTTTATTTTCCAAAAGCCATTAATGGACTCATTTTTCACGTAAGTCTTTGAATTTAAAATCATTTTTTTTACCAAACATCATACATTGTAAAATTTAAAATAATAATTAATGGAACTGTTCTGTATTGTAGCCCTGAAGAAGGAAATAATAAACTTCCGAAAGCTTGGCGTTTGTGAAAAACATAGTTTCATTCAGCCCTAGGACCGCTCTCGCAAGACTTAGAATTTTCCTTTCTAACTAGTCGGTCAAGAACTGCTCTTCACCTTATTATATATATATATATATATATATATATATATATATATATATATATATATATATATATAATGATGTTTGAACCTTTATTAAAAACTTTATAGTAGTAACATTTTCCGGATGAAATCGTTTTTTCTTAGCTTTGCGAGGAACTATATATTTATACATTTATTAAATGAACATATTAGCTCATCGTATAGTGATGTCTGCTTTAAAATTATTTTGAAGAATTTAGCACCAACATTGAAGTCTTTCTAAAATTGGCGTATGTGTAAAAATAACGATTTAATTTAACTACATAACCTCTAAAGATTGCAAGTTGATTGAAAAATGAAAATTCCATTCAAGAAACTTGCCACCATTTTAAAACGGAATAATACAGTCTAAAATTTTTTTTTACATTATCAAAAAATAAGAAAGCTTGCATAATGAAACATTTTAGTCCTATCAATTATTTGAAACATTTTTAAATTTAGAAATTAGTTAAAAAAGTCCCTAAATCTTTGATTCGCCAAATTACATTAAATCTACAAATTAACGTTAAAGCTTATACGTAACTAATTGTCAGCAATTTAATTTTTTATCGGTTTATTTTAATCCAGTACAAAACCGACAGAACATCCTGAAAGTGTATAAAGAGACTCGTCGGATTCCTGTAATAACTTATTTTTTGCGTATAATCCACCGGAAAAGATAAATTGGTTTAACAGTGAACACGTGTTAATCCATAGTGATACAGTCTCTCCATTTGAAACGTAACTTTTGCCCAGATTTCGAAATGGCTGTAATACATAAAGAAAAATAAAATGAACTATTAGACTTTATAACAGTTAACTATTAGGAAACTTAACAGTTGTTAAATGTAAAGAAACATTCATCAAAAACCGACGTAAGAACAGGCATATAAACCTGATCAATAAGTTAACAGCTGTTACATATAAATATGTCTGTTCTTTTAAACCAGCGAAAAATTAGGTCAAGTTAGTTCAGGTTGAGCTGACACCAGAGTAGAAAACTATCCAGTAATTTTAAATGTGAAATTAATTTCTATGTGAAAAATGAAAAATAATGCGTAGTCAAATATGTGCTGTACTTCCTAGTACAATTTTTGACATTTAAAGTATTATATAATTATGAAATACTTTGGAGTCAGCATTAGCATAGTAAGAGTCTTGTTCGCCTCCTTCTTCTACGTGAATAGGTTTTCACTGCTTTGGAACTATACCTCTTCCAAAGTAAATGTCCAGTACTCTCTTCAGCGCTTTGGTGCACGTCCTGGAAGTATTTTTCTCATTTGTCATCTACGTAACATATAATATTAAATAATGTATTTTCTATTCTCTAACTGTAATATATTTATTTCTTTTTCTTGACCGTGTAGAATTAATGCGTTTGTTTTATGTTTTTGAAGCTACCGAGAATTTTTTTAATAAAAAAATTTTTTTTTATGGTATTTGACATTTTCGTTTATTTATTCCTTAAGCCATCTTCAGAAACACTAAACGGGATAAAAAATGTTTTTATATATTATAATTAAAATGTGACATACTCGTGTTGATTTGTATTGTACTAACGTCTTGACCTATAATTGGGAATAATTTTTATACTTGTATTGAATTTCTAAAGGGTTTTTTAATAAGGGTGGGTCAATGTTGGCAGGCTGTGCGGCCATGTTGTTTCGGAGGGGTCTGTTGTTTATTATTCTGTTACAGGTGACCAATCACCATGACAAGTTACGTGATTGAGCAGCACGACCAAATAATAAAACTTTATTATCAAAATGAGTATTCGTTCGTACAGTAGACGCGGTGGCCCTTCAAAGTCGCCTCTCCAATATTTGGTGGCTAAATTATAGAAGATCGTTTCCGTAAACAACTACAAGAACTCCGCCTTTCGCCTTAATGACCATTAAAAACGTCGTTTGTTGGCTGACTCGGCTTCGGACCATTTGAAAGAGGGTCCCAATTTTGGCCGAAAATTAATGGCTTTGTTAACAAATACAATTGCCGTTTATGGGACAACACCAACCCACACGAAGTTCACGAGGTGGTAATGCATCCAGAAAAAGCTACTGTTTGGTGCGGATTTTGAGCCGGCGGAGTCATTGTACCGTACTTGTTTGAAACCGACGTTGATGAGGCTATCACCGTCAACGAAACTACAGAACTATGTTAGCTGTTTTCGTTTGGCCCAAAACTGAACGATATGGAGATAAACGACATTTGGTTCAAGTAGGGCGACGTGATACACAGCGGACGCCACGATGAATATTTTGCATGAAAGATATGAGAATATGGTTATCTCTCGCAAAGATGACGTGAATTGGCTACCTAAGATCGTACGATTTGACCCCGCTAGACTTTTTCTTGTAAGTTTACAGGTCTATATCAATAAGCGGCAAACGATAGATCCCTTAAAGTCAACATAAATAATTTCACCGTGAGAATCCGCAGCAGATATTTGAACCCTATTATATTCTATACATAATGGCATACATGGTATTCCGTTAATACCTCAGACACAACTTTTTCAACATCGACCCGCCCTTATTGAAAAATTCTTTGTAAGAAAAACTAGAAAAACAACGGCTTTTTATGTGTACATCTGGAATTTACGGTACTATAAGATCATTATAAATTCTACCTTAGTGATTTGTATCCAATTAGTTCTGTGAACTTTTGGTCGGATACAAATGACCTAGGTTACAACTTTATAGTACTATAAATTCTAGATCAGGAGTTAGCAATTAATTTCAAATGGGATTAAAATGTTTCAATCGGAAGTTCCCAAAAAAAAATTAAAAGCAAATTTGTATACCAAAGTAGGGATGTATCACAATAAACATATTGTACCAGGGGCGGATCCAGGTTGTTTCTTGGAGGAGGTACACCGCAATATCGTAAGAGTGCAGTATGACAAGCGAAAGCGAGTTGTCGACCGTGAGGGGGAGGTGTCAGCCATATTCACGTTCCTAATGTAATAGGTAGAGGCGAATCTATTTTTCTGATATCGAAGCTCTTGGAGGGGGGGGGGGCGATCGCACAGTACAGCGAGCAAAACCGAGCTAGCAAAGGAGTGGGGATGTCTATTTTTCTGAATTCGAAGCTCCTCGGGGGGTTTCATACCCTTCGAGGTATGGATTTATATCCGTCGCGGTTCACTAATTGCCGACTCCTGTTCTACATATTCATAGTAAATATGCCGCTCTGTTTTATTTTAGTGATTTTATATATATATATATATATATATATATATATATATATATATATATATATATATATATATATATATATATGTTTTGATTTTCTTGAACCGTTAATATTTATTTTTATTTTTGATTTTTTCTTCGGATTAGGTTCATATTTAAAATACAGTTTTCATTGCTCTGGCGTTTCGTTCTTTATTTAGAACATTTTCAAAAATAATCATCTTGAGATTTCGTCAAAACTATCGCTACCACCGACAAACCACCAATGACCAATGTTATTAAAAACCTGACGTAAATAAATTTTTTTTAAAAAAATTGAACCGACTTCTAAAAGTGTGCTAAAAAGTGAAAAATAACTAGAAATTTTTATATGAAATTGAAATTTTTGAAGTCGGCACCAAATTATTTCTAAATGAAATAAATAACTACTAATATATACAAATTATGGTAAGAAAGCAATTACAAATAAAGTATTTTTAATCTGTTTATGCGAATCACGTTTTGTCAGGTATTAGTTTGGCGCCGACTTCAAAAGTGTCAATTTCATATAAAAATTTCTAGTAATTTTTCACTTTTTAGCACACTTTTAAAAGTCGGTTCAATTTTTTTAAAAACAATTTTATTTTTCGATTTTTAGTTTTCAATTCCTTATGATATTTATAAATTATTTGAACTAAGTGCTGATCGAGATTAATGTACCTCGCAATGGCTCTAAGGTGGCAAAAAAATACCCATTTTATCCATAATTATAAATCACCCTTAAATGAACCACTAAAAATTCTTTGATACTAATGAAATTGTCTCAAACGAATATTTAGTCTGTCATAGTAAATCCACTATCTTAAATTTCAAATTAATTTTAGATTAGTAATATAGGCCCCAAAATCTTCCAATATCGATATTTAAAGAAAATAAATTAATTTTTTATCCACCATATTAGATACGACATATCGAATTTTTTAAAAATAATTTTAGATTCGTCATGTGTGACCCCGAAAACTCTCCCGTACCAATTTTGGTGAAAATCGGACAAAATTGATTTTTTTGTCCGCCATATTAAATCCGCCATATTGAGTTTTTTTAAAAATAATTTCAGATTCTTTATGTGAGGCCCCGAAAACTTCCCCATACCAATTTTGGAGAAAATTGGACAAACTTGATTTTTTCGTCCTCCATATTGAATCCGCCATATCGAATTTTTTAAAAATTATTTTAGATTCGTCATATGCGACCCCGAAAACTCCTTCGTACCAATTTTAGAGAAAATCGGGCAAAAACAATTTTTTGTCGGCCATATTGGATCCGCCAAATTGAATTTTTTTAAAATGATTTTAGATTCGTCATATCCGACCCCGAAAACTCTCCTGTACCAATTTTGAAGAAAATCGGACAAAATTGATTTTTTTGTCGGCCATATTGGATCCGCCATATTGAATTTTTAAAAAATTATTTTAGATTCGTCATATACAACCCCGAAAACTTCCCCGTACCAATTTTAGAGAAAATCGGACTAAATTGATTTTTTTCGTCCGCCATATTGGATCCGCCATATTGAATTTTTTAAAAATTATTTTAGATTCGTCATATGCAATCCCGAAAACTGCCCCATACCAATTTTGGAGAAAATTGAAATAAATTAAATTTTTTGGTCAGCCATATTGGATCCGCCATTTTGAATTTTTAAAAAATAATTTCTGATTCGTTGGGTATAACCCCGAAAATTCCTCCATACCAATTTTGGAGAAAATCGGACAAAATTAATTTTTTTGGCCGCCATATTGTAAGCGCCATCTTGGATTTTACTGCACCAATTTCATCTAAAAAAATATGGGACCACCGCAGTAACTTCCTTTACATAACGTAAAAAATTTCATTGAAATCGGTGCAGCCGTTCCGGAGTAATCGGTGTACATAATTAAAAAAAAAATACATAGTCGACGAATTGAGAACCTCCTTCTTTTAGAAGTCGGTTAAAAATGAACTCAATCATTTAAGCAGTTACTTTTTATTATCATGAACTACAACAAGTAAGTTAGTGAACAAAAACTAGTTATGTTTCATATATTCATATTATTCAGACTATTGCACTGCTTTATTAGAAATCAGTTTTCAACTATGGGCAAAAAAAGTGAGTTTTGTGAGCAAAAATTTTGTAGTCTGGTCTTTTTATTCAGTTACTTCAAAACCATTGCATTAAAACAATTGTAACTATCGATTTTTATGTTAAACGGAGTAATTTTCCCCATAAAATCTTAAAAGTAAATATTGTTAACATATTTTAATATAAGAATAGAAGCAGTAGAATTAAAATAAGTATATAAGGACTTTTAAAAAAATCCGAAATAAATTTTGCTTCAATCCAAGAAATAATAGTATTTGTTACAATTTACCATTCTCTTTCTTGTTAATTGGTTCTCTGAAAATATAGTCTGACATTTTATCGAAAAACACTCGGATTCTTAATTTGACAATTTTTTATAATTTCAATTGCTTCAAGTAGCTGCCCAAGTTCTCTGGTGTTTAAGTAATCAGGAAGAAATATGTTATTTATTCTGTAATTTCTTATTGCTCTCTGAAGATTTGCAAATTTTTTATGGCAACTATTATTCAGTCTATTGTATATAAATTTATATTTTTGCCTTTTACTTAGATCTTTTAATCTACCTTCATTGAGAGTAACAAGCAATAGTGATACATGGTTAACATACGGAAGTCTGGAAATGAAGAATATATATCGAAGTCGAAGAGTTAATCAGATGTTAATTTCTGAAGACCAAATTTCCGAATTCAATCACAATATGATAGTGGCTCAATAATGGTGTTCAGTTCCAAATGATCGATTTGAGATAAAATCTAACTTTCTTTTGATCAAAAATATAACAATAGAGCATGTAGTATCAAATGTGATTCGGCAGATGGAATTACGTGAAAGTGTCTCGACATTAGAAGCCATTTTAATACAATGAAAAACCGTAGACGAAACGAAAACCTTTTAATATCATATAATGAAAGCTTGACAAAAAACCTTACAATAAAATCACCTTTTTCAAATATCTAATTTAACTGTTACTTATGTTAAAATATAAAAAGTGTGCCAAGCCTTAAGAAAATTAATATTAACCATAGCTTGTCGTTTTGCGCTTTTATAAACTCAATATTAAAATGTCAGTGTTTATATTTTAATATTTAGGTCAGCTTTATGTTTAGGCTTACTCAAGATCGCAATGCAATTAGTGTGGGGTTGAAAACCCTTTTAAAAATCAATTTACCTTCACTTGCCCTGAAGCACTACTAGTTTTAGAGGTAATGTTTAAGGATTTAAACGTTGAAGATTAAATTTCGCGAGTAAATTTTTTCACTGGTTTAAATTACCTTTTTAGAACTATTCGAATATTGTCGTCTTTGTTTCTCATTATATTGTTTTGTAGTATGACAGTTTTTATATAAAGATACTGATTTTAATTTGGAAATTTTATATAATGTCTAGACATAATAAATATATAATGAACACTATTTTATTTTGTTTTCTATCACTTTTATTTAACGTTTTGCAGTGACTGCAGTTTCATAGCTTTGCTATATTCTCAAACTTAATTACTACATCTGCAATGGTATAAATATTTATTGGGATAGTTGTTAAACATTGGTAAGTAGGGAAAATATCAACAATAAATTGGTAATCAACGAAAGCTTTCACGGATTTGGTCAAGTTGAAAATCATGGTTCTTGGATCTAGACCGTATTAAATTGAAATTGTTATCTGACGTTTTACCTACGATATCACGAGCATGTCTGATTTCCACTTATTTAACTTTTCAAAGAACTTTCTACGCGCAGACTTCGGGAGCGGTCATGGGATCTCCGCTGTCACCTGTGGTGGCTAACATTTTTATGGAAGCTTTTGAAGAAAATGCCTTGTCTTTTGCTCATCTAAAATCTAAATTTTGGTGCAGACATGTAGATGCTACTTTCGTAGTTTAAACGCACGGCGCAGATAATTTCCATAATTTTCTGGATCATCTGAACCAACGATACCCTTTCGCCCTTTCTCTATGTACTAGTACAAATTAAAGGTAATGGAAAATTAGGACATTCTGTGTACAAAAAACCAACACATACGATAAACGATATCTCAATGCAACGTCAATACGTGATGAACAATCACTGAAATCAGAAACTGAATAACTGACCAATGCTCTGATAAGCAACGTATATTACGCTGAAGATATTAGACGTTCTATAAATAAATATAAAAACTCAGCTCCTAAACAAAATGCTATAAAGATCCTACTTATGGACTGTGTTGTCTTATCTTATATTCACGGAACTACCGACAAGATTGCCAGATCGCCCCGAAAACCAAACATTCGAATAATTTTCAACACGTGTAAGAAAGTTGGACAATGTTTGAAGTCACCAAAAGGCACAATACCATGTCAAACAGAAGGCGTTTATAAGATACCTTGCTCTTGTGGTAACGTGTATGTAGGTAAAACAGGACGGTCTATATCCACTAGGCTTAAAGAACATAAAAGATGTATAAAAAAGAAACAAACTGTACAATCTGCAGTAGCTATACACCAGCATTGCCCCGGTCCCACTTTTAGTATAAAAGAAATTAAGGTACTAGTGTCTGGTTTCTTGAAACGTAAAATTAGAGAATAAATCGAGATTTATAAATATCCAAATAATAATAATAAATTAATGGAGATACAAGTTACAGTCTACATCACACGTGGAAATCGATTGTAACACTGGATCACGGTTCGCCGAGCAACAGTCGGGTATAAATACCGGGCTGTTGCTCCTTCTAGTGTTCTAATCTCGTGGAGCAAAGATCCCTGAAGATGCCTAGTGCAATTGTATGCGAAACAACGGACAACAATTCCAATTTGCACAGTCTAAATCAAAGAATCATGATTTTCAATAAATTGGTTCTACAACAGAGTAAATATTATGGATTCTCAGAGGTCTTCCTAGACCTTTAAAAAGTTTGGTGTTGGGTTTTTAATAGGTTTACATATTTCAATAAAGTGAAAGATGTTAAGTTTTGCTACTTTTAGGTAGAGAGCGAAAGATTTTTCATTATTAATGTGTCCTATTTCTAACAATTAATTAGTTCTCTCTGTTTTATAAAGAAGTGTTTCTGAGTTTTTTAAATTTAGTGATAAAATTTCTGACCTACATGTCTGGCATTAGACTGAGTATAATTTAACTCCTAATTTTCTAAATTGTTCATATTTGTCTTTAACATTAAAGAATAACTGCGAGCATTTTTGAGGGTCTGAAACATACTTTCGTCTCATTTTTAGAAAGTATGTGTGCAATTTCATCTGAAACTGGACCAAAATATGTTGGGGTGCAATAGGCTATGTTTTCTTTTGTTTAAGGGTGTTGATATATTTTAAAAATCGGAACTTGTTTTTGCTTTTTATTTATGAGAGAACTGACAATGTCTGCGTCAATAGGCTTATCCTTCTCTATTTATTTAATTGTTTTACATTCTTTGTTTATATGGTTCGTACTTAATGGAATATTAATTGCGTCATTAAAAACAAATAATAACAGTAATCTACTTTTGTATATATGAAAATGATTTTCAACATAATAAAACATTTTAAATCCAAACTTTTTCTCTCTTAGCGTACATTTTTATGCTCACTTTTAAAGAGAATTTGTTAAAAACTGACCGTGCAAAAAGTATAGCTTTTTGGTACAGATACTTAGACAATAATTCTAGCATGTTTTACGGGCAATGATAAGGACCTATGTAATATACTTAATTACTTGAATATTCAGTTTACCTCCTAAAATAACATTCACAGTGGAAAAAGAGACAGACCGTAAAATTAATTTTCTATCGCCATTACCATAATAAACAATCAGTTCACCTTTGATATTTAACGGAAACCCACATTTATAGACACAACTATCCCAAATAACTCCATGTATGCAATTAGCCACAAGTTGACATCCTATAGGTCAATGATACATAAGGTCCTCTTAATTCCATTATATACGAATAATTTAAACAAAAATTAAAAACTATAAAACAAAAAAGGGAAAAACAACGCATATGACGTAAACAATATCAGCTCCTTTATCAATAAAAAGCAAAAACACATAAGGATTGCTAAAATATATCCACATTCTAAAATGAAAGAAAACTTAGTATATGGCACCCTAACATTTTTTAGTCCAGTTTTAGATCTCATATTCCCAAAAATTAAATATAAGTAACTTGGACCTAGAAACTCAGTGGAGCAGTAAATATAGCGGCAAGAGCCACCAAGGAGGACTGGCAGACAGCAAAAAAGGTGATTACTTATAAAAAAAAATGGTCCATAAATTCATTTGGACCATATAAATCGCCGAGACCGGACGGGAGCAAATTCTGTTGCATATTAAGGACCACTTGAGCCCTAGAATATATTCCAAAAATATGAAGGCTAACTAGGGTTGTAGAAAGATGGACAGAACAGGAAGGTATACCTTCCCAACTATACTTATCTCCATAAAACGAAGAAAGCAAGAGAACTTCGGCCCCATCAAAGGAGAATCACGTTTCAGGGGGGGGGGGGGTAACTTGGGACTACAGGATAACAAGCACGTGGAAAATATAACAAAAAAAATCAGAAACAACCTTTATAATTGTTAGATGATTATGTGGGAAAACATGGGGTTTCTCACCGAAGATTGTGCATTCGTTACACATCAGTGTGATGAGACCAGCCATCACGTATGCTGGCTTGGTCTGGTGGTCCACTGTAATGCAAATAACAACCAGGACAAAGCAAAGCGGAGAGGATCGCCTGCTTGAGAACTATGGAGTCCATGAAATCGATCCCCACTTCGCTAATGGAGTGCATTCTGGATTTACCACCGCTAAATTTAGTGATTCAGGGAGAGGCGAGAATGGGGCTCAATCAGCTATACAACTCAATAAGACAAAAGCCGTTGACTCGACACAAAACTATATGAAACAAAATCAGGAGCCCAGAGTTGGAAATGGACACGGATCATATGACCTCGGGCTACCGCTATAATATACCGTTCGAGGTCATAATAAAAGATCGAATGGCGAGTGAAAGAGGAAAACTGGAAACATCTTCTGATACAACTAGCTGGTATACTGACGGTTCAAAAACCAGTGAAGTTACCGGAGCTGGAATATGTGGATTACAACCGAGGAAAGAAATAACTCTTCCCTTGGGGAAATACCCAACAGTGTTCCAGACGGAAATATATGCAATTTTACAATATGCAGATGAGTTTAAAAGGAAAGCTTCCAAAGGGAAGCAAATCTATATTTATTCTGGCAGCCAAGCAGCCCTGAAAGTCCTTAAGAGCCAAAAGGTATAATCTAGATTGGTCTATGAAAGTCAAAGTAAACTCACAACTCTGGTAAAGGGCAACAGAGTTATGCCCTAATGGGTATTAGGACATGAATGCATACATGGAAACAAAAAAACTGACGAGTTAGCGACAGCTGGCTCATTATCCCATTATATTGGACGAGAATCGGCTTTTGGGGTTCCGCAGTGTGCTGCCCAGGACGCAGTCAAACAATGAATCAGAAAACGGCACAAAAGCCACTGTAAAGTCAGGCAAGCAAGCGTTTTATTGGAAACCCTGCCCGACATTAGCAAAGAAGCAGAAATCAGCTAAGAGCTATTACAGGTATAATGGCAGGACACATGACTGTCAAAGTACATCTGAATAAAATGAACCTGTATAATGGAGACCTCGGCTGCAGACTATGTAGACAGGCCGACGAAATATATATTATTTGTGATTGTAAGTCACTGGAAAGAAGACGACAACAAACCTTCGTGTCAATAGATCTGGAACCGAGGAAAGTACATACTCACTCGTTAGTAAACCCGTGCGAATTAATCCAGAAGGTTAACAGAGTAATAATAAATCTAGGGTGAACACAATAGGACTACTATGCCTGCAGTGCATCTGGCTTCAGGACGGCACCGGAAAAAAAATGGTGCCCTAACATATTTTGGTCCAGTTGTTATATATGTATTCTCCTTTCCGGCAAAGAAAAGGAAAAAATATATACAAATATTATATTTCCTGCATATATCACTCTGCTTTACTCTCCATACGTGTTCCGACCACCTCATGGTTTCGTCAGTGGAGCTGTATCGAATCTAGAGCAACATTCGCAGGAAATAACTGATATATAAAATATAAATTCCAAGATATATCGATACGATCTTGCGAACATGCCATCTACCGACCTCGATGTCGGACTAAAAAATATCGCCAATCGAACGACATCTATGAATCACTGGAGTGGTGAGAAATTAAAAAAAAAATCAGTAAGAAATAAAGAAATCTATCTGCCGAATTTAAATAGTTGTTATATATGTATTCTCCTTTCTGATAGAGAAAAGGAAAGAATATATACAAACAGTTTATTTCCTACAAATACCACTCTGGCTCTCCCTCCAAACGCGTTCCGACCACTATTTGTATATATTCTTTCCTTTTCCCTGCCTGAAAGGAGAATACATATATAACAACTATTTAAATACGGCAGATATATTTCCTTATTTCTTACTGAAATTTTGATTTTTTTAAAAATTTCTCACTACTCCGGTGATTCAGATGTCGTTCGACTGGCGATATTTTTCAGTTCGACATCGAGGTCGGTAGGTGGCAGGTTTGCAATATCCTACCGACATACCTTGGACTTTATATTTCATATATCAGCTATTTCCTGCGAATGTTGCTCTCGATCCGATACAACTCCTCTGACGAGACGCTTATGGAAAGAGGACCAAAATAGTATTTGCAGGAAATAAACTACTTATATATATTTTTTCCTTTTCTCTGCCTAAAAGGATAATACATTTACATCAACTATTTAAATACGACAGATAAATTTCTTTATTTCTTACTAAGATTTGATTTTTTAACAATATTTTGCTCCAGTCTTCAGATCTCATATTCCCAAAAATTAGATAGAACTAGCTTCTAGACCGTCAAAAAAATATCGTAGTTATTTTTTAATATTAAATATAATAACTGAACCATTTAAAAAATCTGAAATTTATGAGCCAAGTTGTACTCAATGTAATGCTAGATATGTAGATCAGACAGGCAGAAATTTTAGCATTAGATTCAATAGAATTTTTATAAAGAAAATTGAATCTTCTAAAAGTGCGCTAAAAAGTGAAAAATAAATATAAATTTTTGATGTGAAATTGATATTTCTGAAGTCGGCGCCAAAGTAATAACTGACCAAATGTGATTCGCATAAACAGATTAAATATACTTTATTTGTAATTGCTTTCTTATCATAATTTGTATATATTAGTAGTTATTTATTTCATTTAGAAATAATTTGGCGCCGACTTCAAAAATTTCAATTTCATATAAAAATTTCTAGTTATTTTTCACTTTTTAGAAGGCGGTTCAATTTTTCTTATAAAAATTGTATTTTTTAATTTTTGATTTTGAATTCATTATGATATCCATAAATTATTTGAACTAAGTACTAATTGAGATTAATGTACCTCGCAATAATTCCAAAGTGGCAAATAAAAAATATAAAATTTTCAGTCTCTCATATTGTATCTGATAATTGTAAAAATTTAACTTAATATTCGACCTCAAAAACCCCCTATTACAAAATTTGAAAAAATGCGAATAAGATAAAATTTTCAACCCATCACATTGGATCTGCCACATTGAATTTCAAAAAAATAATTTTAACGTCTTAATCTAATCTAAATCTAAACCCTTCAAAGCCCCCTAGATCCAATTTTGGATGAAATCGAGAAATCTAAAATTTCTAAACCGTCGTATTGCATCTGATAAATTAGATTTTCTTAAAATAATTTTATATTCGCTATTTACATCCTCAAAAACGATTCAGTCCCACCTTTGAACAAAATCGAAAAATGTAAAATTTTTAGTCCGCTATATTTGATTTGCCGTATTGAATACTGAAAAAACAGTTTTAAATTCATAATTTACACCCTCAAGAATTACTTATCTCAGTTTTGAAGAAAATCGAAAAATGTAAAATTTTTAGGACACCATATTGAATTCACCAGATTGTTTTTCAAAAAATATTTTAAATTCGTAATTAACATGAACAAAAATCCCCCAATGCTGATTTTAGACAAAAACGAGAGATGTAGAATCTTTAATCAGCCATCATGGACCCCTATAATTAATTTTTTCGTCCGCCATATTGAATTTTTTTAAAATAATTTTATATTCGTTATGTGCGATCCCGAAAACTCCCAAGTAACAATCTTATAAAGCAGATATAATTCCAATCTTGCTAATTATTTATTAGAAACAGGACATGCACACACACCATGACAATAATTTAAAGATCAAAAACTGTTTACCAAAAAGTAAAAAACTTAACATCTTTAAATTTATTTAGTTATATAAGCGTAATAAAACCCCAAAAAAAATCTCCTCATGGACCAGACAGATCTCGGAAACCAATTTATTACTGATGTTTTTGTGTAATTACTAATATTTAATAACCATCTCAATGTTTATTTATAACATAGCAGACGTAGTTTTACGTCATTCAGTTTGAAACTGTAGCACCTGTAAAAAGTCAAATAAAAGTGACAAAATAAAATAGTTTTAGTTGCCAATTTAAATCTTAAATCTTTAGAAGTGCAACTTAAAAAATATATAGCCGAGAAATAAAATTTTGATGCAGTACGAATATTTTTGCGCACCCTTACATTAAGGTTTGATTACATATTTAATATTTTTAAAACCAAATTTGTTGTAGGAGAATATTTACTTATCTCGCCTTTTCCGCCGGTATTCTCGAACATGATTTGTAAAAATTTTTCTATCAGCAGCAACAAATTCATTCTAAATAAACAAGTATAAACTTACTGCAGCAATGGTTGATCCAATAAGCAAACCACTGAAAAATTTTATGCAAATTATAAGCACTCTTACAATGTTTTAAAATAATTGGAAATGCAGTAATTTTTACTTTTTTAAATGTAGAAAATCATAAAACCAAGTTTAAGTTAATATAAAAGCAATAAATACGGGCATGTCGTTGAGTGAAAATTTTCCTGATTACCTATCGTCTGTTCGTCAAGGTTTATTGATTAAAACGGTAGTTTATCTAGGAAGAATCAGTTTAAGAATATAAATTTTATTAGCATTTATTTTAATCTCTAAATCTTCCTTTCGAATGTTAATTTATTCTAAGTTAGCACTAAAAAGATAATAAAAGTTTTTATTGTAAAAGTAGTCGGTACTTGATTCAGATTTTTTGACGTCTGTAAGATATAATTTTTAGATATTAGAATTAGATATATAGTGTATTACTAAATTTTATGTTCAATCTATCATATACAAACTAGAATATAAAATGTCTGTTTTACTATTTATCTATGTAAAAATTGAAAAATTTGCACATCACAGAATTATCCAAATAATACCGTAAAACCTCGCTATCTATCAACGATTAAAATGCAAGAATATTTAGTGCATATCATTAAAATGAAATTGAATTTTCATTATAAGGAATTATATTAATTAGTGGATTTGGCAAAAAAATATATTTGAATAAACATATGGGACGATTCAGGTTAAATGGAACAAAGCACTGCCCAAAATACAAGTCAAGGATTTGAACCACTAAGAACTCAAAAGATTAGTTAGGAAACCCTCTTTTGAATGGTGAGTAGCTTTGGAAAATTTAAAATGGAGACCGAATTTATGGACTAGAAATGAGAAAAAAGCATACATTGAGAAAAGAATGGTGAAAAACAGTTTTAGGACCAATTCGAAGCTTAAAATATTCATACTTGACGTACAATTGAATTTACAATTATTTATGAAATTCAAGATGGCAGATCCCATATGGCACCCCCAAAAGTCAAAAGTCGCTAAAGTCACAGAAAATCCATGCTATTAATTGCTGAAAGATTGAATTTCGCTCAACATGGCTTGCTACCGAGTTTTCGCTGCTGATAAATATTCCATAGTCAAATTATTGAATGTTTAAACGGCGGATACAATATGGTACTCGTGAGGAACAAATCCTCAAATTACCATACAGATCTCCTTTGAATTTATAAATATGGTAAAAAAATCCAATCCAATCTCCATATTCTAAGCTATAAATAAAAAATTAGTGTTTTTGGCGTAAATTCCGAAATGGATGAAACCAACCCAGGGGTATTGAGAGCAACGTAAGAAAAAACCCTATATTACATATAACAGCAAAATATAGATTAGGGCCAAGAAGGGGGGGTCAAAGTTAACTAAAACAGGTTTTTTGAATCTACAAGCTAAGGAATACATTTTGAAAAAGAAAGTTGCATAAAAGATATAGAGATTTTAAAAACCTATAATTTGAGCTTTTGGGCGGTCATTTTTCTCAATTTCTTATTGCAAAAAGGCCAAAAAACCTTTTTAACTTTTTTGAACTTATTTGATTCTAAAGAAAAGCCCTCGTCATTCTGAACAAAATGATATTTTATAATGATAAATCAGATGATTTGTCGCTGAGATATTGCTATTTCTTTGTCTCAAGACGCAAAATGTTGTTTGTTATAACTTTTTTTTTGGGTGAACACTTTGATCTCCAGAAAGGCTCAATCTCTTGGTGAAGACCTAGGTTTTCATGTCCTGTTAGGGGCAAATGAAAAAAATAATTTTCAACCCCTTAAATATTTCTTAAAAAAAGGGGTGTTTTTTCTTCATAAAAAATAGAGCTGGAGCCTCTCCCTTACATATTATACATTTCTTATTTGAAAATTCGAACAGCAAGTCGAAAAATAAAAAAAAAATAGACAAGGAAGAGCCGAGTTCGAATTTTTTTTTCATTTTTTTTTCTTCTGATTTATAACAATTAAGAAAAAAAATCCGAGGGTGTTTGCTACTTAAAGAATTATATATATTCGGATTGGCAGTATGCGTAGAGAACAGATGTACGTGAAAAAATGGAGGGATACGTTCATGAATGAACGAATGAATAGAGGACGGCTTGGAATTCCCAGCTGCATAACTATGCTTGGCCTTGATAAGCATCATGGTCTCTGACATAATTAATAGTTTTATAATTTTTGACGGATATAAAGTAGGAGGCACGAAATCAGTCGAACAACTTCGTCGACTAAGAATTAGTTTTGCACGAGAAGTTAAAATAGACGAAAATGTGAAGATTCCGCTGAAAATAAAAGAATTCCTAAAGAATGAGAAAAACGAAACGCATTTGATAGATCTTCTAAAAAAACGACTAGAGTTAAAAGGTTATTTAACGAAACAAGCCGACGAAGACACCGACATTTTAATTGCTTTGGAAATATCGAGATACGAAAAAAATATTATTATGCTGGCAAAAAAAAAACATCTGAAATAATATTCCACAAACTAACACCAGGATAAAACAAATAAATATTTCAATTTCGATAGTTCTGCATTCTCCAGATTAGGAAAATATAATAATAGCGTTTTGTACTGCTGGCTGCGATACATCAGCATTTTTTGACCTCGGTGGAAATGCTATTTTACAAAAAAAAAAAAAAAACATGAATATACGTTAATCGATCTCGCGAGCACCTATTATAATTCCTCAGATAATGGTGCAATATTTTGTAATAACCATTAAAAAATTATAAAACTATTATATATGACAAGCGCTGATAAGATCCTAAAAAAAGCTGAATTACCTCCGCTTTCCCATTTTGAGCATCAAACTGGCCAAGTTTCAAAGTTTGTTGCCAACTGAAGCTACAGCTGCTGAGCACTTACTTGCAAGTGCAAGGTGGCTTGGAAATTATTTATACCTTCTAAAATATGGATAGAAAAAAGTGACATCGAATTCGAACTAGTTTATTCCACTCGAAGTTTCAGAGGAAATTGCTTCAACTGCCCAAAAAGGCTGTAACGCTACATGTAGCTGCCCCAAGCATGGCTTGAAACGCTCACGATTATGTGGAAAAAAATTAAGCATGAATTCATTGAATATGAAAACATGTTGGGCATCTAAAATGATAATATTTTAAAAAGCATCTTTGATGACAATGAAGACGGAGAAGAAAATTTACCAGAAGCAAAAAACGGTAAATTACATGAATAGCTTACATTATTGTAGATTTCCTACATAACTATTTTATACTTATAAAATAAATTAATAAATATATTAAATACATTTTTTTAATTAAAAATTTGCATTTTTCATTTTTGAATATGAAAAAGATTGAATAATTATTTACTACGTATAATAGCTTAAAATTTAAATTAAACTTGTCCACAGATTTCAAATTTTATAAGCATTGCAAATAACATATTAAATATAGCTTATTCGTAAAAATTCCTTCCGCCAATATTCATAATTTTTCGAGCTACTCCAGATTTTAAAAAAAAAACATAGCAATTGGTCCATTTGTTGTTGAAATACAGCGAATTTTTCTGACCGCGATTTTTTTAAAAAACATCACGTTTTTAAAGCGATATTTGAGGGGTTAAAATTTTTTTTTGCCTCTAATAAGTTATAAAAACTTAGGCTTTCACAAAGAGATTGATCCTTTATAGAGGTTACCAAAAAAAAGTGATGGCAACCAACATTTTGCGTCTTGGGATAAACAATTAGCAATATATCAGTATTAAATAATCCGATTTACTACTTTAAAATATCATTTTGTTCAGAATTTCCTTTAAAAGCAAAAAAGATTCATTTAGTAATGAATAATTGATATGCAAAAAATGACTGGTTTTAAAGATTTTTTGGCATTTTTGCAATAATAACTTAACAAAATTGATCAACAGAAAGTTTAAATTATAGGTTTTTAAAATCTCTTCAACTTTTATTTGAAATTTTTTCTTCAAAATGTGTTCCTTGGCTTGTAGATTCAAAAAACCTGTTTTGGACAACTTTGACCCCCCTCTGGGCCTCAACCTATTTTTTGCAGTTACATTTTATATAGGGTTTGTTTTCACACTGTCCCCAACATCCCTGGGTAGGTCTCATCCATCTCGAAAATTCGTCACTACATTTACCTATAGATTGGACTATCAGTGGTTCAAATATATATATATATATATATATATATATATATATATATATATATATATATATATATATATATATATATATATATATATATATATATATATATATATATATATATATATATATATATATGCCAATATTTGTTTTAAGGCTCATTCCATATACTACCTCAATCGGTCGAACAATTTTTTCAGTCAACAATAAAACTTGGTGGAACAATTTATCAAATTTTTGTATATTTTTCCATTGTGTTATTATTTGGAATCGTCCGTTCATAAGTTAGCAAAAAAACTATCAATTTAGTTCGAAAGCACTAATGCATTCCAATATTTACACAGACTGAATAATATATTTACACATACACAAGGTTATGGGCGATTGTAAGAACAAAAAACCTTCACAATGAAGGATTTTAATATTTCCTATATATGAATCTCTGGTTAGATTTTAGGAATACAAGAGGGCGAATCCAATATCTAGAGCCTAACATATTTTATATGTTGAAAGATAATAAATTGTGCTCTATGATTTTTGCTGGAGGCCAAATCTGGAAAAAACGATAATTCCGGAAGTAATTTAACGTGTAATTTATGCAGTTTTGTCTTCGTTGCGATCGACTTGTGATACGGTGCTTAATCCTAGTGAAAGAAGACGTTTTCCTCCTTCATTTGGGATCGTTATTTCGTGATTTATTCCTTCAAGCGCACCAATAATGCCATATAATTATCGTTTTTGATGGTTGGTTTCCATTTTAAGTGAATATTACTCTATGCGCATCTCTATATACCGACGCTATAACCAATTCTGTCTAGTGTTTCTTTTTTGGTCGCTTTGCCTGGTTTTATTCCTTGGCTGTCCACTCAGCTGACTAGCGATTTGACTCCGGAATAGAATGGTGGATCCAAATTTCGTCCACTGTGACAACCGCGTAAAAAACCTCTTTACTTCGCTTCAACAGCTCCAAACACCACTCTGAATCATCCACACGTTATTGTTTTAGGTCAACTGTAAGCAAACACGGTACTTACTTCGAACAGGCTTTCGCACACCCAAATACTTATCCAAATATATAATCAATTAATATCTTAATTGATAAATTGATAATTAATTTGATATTTTTCCATTTAACCTCTTCACTTGGGCGCCCAAAGTGTTCAATATCATTTGTGTCTGTACGACCGTGTTTGTGTTCAGCAAAACAGAGTCAAATGGATGCTTTTGACTGAGCAGATTTCTTATAATACCTTTTAAGACATTCTTAAGTTTTAGCGTTATTTTTTCATCAAGTAATAGTGTTTTTTTAACCTAAAAAACTCGTTATTTCCACTGTTTGGAAAATATTCGAAGATCCGTTACTAAAGACTCAATATGTCGATGGCAAATGACAGAAATGTTATTAAATATTGACACGTATTATTTTTAGGTCGGTACTAACTAAAAATCTTACGGATGTTGTAAGAGTCGTCATCTGTATGTTAGTCTCGGACTTGTCGGACCATGTATTACATAAAATAAACACCACAAAATTAATTTGGCCATTTATTTTTCTTTAAAAATTTCTAAAAGTATAACAAAAATTTTAAAATATTTTTTTACATTTTACTCATTGCTATTTTGTATTCAAACGTTTATTATATTAATATTACTTTATTTATGTTAATTGGAATAGTTTTTGGAGCTGATAGCAGCAGCCTACTTTGATATTGTAAAACACAATATATTTAAATGCGCCTTTAGTATATTATGAAATTTGATATAGCTTTCAAAAGTATCAATTTACTTTTTTCTGATAGCATACAGGGTGTCCGGCTAATTTCTCAGGTGCATACTAGGGAGGTCAAAATAACCCTAGTTTGTCATAAAAAAAATTCCTGTGCCTCTTAATGGAGATACTGAGCCCTAAATGGGTACCAAGTGATTTATCTTATCGGCTCTAAGTTTTGAACCGACTTGTATAATTTAATGAAATTTTAATATTTTATTGAGGCCATTAATACTTTGGTCATTCATCTTCAAAAAAGGGGTTCTTAATTTATTTCGACAAAACTGGTGGTTTTCGAGATAAATCGGTTTTTATGCGAAAAACTCAAAAGTTACTAACGATAAACACAAACAGGTAAAAACAAAATATACTAGGTGTGCTGATGTGCTTTAATTTTTGAGGTGACGCTATCTTACTCTTGAAAGGAAAGAAAATGTTATGCTGAAAGATTTCCAACTCAGACATTAAGTCCAGAAACCTTTCAAAGGGTTGATCGAGGCTCAATTAATTTAGAATGTTATTAAAATGCAAAAATAGCGAAAACGTTTAAATGTTATATTGACTAATGTTCAATATGGGCTTCACGTACATCAATATATTTTCTTCTTCTTAGAATATTTTCCCGCTGAACTGCAAATAATTTTCTGGCATTATTACGGACTTTGTTAGATTGCTGTGGCATTCTCGTTCGTAGTTCTTCTCCGGTATTTACTGGTGTTGAATAAACTATTTCCTTTAGATATCTCCAGAAGTAAAAGTTTAAGGGATTTAAGTTTGGAGGCCTTGGTGGCCATAAAAAAGGCTCACCTCGACCTATCGATCGAGGATCAAAAACATTAGTTAATGTTGACGTACCACATTTGCATTTTTCTATCAAATTATTAAAATTTTGCTGTAGAAATTGTAAATAAATCTCACCATTGAGTGGTCCTTCCAAAGCAAGGTTATTTCCGATTTTGCCTACCCACACAATTACAATAAACGTTTGTTGGTGTTTGTTTTGAATTATAGCGTGCGGATTTTCATCAGTCCAAAAATGTAAATTTTGTCTGTTTATTATACCGTCTCTTATAAAACCGGCCTCATCGGTAAACAAAATAAGGTTAGAAACATTTAGATTTAGGTTATGTTGCTGTATAAACCAGTTGGAGTACTGAAGTCTTGCGGCATAATCATCCGGAGACATAACTTGTATCTTTTCACCGTGGTACGGTTGAAGTAACTATTCTGTTAGAGTTTCGTGTACAATCCGTTCTGTAAAATTGTTTTGTGTAGCGAGGTTTTTAATGTTGTTTAAAGAGTTGTCAGTAACATCTTGCAAAATTTGTCTCCTGTGATGGCCCTCACCGTCACGTTGGGGCAAAAATGACCTTGAGTAAAACATGTAAAAAATTAATTCGTTAACTCTAATAATTATTTTCTAATCATCTTTTACCTGTCTTATTTCGACTTCGATCAACCATTTAAAAGATTTTTGGACTTGGCAATATAAGAACTGGATATCCTTCAGCATAAAGTCTTGTTGCCTTCGAAGAATTTAGCAGCGCTTCACCATAAACTAAATGCATATCAGCATACTCTGCGTAAGAATATTCTTTAATTTTTAAAAATTATTTTTACTTGAAGGTTGTTTTGACAAGTTACGTCAATAGTAATTCATTATGTAGATAGTAACAATAACAACCTGATTTTTAGCTGCTTGTGTTTAGCATTAGAAACTTTTGAGTGTTTCGCATTAAAAACCGATTTATCTTGTAAACTGCCAGTTTTATAAAAATAAATTAAGAGTAACAAGAGGAATCACCAAATTATTTAAAAAATCTGTTTTCAGCTCTGTAAAGTGGCACCTGTCAATAATTTGACCCAACGAGTGTGGCTGCAAGTCCGTTCCAGACTTCTCTGATAATTTAAAACATCTGCTATACATGGTTTAACAAGTCTTTATAGCCTCTATAAAATATTAAAATATCACTAAATTATACAAGACGGTACAAAACTTAGAACCGATAAGGTAAATCGCTGGGTACCCCTTTAGGGATCTGTATCTCCGTTAAAGGACACTTTAGGAATTTTCTTTCTATGACAAAGTAGAGTTCTTTTGACCTCCCGTGTATGCGTCCGGGAAATTAGGAGGTACTTACCGGACACACTGTATATACAACAACTGATGAGCTTAATTTCAAATTTCAAAAATGTATTTAAAATCACATCAATGATCAATATTGAGCTATATGCATTATACATTCATTAGTAAACATCAGTTTAAAATTGTCTAAATCTTTAAAAAAACAAATTCCTAGAAAATTGTCTTTCACTGTCAAACTTCCACTACTTTGCACTAGTTTAAGATAATTCGATATGCGCTATTTATTTTTATTTAATTACGTACGATTTGTAAGGATTTCCATATTTGAAACCCAAAAGTTAAATCGTACTTTCTAAAAATCCACCTTTTTCATATCGTAGCTATGGCCTTAAGTTTTTAAAACTTTTTTTTTTAAATAAAATAGACACCACTTAAATTTGAACCAGTCTATGAGGTACAATAAAAGAATAGTTTAAAACTTCTGTTAAGAAAGATCAACGACCATAACCGCCGAGGGTATAAAGTCAAGTAATGACACCATATAACGTCCAACTCTAGAATTCCTAAAAACGTAATAAATTTTAAAAATAATGAAAACACCACTGGCGTAGTTCAATTATAAAGAAGTTATTACACATAAAAAGACCGTAATTTAACCATAAAATCCGTAAAATATGAATGGATACAATAGATACCCGACTATTATTTAGTTCAACTTTATTACCTTCTATGATTTTAAAGAAGCATGAAATATACCTTTTATATTCTTTGTATATTTAGGGAGCCATATAACTTCATATTTTACTCTTGGTGACTCGTGCCGAGGCTTTTGTTTAATTATTTATTGGGTCCGGCAGGTATATCTGGTTCTGATATATAAAGATTTGATTTTTACTTCTTAGTGTCCACGGGTCAGGTTTTCAAAATAGGTATAAATAAAAATTGTTTTAACAATAACTCAATGGAACATTTTGCAGCATAGCATTTGCTCAGTATATCATCAATAGTAGTTTTATTAAGTAAAACATTTCTTTATATTTTAAATATGTATGATTACAATGTAAATTTAAATATTTTTGTATCTTTGTAGCGTTCTGCCAGAGTGGCCATCAAGCTTACTACAGCTCATTATATTATGGAAGCTAAAAGATTTATTTACTTATTTATCTCAAACCATATATCACAGACTAAATCTAAATAGTACATTCCTCATTATAGGTTACATCAATAAAAATAAAATAAGTTATCTAATGCTTAACAATGATACAAACTTTCAACCTAGAATACACAATCAGGAAGAAGAGAAGATGACTATGCAAAAAACAAAACAAAAAAGTTTTGTCGTAATACACTTTAAATTGCAGATGAAGTAAAACATCGAAGTTGCAAGTCACAAATATCCAGGTGTTATATAAGAGTGATTTTAGATTATATTTGAAAGTAGGTAGAGAACATTCAAGATCGAAATTAGGGGAATATATGTGTTAAAATGTTGCATAATACTATTCATTATATTATTTCTACTAACATCAGTATGGCTTCTGTTTATCGAGAACATGTGGAAAAAGTGATTATCGTGTGAAAGAACGCGGAAGCTAATTAGTTCAAGGTCAGAACAGTCAATACTGTTCCTGATTTTACTAAATCAAAAACATAGTTAGATGAATTCTATACAATTCCAGGCTTTTCATACCTATCTGATGCAATCTCTGATAAGGTGAAAGGAATTTCGGTTAATGCAGAGCTTAGAGAACATAAAATTTAAAAACTTTAACTGTAAGCGTTTAATCGGCTTAACATGCGCTATGAAACAAGGGCTGCAAAAACGTAGCAATACTATAGGTGACTACACATAAATGAATACTGCGAAAACTTTAAAACTTCGGTATTTAAAAAATACCGGCAGCATTTCATCATAAATTCTGCCATTTTGCAGAACTTTGCTAAAATAAAATTAATATGGTCACTGAAAAGTAATTCTGTGTTAAAAATAACGCCTCGGTTATCGATTAAGGGAATTCAAGTCAAGGAGCATTGGAGATAATGTGAGGATGTAAAATTGGAGATTTCTTCTTAGAAAACGAAATGATCTTACATTTTGAGTTATTAAGTTGCATGTGGTTTACCTCACACCATTCTATTAATTTGTTAATTTCAGATTGTAGAAGCAGACTATCATCAGTAATGTTTATTCTCAGAAATACATTCAAATCGCTATCGTAGAAGATATATTAGCAGTTTTTAAATACAATGCTGAGATCATTTATGAAGAAGAGGCCCAGCTACGACCCTTGAGGTATACCGGAAATTACATTTATCGGTTCAGATAAAGTATTATTGAATTTAACTACTTGTGTTCGATTGGTGAGATAACAAGAAATCCAAGTTAATAGAGGAACTGTAACATCGAGTGCGTATAGTTTGTTGAGCAATATACCGTGACCTACTGTATGTTGCACGATTTTATTTAAATCAAAGTAAATTAAGTCGATCTGAATCCTTGAGTCCACAGCTACAGTTAAATAGTTAGAGAATAGAGACCGGTTGATTATGTCTGATAAAATTCTATGGAAATTTAATAATAATTAATCACAAGATTATGGATTTAGATATCGGGCGATAGTTACCAATATCTTGCATATCACCATTCTTATAAATTGCGGTGACATAGGCAGTTTTTCATACGCTAGAAAATAAGAATTAGTAGAATTTCTTCGTGACCAACACTCTTACTTTCGTTAAGCTCCACCAGTTTTTCGAACAACATAGAGCTATTGATATTGATATTTGAGAGATCTGAATTAGTGATAGGTAGATAATATGGGGAGTTAGTTATTATCGAATCAGTACAATTGAAAATGGATGGAAAGAAATCAGTCAAAATATTAGTGATTAATTTTGATCACTTGATTCCACATTATTAAGCCTCATTATTGTTGAATATCCTGTTGTGCATCGTTGAGATTTAATATGTAACGAGAAAGCTGTAACATTTTCCAAGATACCATTTTCTATAGACTGAATAAAATTATTATAGTAAGTTTATAGCGATTTTTGGCCGAGACCTCAAACTATCGTATTCGTTCTCGTGCGCTAACAATCAAGTATGTCTGTATTTTCTGAATGCTTTATTTTTTACTAAATTAATTGTGGTTCTTGAGAAGTAGTTAGGATAATTTGCGCCATGGATCTTAGCAAAACAAACACAATGTTTAAAACCATATAGAACATCTGAATTGCATTGTCAATATTGTTACTATACAGAAAGCTCCAGTCGATATCATAGAAATAGTCACTAAATAAGTTAAAGTCGCACCGCATAAAATTGAACTTGATGAATACAACTCCGAGCCTGTATCATCTATATTATCGATGTAAAAATCTATTAGTAGAGGGAGATGTTGCCTATCAATATTAGTTTCACTGGTTATGTGACATTGAAATATTTAAACAACTTGAAAAAACCAAATCCAGTATCACATGATTAAAATTACAAATGCTATTATATTGAATCAAATCATGAAAGCATATCCAATCAAAAATAATTTGTTCCTTATTGTTTCTTTTTTAAGTAAAAATAGTGTTTAAGTTATTGTCAGTGTTCAGTACATTAGAATAATAATCTCTATTACTGATACAAGAATCTCGAGCATCGATGACGACAAATGAATTTGAATAATTAGGCAAGTTAAAGTCTCTCGGTATTAAAATTTGGAAAGATAAAAAGCAATTAAGCAAATAACTTACAGATTACCCGTAGTCCTCACCAACGAAAATCTCCGATGACGGCGGGAAATAAACCGCCCCTATTATGAATCTTGTGTTTCCCATTCGAATACAAACTCACAATTATTTAATATCGCCTTGTGGCACTGTGCAAATTGAATACTTCAAAGAGCACACTATCATGATCAACATGCCACCACCTCTAGATTTATTAGAATCATCCACATTATTACGTCTTCTGTGCAGTACATAATTCGTTAGAAAAACTCCGCACTCGCGATTTCGTCATTCTGCCACATCTCGGTTATCATAATAATATCGTAATTTGAGTGTATTACTTCTTACTAAAATTGCATAGTTTTTGTTCTTAGTCCGCGAACATTTTCATAGGAAATTAAAATATTACATTTACTCAGCATAATCTGTTGCGGCGAGGGCGATGGATTGTCCTGTTTAATATTTAAAATCTTAACGCAAATATATTTAGAGAGCCGGCGTTTTACCACGCAATCCATAGTTCCAATCCAGTTACACTCAAATAGAGACATAAGTCTGTCCAAGCAGACATAAAAACAACAATGCTACGTTGGCATGTATGCTTTCGTATATCGAGATTGAAGCAATAAAACTATTGAAAACTTTTCTATTAACACAATAAGGTGGTTTAACAATTCGGAGATTTATTCTACAAGATATCTGCGAAATGCTATCCCAGCAGGTATGGTTCAAGACGTTCCCATTAAATGCGTCGTCAATTTCAGGAAACCAAATAAAAAAGTCTGAACAAGCTGTAACTTAATGGAGGGTAGTCAGTGATCAGTCTTTCAGCAGTTAAAGGGGTGACAGGTTATTGACAGTTTATGTCATATCTGTTACCGCAGAAAAATTTTATTAGCCATCCAATTCCGCTCACACATAATTTATTAACGAAGATAAGAATCTGGAGTTTTACTCCACTACTTCTCGAAAGACATTTGTTAGTAGTTAGACCATGAGCAGGCGGATTTCCATCTCTGTCGTTCTTATAGCTATTAAACAATTTATTTTTCCATTTCTCATCCAGTTGAAGGTCATTTTGTACTATTAATGTTTTTATAGACGTTAACAGATTTTTCATTAAAAGTTCAAGTTCGTCGACTTCTCGTTGTTATTAGTTTATTTTTGTATCTTTGTAGATTCAAATTAACCATGTTTTTCCGTTCGAGCATGTCGAAAATTTGCTTAAACATATCTACTTCAGTATTATTTGTGAGCTTGATTTTAAGATTATCAATAGTACTGTCCCTTTTTTAACTCCCCATGTAAGCGTTTTAGCTGACTTACATATTCCTATTTTTGCTGTGTCTTTGGTTTCTAGTTTATTCTTCAAATCTTGACATTCAGCGGAGATTTTTGTCATCTGATTTGTATCGATGTGTGTTCTGGACTTATCCGATAATTTATCAGTTGCTTTGCCTGCATCATCCTAGAATTTTCCTGGACACTCTTTCGAATAAGTATCTTGTAGCCATCAACAATACTAAAAACCGACTTTCTTTCGACACAGCTGAGGTGAAAAATACCAAGGCATGCTATACAAAAATAATTTTTCAAATCATTAAGTCTACAGCAAGCGGGTCCGGCTTCTATACTATGCTCTTTAAGTTATTGTTATTATTTACGTACTAAATTGTTCTTTAAAAGGCGATTCTGAGTTTGGAATTTCGGTAGTAATGATTCAAAAAAAAAAAAACACGAACAAGGGAATTTCCATGATGTACTATAAATTGTTGACCACCTTTACTGTCGCAAAAAAAAGTCCGAATATAAAATGAACATTCAGAAAATAAAAAATATATTTTTCTGGTAAAAACGTAGATAGAAAATTTTGATTTTGCGTTGTTGCGAAATATTTTCTCTAAATTTCCAGTATTATTTTAAGTTTTTGGTAAAAACAAAAACTGGATTCATAAAGCTCACTAATTTAGAAACAAATCGACACTCGATGCAAAAATAATACACCACCATAAAATACAAAAAAAAACTAACATTAACATTCAGCACTATTCGATACTACACTACATGCCATTTTTATAAGATTCGTGAGTTCTAGGATCAAAAGTTCAATGTATCTTTCTTTGTTTTTAACAGAGTTCACCACTCAGATTGGTAAAGATGAAACTAAAACTAACCAAATATTGACATGGTAGAAATTTCAAACAAAGGAAATACTGTTGCATAACTAAAACTTTATTGAATTAAGAATATTTCAACTCTGAAGTTTTATGACTTAAAATTATTGTCTGAAGAGTTACTGGGAAATTGCGTATAAAACGTTATTCAAACTTTTCTAGATGAAATTACCAAAAACCATATATCAAGATAGTCTCATATCGATTAATAAATTAGGATACGTTATTAAAGCACTTATAAATAGGTTAAATATGTAGTTTGTTGCTGCTTTCATGCAAAAAAAGGTATACAGGCCTTTCGATCAATAGGGCTTTATTCTGAGCCGCTGTTTCCACCACCTTAAAAAACTCTGTTTGCTCAGACATGAATTTTCATAATTAAATTTACTTTGAGATTTTATATTTATAAGAGCACTGAAAACTAAGTAAAATCGAAATGAAATCACGAGTGAGAGAAAAAAGAAGAAGTAGTAATTGTCACAAATTACAACACAATTACTGAAGATAAACAACATTGCTGGGTTGTGTAGTTAATCTGTGGAAGTTATAATATTACGAATTCTAGCTATTTGTTGAAAAAACCTTTTAGATAGAAGTCTAGGTCTTTTAGGATTTGTGCATATACCAAAAATTTCTATACGTTTCAGAAATTTTGTTACTTAATATCTTATGATATTTAAATAATTAAAAAATATTATTAAAAATTAAATTTCTTTAAATCTTCATATTTTCTTACAAATTTATCGTGAATTTTGTAATAAGACTGTCCTTCATTTATCTGTAACTATTGCTGCATGACTACTCTTACTGATATGCTCAATATTGTTTACATACAGTGGGAATTTTGGATAGAGGTTTCCTTGTTTGTAAATGTCTCTGTTTCAATATAAAATTGCTTTGGGAAGTTTAAAGAACAAAAAGGCGAAACAAAATAAGAAATAAAAACCACAGCGCAATCAGAAACATGACATAAAAAAAGTGACCATATAAACAAAATATAAATAGGGCGATGGTTTCGAAAGCCGAAAACCAATTTCGAGATATTTGCATCCGAAATATGTTACTTGTAATATTTTGACTGGCAATACTATTTAAATGATACGTTATATTGTTGTTGGTTTTCATAAATTTAAAGCACCAAAATTTGTTTTAATATGTTATATTTTTTGAAACAGAGTATGCAGGTTCTCCATTTAACATTTCAGTGTTTGATTGCAGCTATGTCATATAATCGGTAAAAAATTTGAAACACGAAAAGTTGATGGGGTTAAAAGGGGTACATTTTAAAAATAATTTAGCTACGACCTAATTTTTTTTTTTATTGAAGCTCGAGTCTTATTGAGTCCTCCCTCCAACTCTATTTTTCTTAAATGCAACGTTCACAAATTATTAAAACTTAAATATTATATGGCTGAAATCAATATAATACTTGAATTTTAAAACCAACACAACAATTATTTACTTTTTAAAAGAAGTTTTAACAACTGTAATAAGTCTATATTGACAAGTAAATATTAACATTTTTAATTTCATTATACGTCATTTTTTAAATATAACATATGTTGCCAAAGTATTTACTTATCTTAATATTGATACAAACATTTGAGAGAGTTTTCCCAAAAATTGCCATAAAACAAAAAGTGGACGATTTTAACCTATGAATTGCAACTATTACGAGGAAAGAAACCAATTATGGTTATTTATATGAGGTGTAAACCTAATAGGAGCTTTTTTTCTCTATGGAATTCTTTTTTATATTGTAGATTTTTTAACAATAAAAAAATCATTAAAAATAAAAAGTACCTAATATTGAAACCTAATCTCAAAATTAGAAAATGTATTATGCATACAAGGCCGTAACTTTCCTTGTTCTATGTTATCCTAAATATGTTTCAGTTTTGCGGTTTAATAATCGTTGCATACAGTATGTTTTATTTTAAAAAGTGAGTAGTGAACATAACCCGATTCGCTCGATCCCCCCACTCCTCGACCTTGACCTTGACCTTGCTTCACCCCTCTTTAGCCCCGCCCACATGTCCTTGTCATTGACCTTGAAAGTGCACGTGTGCTTTGGCCTTGGCCTTGTGTTCAAGGTTGTGTGTGTGACCTTGACCTTGACCTTGGTCGAGACGGCCTTGACTTTGTTGAAGGTCATCTTGGGTGTGTGACCTTAAAGATATGTTACGTGGTTGGGGGTGACCTTGAATGGTTTTATATAAGGTATGGGGCAGTTTCATTCATCAGTTGGCTCTGACTTGTATAGGTAGTACATGTGTTAATATTTGACAAATCATGGCATATGTTTGTGAAAATTGCGGTTCTAAGTTTACTAATATTTATAATATGAGACGTCATCAAAGAGAATCGTGTGCGGCGAGATTTAATGAAGTGCCTGGAGGAAAACGGCTCCGAATTGAAGAGTATACATCGACGATTCCGCTAATTAATTGCGCTACATGTAATGTAGATGTTCCAATAAATCATATGTCGGTGCATAAACGAACACAACAACATAAAAATAATTCATGTTTGCCGGTATGTCATGGTGTGCAACTCGTTCAATGTGCCTTCAAAAGGAGAATTGCAACCTATCGGGTTAGCAGTGATATGGAGCATTCCGATTACGTAATGTTCTTTGCAGACATTAAATCCAAGGTGGTGGAACTTGTTAATAATTTATTGCGTATGCATCATGCTTTAAAAGTTAACATGACAGCTGTTGGCGAGTACATGCTTCCATCACAAGAAATATTCAGTGAAAAATCCTTCAACACTGCTAATCAAATAATTAGTGTAGAAAGTGATTTGGATGCCGTTTACCATTCTTTCACCGAATTAATAAAAACGCAGGCGACAGAGTTCCAGGAGAAAGATTCAGGTATGGAAAAATCAAAACCCGATATATTAAACTGATTTTTATATATTATTTTTCTTGTTATAGGATGGGCTCTTATGCGAATTTTATACTTGGAAGTTGGTATCAACAAGTATATGCCTATGGGTGGCTCATCATACATCAAGTTGCCGTGTTCTATTGAAAAGAAAGGAGCTGTCGTCAATGTGATTAACCAGGACGAATTTTGCTTTGCGTGGGCTGTAACATCAGCATTGTTTCCTCCAACAGCAGAGCCTTCACAGAAGACATCCTACCCCCATTTTTCTAGAGTGCTAAATGTAACAGGTATGGATTTTCCAGTAAAATTACGTGACATTAAAAAATTTGAGGAAATGAACAACATATCAATTAACGTATACGGTCTGGAATCTAAATATGAAAATAATGAAGTAATACATGAAGTTATTGGTCCACTGAGGTATGCGTCAAAAAAGTTGGATAGGCATGTAAATTTATTGTTAATTACAAAAGACTGTAGTAGTAAAGATGGCGGTGAACATTTTTGTGATACGACTTGTTCAAAGAGTCATTATTGTTGGATTCGGGATTTATCACGTTTAGTTTCAAGTCAAATTAGTTGTCAACAACATAAAATATATTTCTGTGATGGTTGCCTCATTTATTTTAGTACACCGTCAGCTTTAACTTTACATCAAAGCTACGATTGTAACCACATTTTCACGCAAACACCCTCAGTGGATTTAAAAATCGATAAATTTGGAAAGAGTGTGCCGGAAAATATTTTAAAATTCGAGGGTATAGAAAAGCAAATGCGCGTTCCATTCGTGGTTTATGCAGATTTCGAATCTGTTTTAAAACCCATTGAAACGGTACAACCAAATCCACAAAATTCTTACACTGTAAAAAGTTTTAAACATGAACCATATTCTTTTGCTTATTTAATTAAATGCTCTTTTGACGACTCACTTTCGAAATTTGAGCTATTTCGGGGGAATAATGCAGCTCAAGTCTTTGTGGATCGTATCGAGTGTGATTTAAGGGCTCTATACAACACATATTTAAAAGACATTAAGCCTATGAAACCGTTAACGCCTGAAGAAAAAAGGGAGTTTAATGATGCTAAAATATGTGGTATATGTGAAGGCCCTTTTGAAGAGGGTGAGATTAAAGTACGAGACCACTGTCACATAACTGGTGCAAAAAGATTTGGTGCTGCACATTCCGTTTGTAATTTAAATTATAAATTACCCTCTTTTATCCTTATCATATTTCATAACTTAAGCGGCTACGACAGCCATTTATTTATAAAAGAGTTATGTAAATATGGGGATAAAATTGGTGTTTTGGCTCAAAGTAAGGAAAAGTACATATCATTTACCAAAAGCATTTATGTGCACGATTATTTTGATAGTAAATGTGGAAAAGTCAAGAGGAAATATTTAAAGTTGCGATTTATTGATAGTTTTAAATTTCTGTCAACGTCTTTGGAAAATTTAGGCAGCGGTTTAAACGACGACGATTTTATTGAAACGCGGAAACATTTTTCAAATATCAACCAATTTAATTTGATGCGTCAAAAGGGTGTTTTTCCCTATAGCTTTATTGACTCTATAGAAAAAATGGAAAATACATGTCTTCCAAGTAAAGATGAATTTTATGATAATTTACGGGAAGAACATATTAGCGATGAAAGCTATAGAAGAGCAAAAGAAGTATGGCGCTTGTTTGGGTGTAAAACTTTGGGGGACTATTCGGACGTGTATTTAAAATCAGATGTGTTGCTATTGTGTGATGTTTTTGAGCAATTTCGGAATAATTGTTTAAAATTCGATAAACTTGATCCAGCACATTACTATACCCTTCCAAGTTTATCATTTGATTGTATGCTACGTATGACTAAGGTAGAGTTAGAGCTCTTAACTGATATAGACATGATACATTTTTTTAAGAAAGGTATACGCGGCGGCATAAGCCAGTGTACAGAAAGGAAGCACATCGCTAATAATATTTTTTTACCAGACTATGACCCAACAAAACCTTCTTCATTTATAACATACCTTGATGCTACAAATCTATATGGTCATAGTATGTCACAAGCATTACCATATGGTGGTTTTCGATGGTTAAGCGAGCGCGAAATTCTGGATTTAAATATTATGGCTGTTGGTGATGATAGTTTACATGGCTACGTTTTGGAAGTGGATGTGCATTATCCGACTGAGTTGCATGATGCACATTCTGATCTTCCATTTCTAGTAGAAAATATCATACCGCCAACAGAAAACGCTAAATTACCGAAATTAATTCCTAATTTACAAGATAAAAAAAAATACATTGTACACTATAGAACTTTAAAACAAGCCATCGCCAACGGCTTAGTGGTAATGCAAACCCATCGAGTATTACAGTTTGAGCAATCAAAATGGCTAAAATCGTATATTGATTTTAATACCAATTTACGTAACAAGGCGACCACAAAATTTGCGAAGGACACTTTTAAATTAAAAAATAACGCGATATTTGGTAAAACTATGGAAAATGTGGAAAATCGAAAGGATATAAAATTAGTAACACATTGGGAGAACAGTGTAGGCAGAAATGGAGCCAGAGCACTAATATCCCGCCCCAATTTCAATAGTAGCTCGATATTTACCGAGAACTTTGTTGCTATACATATGAATAAAGTTAAAATATTGTACAATAAACCAATTTATATCGGTTTTTCCATATTAGATATATCAAAGACTGTAATATACGATTTTTATTATAATTTTATTAAATCCAAGTTTGGCGATGATGCTTCGTTACTTTACACCGATACTGACTCGCTTATATTAAAAGTGTATACGGAAAACTTTTATCAAACTATATCAGAAAACCCCGAAAAATTCGATACATCAAATTACCCCGAAATTAATAATTTCAACATAATTAAAAGTAATTCTGTAGTTGGTAGAATGAAAGATGAGTTTCCTGGTGATCCGATAATAAGTTTTTATGGTACCGGCGCGAAGGCTTATTATGTAAAGTCCATTAATAATGAATTAAAAAAAGCCAAAGGTATCAAAAAATGTGTTATCGAGAAAGACCTTCATCAGGAAGACTACCAAAGAATTGTTGAACGGGGTGGTTTGATATTAAGAAAGATGAAGACATTTAGAAGTGAATTACATAACATTTATACCAACATAATAAATAAAGTAGCATTGTCACATAGCGATGATAAACGTTATGTAATTCCCAGTTCAACCAAAACTCTACCTTGGGGGCATGCAGACATAGATTTTTACAAAACAGACCCGGAAGAAAACTTAGCAAATTTAGTCACCGTGTTGGAATCATTTCTAAGTCAGGACAGCACGTAATCTGGAAAATCCATATTTCATTATTTGTATTGTTTTTATTATTTCTATTAAACATACAACATTAATATGTAACGATAGTATTGTAATTTTTTTTTTTTTTTTTTTAAATAAAAAACATGTATTCATTACTTGATTGCTTTTTTATTAAACCTTTATTTTAAAATTATAACTATAATGAAGTGTCGACAAATAACAAACTGTAAAAGTTATTGTTGAAAAATTTGTCTAATAGTAAATTAAACGCACAGGTCTACGAGTAAATGTTTAATGTGAAACAGGTTTGCTGACAAGATCCTCCATAGTCTTTTCAATTTTCAACATTCTAGAGTTAAGTTCATCACGCAGTTCGTCTTGCCTAAGTTCATATATTGCAATAACAGTATCATCAATGTATCCTCTAAGTTCTTGACCGGTTTCAATTAATTTCTTGCGTACGTAACCTTCAAGTTGGTTTCTGAATATATTTTTAATAACAATTGTTGAGTCATGTAAAGCTTTCTGCGTATCTTGCACACACTGAGCAAGGTTATTATCAACATAATTTCGTGTGGTCGCATCGTCTCCTTCAAGAGGTTCTGCTAAATAGCACAATCTTTTGCTTCCCATGTCGTAATCTCCATTAGGTGTAAGTTTAAAACCTATTCCTGAAGGACCTCGCATAAAGTTAAAATCCTTAAATTTTCTTTTGCGACCGAACTTATCAATAGTGTTTACTTCTGACATTGTTATGTGAGACTGATTTGAAACCATTAGATTTCACCCTAATATATGGTTCTATTTCATTAATAAACGGACTCTGCAGAAAAATATGGATTGCAAAACGTATTTTAGGTGATGTTTAATAAATACACATACAGATTAATTTTACTATTGTTTTATTGAAAAAAAAAATTAAAATATAACAAAAGATTGAGTTTACTTTTTATTATTAAAAAAAATAAAAAAATAACAAACAAAAAAATTAAAAATTAAGAAATAAAATACATGTTAATTTCTTCTGTACAGGTAAGCTTCTTCTATGACCCAATTTCTTCTCTGGATGGCACGTTCATTAATGTCCTTGAACTGGTAGTAAACTAGTCCACAAAAGCCGCATTGTACAAATTTAACCCTGAAAAGGTCAATGTAGTTGAAGTCGTACGTAAGATCATTTCGCCAGCAGATACCTAGTCTTTTACAATGATGACAAGTTAAGTAAAAAGCTTTTGGTATATGACTGTATGTTTTGGCTGCTTCACTAGGTTGTTCATCAGTTGGCAACATGATGTTTGAATATGTTGTACTTTTCAATCGCGGTACTCTAATTATGTATTACTTTTTAAAATAACCTTGACAGGACCAAAAAAAATCCTTGAAAATTACAACCTCGAAAACGACCCTGACATTGACGGGTACTTTGACCTTGGCCTTGGCCTCGCATCTAACAAGTTTAGTACTATATTTATATGCTTCTTTAAAATAACCTTGACAGGGGCAAAAAAAAAATCCATGAAAATTACAACCTTGAAAACGACCCTGGTATTGCCGGTTACGTCGGCCTTGGCCTTGGCCTTGCATCTGACAAGTTTAAATATTATACTTAATGCATCGAACAAAAGGAATAAAGGTGGTGTAGTGGGGGAAATGGGCATAAAAGCAGACTTGCTGGCTCGAGCTCTTCACAGTTCGTCAGAACAGCAAACAGTACAGTGCTAAGAAAAAGTTAATTGTGTGAGTTTGAATATCGAAAATGTCTAGTGTACGGTCTCTTTTAGATGCTCTTGACGTGAGCTGCGGTTCACAGCAAGGCATGCTGGATAACATGAGTGGTTTAGAAGTGTTAAGTCCGGGGGTGTTCGAGAACTGGAATGGCGTGGAGCATGAAGATGCCGAAGACCGAGCCCTCAACGATGGTCGCGACGAGGAGTTAGTTCAGTCGGCAGCGCAATTCCTGGAATGCTGGACGGAGGAGAAGGAGCCAAAGATAAATGTGATTAGTGATGTGGTTGTGCGAAAAGCATCGCGGCCTAGGGAATCTTCTCCGAAAGCTTCAAAACTGAAAAAGCTCTTGACTATGCGGAAGTCGGAAATCGCCGATAAAAAAACATTTTATTCGGCGATTAAAGGTGTGGGACAAGGGAAGAAGAAAAAGTTTAACTTTAAGCGTCCCTCCACCCCTGTTCCATTACCCGACTTCCTAAAAACAGCACCGCAAGAGCCATTGTCAGTAGAAGTGGAAGTCATAGAAGGCCCCGATGGACCAACACCACCAACGTCACCAACACCGGCCAGCGTAGAGAATGAAATAGTGTCGGAGGTGAAGTCTTCCCCAGCGCCAGCGCCACTGTCGCCTATATTGGGGTGCCGGAAACCCATGAAGAAGCGGTTTAAGCGGTGTTTTGAAGGCGATGAAGTTTCCGCTGCTTCGTCGTCGTCGTCGTCGTCGTCGTCGTCATCGTCTTCACCAAATAAAACCGCGTCTTCTTCCGAGCCATCACAACCGGAGTGGGTCGAAGACTTCACCAACTCTCAGAAGACCAAATTGACAGACATTTACGCCATGAAAAAACGCTTAGTGAATGAAGTGAACGAGTGTGCCAGTGACATTATAGAACTTGAAAGACAATTAGAGATAAAAAAGGTGAAATCTGCGCGGTTAAAAAGACAATTAGAGGACTTTAATAAATTATGTAGTAGGTGTTAGGTAGTTGTAGAGATTAGCTTTTAATTTATAGTATTAAGTTTGTAAATATATATATATATATATATATATATATATATATATATATATATATATATATATATATATATATATATATATATATAATGTAGTTAATAAAAAAGTGTTTGATCAAATTTTTTATATTTTATAATAAGAATAAAAATGACTTGAAAATTTATTTTTGTGTGTTATTTCATATAGGCCCTGTCCCACATAATATTAGGTAATAAAAAAAAAGAGTGAATAATCCACTAAAACTACGCAATAGCAATAGTTGTAAATATTTTCTGATAATATTTACAAGTATGCTAAAACATGGTTCGGTTTATGAAGTTAAGGTTCTGTCGCCAGAACTTCTAATACTTTGTATCTCAATATTGTATGTTTTTATGAAAAAACATAAAATATTGGTTACAAAGTATTATAACCAACTAAAACTACGATCAAATTATTTTGTGGTCCTGAAAAGGACCGTTTGGTTGTAAAACATGCGACTCTTTTATTGAGTTGTGGAGTCGCATGGCCCGTCATCATCAGCGGGGGTGGCGGTGCTGTCCTCTGTGTATTCGATGATGAACCGCCAAAGTTCATCCCATCTAGGATCGTTCGGCTCCCACTCCAAACAATTCTCTGTGGTAGAATCTACCACAGGGCATTGGATGGGTTGTTGTTGTTGTTGTTGTTGTTGTTGTTGAGTCGCTGACATGTTGAACTAAAATGATTGTAATAAGTATTGGTGGTCGTATATATAGAGACAAATTAATGGTGGGGGGTGAAAACAAATGTCGTATTACGTATTGAGACCAAAAGTTGTTTGTGGTCTCAAATACGAACGAACGATTTAGCTGGGTTCCACCAGCACTTAAAGTTTTAATACTTTGTATCTAATATTGTATATTCTATACATACAATATTAGTAACAAAGTACTAATATGTACTAAAACTACGATCAAAGTATTTTGTGGTCCTGAAAAGGACCGTTGTTGTGTGCCCTTAAAAAGGGCCAGGGAGAGTGTGGGGCTTATGGTGCCCCATCCTCGCTGGTCGACCACCAGCTTGACGAATCGCAGGGGCCTTGTGGGTCGTCGGGTGTTGGTGATGCTGGAATTTCCAGCACCGCATCTTCCGTCGAGTCCGGCTCTGGCTGCGGCGACGGAGTTTCGAGTCTTTGTAAGACCCAATCACCCGCGTCGTCTAATTCCACTAGACCCGGATCATGGTCATATACTAGCGGAATCGGCTCATCCAAGTCGTCCCAACGTAGGACGTCAATTTCAAAATCCACCTCGTCGTCGTCGTCGAAGACTTGCAGGTCTCCAACGTTGTCGGCTACGGTGTCATCACTAAAGATGGATGAGCCTCGGCTGGCGGGTCTTTCTTCCTCCATGTTCATCGTATGAGGGTTGATGAATATATGACTGTGTAACTGACCCAGTCTCATATATATAGAACTACCCCCACCCCACCAACGGATTCTAAATGTTATGTATTGGTGAGAGCTTATAGAATTATTGATTTTTTCAAAAACTTTAAATAAGGAATTAGATTTGTTTAGACAATAAGACTTATTCTTAATATTTTGTGAAGAATACATTACAAAAAAAAAAAAAATAATAGAAACCTTGTTTGAACTGTTAACATTTTCATAGGTTCTCAAGCATATAACTTGGCACTTAAGCTACGAGACAAATCGTCGTTAAACGAATATCTCGCCCCATAAGTGACGATTACTAAACTACGATCAAAATATAATGTGGTCCTGAAAAACACCGTTTTTGTGGCCCTAAAAGGGCCTGGGGGGAGGGTGGGGTGCCTACCGTGGAGTAATACCCAACGATATTAACACCGACCTAGGTGCAGCCCTTGGTCTTCTCATTGGCGGCACCGTCGTCGTCGCTGGTGGTGTCGGCGTTGCAGGCGGTGCCGAAGGTGCCGCTCCTGGTGCGGTACCCCCGCACTCCTCACACTTGCATATTTTGCCGGGCACGAATGGCCTGACAATGCCAATGATCCTTTTTGGTATATCTTCCATCTTGCCGATCGAATGTGTAATGATGAAATAATTCTAATACCGGCCTCTATATACATTCAAAAAGTTGGAGGGGGTAAGGTGGAGTGCATATATACATTATATAAGTTTGAGAATAATATGATTTTATAACTCACCGTATCTCTGTTATGGACACAAACTACCCCCCTCCACTTTTCTAGCATATAGTACTAGACTTTCTCTACATTTTTTTCAAATAAATTTTTTTGATATTTCTAACCATTACTTTGCTACATATTTACAAAAAATGCAAATTATGCATATATTTTAATTATTTTCAGGCAAGGTAAGGAAAATTTTGAAAATGTTTTGACGGAATCGTAATAAGGAAGAGTTGAAGTATATAACACTATTTTTCCCGATTCGCTAATATAAAAAAAATTTTTTCATCGCATTTTGGATGGGCTCTGGCGTCGTAACGGTTGACGATAAAAAATTGGAAAAATACATATATTGTGGGAAATTTTCTCTAGAATCCAAAAAAAAAATTTCCGAACTTCTGTCACCGCAAATAAAAAAATCGATACCTCAAAAATTGCGAGAAAATGGTGAAGGAGCCGCGCAATCGCTCTGAAACCATCAAAAATCGATTTTTTTTCCCTCCGCGGGTGGGAAGGTGGGGGAGGTGGTGGTGGACTTAGAAAAAAAAAAAAAAAAAAAAGAAAAAAACCCTCCCCTACAACTTCCACATACTCCCGTTCGGCGGCCCTAGCCTCCTAACTCGAGAATTTCAATTTTTTCATCTAAATTTTTTGTCATTTTTAAGATTTTCCAAATTTTTTTTTCACCATTGTATTCTACTCAAAATTCTAGGTAATTAAAGTGCTTTTATTTTTTCTCTATCTTGAACGGTTCCCGAGCTACAGCGCTTTAAAGAATTCAAATTACTAACTTTCTATAACCCTTTTTTTCAAATTTCATTTTTTCGAATTTTCAAAAATACTACAATATGTAGAAAAAAATTCTCTCTTTAATTTCCCAATACCGTTTTTCTCTAAATCTTCAACTTTAGCGCGTATTCAGCATTTTCAAAAAAAAAAAAAATTATAATTTTTTTTACACCATCGCATTCTACTCAAAATTTTGGGCTATCAAAGTGCTTTTATTTTTTTTCTATCTTGAATGGTTCCCGAGCTACAGCGCTTTAAAAAATCCAAATTACTAACTTACTATAACCCTTTTCTTAAAATTTCATCTTTCCGAATTTTGAAAAGTACTACCATATGTAGAAAAAAATTCTCTTTCTAATTTCCTAATATCATTTTGCTCCAAAACTTCAAGTTTGGCGCGCATTCACCATTTTTCAAATTTTTTTTGAAAAAAATTTTTTTTACGTTTTTACTATCGAGAAAAATGCTTGCTTATAGTACTCGATTTCCTCTATAATTTTTTCTTATAACTTTTTTCCCTATTCCTAACCGTTACTTTCCTACAAATTTTCTAAATCGTTGTTTTCATATTTTGCCTTAAAAATTTTTTCTTGTGTTATTTAAGCTCTTTTTTCCACTTAATAAACCACCATTTTCTAAATTCCCGTACTCTTTTCTTAAAGAGCGGGCTTTTCCGCCAGCTTTTTTTTTGGTTGGGTTTCAAATAAATATAAAACTACTACTTCACTCATTACAAATTTATTGATTCAAGAACATTATTTTGTGTTACATATAATAGATACATTAAAATATAGATTTATTGGTCACCGAACCGTTTAATACATTATAACTAAAAAATGAGTCGTGAATAACTAATGCGTACACTTTAGTGTCTTTGGGGAATTTATTCTTTCTCGTTTGGAACTCCAATTTTACATCCACTGTCGATGAGTTAATCGCCTCTGGTTGATGACTGCAATTGATAATAAAAACGGGGTTTTTCATATATTCCGCGAACGTTATCATCGGATCGTTTATCTCGCGCCCGTAGTAGCTGCTTTGGAAGTTTTCGTAATTGTAATAGGCTGCTGCGTACAGTTTCTTGGCGAAATCTAAATTCCATCTTTCGTATGGATAAACGGTTGAATTCAGATACAGTCTAATGTCGCATACGTCGGCGTGGGTAAACTGGGTTGCGTTTTTTTCTTTCTTGTCGCAATTATTGCTGTCTTGAAACCCGACGATTATATAGCGCGGTCTTTCCAGACTTGTACTCGTTCTCAAGGCCCACACGTCGGAAGATGTTTGCCTTAAAGCTGGTAATTCGTACAGATCCCATTTACGATATGCCATTTGAATACTGGCATTGTTTCCTCCTTTATTAATGCGAGACAGTATTTTCAATTTTTGCTTATCGTCTGGAATGATGTGACGAATTTTCCATTCGATTTTGTCGATACTAATTTCTGCCTCTACTTCGCCGACGTAACAATTGGTAAAAGTGCGAGCTATAATCATAATAAGCTCTTGTTTTACGTTGAAAACACCTTTTGCGTAATCTTCGGCGAATCCCATAAGATATTTTAAGGGTAATTTCCCGGAGAATACGTTACTTGCCGTGTCTACGATATCTTGGTTTGCTTCGTCGAGACCCCATCCGCACGTCATGAGAGATCTTTGTTGCAAACTTCCGAATGAAACCATGGTTTTTAATGTCGTCGTAACTCCAGGTTTACGAACCACGGCGACCTGTTCACCTCCCATCTCGTAGCGAATTTCATCGAACAAAAATGCGAGGGCATTATTTGATAAAAAACATCTTTTCGTTGCGTCTATGGGTTTAAATTTTCCTTCGATATATATGTAACTTTCGGCGATATCCAGTATAATATCTTGAAAATTAATGGGGATACGGACTTCATCCGAATTGTTGAATGATGGAGATCCGTATGGTTTATACGTATGCTCTTCTAGACTAATAATGGAATTGTCCAAGATGGGCTCGGAGAAAACCTCTATTTTATCGCTGGTGGTGGAAATCATTTTCGCACTTTAAGACCGATTGATTTTAAAAATTTATAGTCTTCGGCAGATAACTGTTGAGATGTTTGTGATCTAACGTCTGGACGACGACTAACCTTGACGTTAACTCTTCTTTTACTTTTATTATGTTTCGGCGGTTCCCCCATCTTAGTCGACAGCACACACAATTGACGATTGAAGCAAAAACCCATTTCTATGAAAGTTTCTTCAGTTCCAATTTCACGATTATTTTCTCGCCTTGAAAATTGATTAGATCACCGCTATCGTCCAAGATGCGAAGAGTAATGTTGTCGATAAACTGACGTCCTGCCGGCATTAACGGCATATAAATATTATTTTGTGGTTCTTTACTGATTTTGTAACCGGGCTCCACGTCGATATCGAATTCGAACAAGGTATGACCTTCCACCGAATTCATATATGCTCCGGAAATTATATTACAATCTACGCGTATGATGCGTACTTTCATTATTTCCACCATCTCGGTTGATTCGTGCTTTTTGTCTCTTTTTAACACTGTATGATTAAATCCTAACATTTTACCGATACTCGCCTCTCCCCGGAAATCTATAGTATATTGGGATTTCAGTTCACATTTCAGCGTATTATTATTAGCAACCAAGTAAAAGATTCCATCGTTCTTTTCTTCAGTTGAAATCCTCAAAGCCTCCAACATAGCTTTACCTATCTCATCTATTTCATAGGCCCCAGGTGGAATCTGCAATTGTATCGGCTCGGTGGTGTAACCCTCCTTCATGTAGGCAAACTTATTGTTGCTTTCGTCCACATTAAAAATTGAATTGTATGTGTAAAATCCCAGCAATGCCAGACCATATTTGTTTTCTCTATTTAATTCGACTGGTGGATAAAAATCGGCGCTTAAGACGCTCGAGTGTCCTGTTAGTGTGAACGTATAAGACATGACTAACCATTAAAACATCACACATCTCGGTTTTATTCTTAGCGGCAACATTTAAAAAGATTCATCGTCACACCTTTTCTCACTGCATTAGATAGTGATGTTTTTATGCTATTTTCTGCTTTTATGCGCACATCGCTGATTTTGCAATAACAACAAAATATTTTTCTAGCCGTAAGATCCTCATCAGTCATAACCTCGTTTAAATTGCTGCTGCTGCTGCTGCTGCTGAAATAATGTTTGCAACCGCACTGATATTTTAATATATCGATATCGCTTTTAAGGTGCTCCGGCAACTTTTCCCAAACGAATGGAATTTCATTTGGGGCTAATGCAATCATTACTTCCTTGGGCATGTTTTCTAACTGTTTCACGGTCATTTCCCTTAATCCACCGGCTAGATGAAATGCTTTCAGTGATTGCAACATTTTAGTATAGTTATTGCGATCCATTTGCGGTGTTAATGGTGACGATGATGATGATGACATCTTTTACGCTGATGATTCGACAATAAACTTTAAGCACAAATGTCCACACCAGACTGTTCCAAAATCCTGCTGACGATCGTATGTATAGTAAATAATTTTTGATGGTTCCGATCCCGTTTGTAGATATCGTACCAATTCGATCGGTGGGGGTAAATCGCCGAAGCTGTCATAATATGTTACTTTAGAATTATTTTTTCTATAAGCTACCCAATGAGTCCCTGCACCACGCGTACTATCCAAATTCACTATTGCTGCTTCGTAACGTCGAGGACCTTGTCTAGGTAATAAATCCCTCATATAAACGCCTCGAAAGTGTCCTATTCTTTTCTTTTTGGCATATTTTTCTATATCGATGTTAGATAGTGGTCTTCGAGGTAGGGATTCAATTAGTTTTTTGATCTATGATTTAAAAATAATCCCATACCTTTACGATATGGCTTTAGAAACAAACCATTTCCTTTCGATTTTAAATACAGGCCGGCACCGGTTTTATCTTCGCTGCTTTTTTTTACTGCTTTTATGGCGCGCACAATTCCCGCTGCCCCACCGGCTAATGAACCCAAAGCTGATAACCCGGCAAAAATTGGTATTAATGGTAATATTCCACCAGTTTTAGGAATCGGTATTATTCTCGGTGTACGAACCTTCCTTTTGCCACCTGCCGCTTTTACCGATCTACGTGCTGCCGACAGAGCTATTTTAGATGCATTCATGACATTTTTTTCCAACACATTTTTACTTCCGGCTTTTAATAATTCCCTTCGAACTGCTTGTCGAATAGCTGTTCCGAAACTGGCTTTCCGAACATGTCGATTTTTATTAACACCTTTCCTTTTTGTATGACGCGTGCCTTTACTAGATGTTTTTTTTGTTGATAATGATGATGGTACACCCATACCAAAACGTTGTTTTCCTTTCATAATGTTTGTAACTAACCAAGCTGCTGTTTTTTCACCTAAACTGGAATCTTTCGATTTTACTCTATTCCAAGCACTTTGTTCGAGCTCGTAATCCGCTCGATGTCTCGCACTTATGTTGTCTTTATTATGTAAATAGGCTAAATCGTGTTTTTTGCATGCGGCATCCAAAGGATTAATGCCTGGATCACCTCTTGTTACACGTTTTATTACTTTTGTTCCGGGTCCGCAATATTGATAACCAGGAATGTGTACCTCGAATGGTAATTTATTTATTAACGAATTCACAATACCGTATCCAGTTTTGTTGGAAACGTGAGACCGTCCACTTCGTTTGACGCTCGGCATCTGAATGACAGTTTTTGTGAAAAATTGCCTATAAAATATCAAATTTTCCTAAGATGCGCGTTATCGATCTTAAACAAAAACTTCCTATTGACAATCTCGATGAAAAAGTCGGACTTGGATTTGAAAAGAAGATAATGAAGAGACACGGTCCTCTACTTCCTTCCTCTATTCGCGGCCTGTTAATTGGTCCATCCAATTGTGGAAAAACTAATGTCATGATTTCGCTGCTTACACACCCCCTTGGGCTACGTTTCGAAAATGTCTATATTTACTCGAAATCTCTGTATCAACCGAAATATGAGTATTTAAGGAAAATTTCAGCGCCCATCAAAGGTTTAGGCTACTATGCCTTTAGTGATTCCAGTAATATTGTGGAACCGTCCGATGCAAAACCAAACTCTATATTTATCTTTGATGATGTTATATGTGAAAAACAAGATGTTATAAGATCGTACTTTAGCATGGGACGTCATAAAAATATCGACTCCTTTTACCTAGCGCAAACATATTCGCGAGTGCCTAAACAGCTTGTGCGAGACAACGCCAATTTTATTATTATGTTTAAACAAGATGAGTTGAATATGAAACACATATTTTCCGACCACGTTTCACCGGATCTAACTTTTACTCAATTTCAAGAAATGTGCTCAAAATGTTGGGATAATAAGTATGGATTTTTAGTAATTGATAAAGACAGTGATGTGAAATCGGGAAGATACCGTAAAGGATTTGATAGCTATATATTACTGTAATAATAAGAGAAAACGCTCATTTGATTGTTGAAACGTCCTTTGTTAACATCATGAATAACGCGATCGACTTAAAACGTAAACTAGTGGAAGCTACCAATGCCGTCAGAAAAAAATTTAAACAAATTAAAGCGGCTAAAGAGTTTAATGTTGTGGAATTGGAAAAGTTTTACGAACCCATTTCTAAGCCGTTGACAACTATATCTGATGTGGTTAAGCAACGTCAGCAGCAGCAGCAGCAGCAACAACAACAGCAACAACATTATCCAGCTACAAAGTCACATAGTCTCAGTACATCAGTGCAGTCGACTCAAATATCAGGTTTTCCCCAACCTACACATTCCTTTCAAACCTCCACACCTATTCAGCAGCAGCAGCAGCAGCAGCAGCATCGCATTTCAAAAGAAGATATTAGCCAATCGGTGTTTGATACACCCTCGACATCAACTAATACATCTCTCGCATCCGCTGACACCACAACTTCCGATACTTTAAACGCACACCTGAAAGGATTACGTTCGAAACCATCTCTATACGATACTGTATATGGTGTACGTTTTGGTTCAAAAACAGATCATAACAAAAATTTTATTGGTAATTTAGAGGTGCGTTTTCGAAATGGAAATATTGTCTTATACAAAAAAGGGAAAAATATTGCAGAATATGGTGGATCACCGGCACTTTATGATTTGTTATTTCTTAAAACACCCCCAAGTGTAGGCAAGGAACAACAACAATTAAGTGATAATGTACTTTCAACGTACAAGGAAATTTTGGAATCAACGAATGCTGTCTACAACAATTTTAAAAAAAGTGATGGTTTACGGGAGACCAGATGGAACAAATATTTACGAATTATTAAACCTCTGATAATGGGCACAAAATTAGGTGGTACTATTACAAGAAAAAATCTCTCGGAAAAACTACAGTTACCCACAAAAAAGAAATTATCTTCGAAAAGATTTCAATATGTCTACTGGAACAAAGCTAAAGAGTTGGTGGATCGTTTACGTTTGTTGTGGAGTTCCAAAATGGCCGGTCACACTGGACACGAAAATGAAATTATGTCAATCATAGAGGAATTACGAGAAGAAGATATAATATATTAAGCTCAATATTTAATGATATTATTCAGTTCTTCCTTCGATCTGAAACCTTTAGTATTACTAATAATATGGAGCCCAGTCTAGAAAAAATCAAGATTGTTAATGAACTACATAGAACGGCTAGACGGCGCACGATAATAAAAGGATACAGAGATTTGTGGCAAATTGATTTGGCTGAAATGCAACAGTATGCTGATGAAAACGATGGTTATCGTTATATTTTGGTCTGTATAAATTGTTACTCGAAATTTGTCTATATCAAAGCCATAAAAAACAAGACTGGTATAGAAGTTACTAATGCGATGAAAAGCATCATTGAAGAGGCATCATATACACCAACAAATCTGCAAAGTGATCAAGGAAAGGAGTTCTATAATACAAACTTTCAAGCCCTGATGAAAAAATATAATATAAATCATTATTCCACTTACAGCACAAAGAAAGCTGCAATTGTTGAGCGAGTCATAAGGACTTTAAAAAATAATTTATATAAACAATTCTCGACAAGAGGATCTTACAAATGGATACATATATTATCGGCAGTAACAAAAACCTATAACCATTCGAAACATCGCACCATTGGAATGAAGCCTGCAGACGTGCAAGAAAAAACACATATTAAAGCATATGATTATTTAAAAATTGTACCTAAAAAATTTAAGTTTTCCATGGGTGACATTGTGCGTATTAGCAAGTACAAAAGCTTATTCGAGAAAGGATATACGCCCTCTTGGTCAACCGAATTGTTTAAAGTTGTAAAAGTTAACGTTACAAATCCACCTACTTACTTGTTGGAATCGTTAGAAGGTCAGCCTATAAGAGGGTGTTTTTACGAATCAGAACTACAAAAAACAAGCAGTCCTGACGTTTATCTAGTAGAAAAGGTCCTTAGACAACGCAAGAAAAATCACATCGAACAATTATTTGTCAAATGGCTAGGATTTCCCAACCACTTCAACTCTTGGATAGATAAAGCTAATATTGTTTAAATAACATATTGTATGACTATATTTTTTATTTAAAATGTAAAATAAATAAACAATATATTGTAAAATAAAGTTTTTTATTTCAATCTTCATTATTAAAAACAATGACAATAAAACATCATACACATAAATAACATTTCAATATTCTTGGAGGGAAGGTCCAATTCACCGACGACTACGACGTTATCTTCAAGGCTATGCCACTCGGAGTGCGTTCTCCTATTCTTTAACCTGCTTTCCCTTTTTTAGATTTTTTTTGAAGTCGAGTCGTACGACAGTGCGCTTAATGAGTCATTTAAAGGCTGATGATAGAGTATTTTCTGCATAACTTCAATTTTTGTTTTAAGCTCACTATTATTTTTGTATATCATGGGGAGGACATCCTTGTTAAATATGTCACATATTACAACTGCAAAATTGTAAAACTTTCTATTAACAAAGTGTTTTGTCACAGCATCGTCATCATCTTTAGGTTCGCCTAAGTTGGTTATGATTTTTCCACCCATATCATACTGCCCATCCGCTGTAAGTTTAAAACCAATCCCTTGTGGCCCAGATAATATATGATATTTTTCATTATATTTCTGACGACCAAATTTATCAATTGTGTTGTTTCCTCGACTCATTTTCAATCTTTACTAAACTATTTTATTTTTATTTGCCCTACTTATATTAAATATTTCAGCTGAGAAAAAGAAACACTGACTATGATCTACTGGGTTGGTATGTTTATAAAAGAAATAAAATAAAACTGTGATTGTAACAGATATTTATTTACAGTTATTTAATTGCACAAATACAAAAATTATAAAAAATTAATTTTCCATGTCTTCGTTATCGTTGCTCAAAATTCTATCCCATCCGACACTATTTCGATCGTCAACGTCTTGGGCTGTTGCTGTTGCAGAAACCAATTCATATTTTGCAGCAAGCTCACCTGGTAAATGTGGAATATTGATGAGGTATTCTTTTAATTCTTCTTCAACCATTTCAGCACAAAATGTATCCATGTCTATGGAACCATATAAAAATTTGTCGCACAAGTGTGCCCCAGCCATAAAATTGATTGTATCCCTGATCTCGTTCTTATATTGATCTTTGGTTACATCAATATGCGACCAATCATTTACGCTATCTAACATATCGTGAGCCCTATTTCTTAATTCTCTCCCCAACCAAAATATGTACCTATCTACACATTCGTTGGCGGTCGTCGTCGTCGTCGTCGCATCAGCAGACATCTTTAACAGAAATAATGAACACGCGTAAGTATTCTGACATGTGCAACTATATTTTAAATTTAATTACATCCTTTTTTCAAACAATTTACATACAATTTACTCCAATGAGCCAAAACGTAATAATGTTCGAGTATTGTTTCCAAAAACTCTAGTGCCCTGCCCCAAATAAGTTAGAGTGTATTTATCTTTAGTTTTACTCATAATATCTACAATATCGTCAGATAGTGTTTCGGCCACACGTTTTGGTAAAAAAGTCTCAAATGTGCTATTATCACCGTCATCGTGTAAAGCCACTAAAAGAGTTTTACCAAATCGTGTAGTCATTGAAACCATCTTTACAATTTTATACACTTTGCCTACAATCATTTCGGTAACCTTTTTTCTCTCTAAAACCTCGAAATCTTTGCTAAACATTTCATTAATTTCATCTAGAGTTTCTTTTGCAATACTCATTATTGAAAAAAATGGTATATAAATCCAAAAATTACCGTGAATATAAAAGCACTTTCAGAACACTACACGAACACAATATTTGATGTTTATGCCACTGATATCTGCGACTGTTTGAAGTCACTTCTTCTCCCACGAACCTTTATAGCGGGGTTTCAAGGTCGAATTGTAACAATGGTGGGGGTAGCTTAACGATAGAAATAGTGGGAGGAGTATTCAAGGTCAAATGACGTCACACATTTAAATTGGTATAAGGATAACTTCAAGGACAAAATAAAATGAAACAAATAACTACATTTTATGTACTTTATTCATTGATTTTTTTCTGCCATTCTTCTATGCGTTTAACATTATCACCTAAACCTAATTTCCTTAATTTGTTCAATAATAATTGTTTGTTTTTATATCTAAGAAAATTCTTACAAACTATACTAGCTAAAAGACACACTTCGGCATGGTCCATATACTTAAAAAATACACTAAAGTCATGAGCCTCCGAATCTTGCATTTCATATGCGTAAAATTCCGAACAGGCTGCAGAAATTAGAAATTCCTCGTACATTTCTCGCACTAAACTTTCCATATTAACTACTACAACTACGTTAAACTTAAGTCCTACACTCTAATTTCATCTAACACAACCGGATCTGCAATGAACCTAATCAGTTTTTCCAAACAGTCACTAAACCCCAACTTTTTTATCTCACGAACAAAGTCTTGTAAATTTATTGTTTTGCTGCAATATTTACGACATGCATTCGCAGCCTTTTCATATTCATAAGCCAAATCACAATAGCGCGACGCCCATTCTGCTCGACTTTTCATTGCATCATTGAAATAATTATTAGCCGTTTCAGTGAACTCATCGCCCAATTTTTTTACTGTCTCTTGCAAAGCACTATTCATATTATTCACTCATTTTTACATTCACGACACTTTTTTATTGCTGGTGGTGGCCCATCTATATGATGACGATATATTTGTTCATAGTGAATGTAACAGGGTAAGCTTAACTGTAGTTCCTTGTTACACCGATATGACGCTGGCAGCTTATCCCAAATTTGCCGTAAACTCAGCGTATCAACGCAAGTTTTTAAATATTCGAGAGGAAAAAATGCTAGATCCTTCTCTTCAAAATCACACAAACTTTTTAAATTACTCTGATATAAACAAATTACTCTGCCGACTTGCTCTATAATTTTTTCTTTAGATAGTTCCGTATCTGACATTTCACACTGAATGAATGCAAGTAGACTCACACAATATATAGAACAATTTGCAAGGTCAAAATCATTTCAAGATCATTCCACACTATTACAATGCACAAATAACTACTTCAAGGTCACACACCCAAGATGACCTTCAACAAAGTCAAGGTCGTCTCGACCAAGGTCAAGGTCACACACACAACCTTGAACACAAGGCCAAGGCCAAAGCACACGTGCACTTTCAAGGTCAATGACAAGGACATGTGGGCGGGGCCAAAGAGGGGTGAAGCAAGGTCAAGGTCAAGGTCGAGGAGTGGGGGGATCGAGCGAATCGGGTTATGTTCACTACTAAAGTGACGTTGGAAGTAGTTGAAAATATCGATATTTAAATAACATTTTTCGACATCCTGTATTAAAAAAAAACTCAATATCGTAACACTGTAAGATAAAACGATCCCAGCAAATATTTTTCAAAAAATTTAGAAAAAAGTTAAGGATGGTTGATTTTTATTACAGTTTAAGTAAAATGTCAGGCAACGTAGTAATTTAAAACAAAAAAATTGATTTAAAGAAAGGGGTTCAATGAAATTCCAACTGAGATAAAATAAAGTAGGTCGTTAGATTAAAAAAAAATATCCTTCACAGGTTTCTGGGATATCCTGTATAAGCTAAACTAATATATTCCATTTAATCTCATTAATATTCCGTTTATCAAATTTTTCCTTCATTTAACGATATATCAATAATCAACTATCAAATTATACACCCTACATAATTAATATTGATTTTCTTACTACTAGAAAATTTATAAAAAAAAAATTGTATAGAGCGTCAAAGCACCTATTAGGTTTATACTTCATATATAAAAAGCATAATTGGTGTCTATCCTCGAAAAAAAAAGTAATGGATAGTTAAGCGGCAATTTTTGTTGAATAGCCATTTTAATTAAAGTTAAAACCTACCCTGGAGTCAGTATATCTTCTGATCCGAATAAAACTGAACGTCAAACGAATAGAGAGAAATATCTAAAATACACAAATAAACAAAAACAAAAGAATGAAAATAGAAACAGCGAAGTAAAAAACATAATCAACAATAAAATTAAAGTAGAGACCTCACAATAAATCATTAAAGATACCAGCATAGAGGAAACATAGAACATAATAAAGAATATCTGCACAACTACGACGAAAAATAAACTAAAATCAGAAAAAATTCAAAGGAAAAGAGAGTGGATCACAGAAGAGATATTACTTCTCATGGAGGAACGGACACATCATCAAGATAAAAATGAAAAAAATATACAAAAGCATGTACAGAATTATAAATAAAAATATCAAAAAAGTAAAAGAACTGTGGCCCCAGAAGGAATGTGTCGAGATAGAATATTTACATGACAAGCATGACACCTTTAATTTACATAAGAAAATTAAAACATCAACAGTCATTAACGGAACATCACTGGAACCAACAAAAAACTTGAAAAATGACACGGATACATGGGAGAGCTTTTCGCTGATGATGTATTAATAGATCTCAGTGACCAGGGATTTTCAATACCAGCAATAACGAGTGAAGTTAGAAAGGCAGTAGGAAGATTAAGAAACAATAAAGCACCTGGACCTTACCGTATAAAGGTAGAAATACTGAAACTAATGGAAAACTGACAAATCAAACTTCTTACAATGTTATTGAATAAAATTTACAAAAGCAGTATTTTGTCGGCAGACTGAACGGACTACGAAATCATCAGCTTAGTGAGCCGCGCTTTAAAAATACTCCTTAATATAGTGCATACTCGCATATACATAACCCTGGAACAAAATATAAGCCACTTTCAATTTGGCTTCAGAAATGATCTTGTTCAGCGTGCAAGTACGTATACAGAGAACAGAAGTTGTGAACTGTAACGTGAATGCTTATCTCATCGACTTTAAGTAAGCCTTTGACAAAGTATGACACCAAAAACTCAAACAGATTCTCCAGAAACTTTGCGCGTAATTCCGATTTCTATAAATGCCAAACAGCGACTGTTGGAGAATGAAAGCTCACAAGAATTCTTGGTAGAAAAAGGAGTACGCCAAGGCTGTATATTACCGCCGCTTTTATTTAGTGTATATATCTGGATTAATGCAGAAATAATAAATAATATTAGATATTCTGATTATACTGTCCTCCTAGACGACAATCCCGAAGCACTATAAATACTTGTAAACCGCATCGGCATGACAATCAATAGTACAAAAATTGAACAAAATTATGACACGCCACTTCAATTTAAAATCTAAGATACCTACCTAGAACTGGTAAACATACTTAGAATATACACTGGATAGAATTTGGGCCAATTCACAAGAAATCAAATACTGCATAGAAAAGGCCAGTTCTGTTTTCAACTGTCTGAGAAAACTTTCGTAACATGAGCTTAAGCCTGGATATAAGAACGCGTGTCCTAAGATCTTATGTTTTTCTACTCTGCTATATGACGTGGAGGCTTAGACTCTGATAGGAGATGAAATCCTTTAAAGTCGTTGAAATGTGATGTTACCGGCGTACTCTTAGACTATTTTGGAGGCACCATATCAAAAATGCAATAGTAATGGAAAAAATTTGAAAAGAACGAGAAATAGAGGCTTCTAATAAAGATAGAAATATTTCATATAAGGGAAACGTAATGCGCAACGATAAGTACAGGTTGCTTTAACACTCTTCAGGTTAAAACTGAGGTTAAAGAAGTCAGAGCCGTCGCAGGGTATTTTGAATAAAAAATATCAGTGAAATTGTACAATGACAATCCAAATATTTAGAACAGTAGTTAACGTAATTATACGGTCAAATTTTTTAGCCAACATCCACAGAAGAAAGGCAGTTTAAGAAGAAATGGAAGCAATTTTTGAGAAAACAGTAGGAGATAAAGGCAAACTTGTCGGTATCAATTTGAAGATATATGAAAATGTGTTGACATATGCTAGTAAATACAAAGTATTCTATTACAAAAAAATGGTGTTAAACAGAATTGAAAATTTAAATATTTAAATAACAACTTTGGACATCCTGTAAAAAAAACGATATATTAGACTTTTGTGAGAACATTTTACCACAGCTTACACTTCCCACAAATTTATAGAAAAAAGCAAAGAACACAGCTTTGGGTACATAAACTTTAAGTAATATATTGATTTGAACCACAAAATATTCAAAAATTTAATAATTTGGCAACGTCGCATTTTAAAGCAAAAAAAATCTTAACGAAAGGGTTCAGTGTGATGAAAAAATATATGTAGTATATTAAAAAAAAATAGAAATTATTTGCCACGACTTTTTGTTAGACTGTGTATAAGCTAAACTGCTTTTAAAATATACCCCCTTTAATCCCGTTAATATTCCGCCCATCATGTGTTTTATCGATGTAATGATATAGCCGCAATCGAACACTGAAATACTCAATGGACACCCTATAAATTTTAGCCTACTTCTATGATTTAAAATTATTTTGTACTTTACCTAGCGTTGTTTCTTGAACTACTGTGCTAGATGGTTCTTCTAATACATACCTATAAAAAAAATTTTATCATTAATATTCGTAATTAGGAAAAATATTCATCATTTGTTTCTTTTTTCTGACGTGTCATGCAATGAGTTATTACACGTTCCAATTATAAGACAAATTTCATATTAACTAAATATAATTTTTTTTGAAGATGTGTTAATGAAATTATATGGAATTAACGAATGTATTAAACAGGACACCTTATTACATAACACTAATTTTTAAAAGCATAAGGTAAAAAAAAGTCATAATAATAAGGGACACAATTTATGAAATTTATAAAAAAAAAATAGGGGTTCATTTAGAAACACATAACAATACACGCAATCTCCATAAGTTGATGTCTTTAAACTGAATTTAATATACTCTGTTAAGCTTGGTATCAGCCTGTATATTAAGAATCGACACTAAAACTTGTTTATCTTCTATTCTGTTCTGTATTTACCCTTTTTTGTCCAGTCTACCAGTATTTTGTTTCGATAAAATGCTCCGATCGATTGGAGAGAGAGACAGATGCGTGTGTCCTTGTGTAAATATTTCATTCCTGTCCCAACTCCCAATACCATAATATTAGTGTTGCTTTATTTTCATTTTTTGACCATAATTAACATACTCGGTGATCAAAACATTAGTTTGTAGGGAAATAAAAAAAAACACATGTATTTCCGGAATTCTACAAGCCGCTTTTCGGTCAGCGTTGATCGAAAATGAAACTTCAGTTTATTGTACAAGGTAAAATAAGAGATTTGTATTTCCGGAGAGTCATTATAAGGGTGAAAACCGCTCCTAAAGATTTACCCCTAAAAACAATATTTTTGAAATATATCAGGTTCTAAGTGAGATATTTTTACAAAACAAAATGAGAGTTATTTGTTATTCGAAATGATGTTAAACTATGGGATTTTCACCCCCAAGGATATCATCCCTTATTTATTATTGGGATATTAGGGTATTTACGCAAAAAATTTAATGGAATTGTTTGAAAATTTTTTTTCTCGCGAATACCATAAGTAACTTGAGTTGACGGGTATCGGGTTTTCTAAAAATAAACTAGTAAAAGAGAATGAGCCACCCTCGAATTCGTTTTTTTAAATTCTAAGATGTAATTCAAACATATTATCCCGTATTTCTTTTAACGGTAAACCATCTACCAACGCACGTAATTTAATTTTAAAAATTACGAAATTTAATGAAATTATTTCAAAGTATTTTTTTCACGAATACCATAATTAACTCAAGTTGGCATATTCTGGGGTTTCAAAAATCAAGTAGTAAAGGAGGGTGAGTTACCCCTAAATACACTTTTTTCAGATCCCAAATTTTAATTGAGATATCTTTACAAAATAAAGTGGAAATTATTTGTTAACTGAAGTGAAGTTATACCATGTTATTTTAACCCCATAGATAACACCCCTTACTTTTTACGAGGGGTAATTTTTTGTAATCCATTTACGTAATGTAATTCTGGACATTCCAAAAATGATAATATCTTTATTACGAATACATAAATTGACGTTTTTGGAATTTCTGAAATAAACTAGTAAAAAAGGGTAAGCCACCGCCAAATACGTTTTTTTAATATCTACAGTTCTAAAAAAACAAAATTAAAATTATTTGTTTTTCGAAATGATGTTAAACTATGGTATTTTCTCTCCCAATATGATTCCTTATTTTTTGTAAAAGTAAACCGTAATTTCATATATATATTAAAATTGTTAAAATTGTCAAATTTTAATTTAAATGAATGTCACAGACTAAGAAATCACTACTTGTCATGAATTATAATAATTTAAACATATAAATATTTAGCTAATGAAGTAAGTTTATATTTTCTTATTAATTAAAAAAAATCAGTAAGCTCTCTAATGTACATAAATTTGTCAATTTTAAGAATAATTATACATGAGAGTGAAAATACTATAGTTTAACTTCATTTCAAATAACAAGTAGTTTCCAATTTGTTTTATAAAATTATCTCAATTAGAACTTGAGATGTTAAACAAAGTATTTGAGGCTGGCTCACCTTCTTTTACTAGTTTAGTTTTAGAAAACCCGAAACACGACTACCTAAGTGAGATAGAAAAAATATTTACAAAAAATTTCATTGAATTTCGTAGTTTTTACCATTAAACTACGTTCGCAAATATATGATTTACTCTAATAAAAAAATAATGGATGATATCCTTGAGAGTGAAAATACCATAGCGTAATATCATTTCGAATAACAAATAATTTTCATTTTGTTTTGTAGAGTTAACTTAATTAGAACTGGAGATATTAAAAAAAAGTGTTTGAGGGTCATTCACCCTCTTTTACTAGTTTCTTTGTGGAAACTCCGAAAGATGTCAACTTGAGTTAATTATTATGGTATTCATGAAAAAAATACTTTTAAACAATTTCATTAAATTTCGTGATTTTTAGAATTAAATTACATGCGCTAATAGATGGTTTACTGTTATAATAAATAAGGGATGATATGTTTTGGGGGTGAAAATATCATAATTCAATATCGTTTCAAATAACAAGTAACTTCCATTTTATTTTTTAAAGATATCTCAATTAAAACTTGGAATTAAAAAAAAGTATTACGGGGTGGCTCATTATCTTTTACTAATTAATTTTTAGAAACCTCGAAACCCGTCAACTTAAGTTACTTATGATATTCATGAAAGAAATATTTTCGGATAATTCCATTAAATTTCATAAATATGTGGTTTGCCCTAATAAGAAATTAGGAATGATATCCTTGGGGGTGAAAATACCATAGTTTAACATCATTTCGAATAACAAGTAACTTTCATTTTGTTTTGTAAAAATATCTCACTTAGAACCTGAAATATTTCAAAAATACTGTTTTTTGGGGTAAACTTTAGGAGCGGTTTTCACCCAGTTATTTATCTCTGCAGATACGAAAAAATACGTATCTCTTTTGTACCCTCTACAACATATTGAAGTTTTATTAAAATCGGAGCCGGACACTGCGGATACCTTCCCTGTTAGTTTTAAAAGGGCGTATTTTAAAATAGGCTCTGGGTCTAATACATGATAAGAAAAAAAATGTACTGGTGAGATCCAGAACTAGCATTATAGAATAAAACGCGAAAGTCCATTTTTTAAATAAGTTATATTCCGCCCTTCCTTAATTTTTTTAGAATCGCAATGGAAGTTGGAGTCACGTTTTTAGCAAACTGCAATAGCTGAAAAAAAATCGTACCGCTAGCATATCCTAAGTTAACTCGCAATTTGGTTTCTTCTATGAAAACCAATGAATTTCCTGCTAAAAAAAATGGTCGCGAGAAAATATATCGTACCTGTAACCTAAATTGTGATTGCAAAAAATTTTTAGCTTATGGAGGAATAATTAAAAAAAATGTTTTTTTTTATTAATTAGAAAAAATACAATTGTAGAGCAAGACTTCTTTCACGAAGAATTTAAAGCTCTTTAATGTTAATAAAATAGGTTAATATTCGAATTTCAAAAACTAATTTGCCTTTATTCCAGAAAATCGAAATAAAATAATCCGCACATAAAAAGCTGGCTAAATTAAAAACACTTGAATATTAAATTTTTATTGTAAAAGCAATAAATAAGTATGCTTGCAAATTGCCAGCACTGCTTAAGGTGGCCTATTAAATTTTCGCTGGGTTAACCGCACGATATTTCTCCTATTTTATCAGTCTTCGTCATAACTTAACTTGCAAATTCTTTAATTATCGTCCATAAACTAGATGCTTGTGTATCGCTAACAAAATAAACTTTAACGAGCAACTTTGTTTTTGTTATACTGTGCTTTCATAAAAGTTTATATCGCATTTTATCTTCGATTTAATGTAGAAGGTAAAATTCTAGCTATCTAGTTTATGGATATTCTAATAACTGAATGAATCGATTATTTAGTGATACATGATGCTAGCGACGCATTGTTATTATAATTTAACTTTTAATATGCAATTTACGAAAATTGAAATGATTTTTGGAAAAGACGTTGTACTCCAGGGAAATTAGATCAAAAAAGAGCTGTTTTGTTAACAAAAATGTAACATTGTTTTTTTTACAGGAATATGTTCATTTCATCCTATAAAACATACCTTGATGGTAACTCTGAAAGACCTGTGCAAGAAAAATGGCGAATCAAAAATTGTCACGATTTTCGGTTTTTTGAGTTTATCTCGAAAAGTAAAAGTTGTATCGAAAAATATTTCAAACAAAAGTTGTAGAGAATTAAAAAACCTATCGACCAATAAAATATAAATTATGGGTAGCGTCACTAATTATCAAGGTATATTTTTTTTTTCGACAAAATTTGCGGTTTTCGTTTTTTGAAAAAAAAAGACATTTATTAACAGATTACCGATTTAAAATTAAACATAAATATCGGCATTATCATTCTAAAAAAGTATATCAAACCAGGAATCTGTAACTTTTTTATTTTCCGAGAAATTCGATGTCAAAGTTGAAAATTTAACCTCAATTTTCCGCTTTTCTAATTAAGATACAATGCTCAATTTTAATGGAAATTGTTTGTATTGTTTTATGTGTAGAAGATTTGTTGAAAATTTTTTTTCAATCGTGGGCCGAGAAATTTTCCAAAAATCAATTTTTGCAACAAAAAAATTGCGATAACTTTTCAGCGGATGGAGATAAAGATTTTTTAAAGCGTGCATTGGATCTAGATGTATCATTTCCGATCTCAAAAAAAAAATTTTGGATGAAAAAAACGTTTCTTTTTTTTCAAAAATTTATAATGACGTGGCAAATGAATATTAAGGGCTCAAATTTGCAGAAGATGCTTTTTAATACTTGTACTTTACCTGTGAATTTTTCGGATCCAAGAAATACACTTCCAAACGATCTGTGAACCTCCGAAAATTGGGCCTAATCTAATCGAAAATAGCTGCTGCAAGCCGCTGTCGGCCGGTTGTCATAGTTCAGGCGCATTATTCATTGGGGCTTCAAAAAAACTTATGCATCACAAGTAATATTTTTCATATTGATGTTGTTTTATTATTTTATATGATAGTAACAATTTGTTTAGTCATATTAATTATTAATTTGTTTATTAACAAAATTTTTACAAAAAATTATAGAGAAAATCATAGAAATATTCAATTATATATTATATATTACATATTCTACTGTTTTTTTTTCCTTTATATTATTATTGGCTAACAGTTTATTAACAAAATTTTAACAAAAATTTCTGTGAGCAGGTTATATAAATATTTAATAATTCATTAATAGTTTATTAACAAAACTAATAAAAAAAATGAATGTATAATTGATATATTTCATTTGTATGGCTTTCGCACGTAATTTTAATGTATTATTAAATATTTATATGACGTATTATATATTATTATTATATTTTTATCTGATTTGCTTATAGAAATGTTCGTAAAAATTTTATTAATAAACTATTAGGTAATAATAATATAAAGAAACAATAACTAGTGACGACACCTATAACTTATATTACATGAGTCGATAATTCTGTACAACTTGTGTTTGAAATATTTTTCGATACAACTTTTACTTTTTGAAACAAGCTCAAAAAACCGAAAATTTTTGGTCCGCCAGTTTTTTTGCACAGGTCTTTCAGAGTTACCATCGAGATATGTTTTATAGAATGTCGAAATGAACACATTCCAGTGAAAGAACCAATGTTACATTTTTGTTACTCACGAAAGTCTGTTTTCCATGGAGTATTGGGCATTAAGATAATATCATTACAAAATAATGAGATTTTACTTTTTTGGGTTACGGTCATAATATTACTTTAAAAGAAATTAACACATGTTTTTTCCTACGTTTTGGTTTATTTTGTTATTAAACTATCTTCAGAGAATTACTGTAAATATGAAAAGGAATATGTAATTTGTTGTTATATAAATTAAAAATTTAATTTCTTACACAATGTTACATTTAAATGTAAGTTAATTAAGTGAACCATCTGTTAACATTAGGTAAGAAATTAAAGTTTCAATTTATATAACAACAAATTACATATTCTTTTTCATATTTGCAGTAATTCTCTGAAGATGGTTTAATCAATAAAATAAACTAAACCATAGGAAAAAACATGTGTTAATTTCTTATAAAGTGATATTATAACCCAAAACCCAAAAAAGTAAAATCTAATTAGTAACTGTATGGTCAACAAATAGAAACCAATTACAAATTAATTTAATGCTTATTTGACTTAACTAAGTCTCATATAGTTTTGCATCGTTTCAGTAGAAAAAAGATAAGCGCTTTTTTAGGAAAAACTGTAATTTTCTGTCTATAGCCAATCCAATTTAACTCATCTTTGTGGCCAATTTTTAATATACAATTATCCCTGCCCATCTTTACGTAACTAAATTGAATTAGAATATCCACTAGCGTTGTCGATTTTAATTTAATTATATTGACTATCAAAAAATTAGAGAAAAACTCTATAAGCTTTGTTCATTTTGGTGGATTAATAAACGTGGTTAATTCTTGATATGATCAGTTTCCAACAATTAAACAATAATAATGACATTTAATTGCCACAGGAAATTCAATGAGGTCATGACATATTATAATAAAATATATTGATTATTTTGTTTTGCTATATAATTCGGTAAATGGGAAATTATCGTAAGATAAAAAAAAAGTTAATATTTTAATAGACAAAATGTAAATTGACCTCTAAAAAATATATTATTTGTTAAAAAGTCATTGATATATAAACAAAATAAAATATGAAATATTACAACTACATTCATGGCTCATAGTGTATAAATCTGACAAAAAAAAAACAGAATTTCTGAAGTATATCCATCAAGAAATTAGACCAATACCACATTTTTGGATTTTTGAAAGACATTTTTAAGAAAATGGTATCGTAAAAACCTCATAACATATCTCTATAGCCTAGCTACATACTAAAATAAACAATATAATAGATGTTCCTTAATATCATGGTTTCTTTAAAGGTCTTTCGAACAAAGGCTATTGTCTATAATCTAAGTCACAATTAATAATAAATTGATAGAAGAAGTGATAATGTCAAAGAACAGCAAATAGGCTAATCGTCTTTTCGTAAATTACCCTTAATGTTTAAATGTTTTTAAATTTGTAAGTAATAAAAGATTTATTGCTTTCTAGGTGACAAGACAAAGTAATATTGTTGTTTCAACAAGAATAATATTTATATCCTACACGTAATTGCCGCTACTGCCGAAACTCGATTATCTCTGCTCCAAAACGGCCACAAATGACGTTCAGGCTTTTTCTATATATTTAGGAACATAAAAGCTAAATTTTATTTTCTTATGACAAGAAATTGCAGTTCGCTTGGATTTTCCGTTTCTACGATATAAAAAAAACTACTTACTACTAACAAGGAAGGTATCTGAAGTGTCCGGCTCCGAATTTAATAAAACTCTAATATGTTGTAGTAAGTACAAAAATAAGAAACACGTATTTTTTTAATCTGCGGAGATTCATTTTAATGGGGTGAAAGCCGCCCCTAAAATACACCCCTAAAAACAAATTTATGAAATATCTCAGATTCTATGCGAGATATCTTCACAAAACAAAATGAAAATTACTTGTTGTTCAAAATGATGTTAAATTATGTTTTTTTTTTACCCCCAAGGATATCGTTCCTTATTTTCTATAAAGGTAAACCATCTATTCGCGCCCGTAATTTAATTCTAAAAATTACGAAATTTAATATAATAGTTTGAAAATATTTTTTTCACGAATACCATAAGTAACTTAACTTGACTGGTTTTTGATTTTCTAAAAATAACTAGTAAAAGAGGGTGAGCTACCCCAAATATTTTTTTTCTTAAATCTTAAGTTCTAATTGAGATATCTTTACAAAGCAAAATGAAAATTACTTGTTATTTGAAATGATGTTGAACTAATATATTTTCATCCTTAAGAATATCATCCTTTGTATTTTATAAGGGTAAACCATCTATTTGCGCACGTAATTTAATTATAAACATTACGAAATTCAATGGAATTGTTTGAAAATATTTTTTCACAAATACCCTAAGTCACTTAAGTTGTCGTGCTTCGGTGTGTCTAAAAATAAACTAGTAAAAGAGGGTGAGCAACCACCAAATTCCTCTTTTACATCTCAACTTTTAATTGAGATAACTTCACGAAACAAATTGGAAATTACTTGTTATTCGAAATGAAGTTAGCGAAATAGTATTTTCACCCTCAAAGATATTATTCGAAGGATGGCATTTCATACATGTATAACTATTTTTTAAATTGCTAAATTTCAGTTCATATGAACATTACAGAGCTTACTAAAATTTTTTCTTTTAATTAATAAGAACATATAAACTTATTTCATTGGTTAAACATTCATGTCTGTAAATTATTACAATTTATTACAAATAGTGATTTTTAATTCTGTAACGTTCATTTAAATTAAAATCTAAAAATTTTAAGAATAATATTATATGTATGAAATGAGGGTTTACTTTAATAAAAAATTAGGAATAATATTCTTAGGAGTGAAAATACCATAGTTTAACATCATTTTAAATAATAAATAATTTTAATTTATTTTGTTAAGATATCTTAATTAGAACTGGATATATTTGAAAAACGAAATTGGGGGTCGCTCGCCCTCTTTTACTAGTATGTTTTCAGAAATTCCAAAAAAAAACATCAACTTATGTTACTTATTGTATTCGTAACAAAATATTATCAACCAATTTGGTTTAATTTCGTAATGTCCAGAATTAAATTGTATAATTGAATTACAAGATTAACCCTCATAAACATTAAGGGATATTATCTATGAGGTTAAAATAACATGGTGTAACCTCACTTCAACTAATAAGTAATTTTCACTTTATTTTATAAAGATATCTCAATTAGAATTTGAGATTTAAAAAAAATGTATTTAGGGTGACACACCCTCTTTTACTACTTCATTTTTTAAAACCCCAAAACATGTCAACTTGAATTAATTATGGTATTCATGAAAAATATAGTTTGAAACAATTTCATTAAATTTCGTAATTTTTAAAATTAAATTACGTACGCTAATAGATGCTTTACCGTTATAAGAAATAAGGGATGATATCTTTGTGGGTGAAAATACCATAATTCATGATCAATTCAAATAACAAGTAATTTTCATTTTGTTTTGTAAAGATATCTCATTTAGAACATCAAATTAAAAAAAATGGATTTGGAGGTTGCTCAACTCTTTTCCCAGTTTATTTTTAGAAACGTCGAAACCTGTCAAGTTACTTATGGTATTAGTGAAAAAAATAATTTCAAACAATTCCATTAAATTTCTTAATTTTTATAATTGAATTACGTGGGTAAATGTATGATTTACTCGGGAGTGGCTCACCCTCTTTTACTAGTTTATTTTTAGAAACCCCGATACCCGTCAACTTAAATTACTTATGGTATTCGTAAGAAAAATATTTTCAAACAATTCCAATAAATTTCGTAATTTTTAGAATTAAGTTACTTGCCTAAATACCCTAATACCCCAATAAAAAATAAGGGATGATATGCTTGGGGGTGAAAATACCACAGTTTAACATCATTTTGAATAACATCTAATTTTCATTTTGTTTTGTAAAAATATCTCACTTAAAATCTGAGATAGTTCAAAAACACTTTTTATGAGTGAAATTTAGGGGTGTTTTTCACCCTGTTATAATGAATCTCCGCAGATAAAAAAATAAGTGTCTCTTATTTTTGTACCCTCTACAACATATTGAAGTTTCGTTAAAATCAGAGCCGGACACTTAAGGTACCTTCCTTGTTAGTAAATTACAACTAATCTACGACAAATTCTATTTCTATATCGGACTATGAAGATTTATGTTATGTAAAATATTATAAACATTCAAGAGTTCTTACCAATCAATCAATTTTTCAGTAAAATAATTTTTGTTAAATTTCTTTAAAACCTGATACTCATTTGCATTCATTACAATTTAATAATGTCTTTGTTTCTTAGGAAAATTAAGTCCTACTTCTTGTAAATATTATTAAAAAGTAATTAATAATCAGGAATTTGTTAAAAGCGGTTTCATAATCTAATTTCATTATTTAAATAAACTGCCATCATTTGTTAAGGAAACAGTGTAGGATCATTTAAGTATCTTTAACAAAGCACTACTAAACATTAATAAATACTTCGTATATCTTGTTGAAAACGGCTTTTATATGTTTTGGAGAAATTCTACTCCATTTTTTACATCAAGAAAACATTATCGTCTAAGAATACACATACAAAACTCGAGTTTACTAACCAACAACTCAGAATAATACTAAAATGTAACATTATGGAAACATTAGTACTGTAACAGCGTGAAACTGCCATGTTCTTGATAAACCGAATTCAAGTAATGATCAATAAAAACTAAGTTTTACTGTTGTGACCCGTTACAATAAAAACGGATTAAATTGTGCTCACTAAATTCCATGGTAATAAAAATTTAAGGTGTGGCTATTATAAGATATGATACTTTCTTTTATAAGGTATTGATAAAAATCAGTTTATCTTGTTCATAGATAATTCGACTGAATATTGCCTAGCTATTCTCTCGATAATTTTTTTGTTTCGTGATTTAAAATTTTGACGTTGTTCTTTCGGTTTGTTGTTATTTTCCCACGATTTATACTACATCATAAAGGAAATGTGACAAATTTAATAAATTAATATTCGTTGGTAATCAAATAATTATTGATTAAATTAGGATAAAATTAAGTTGATGCTGAATTACAATATGTTAATAAAAAAAAGTTTTATCTCTGTCGATGTCTGCCACTTAGAAAAAATACTTAAGATCTTCATCAGTTCTAATATTGCCGACAAATTTGAAACTGTGTTACCTATGTGGATAAAACCGATTTTAAAAATTGCAAATATGAAAATTTATTATAGTCAATGATTCAAAGGCTCTCTTTGTTTTATCTGGTTTTCTTGAAAAATATGACATTGTGAGAGTGCATATTTTTCGATAAGTTTCCCTGTGTTTATATGGGTAATCAGAGTGTCTTAATAAGAAATGGAGTTTTGTATCATGCCTTATTTTCGTCTGTCAGTTGTTGAGTCAACCATATTTGGTGATTGTTAGTTAATATACAAAATGCCGCATTTCAACTTGGAAGAACAATCAATAGTAAAACAATGAGGAAATTTTTATAGTGACAGTTTGCATATTGCGTGGTCATATTGATGAGCATAGTTACCAAGGAGAGGTCGCGACCTTGCGATCACTAATTTTGATAAAACTTAAGAATTATAACCACTAAGGTCATCTAAAGATATCCCAAAAGTTCGTGCCATCACTTATTTGATTCTGGCTGATGGAAGAGAGCTTCTAAAAAAGTATCGCACTTGTCAGCATATAACGCGTTCAATTAAAATTTTTTCAACATACCTATAGAAAAAGGGTAATTCGAACTCAAGGTTTTGTTACCGTTTCTTCAAGACCCTCTAACACAAGTTGTGCTGTTACACTGGAAATGGAAGCTCCCATTCCGCATCCTTCTGGTTGTTTATAAATTTGAGATTTTTTATGAAGTATGTGGAGTTTAAGGTTAGTTCAAATACATCTAAGAATTCATTTAAGGATATGTCGGTAAATGATTTAATTTGGCTCTATTTTTTAGTTATTATTTTTTTGCTAAGTTGATTGGTGCGTTTGTATATAAGGAAACAACGTCTAAGCATATCTGGTATGATTATATTTTTATTTTTGTTTTCAAAATCCATCAAATCTTTTACGTAATAGTTACTTTTGTTAACGTTGTTTTGCAAAATGTTTGTGAGAAATTTGGAGAGGTTTTCTATAGAACGATTGGATATAACCTACAATAGGTCTTAGGGGAGTACCTTCTTTGTGCAATTTTTGGAATCCAGATATACCTGGTGGGAGAGCATTTTGAAATTTTAAATTATACATGTTGTTTTCTCAACGAGTTGTTTCGTGGTTATTTTTTTTTGAGAAATATTAATTGGATAATTTTTCAGTTCTTAATAGATATTTTATGTTGCAATAACAAATTCTTCTTTTGATCGTACTCAACAGAATATATGACAATAGTTTTATTGGCTTTATCGGATATTAGAACTTTTAAATTCATATTTCTTTTTAAAAAGGATTTGGTTTTGTTTATTTTTTTTTATTATTTTGTAAGATTTGTTGTTTGTACTATTAGGGCAGTTTTGTAATGATATTGCAACAAGTAGATCTAATTTTGTCTTTGATTTCATTTCTGAAGTTTGTAAGTGATGCTGCTATATCACTTATAATTTTTGGGATTGGTAAGTCTTTTTTTATTTTCAACTGGCATTGCAAAATTGTGTCATAAACTAAAAGTTTCAGTTACATAATCTGGGATATTACATCTGCCAAGTTATTGATCAAACATGAATTATTTTTGTTTATTTTATTAAGACTGGTACTTTTTTATTATTATAAAATGCTATAGCAAATTAAAATCTGAAATACCAAACAATAGAAATATATGTCGTTACAGTATTCCATGGAAAGATTGCAATGGTGAATACATAGGATAAACAAGCCATCACTTAAAAAATAGAAGAAGAAAAAGCACGTTAGTAGAATAGGTAACAATATTATAAAACAGGTACTAAAAAACCTAATTTAAAAAAATCAAAAACGCATTGCACTTTCGGATTTGCCCTTAAACCTTCAATATCCAAAACAATCTTTATTACCTAACAAAAAATCCCATCTGGTTTTTTCAGTACGACTCTAAATTCAAGATGTAATCGTTAAACTGTTCATATCATAAGCAAAACAAAACTGAGCGACTATACCTAAAGTACATAATTTCTATTAGTCTCTTTAGTCACATAATATCTATTAGTCATTTTAGAATATAATAAATGATGAAATTTCGTGGGAATATCAAAACATTTTTTTAAGTTAAATTTATTTCCTCACATTTTTTTCAACCCTTAATTTTTTTTCTGGAGGGAAAACTTTGTATAGGTACATTCACAAAGTGTGAAAAATAGTGTCGGATTCTTACCGATTGAATCCCCCCCCCCCACACACTGAAGGTCCAACCGATTTTCCTTCTTCTGCCGAAAGCCGTGGCTGGTGACAGTCCGAGGTTATTCAGTGAGGCCTCCGATTTCGAGAATATTAAGTCTTAACAAACTTTTGGTCTTCACTCAATGTAGCTGCTTCAGCTGCCGGTTGTATCCATTGCTTCGCACTCTTCCCACATTCTGCTTGAAATGTAGAGTTGTCATTTTAAGATATTTTATATGCAGCTTAAGATATTTTATGCATATTAATCGAAAGTGGGTTGCTTACCTGCTCTTCTGAGTAGCGTTCAGTGCATTTCTCTTGGGATTTGTTCGTTTCGAACCAATTAGGGTGTGTCTAGTGTCATCCTTAGGAGTGTGACATAGGTAATTCAGGCCACTTAGCTCACATTGATTCATCCGCAAAACGCGAACTATTAGCGTCAAGGGTGATTATTAATGGTTCAACAGCTGCCTCAACGTGAATGTCCAAGCCGCACATTCTTTGTTCATAATCGACATACATTTTCCAATTACTGGCCGTCACGTTAGTAATTGTCTCTTCCAATAACATTGACATCTGCTAATTTGATTGTTTTGGTTTTCATGCCACTTCACTCTTTATTTGCGCCCATACTAATTAAATTGGGTTAAGTTCACAATGGTACGGTGGCAGTCTCAACAGTGTTATATTTTTTTAGTATCCATTCCATGAATAGCATATTTGACATATTTTTGTTTATTTACCCTCAGTAAATCTAGCAACTGCACTTTAAGCATTGTTTCGTCCAATTCAATATTTTTCGAGAGAAGCCATTGACATATCTCCGCGTTTTTAGACTCAGAAGTCGGAATTTTTTCTTAACATCGACTAAGATACGAGACATTGTCCATTACAATTACCAGGTCTGCAAGGTTTAAAATCGAACAAAATCATCGCTCAAAAACATCAGCGTACATATCTTCATGGTAGTCCCCTGCTTTTCAAGATTTGAAAACATTAGGGCTACCATCTAAGAAACTAAACACACTTCCAATATGAGTTATGAGAAGACGATGATCTTGTCCACTAGGATTGCGTAGTCCTTATGAAAATCTTTCCGTAAATTCTTACTTCGAACTTTAAATTTCAGATCTTGCCATACTTCCTAACCGCGGGGTCTTCAGTTAACCATGTTTCTTCACTGTAATACAATTTTTTCTCTTTTTTCCGTATTTTTTTGCAAATATTTTAGCAGTCTTAAAATAATTGCATTCTTCTCAATTTGCAAGCTTTTTCGATTCCGTTTAAGATATCTAAAATTCATTTTTTTTAAAGTTCATTTTAAAACTCTTAATGATATATGAAACTATGGAGTTTCTAACGATCTGGGTATTTTGTGTCATAGTCCAGGATTTTTTTTCCGCCTTCTCGTCTGCTTTGCTTTTTTTGGTCGTTTTCTTTATAATGATTATTTAAACCCTGAACATTGTGCGCGAAGAAATTTTCGTTAAAGTGCCAAATATTTGCTGAGCATCCAAAGTGGTTACTTCAGTTTTAAACATTATTCGTTCTTTCAACGTCAATTGAATATTTTTTTTTGTAGGCGCACCACTAATTGAAGATTCGTTAATATTCATAGTTTACTACATATATATTTACCAAATATACACTATAAAAATCTTTTTTATACAACACAATATCTATATACAATGAAAGCATAATAATGAGAATGTGAACTCACAGGTCTATCCACGAATTAACAATAAATCAATAAAATATTCAAACAATGTGAAAACCCAGTCGGGACGCTTCTTTTTAAGTAGATTCATGATGGACACTCCGTATATGTGTGTTGACACATCCATTATATTCATGATACGAAACCAAGTGCATGTTGATCGGAATCACCGTGTTTTTTTTTAATCTTAAATGCGATCAGCTAATTGCTATTTAAGGCTAGTAAAATATGACAACAACGCGTTTTAAGCTTCTAGTCCCTGCCATGTTAATAGAGCGGCAAAGTTATAAATCATTTATAGTTTCATGAGATGTTTATTGCGCCGCTTCATCGCTTTGGTGACCGGTATTAAATAAGTCACTGACAGAAATTATAGATCTTAGGTATAGAAGATTTATTTTTCATGACCATTAGATCGGGTTTAAGTTTTAAACCTTCGTAGTGGATGTGGTTCTAAATTTTTAACTGCAAGAGATCATACCTTTTAACTAATTCATTGTGTGCCAGCTGCTACATTTTCAAAACAGAAACATAGCTTAGTTATTTGATTAATTTTGGTAGAGACTAATAAAATAAGTTAAACTATTTAATGAGTATCTAATCTATGTAAAGAAAATGAGGAAACAACGATAAAATAAGATTAAACAAGTGTAACAAGCAAATTGAATAAGGTGACATTTTTTACAAGTGACTAAGTTATCAGAAATTACTGAATAACTATCTATTTGGACGAATAATTACTTATTTTATTATTTATTGCGAAATATTCAAATTATTTCCATTTCAGAAAGAACCTGTGACTGCATAAAACTGAAATAAAGATTCAATTTTAAACACCTTCCTCAGTTCATGGATAAGTGACATTGCTAACTGAAACTTCATTCTTTGCCTTATTTAACGTTTAAAATTTACATTGCGATTCTTAAACTGACTAAATTATCACTGATTTAATTTTATTAAAGCTATCTCCACTAAGTATATATTTATATTAAAATTTATAAATTTTTAAGCTCATATTATAACTCAAGGAGAATAGCTTGTATTTTGGATAAAGTTTTTTTAAATATATCTATTAAACAATAATATTTTTAAAACTCGTTCAACAAAATGGAAACTTTTACTCGAATTAAATATAAACAGTTATTTCTTTCATAATTACGAGCTATGCTTATTAATAAAATTGGCAATCTTTCAAGCACTAGCTTTTTGCAATGCGTGAATCTAATAAGAGTTTTGATCTAGTAAACAAATTGCTTTCCATTGGCTGTCTCGAAAATGTAACGATAATGTTATCGTTCTCATAAACACAAATATATAAAACAAGAGTGGATTTTAAGGTAGTTTTACATTAAGTGTCTTTTAATTAGTTAGACTAGCGCTTTGTGGCATCGGAGAATGTTTCTAAACGAGTAATGTTGTTCCTCCACTGAACATTTCTTATCATTTTTATATATACAAATATTTTAGTAATCTATAAATATTACTTTTATTTTCCAAATGTTTGAAAAAAACAATCGAATTTTTGTATAATAAAGATTTCTAAAGATTCTAACAATATAAATAACAAATTTAAAATTGTTTTAAAAAAATTCAATATGGCAGATGAGACACAGATTTCATATCTCCGGACTATGTCTAAAAATGTTACGGGGGGCTTTTGGGAGTGTAGACGAAGACTAGGTTAAGAATTTATTTTTTTTTTAAATTTAAAATGCGGATCTTGTATGGTGAGTTAGAAAATTGTCTGTTATCCACATGTTTTCAAAATTGGCGTTAGAGGGTTTCTGGAATCATAAATTACGAATCTAAAGTTAATTTTTTACAATTTAATATGGCAGATAAAATATGGAGGACTAAAAATTTCATTTTATTCAAACTCATATGGGGGGGGGGCTAATATTACGCATTTTAATTAATTTCTTCAAATTCAACATGCAGGACAAAATATGTCGGACTAAAAAAATACATTTCTCAGTCTTTCATTATCGGTATTGTGGAGTTTTTGGGGCCTAGGTTACGAATATAAAATTAATTTCTTAAAATGTAAAATAGTTGATTTACTATATATGACAGACTATATATTGATTTGGTACAATTTCATTCAAAACTGGTATTTTAGATATCGTCAGAATCAAAGAACCTTTTATTGTTTTTGATAAAAAGGGTACTTTTTTGCGACCTTAGAAACTCAAGTAATTCCAAAACTGAAGATCTTCAAATAAAATTTCTATAAAGAAATTGAACCGCCTTCTAAAAAATATTAAAAAACGAAAAACAACAATCTAAACATTTAATATGAAATAAAACAAATAACTACTAACACTGTATATATGCTAGATAGTCAAGCAACCATCATTGCGCTGAGTTTTCAATCAGCCCCAAGATGTTCTGGGCATGCCTAGAAAAACTAAACGAATTTTGTTGGAACAATAAGGTCACCCTCCTGTGGGTACCGGAACACACCGAGGTGGAGGAAAATGAAATAGTAGATAAGCTCACGGGAAAAGGGGCTTAGGCACCATTTTTGGTGTCTAAATCTTTTTGTGAAATCAGCATCAGTAAACTGCTGGAAGTACTGAAAAAAAGAGGAAGAGAGCAGGAGATCAAATTATTAGACAGATCTGTAAGGAATGAGAGAAGCGAAGATTTTGCCAGGTATCAATTTGTTGCCGACTTCAAAAATTTCGATGTCATATAAAAATTTATATTGTAGCGCTTTTTCAGGAGTCGGCTCAATTAAAAAAAAAATTATCTATATCGTTTTACAGGATTACCTGATCATACCGAAGAGCTCCGATATATACACAGTGTGCGACATCAATATAAAAAATTTCGTCTCCTATTACTGGAGTGCCTATATTCATTTTTTTAACCCCTTTAATGCAGAACAATTGACAGCTCCCTCTATTTAAAAGAAACATATATATATATATATATATAATTCCGGTGTTTCATCTATAAAATTTATATGGGATACTCACAAGTAAGGCTAAATACTAAAATCAAATTTTTACTAGTTTTTAGTTACTATTATAAAATATCATTTTGTTCAGAAAGATGAGGGCTTCCCGTTAGAAGCAAAAAAGTGTAAAAAAGGATAATTTTGAGATAAATAATTGATATGAAAAAAATTGTCTATATTGGGAATTTCTTGGTCTTTTTGCAATAACAAATTAACAAAAATAATTGCTCAAAAGCTCAAATTGTAGGTTACTAAAATCTATACAACTTTTATTTGAAACTTATTTTTCCGAAATGTGTTCCATAGCCCCCCCCCCTCTTGATAAAAACCTATTTTTTGCTATTACATTATATTTAGGGTTTGTTCTGACATCGCTTCTAATACCCCTGTGTTGGTCTTATCCATCTCGGAACTTACGTTACTATATTTACCTATGGCTTAGTTTAAAAAGCAGATCGAGTTTTCTTTCGATGTCACTGTGGTGTACAGATATAAATGTAATTATTTAAATTTCAATATCACTATAAAAATTAAATGTTATAAAGCTATAGAACTGTGGGTCATTGATTTATCTTCCCGTTTATATGAATATACTTTTTAATCCATATCAGTGATAAAAACGAAAATAATAAATAGAATCGAAACAAGGTTACAAATTTTCTAATAATCAGCATCATACTTCTCTTGGATTACTTTAAAGACAATAAAATGAAATTATGAACATATTGCTTTAAGTCTATAGGTAAGTTTAAAATGCTGTTCAGTTACTAAAATTACTCAATGATATCTTGTATTGTAGGAAAAGTAGGCTCAGCCGCTAGAGCTTCCTGTTCAAGCTTTGTGAATTTATGGAATATATTTAACCACAAAGAAATTGCAGCATTATAAAACACTTAACAAGGAAATAAAATGAACCGCTGAACTGATTGCAGAGCTGTTTTGCTATCGTCCAATTTTCGTATTTATTTCCTTCTTTGTTCTGTAAAAGTCGAGATGCAGTTTCTTTCCGGCTATTATTTGAACCAAAATTTATATTTTCATTCAAGGCGTCGAGGCTTTCATATTTTAACTCATGAATTAAATATAAAATTTTAAGTAATTACTTCAAAATGAGGACTGAAACGCAAAAAATAACTATATATATATATATATATATATATATATATATATATATATATATATATATATATATATATATTGAAAAAATAAAAAACAGGATAAAAAGGACGGACATGCTTGGGATAGGGTTGAATCAGTTCAATCGGTTGAATCGGTTCAATCAGTTCAATCAGTCGTGATTTAGTTAATCGTCCAGAAACTCTGTGAACCCGTGTGAGGGAAACAACCAAAATTCCATGCGTGTCCCAGTGCAGAGCAGATAAACAAATAGCAAAACCCTAGTGACAATTCCGTCAAGAGTGTAATCTCTGAAGACCAAATTTCCATGTATATATATATATATATATATATATATATATATATATATATATATATATATTTATGTAGAACTGAAGTTTTCGAAATCGGCAGCAAATGATTGAAAAATAAGTGTTTCACAAAATCAGCTTATAATAAATATTTTTCAATTTTTAACTTTGAACTCGTCATTTTATCCATAAATTACAAGAACCAAATACTAGCCGAGATTTGTAGTGCACCTCGTACTGTCTCCGAGGTTACAAAAACGTGCCCATTTTAGCTAAAGTTATTGTAAATCACATTAAATTGAGCAACAGAAAAAATTTTTATATTGTTCTCAAAGCTAATTTTGAACGACTTAAATTTTAAAAAACTTTTAAATATTTACTTTATATTTACTATATTGAGTTTGAAGAAATTAATTTTAGATGCGTAATGTACGCCCCTAAAAACCTGAAAAACCAATTTCGGGGAAAATATAAAAAATTTCTTAGTCCTTCATATTAGATTCGTCATATTGAATTTTAAAAAAATAACCTTAAGGTCATAATCCATACCTCCAATAACCCAGTAATAGGAATTTCGGAAAAAATCGGAAAAATAAAAAATTTTTAGTTAAAAAATTAACCAATTTTGTACAAAATCAAGACATGTGAAATTTTTGGTTTGCGATACCAGATCTATCATATTAATTTGTTTTTGAAAATATTTGTAGGTTTGTCTTCTGTGACCCCGTAATTTGCCTCATACCAATATAAGAATAATAATTTTTCTGTTCGCCGTCCTATAAGTGCCGTCTTGGATTTTACTGAACTACACATAACGCAAAAAATTCTTTTAAATTGATGTAGCCGTTTCAAAGTAATCGGCATATAATATATGTGTATAAAAGTATATAGTAGTCAAATTGAGATCCTCCTTTTTATTGAATATCAGATAAAAAGATACTAGATTTTTGATTTGGGGTACATTTAAGAAAAAATATTTCTTGGTATTGACTTTAAAAAATCAGTTTGGATATGTTTAGTTTATTAAAAATAAAATATTTCGACATCATGCCTTTATTCCCTACTTGAAAATATTACACCTACATATCTATATAGCAGGAAACTAATAGACAGTTCCGAATTTACTTAGGTAAATAAATTGGAAATCGAACTACTAAACAAATTAAATGCAAAATAAAGGTAGATTTATTTTTTGTGCCTAAATCAATATACTAAGTGGTCGTGACCTTTAAAACAAATTTATAAAGCATGTTTATCACAAATATTTTCCAACATTTTCAATAAATCTATGCGTAATGGAGAAATATTGTACATAATATCTATCTATTTTACTTTTTATTAAAATAGAGCTTGTATAGTCCCGTCAAAATTTCTAGTTAACACAAAAATGAACCACTCAAATTCAAATTAATTATTTTTAGAAACACAGATAAACATCGAGCTTCACTTATTAATTGACTAATTAACTGCAGAATTTTATTATACGGTGTATCCAAAATCTTTAGGTATATTTCATTAAAATCTGCCATAGAGTCTAAAATAAATTGTACTTAGATGTTGAGAAATTATTGTAATATCAGGTTTCAAATGATATTATAATACTAAAAGCCGATTTACAAGTATAAAAATTGAGCAAATAAATATCGGACATGTATTATGTAAGAGTTTCCAATTAACGTTATAAGTTTTTTTCTGCAATTTCATTGCACGTTCCACTTTGGATGCACTAGAAGCATAGGCGAACCAAATTGTATCACAAAAGATGGATTTTGTTCAAAAAGCATATTAAAACATCGGAGACAAAACAATTTTTACAAATAAGCAAGCGTAAATTTATTCTAACAATTTTCTTCAAAAGTAAAGTGCTTTTAGATCGAATTTTTAAAAAAACTAATGGGGAAATATATTAAAATTTCAAATTTAAGTCTGAAACAAAAAAGACAGAATTTTACAAAAAATCTAAAACCTAAATAGTTTATTTTTAATGCAAAAATGAAAATTTTTAAAGAAACATACTTCACTATAAAAAAATAATTTTATCGATGCTGTTGACACCAAATTCGTCTACCATTGCTTAGTTAGTAATGGAGTATCTAGACGAGAATATTATAGAAAAATTAAATTTTAATATAATGTCTTCCAGTCGGTTTGTCGATGATTGTATAGTATCCTTGCCACAGGATAAAATTTGTAAAAGTCTCCAAGAATTCAACAGTTTAAATTAAAAATTACAATTCACGTCCGAAACAGCAAATACTAATACAGCAAACTTTCTGGATATGACACTTATAAGCACAAAAAAATTTTTACTGGATAGTACATTAGACTAACTTAGTTTGGTAGACATATAAACTGTGTCTCTAATGAATCAAAAACTAAAAAAAAAGTGTTTTAATCGATCTGTTCGATCATGCTATCTCTCTAACGTTTCTAGAATTGCACCAAAGAATACTGAAAAAAGACACTAATAAATAATTATTTCAATGAAAAAAATATCACTGGAATAATAAATATCTAAATTTTGAAATAGCCTGACAACAGAAAACATACAACGGAAACAGCAAAAATATGTAGCGTTACTTTACACTAATGAATTCCTAGTAAAAATAAAATACATTTTAAAAAAGCAAGATATTATTGTATACCACAGGTCTCAAAATACATTAAATACTCTCTTCACTAAGCAAAATTACTCTCATGAATAAATCAAATGAAGTATTCTCGATTTTTGCTCCAATTGTGCCAAGACATATATGTCATGACTAGCCAATTATTAAAGAACAAATTAAAGGGTAATGAGTATACAAAAAACGCTTTGATAACTCTAAACAAACAGACCAGTACGAAAAACATATTTTCGATTACAACAAAATCACAATTAAGAACAAATATACAACACTACATAAAAATGTGCGTAAATATGGCGTGCCGAGTACGCGACGCGCCCGTGACTAGCCTACCGCGAACTTACAGCGAGGCTCTTTGACTTTTGCCGATTTCAATTAATGTCGAGGGCTTTCGGTGGCAGACCTCAAAGGAGATAATAAATACATTTGGGTTACAAGAAGTCAATTTTTTTATAGTTCTATTGTTTGCAAGTAGCTCGACCGAGACTCGCAGCTATTAATTTTCTGTCGGTTTTTTGGTGCGAACTCAAAGGATTTTTTTTTATCTGTTGAGACTGATTTATGACACAGTTTTCGAAAAAATCTGCTTTACAGCGAGATTAACGACGAGAGATTTTTTTATCTTTGGTTAATGAATTTAGCATTGATTAAAAGTTGTTAATAAGTGAATATGCAGTGATCCGACAAAATATGTTGAATTTAGAGGAGATTTGCAAATAATTCTAAAATTTGTGAGTTATGAAAGGAATGAAAGTGCGTCAGAAATTTCCAGAGATAAGCAAGAAGACAATGTGTCTGTCAAATGGAAATGGGCTGCTGAAAATATATTTTTCTTTTGGAAATGACTGGTTCTATTTTATTTAACAAATACTCAAAATCTAACGCAGAGATTTTGATGAAATTTCTGTATTGTCCGCTAATATATTGGAATTATAAATTTGCTAGGATTTCCAATCTTGACCGTTTTCTATTCGAGGCAGTACGCTATTATCGCTGAAGTTCTAATTTTTTATTTAATAAACTTTGTAACAGTAAAATCCCACTGCATAAAACTAACAAAGCAGCCGTTTATTCTTTGTCACCAGACATGGCAGGGTAGGTCTATCTTTGTATTAACTAAAAAGTTCGTGAGAAATTTGCGTATGTGCTACACTTCAACCGAAACAAGGCTGCCGTTTGTTTCTCGTCGCCAATGAGTCCGATTTAAAAAAAGAAATATCTGTATACCTGATCATATTTATATCCGTGATATAAAGCACATTTGGTGCGAAAACGTCACCTATTTCAAATTTTCAAAATTTACTAACACTGATAAATATCTCTGTGTACCAATAATAATATATTTTTATTTATCTTTACCCTTTGTTAGTTTACTCGGCACAAATATTTTTAAAAATCAGCAGACTTGGACTCTGAAGTTTGATACGGTCAACCGCCTACAAGTGTTCGAGATATGGTTGAATAGAAGAATGCTTCAATACTCCGGACATCTATGCAGACCATTGAAGCAGTGTTAAATAGAGCAAGTGCCATTCGTAAATTATTTAAAACTAATAAGATAAGAAAGATATCATACCTAGGGCATCTTCTTAAAGGAGACCGATACAAAATCCTTCAGCTTATAATGAAAAGTAAAACCGAGGGCGGCAGAGGAATTGGAAGGAAGCAGATGTCATGGCAAAAGAACATCCGTGATTGGACCGGAATACGCAGTGCTGAAAACCACGAACAACTCGCCAATGTAATTGCCAACATTAAGTGGACCCGATATAGTACCGAAAGAAAAGAAGAAGAAGAAGAAAATAAACCTATACTAAAGAAATATGACTCTAAGAACCCTAGTTTTTATTCCAGAGGTTATTTAGAGGTCAATTGTACTTGTCTGACAGAAAAACGTAAGAAGGCATAGAAACCAAACGGTTTAATGAGAAGAATATAAGTTTCTCTATGTTGAAGCGGCTTAATACTCATAACCTTGAAACTGACCTTGGACATGCATTCCAAAGTGAAATTTACTTTTCTAGATAGGCATATTTGTTCATAGAAAACTGAATTGTTATAAATAATATGTAATCTTTAAGAACAAATAAAAAAATCTTTTTCGATCTTATTCATATTCAGTGACGATCTCTTCTATCCCATCAGTAGAAACTAATTTGAATTGTTTACAACAAATTAAAATATTACAAACAATATTTAATTGAACACCAATTGAGAATCTTTCACGAATAGGTTTCGACAATGGTGATCATATGTAGTGATAATATTTTAAATTTAATCGGTAGAAAAAGTTTTTCATTGTTTAAAGCAAATACAATTTTTATAAACAATACTTAATTTTTAAAAATAATATACAATCCTTTAGAATCATATTCCGTCAATGTTAATCACATCTAGTCATAAAACAGGTGTACAAAAAAAAAGTTGAAGCCTATTTGACCAAATCATTTTATTCTTATATAATTTGACGCCCTGAATTCAAATCCGCTAACCTCTATCACGTCAGGTTAAAGGTCATTTCAAGGTCAAGTGGAGTAAAATTCACTAAATAAATCTAAAAAGTAGATATGTTGGTTCTTGAGGTTACTGAATCCCAATTCATGGTTGATTTAGTCCTCCAAGGTCAGCCACAGGCCATTGCAGGATCATTATAAGGTCAGATTGAGAAAAAAAAACACTAAATAAACCTGTGAAAAATGATAACCTATGCGCAGCTACATCGATAACCCTTACACAGCAAACAGGTACGCGGATTGAGTTTTTGAACCGAAACTGAAGCTCCCAAAACCATCTACCCCACACGCAGCTACATTGATGTTCGCTACAAACCGGCATGTGAATGGAGTGAGTTGCCAAAGTGAAACCGAAACTTCTAAAACCGCATACCCCACATGCAGTTAGGTCAATATCGGTTACAACAACAAGCTAGGCTAACGAATGAGTATTTACAAGTGTATAACACAAACCCCAAGCTCTCGTACGTGCTATACCTGGAGTATATGATTTTCGGAGAGTTTGGGTTTTATTTCATACAGTCATAAATCCTTGCTTTTAGCCTCTCTCTGTTGTGTAACGGGCATTGATCTGGCTATGCGTGGAATATGTCGTTATGAAATCTTATGTTTTGTTGCCATCTATCTAGCTACACGTGTAATATGTGATTTTGGGAGCTTGCGTTTCGCCTTAAAAATTCGATCCGCTCGCCTGTTTGCTGTGTAATAGATATCAATCTCGCTGTGCATGGGTGAATTTCTGTTGTGTAGCCGACATTATTCTAGCTGTGCGTTGAATACGAGATATTGGGAACTTGAGTTTAGGCTCAAAAACTCGATCCGCTTGCCTGTCTGTTATGTAATACATATCAATCTAGCTGCGTGAGGGTTCTCTTCTTTTATAGATTTATTTGAATATGACCTTGAAATGATCTTTGGTTAACCTTGAGGTATTAAACTACGAATTCACACTCAGCGCGCTCAAAAGTCTACATATCATATCAACCTAATAGATTTTTCCAGATTTGTCTTTGAAATGAGCCTGAAATGTCCTCCGGCTGACCTTGGGGATTGAACAAACCACGAATTCGGATTCAGCGATCCCAAAAACTTACTTTTTTTTCAGAATTATTTAGTAATTTTTTTCTCAATTCAATCTTGTAATGACCTTAAAATGACCTTTGGGCGACCTTGGGGGATTAAAATAAAATGAATTTAGTTTCAGCGACCTCTAAAATGCACATATGTACTTCTTTAGATTTATTTAGTGAATTTTATTCCATTTGACCTTGAAATTACCTTGAACATGACGTGATAGAGCTTAATGGCCCTCAGACTTGGATTTAGGGCGTGGAATTACATAAGAATAAAATGATCTGGTCCAATGTGTATCCACTTTTGTTTTTGTTAGTCTGTGTAATCTCTTTCATTTAATCGGATAAACTATTTTTAGTTTTTTATAATAAATACAATTGTAAGATATATTATTTAATTATCGAAACTAATGACAAATCGTTCACAATATTTTTTCAGGAATGCTAATATCTAGTGATTATTTCTTTCAACTTATCTGTAGAAACGATTTTTCATTGTTTATAAAAAATATAGTTGTTAACAACAATAACCCTATATCACTCCTAATAACCCCCTCTTCATTTCTATAAAGTTTCGTCGAAACTGCCTTGAAGATTAACCCATACAGATAGACATACCAACAGAACCGTTAATTCTATTTATATGTATAGATGTATAGAATGTTTGAAACCAATTGAATTGCTACAAACAATATTTAATTAACAAACCTAATAAAATAACCTTTTACTATCATTTTTTATCAATATTAATCATATCCATTTATGATCTCTTTGATTTTATCGATAAAAAACATTTATAATTGTTTATAATAAATTCAATTCTTATAAACCATATTTAGTTGTCACAACTTATGCACAATCGTTTACAATATTCTTGCGCCGATGTTAATTATATCTAGTGATAATCTTTTCCATTTAATCTTTAGAAAATATTTTTAATATTTTATAATAAACACAAATGTTATAAACATTATTAATTTTTGTCGAAACGAATGATAAACTATTTACGACAATTTTTGACCTTTCATTGTTTATAATCAATACAATACAGAATTAGAGAAAGTAGTCTATATTACTTCAGACAAATTCCTCTACATATCTGGAGTACAGCCAGACAGAGAGACACTTCAATTTCATCTAAGAAATCGAAAGTTTCGGCGCCAAATTAATTCTAAATGAAATTAATAACTACTAATACAATATACAGGGTGCCGCATTTATCTTGAGACAACGGAATATCTGGGTGGGATCACATTTTTTCGAAAAATGTTTTATATAAAAATTATGCGGTGGTAGGGAGTCTGACTAGTAGTGACCTTGTAAATGACCTTGATTTTGTTATTCAAGGTCGTTTGAAGGTCAACTTTAGAATTTTAAATAGGACCTTCCAATTTCGACCCCGGGAATAAAAAGTGCAGGAAATTCTGCCATGGAAGATGACTTTGATCTAAAGGTGAAGGTCAAATATCAAAGATATTTCAAGGTCAAAACAAAAAAGATCGCAGTATATCGTTAAATGCTTCGTACAAAAGTTGTTGAGTGCCACGGGGCCTAAGTGATAGCGACCTTGAAAACAACCTTGACCTTGAATTTTAAGGTAATTTGAAGCTCAATTTCAAAATTTGAGAAGGTAATTTGAACAGCGCAAAAAATCTTAATATTTTAGAAAATCAACTCCCACTCTTGCTTGAAGACGTACCCTTAGATGTAAGGCCACAAATGTGGTTTCAACACTATGGATGTCCAGCATATTATTCCCAGTTAGTCTGTCAAGTGTTCGATCGTCAATTCAACGGACCGTGGACTAGTAAAGGATGTCCAGTAAATTAGCCCGCAAGATCACCAAACTTTACGTCACCAGATTTTTGTATATGGGGTTATTTGAAGAGCGAAATTTATAAAGATGTGCCAACAACTCGTGAAAACATGAAGTAGAGAATCAGAGATGCTTGTGCCAAAGCAACACCTGAAATGCTCCGCAGTTGTGTGCAATCTTTTGAAGTGCTGGTCAATAAGTATATTGAAGTTGAAAGTAAACATTTTGAGCACTTATTGAGATAAATTTTATGAAAACATGATCATTTAAAATGTTCAAGGACGAGGGGACTCATAGAAAGCAAACACTCTGATGGTGAGAGGCGAGGGGACTTACCGAAAACATGCACCTCGAAGAGAAAAAATTCCTACGTCAACGTCGTTGTTCTTGGATAGTGCTAAAAGTAGTTAATCATGCACATAGTCGTACTAAGTACCGTTTTTGCTAACAATTCTGAACGAATGAATTTTTTCAAATAGCCCTGAAGATCGAGATGACGGTAATGTTATAGCAACTTTGCAATCTTACAACTTTAGTATGACACATTTTATAAAATACTGAAGATGTTTGTTTGACCTTAAAATTACCTTGATATTAGACATTAACCTTTTCAAATTTTAAATTTAAGCTTCAAATGACCTTAAAGGTCAAAGCGAAACATATCACCTTGAAATGACCTTAATATTTAGCCTTCACCTTGAGATTAAGATCATATCTGATGGTAAAATTTTCCGCCCTTTTCATTACCGGGTTCGAAACTGAGGGGGGGTTCCATTTAGAATTCTAAAGTTGATCATTAAATGATCTTGAAAGGTAAGATCGAGGTCATTTTCCAGGTTACTGCTAGTTAGTCCCCTGCCACCCTATAATTTTTGTATAAAAATTGTTCAACAAAATGTCATACCACGGAGATACTCTGTTGTTTCAAGATAACTGCCGCACCCTGTATAAAAATCAATACAAAGCAATTGCAAATAAAGTATTTTTAATTTATTTATGCTAATTACATTTGGTCAGGTATTAGTTTGGCACCGACTTTAAAAACTTCAATTTCATATAAAAATTTATAGTTATTTTTCACTTTTTTGAAAGTCGGTTCAATTTTCTTTATAAATATTTTATTTTTTGACTGATAGAGAAATATACAAGGTAACTCAACGTCATCAATATTTATAAATATCGATGTTAGTTACATAAGGAAATTGTTGAGAAACATTACCGTAAAACTTTAAAATGTGACAAAAAAATTGGTACCATCCAAATTAAATGTGCAAACTGGGCCCCGTTAACAAGTCAATGAATAAATTCCTTTTGAACACTGTCGATGATATCTGCGGTTATGTTTCGCATTTCTTGTCGTATTAGAACTTTTAGGACTTCTAAATTATTGGGCTGTGTCAAGTATACTTTAGTTTTTAAGTATTCTTACAAAAAATAATCAAGGGTTCAAGTCTGGTGATCTGACTGGCAGGGACAGCGTAGTGGGTCGGTGCTCCATCTTGTTGGAGTTGGTCACGCTGGACCATAATGGATTATTGGTCTGGAAACAAAGTTATTAGTTCAGGAATGAGATAGTGTTGAAGAAACTCCAAATATCTCGCACGAGTGTGAGTGTTCAGTTTGAAAATTTAAGTTAGATGGTACCAAATTTTTTTCTTATATTTTAAAGATTTACAGTAATTTTTCTTGACAATTTTCTTATGTAACAAACATCGACATTTACTTGGCCGTATGTAAAAAAATTTGCTCTCTGAGACTCTGCAATAAGAAATGAGATTTAAAATTTCAAAAATATATCGATTACATCTTTGCTTCTTTTGTGTATTTCGGTATCACGTAAAAAACTTTTAGCTAAAAATAATATTCGCTTTTGTCCAAACAAATACCCCTTTATTTTTATTAAATTTATCCGCTACTTTGTAAAATAAATAATGATATTGGTAATTCTAGTGGCTTGAGAAAAGGCTTAAGTAAAGAATAGCATTGTTTGAATGTTCCTGATTGTTTCTTGCATGCGGCATGACTAAGTTTGCTATATGTCAATGTGTGAAGTCCTTACTTTTTTAAATGAAAATAAGTTGTGGTGAAAATTACCTAAATATGTGAACAAAATATTTAATGATTTACTAACAAAGTAAGATTTTTATAAATAATAAAATATATGAGTAATTCCCGCAGATTTTTCAAATTCAAGGTACTGATGCATTGCTCAGCCAATTTAAATAGCACACTTCTGAAACATAAAACAACTCTTTACGGAAGATATCAATAAAAGATTAATGAACGTCAAAGAGGTGATTCTCCAAAATGCAGAACCAGAAAACAAATGGCTTTTAATGAAAACAGAAATAGAGGAAAGTCAGAGAGAAATACTAACTCCAACAAGATATAGAAAGCAGCAATGGATGACAAAGATACGCAAAAGTATAAAGAAATAAACAAGCAAATCAAATACAAGATTAGACTAGCGAAAAATAAATAGCTGCAAGAAGAATGTGAAGAAATAGAAGAGTATCAGAGAAAATATGATAGTTTTAATATGTACAAAAAGATAAAGAAGATAACTCATAGTAACAGAAGGAGAGAACCGACACTGCTTAAGAATGCAAAAGGCAAGCTAATCTTAAACCCAAGAAAAACTTAAAAAGTGGACAGAATACATCAAAGACCTGTTCAAAGACAATAGAGTAGAGCAGATGGGGATTGAAGTAGAAGTTAACGAGGCACTAACGATACTGAAAGATGAAATAAAAGCAGCTATAAGAAACAATAAAAATGAAAAAGCACTAGGTCCAGATCAAATCCCAGTAGAAATCTTAAATGCATGAATGATGATACCATGGATATATTGTTAGATCTGTTCAACACAGTATATAAAACGGGAATATACTCAGAGAATCGTTACTCTCCACCTTTTGCGCTATTCCAAGAAACAAAAATGCAAAAGACTGCAGCGAATATAGAACAATATCTTTGATAAGCCATGTACTCAAGGTGTTTTTAAAAGTAATACATGGACGCATTTATAAGGAACTTGAAAAGGGGATAGATGATAGTCAGTTTGGATTCAGAAATGCTATAGGCACCAGAGACGCGTTGTTTGCACTTAATGTGCTTTAACAGAGGTGTATGGATATGAACACCGATATACACATTTGTTATGTTGGCTTCGAGATGGCTTTTGATACAATTAGATATGAAAAACTAGTCGAGATTCTAAGAAGAAAAAATATAGACAACAAAGATTTAAGAATAATAACTAACCTATATTGGAATCAACGCGCACAAATAATAGTAGATAATGAAACAAGTCCGGAAATTGAAATAGGAAGAGGAATGAGACAAGGATGCATTTTGTCACCCCTCTATTCAATGTGTACAGTGAATCGATTTTCGAAGAAGCACTGCTGACGAAGAGTAAGGGAATAATAATACACGGAAGAGCTGTAAACAATATAAGATTTGCAGACGACACTGCTATCATAGCTAGCTCCGCTGAAGAACTCCAAGAACTAGTGAACAAAACAAATAACGTTTGCGAGCAACAAAGATTAAAAATGAACACCAAAAAGACTAAATATATGGTAATAACTAAAAAACAAAACATGCAAACAAGCATAAAGTTGCAAGGTGTGAATTTAGAAAAAGTGCAAAAATACAAATACTTGGGCACATGGATAACAGCAAATAATGAACAAACAACAGAAATAAGAACGAGAATAGAAATGGCAAGAAGTGCGTTTGTAAAACTGAAAACTATTCTGTGCAGCAGAGACATCAGTCTAGAACTAAGAATGAGAACACATAAATAAACTGCAAGCGTTTGAAATGTGGTGTTACAGAAGGATTTTGAGAATATCTTGGACGGAGAGAAAAACAAACGTAGAAGTATTGCTAGCGATGGACAAAAACTATGAAATAATTAACAACATAAATATAAAGAAACTGCAATATCTTGGACATATAATGAGAGGCCAGCGATACGAGTTGCTTAGATTGATCATGCAGGGTAAAATAGAAGGAAGAAGAAATATCGGAAGAAGAAGAATTTCATGGTTGAGAAATTTGAGAGAGTGGTTCAATTGTAGTTTAGTAGAACTTTTTCGAATAGCGGCAAATAGAGTGAGAGTGGCAGTGATAATATCCAACCTCCGATAGGAGATGGAACCTGAAGAAGAAAGAAGAAGCACAATATTGTAGACTGTTTATTTCATTGTTTTATAAATAATCATGTAAAAACTAGATTTGCGCTGAATAACTTATTGCTATGTTATTATATTAATTTATTTATTTGATTTATTTTTTGTAAGCCAAATAAGTGTCCAAAAATATACTTCTTGTGAAATAAAACTACCGGCAAAGTATAATTTTCTCCATTTCGCCATTTGATGATGACGTTTCAGTTATCATCTCTGAATAATAAGTCACGAAAGCATTGAAGTCAGCATTACTTAATCTCAAAATTATAAATAAATAATTTCTACTCTATAATAATGAACTTTGGGGAAGCATCTGTTCAAGGAGTCCCCATATAACATATATTAAGAGTTTTTTTTTGAAGATCGTATTATTTTTGTAAAAGCTTTTCGTGCATTTGTTTCTTTATTAAATAATTTGTTTAAACAAGTTTAATATTATCTTATGTAACTTTTTTTTTCGTCATCATTCTTTAATTCTAACAACTGCACAATATTTAATTTAACCAACAAATACACAAACTAACGATATCCATATGCTTTGTCTTGAAGCATGATCGTCCTGTATTAAAAAAAAAAGAAAAATTGCTTGTCAAAAAGGCTGAATAAAATTGTAAATATTGTTATGTGTTTACGGCAGGGATGGTTCCTTATTTTCTTCTCAAGGTCATTTTCACTTGTTTAAAGGACCTATTCAACAATGTTCAACAGCGAAAATTCTGAGATGATGATGGATCTTACCCTGTTAAAATATAGTTTGCAGTTGAAAGCCACGTCTATAAATTAGAAACTGTTAATTCTTTTTGTTCGTTTCTTAGCTTTTTGAGGCTTTTTTTATTACTTATTCATCGGAAATGTTGTTTTTTGTAGCTTCAAAAAAAAAAAAATAATAATTGTGTTCCGAGCTTTTTAGTGATTAAGTAATCTTTTCGGTGATCGACGCTACTTTTCACCTTACTTTGAGGGTTTGTTATAAATCTATTGTATAAATGTTTGTACTCAATTTTTTCACGAAAGCCTTCAAATTTACAATCAATTCGACTCTGAGATAGAACTATGATCCTAAAAACTCAATCTTATTTTAAGACTTTTGAGGTTTTATCGATTATAGGGGATGATTTTGGCGGGTCTCCTTGTAATTATGATCTCAGATTTGATTTCAGTTTGAAAAACTACTTGTCATTACACAAATACGTTTCGTTGATGTAAACTCTTTTCTTTTTGCGAACACGTATAATACAATAAAGAATAATTCATTTGCCTATACTAGCAAAAAATGATAAAAAGTAGTTTTTTTGAAAAGACTTGAAGAAAAAACGAGTAACGGCAATTTTTTCGAGCAATGATATCAGTTACTCAAAGAAAAACTCATTTCGAATAGTCTGCCACTCATTATTTTTTTTTTAATTTTTTCGGAGCTCAATTTTTAAATATTAGCAGGAATTACTAAATAACTCTTTGTACTTTTTGTAAATATTTTTTACTCAAAGAAAATTAAACAAAACTCTACTATCCAATGTTTTCCACCCCTTTTTAAATTAAATATAAGCAAGTAAATTTCTAATACATTCAGTATTTTTAAGACATAATTTTATTAAAATTTGATTTTTGTCAACTAAGCTTATGGAAGTAAATCTGCCGTCCTTACCTTACAAGATACTTTATTAACAACAGCATAGTCTGCTAAGTCTGATCTACTAATATGTAAAATTTAAAATTTTAGAGCGTAACTTATAAACATTGTAATTAATTATATTTGCTTTGGGTAATTAAATTATCTTTATCTTATACCTTCATTAATTTTAAATTCAATGGAAATTTTGGCTGTTTTTATTGCCTTTTACGTTAACTAACGTTAAAGAAATTTGATGTACCTTAAAGCCAGTATTACACGGGGTGATTTATTAGCCAGGAAATTGTGAATGCGAATTTCGGCAGCTTTTATTACCTTTTTCATTTACAACACTATAAAAAAATTTGATGTAGTATACAGCCTCTATTACACGAAATAATTTATTAGCTGAGCAATTAGAAATTCCATTCAGACAATGTAAAATAGATTTTTGTTTCAGGTGTAAATAATCATAGCTCGAGGTTGTTCAGGTAAATCTGAAATAATCTCATTTATTGTTATTCAGTTTCGGTGATTTCAAAATCGATACGTGATACAAAACAAGAAGGTATATTGTTTTATTAGGATAACATGTGAGATGTTTTATTGAAACCTATCATTATCTTGTAAATTACATTATTTTATACATTTAATTTAGATGTATGATATGTTTTACTAAGTGTATCTGAACAATGTATTTCAAATGGGAAAGAGGTAGAAGAACGGTTAAAAGGGGATAATTGTTAAAGTAATTTATTGGTGCTTTTGGAATAGTTCTAGCTATTTTAATCCTAGAGATTTTTTGAAAAAATTGGGATCTCACTATTTTTAAAATTTGCTATAACTTTAAGAATTTTATTTTGTTTTTAAATACACAAAATATTGTTGGAAAAAGTTTTTAATGAGAATGTATCTATTCAGTGAAATTCTAAATTAAAGCTTTCAGCCTTCTGGAACCGTCCACTACTTATCTTCTTTGAGAAAAGCCCTATTTTTAGTGATGTATCACGTTTGGTTAGAAAACTAAACTTAATATAAAAGGAAACAAAAGTGTTTCTTGATATGGTGATAATGCACAGTGAAATACTGAAGATCAATGAAAAACTTTTTTATAACCTCATTAACGAATATGGAAAGCACAACATGAAATGAAATACTCTAAAATATACACACCATTTTGTCGACGTTAGTAAAACGATTAAGTTGAAACGAATTTAATTCAGTATGGCATTAAAAGGAAATTATCTGCAAATACACTTTTGAACTATATGGTTCTAGTTCCAATACAATATATTTAATTTAGTTTTAAATGGTTTTTGGGATTACATTTTCTTAAGTGGATCAAGTAAATTATTATATAGTTTTAAACACATATAATGTGGACACTTTTCTGTCAGCTTAAGCATGTATACTGGATACATTGCATTCAATCAGGTCAATTTCAAAGTAGCAATGAGTTTTATCACATCATCCACTCTCGTTGGTCTTCTTACTTTTTCGTTCCTTATTCGGCCACGTAGTGATATTCCCAGCATGTTTCTTTCTATTGCTCGCTGAATAGTACGCAGTTTATTGGCTGCTTTTACTGTTAGTGTGTTTGTTTCTGTTCCATAGGTCATCATTTCATAGGTCATTACTGAGAGAACGCATGAGTCACATACTCTTCTTTTCAAGTTAATGGGAACATCAGGGTTTTTAAGAAGGTATCCCAATCTTTCAACGGCTGCCCATGATATTCTAAATCTTCTATTTGTTTCCGTTTGTTCGTTCCCTATTCGGCCACGTAGTGATATTCCCAGCATGTTTCTTTCTATTGCTCGCTGAATAGTACGCAGTTTATTGGCTGCTTTTACTGTTAGTGTGTTTGTTTCTGTTCCATAGGTCATCATTTCATAGGTCATTACTGAGAGAACGCATGAGTCACATACTCTTCTTTTCAAGTTAATGGGAACATCAGGGTTTTTAAGAAGGTATCCCAATCTTTCAACGGCTGCCCATGATATTCTAAATCTTCTATTTGTTTCCGTTTGTTGGTGTCCTTTTCCAAGTCTAATTAGATAGCCTAAATACATATATTCCTTGACTATTTGTATTTCGTTGTTTCTCTGGAGAATTTGTCAATTCAGAGATCATTTCCTGTAACTTGTCTAGATCTTTACTTACTACATGATCCACGAAACATAAATGGCTGAGATAGCTACCATCGATGCTAATACTCTTATGTTCCCAGTTTAGTTGTTCAAAGACATCTTCCAGTGTTAAAGTAATGAGTTTATGGGAAATCGTATCTTTTAGTCGCTCCCCTCGATCAAACACATCTTCTGTGGTCCTAGGCCGGCTGTTATATTTACTTGACGTGTAGCCTTATTGTAAATATATTTCAGAAGGTTTCTGTATCTGGAGTCAATCCTTGTATTTTTCGTTGCTTAAAATATGGCTTATAGCTCCACAAAGTCAATAGCCTTGCTAGAATCAACAAATGCTAGATGGATTTGAATATTAAATTCTGCGCATTTTTCGATTAGTGATTTGATATTCTGTATCTGCTCTGTTGTACTTAAGCGCTTTTGAAACCCAGCTTGTTCTGGAGTTTGATAGGAGTCAAATTAGTTAGTTAGTCTGTTAGTCATAATCTTTGTAAGCAATTTGTATGGATGTGGCAGAAAAATTATGGGGCGGTAATTTTCGATGTCTAATTTGTCGCCTTTTTTGTATAGGAGAATGACTAGGACGTTTTGCCAGTTATCAGGGATTTTGACGTTTTGAAAACTTATTCAAAAGAATACTCACTGAATATAGCATTGCAGACCCTCCAAGTTTCAACATTTCTTTAGATATACTATCTTCACCTCGGACACGATCAGATTTCATTTGTGACAAAGCATGTTTCAACCCTTCTATTGTGATATCAGACACTTCTTCTGAACCAACGTTTGTAATATTGGGGAACTTGATGTCTGGTTTTGGATTAACTAAAGTATACAAATTTGAATATAACTCTTCTACGATGTTAACAACTTCGTTTCGTCCATTTTTGGTTTCCCTATCTTAAGTTGGTTTATATCGCGTTTACTAATTGAGTTTACGAATTTTAATACCTTCACATTTTTGACGTTTTCTATGATCCTTTTAATACTTCCTGTGTTATGCTTGTTGATGTCGTATCTAATTTGATTTTTTGATCTATTTGTTTAGTTGTATGTAGGCTGCTGTGCCTTTTTCCGTGTTCCTTCGTTTATTTATTAAATCTCTGGTCAGTGAAAATTTACTGTTCGTTTGTCTTCTAACAGCGCAGATTTTCTTTACTGCAGTTTGGATATCATTTGGATTTTATTTTTCAGTTCGTCAATTGTCAATGTATTAAGTTAATCTAATAGTCCATTTTTTTTTGATATACTCTTGATATGTGTCTTTATTTTGTTTTAATTCCTCCGATGCACGAAAACGCAGGAGTTTAATAAGTTTGCTTCTTTTTTTTTTTAATATCGATGTTTATTTTTGCTCGAACGAGTCTATGGTTACTACCCAGATCGAATTTGTTTAAGGCCGCCACATCGAACACAATATATCTTTTCTTGGTAATAATGTAATCTATTTCATTCTTTGTTCGGTGGTCCGGACCCCTCCACGTCCATCTACGACTTCCAAGAAACATTAAACATTCATCAATATAAAGTGAATATTCGGTAATTAACTTAAAATCCTTAAATACCTTTCTACGACTTGCCAGATAGTATATTTCTTCAATCCTCTTAAGAGCCTTTTTGTACTGTAAAAATGTTCCCTTCCAATTTTACAAAATTTTCAAAACCACAAAGTTATAGTAGATATTTAAAAATGTAATATCCCAATTTCCTCAAAATTTTAAAAAACCAGAACCAGCAGAACTCATTAAGGGATTAAGAAATATGAATAAATAAAAAAATGACAAATTTAAAGAATGGCGGAGATATGTGTTATTTAATAGAACGTTTTTCTTGAAAAAACTTGCTGGTGGTGGATTTTATCCCTGTTTAGAAATCGAATAAAAATATTAAAAATTTTTCATGGAATTAGAGGTCATGGCTTCAATGCAGCAAAAAATGTGATTTTTTTTTTGAAATGGCAGCTGTTTAAACTTAAATTCTAAAATAGTTTTAGCATCAGTGCGAATTTCATTAACTATTTTAATAGAACGAATGAGAAACTGATTTAACTAGGATCATAATTTATTTAGTCTTGATAAGCCAATAGAAAGAAGCCCAAATGCAAACACTGAGTGTATGTTTAGCTCTTACGCTTTGTTATCAATAAAAATACATGAGTTTTAACTAGGGAGCTGACATGATTCACATGTCACTTTAAGATTGAAACCAAGATCACGAAGAGAACTTTCAGTAAATTTTATTTTACCACCTCCATTTTTACATTTTACCACTTCACTTATAAGCGGAAAAACTATAACAAAAGTAAATAAAATATACCGAAAATATGCGTTAGATTCAAAATCAACGCTTTCTCTGCTTTTTGATTTTTGTTTGCTGATGTATTGATATTACATTCCCTATTACTCATTTAATAACAATTCAGTGGGTAGTTTCGTTACCTATTTTGATGATAAAGACGTCTAGCTGCTATTACTATCTTTCCATCGAGACAAAGATCAAATATAAACCTATATTAAACAAAACCTATTAGTCGATACCTATACGGGCCTCTACTTTGCGGGGCTCACTTGAAACTAATATATCTCCGACAATAATTCGAACTTTAGCATAGAGACTAAATCTGAAAAAAGAAACGATTTTTGGAAACTTTAGGATGTCCTAGCTCCTTAAAGTACTTAAAAAATTGTGTGAAACTTTTCCTATTTAACGGTTTTTCTATCTCTTTTAGTTTTCGATAATATAATATATTTATCTCTAACACACTGTATATTTTTATCAAATATTTTATTATTGAAAAAGTTTATATATTGAACGACGTATGTATGAAAAATTCTTTGCAGATAAAATTATTTTCTTTTGAGTAGCTTTTTAGATATAGGGCCTATATATGTAACGTTGGAGTATCTAAGCAACAGAAACAAGTTCAATAAATATATATATATATATATATATATATATATATATATATATATATATATATATATGAGAAGTAAAGTGAAGTAAAATGTGAAACAGTGAATGCAAACTTCGCTCCATCATATCCTTTCTGTGTTAGAGGTTGCACAGTTAGAATAAACTGTAATAAAACATAATTCATCCTATTCCACCACCATCGAGATGGGGTGGCCTACCTGTACCACCATACCGAGAAGAAAGTCAAAGCTTACCCTCCCCGCCACAGTGATACGGCAGAGATACATGTTTCGTCTCTCACTAGACTCATCAGGGTACCGACATGCACCTGGCTGTGCAAAGGACAGATCGGAAGGAAGCATGCAACACTGAAACGCGGCTTCGCCGATCTCTCGTCGGATGGCTTATATATGTTTATACGGCTTTCAGGGATTCGTCCGTGTGAGATGCATTAGCAGTGGTTATATCCACATTATGCTGTTGTAGAGCTGAAATCACATTTAGCAAACGTACAACTGTATGCAACTCCGTATGTAAGTGAAGCAAAATGTGAAACAGTGAATGCAAACTTCGCTCCATCATATCCTTTCTGTGTTAGAGGTTGCACAGTTAGAATAAACTGTAATAAAACACAATGTATGTTTGCTGAATGTGATTTCAGCTCTACAACAGCATAATGTGGATATAACCACTGCTAATGCATCTCACACGGACGAATCCGTGAAAGCCGTATAAACATATATAAGCCATCCGACGAGAGATCGGCGAAGCCGCGTTTCAGTGTTGCATGCTTCCTTCCGATCTGTCCTTTGCACAGCCAGGTGCCGTATCACTGTGGCGGGGAGGGTAAGCTTTGACTTTCTTCTCGGTATGGTGGTACAGGTAGGCCACCATCTCGATGGTGGTGGAATAGGATGAATTGTGTTTTATTACAGTTTATTCTAACTGTGCAACCTCTAACACAGAAAGGATATGATGGAGCGAAGTTTGCATTCACTGTTTCACATTTTACTTCACTTACATACGGAGTTGCATATAGTTGTACGTTTGCTGAATGTGATTTTAGCTCTACAACAGCATAATGTGGATATAACCACTGCTAATGCATCTCACACGGACGAATCCGTGAAAGCCGTATAAACATATATATATATATATATATATATATATATATATATATATATATATATATATACTTATCGAGCCTACTGAAAGTTGGCAACACTCATCAATTCCACTAATGTTTATTTGTCGAAATGTTTTTACAGATTTATCGAACAGATCAGCGAGGTATGTTGTGATAAATTCAGGTGTATATGCCATTGGAACTTAACTGTCAAGAACTTACAGAAAATAGGTGAGATTTTAGATCTAAAATTCTATTTTCATAAAAATATAAAACTTTGTACAAGATGTTTTGGACGAAAGACGTAAATAAACTGAAAAAGCACAAAAACGAATATAGACATAAAGCGCCCAGCACATAACATGTAGAAAATACTTAAAAAAAAAATGTAGAATAGTTCGGCGATACACATATTTATTTTTTTTTATGAATATATCTAACTAAAATAAAATACCTCGTTTTAATATTGCAACAAAAAACAACATATTTCATTTTTATAACCCATCTCATCACCTGAGTATTTTTGTTTACAAATAACAACAGAGGTAAGAAGTATTGGTTAGTTACTTTGATATAAAATATAAAACTTTCCCCTGATTGTCAAACCACCACGTAATCCCATTTCTGGGATAAGTAAAAGTTTAATAAAATACTCGAAAATTAAATAATCCATTTCATTGATTGTTAAACAATCCAAATTTCATCATGTTCCTTGATTATTACAGGATAAGTAAACAAATTTTTTTTTTTTTTATTAAGAATTTATTGCAATCTTGTCACATATGGCAAATGAGCAATTTGTTTCAAACCTAATCTTAACTAGTGTTCTCTTAAAATCTAAGTCTTACTCTACAGCAATCCTTAGTGTCCACTATAATAAGTATCACTACTCGTGTACACAATATCCGCACTTTGCTCTGCTTTTGTTGGACTACCACTTCACCAATTCGAATGGTTTAATCCTTTTGAGTCTTCTTGTGATGTCAGTGTTATCGAGAAGTTGAATCGCTTCGATATTGGTGTGATGATGTAATCGTTGTTCATGCCTTGTAGCAGCATTCGATATGGCTTGTTCCACGGTGTCCATTTTCAGATCTCTGTGTAGGTCACTATTACGGATATACCAAGGAGCATCTACTATGCCTCTCAGTACCTTGTTCTGGAATCGTTGAATGATTTGTAAATTACTTTTACTGGTACACCCCCAAAGTTGTGCACCATAGAGCCAAACAGGTTTCAAAATTTGCTTATATAGCAGTATCTTGTTACTTATAGACAATTGGGATCCACGGCCTAGTAGCCAATACATCTTTTTATATCGAATCCCGAGCTCTTCTCGTTTTTTCTTTACATGTACTTTCCATCTAAGACGTGCGTCCAAGTGAATACCCAGATATTTGGCAACATTTTCAATCGGAATCTGTGTGTCATTAATTCTAACTGGCAAATTTTGAGCTTTTTTGGTTGTAAAATTTACGTGAACAGACTTTGCCTCATTTAGCTTTATTCTCCAGGTTCTGGTCCATGTAGAAATTTGGCTCGCTGCAGATTGTAATTTTTCAGTAGCTTCTTCATGCGTATTTCCAACGGCTAGGATAGCTGTGTCATCGGCAAATATGGCGATTGTGTTTTGCTCTAGAGGAGGAATGTCACTGGTGTAAAGGACATACAGTATAGGTCCCAACACACTCCCCTGTGGAACTCCTGCTTTAATAAGCCTAAGGTCTGAATAGGCCTCTTCTTGCTTAGTTCTAAAATATCTATCAGTCAAATACGATTCCAGGAGCTGTGAGAACTGGGTTGGTAATAATTCTCGCAACTTATGAATTAAGCCTTTATGCCACACTCTGTCAAAGGCTTGCGCCACATCCAGAAAGATAGCTGAGCAGACCTTTTTCTCTTCATAAGTTTTTTCGATTATATTTACTATCCTGTGTACTTGGTCAATAGTCGAATGACTCTCTCTAAAGCCAAATTGATGATTGGGGATCAAGTTCTTTTCTTCAATGATTGATTTTATTCTCTTTGTTAAGATCTTCTCATATAATTTTGAGATCACTGGGAGAAGTGAAATGGGTCTATATGAGGTTGCTTCGTTGGGTGGTTTTCCAGGTTTGGAGATCATCGTCACCTCTGCTACTTTCCACATTTGAGGAACATATCTCAGTCTGAATGAGGCGTTGATCAAATGTGTTAGTTTTCTTATTGCCTTTTCTGGCAACTGTTTTAGGATTTCCCCGGTGATTAAATCAAAGCCAGGAGCTTTCTTAGGATTAATTTCTGAGTGGATGACTTCAGAAACTTCCTTCTTCGTGGTCGGTGCAATGTTTAGGTTTATCTGCATTGGTTCTTCCCAATCTGGATTTTCATCTCCGTCGTTGGGTTGAAATATAGATTCTAAATGTTCCGCAAATCGTATCGCTTTTTGCATATTATTGCGAGCCCAAGTCCCATCAGAGTTGCGTATTGGAGGGTTCTGAAGAATTGGTCTTTTTAATCTTTTGGTGGATTTCCACAGTGAATAATCTGTGTTCTTGTCAGCTGTCAATTCTGTAAGAAATTCACCTATTGCCTCATTTTTTATCCTTTGTATTTCTCTCCTGATGTTTTGGGAGTGATTGTTCAAAGCTGTTTTGTCAGCTGGATTTCTGGTTTGGTGCCATTTTCTCCGGAGTTTTCTTTTCTCATTGATCAGTATTCTAATTTCTTTCGGATAATTATTACCTCGAGTTCTTATAGGAATTTCTGGTGTGTTTTTCCATGCAGTTTGTTGAATATTTTTAGTCACAGTCTCAACTTCTTCATCCAGCTGTTCTTTTGTCTTCAGTGGTACGGAGAGATTAATGCAATTTTCTAGGTCAAGTCTAAAGTTTGGCCAGTCTGTCCATTTATTTGTTAGTCGAGGTGGATTCTCTTTCTTTATTATATTATCACTTAACGTAAGTAATATTGGGGAATGATCGGAATTCATATCCCAGCCTTCTTCTATTAGCAGATAGTTGGTAGAGATATTCTTGACGATAAAGAAGTCAATCAAATCAGGAATTTTGTTGGGATCAGTAGGCCAATAAGTAGGCTTGCCGGTAGAAAGGGTTTCGCAATTCAGTTGCCTGCAGGCTGCTAATAAGTTTTTACCTTTGGTGGTTGTTAATCGAGATCCCCAATGGATGTGTTTCGAATTGTAATCACCTCCAATAATAAATTTTTGTCCTTGAGTATTTAAGAAGTCTAAGTACTGCACTGTTCCGAGGGTGTATTTAGGTGGACAGTAGACTGCTACAAGAGTAATGTTGCAGTTGTGCGTAAACAAATGAATCGACAAACCAGTTTGGAAACTTTCAGGTTATTCACTAAAGATGCTATTGAATACGTAAAACAGACATACCCTGCAATAAAAGTATAAATTAACGTAAGAATAAATTTAAAATTACCCTTATAATGATGAAAATAATTATGTGGTGAAACATAATACTATAAAGATACTATAAAAGAAAAGTAAATATGCAAAAGCAATTTGTAAAAAAATAAACAGATGATAGTACTTCTACTATTCTCGGCATTTCTAATGGAGTATCAGGCATTGAGGATTCATAAGGTGGTAGCTACAGTGCCATGGTACTACTTAATTTTTTATAAAAAGAACACACTTGTTATCGGATAACATATAATCTTACAATTAGTTTGTTATATCCGCGTTCGTATTTATTTTCTTTGCACTTGGTGTGTATTTTTAGTTTGTTACTAAAAGTTACGACGACTATGAACTTGGTTTTTCAAAAAACTGTTTCAGTGCATTTTCTTTATATGAAAAGAGCAAAACAATCAAAACGGTTCTGGCCTATTTTAAAAACTCAAGAAGCAAGTGCCTATCGCAAATTTAATAAAAAATATTTAGGTATGGTAAAAGTAGTTGACTGTATGGTTGGCATGAGAAAACATATAAACTGTTTCGTTTTGTATGTATGTTGTTTCCGCGATGAAATATGATCAAAAAAATGAATAGTCCATCTTTTTCATATAGGGACATAAAATAAAGATTCATAAAATACCTAGTTCATACCAATAATTATTTATTTATTCATAATTCATAAATATTCAAAGTGAACTTTGACATCGTCATAACATTGATACAATAAATTAGTATCCTATTAATGGTCTCCTCTCAAAAAGAGAAGTATGGTTCACTGGAATACCTAACGAGTATCTGTTTCTAGTGTTATTTGAGAAGTGACTATTGTAAAATTATTTCTAGTAAATAAAGCACAGAATTTTTTTCTTCTAGGTCCATCCTGAAGCCTGATGCACTGCGGCCAGAGTAGGCGTATTTTGCTTACCTTAAATTTGCAATCACTCTGTTAACCTAGCCTCCTGGATTAATTTGTACAAGTCTACTAAGGAGTAAGTGTGTAACTTCCTTCGGTTCCACGTTTGTTGACCCGAAGGTTTGCTGTCGCTTTCTTTCTAGTGATTCACAGTCATATATGATATGCTTTACAGTTTGCTCAACTTTGTCACATGGTCTACAGTCGAGATCTTTTTATTCAGATATACTTTGACGGCCATGGGTTCCCTCATTATATCTGTAATACCTCTTAATTGATTTCTGCACATTTGGATCAGTTGCTTTGCTAATTTCGGGTCAGGGTTCCCAATGAAAAGCTTGCCGTCTGCCTATCCAGTGGTTTTTGTGCTCTTTTCTGATTCATTGTTTGACTACTTCCCGGACTGCACACCGCGGCACCCCAAAATCCTGTTTTTCTTTTCCATGTATGCCTTCGTGTCCTGGTACCCATTTTAACATAACTCTGTTGTTCTTTATCGAAGCTGTAAGTTTACTCTGATATTCCCATTCCGATCTACATGATACCTTTTCGCCCTTAAGGGCCTTCAGGGCTGCTTGGCTGTCAGAATAAATGTAGATTTCCTTCCGTTTGTAAGCTCTTCCTTTTAGTTCATCTGCAAATTGCAATATTGCATATATTTCTGCCTGGAACACTGTTGATATTTCTGGCTTTTTCTTTTATTCGTCATTCGATCTTCTATTATGACCTCGAACGGAATATTATAGAGGTAGCCCGGGGTCATATGGTCCGTGTTCATTTCCATCTCTGGGCTCCTGATTTTAATCCATAGAATTTTGTGGCCAGTCTATGGCATTTGTATTATTTGCGTTGAGTGGTTTAACTGATGGAGCCTCATTCTCGCCTCTCCTTGAATTAATAAGTATAGCGGAGGAAGATTCAGAATGTACTGCCGAAGAGGGGGTCGATTTTATGGCCCCCGTAATGCTCAAGCAGGCGACGCTCTGTATGTCTCTTAGCTTTGTTATGGTTGTCCTTTGCATTGCATATGTGATGGTTGATCTCACTACACTGGTGTATAACAAATGCACCATGTTTTCCCACACAATCTTGTAGCAATCATAAGGGTTGTTTCTGATTTTTTTTTATATTTTCCACGTATTTTTTCCAAGTCAGCTTGGACTCCAAAATTACCCCCAGACATTTTACTTCCCTCGAAAGAGGTATTGTGTTTCCTTGCAGCATAATTGGAACGAAGTCCTCTAGCTTTCTCCGTTTTGTGAAGATGATAAGGATAGTCTTTTGAGAACTTATATTAAGTCTTTATTCTATTATATATATATATATATATATATATATATATATATATATATATATATATATATATATATATATATATATATATATATATATATATATATACATATACATATACATATATATATATATATATATATATATATATATATATATATATGTAATCGAAGGTTTTCGGGCATCCCGTATATGTGCTAAGTCCCTCTCAGGACTGTAAGGCAGCTGACGTTTCGGTGAAATCTCATTCACCATTTTCAAAGCTTTGAAAGTGGTTCTTGTATTATCAAGTGGACCAATCGAGATGTCGCCTTTGTCGTCTTATTTGCTGTGTTTTGATTATAAATTCAGCTTTATACGATGCAAAGGCGAGATGATGGTTTGTACCGACTGCGGTGGCCTGACGAGTCCCATATTAGGACGAAACAGCGCTGTCGCCATCTGTCGGACCCGGAGTTTTTCCATATTTTGGAGTGCTCCGCACTTTTTAATACGAGAATCATGTAGATTGACAAATTTTCACGTCCGCTTCGCCAATATTTTATTCTATTTGATTTTAAATTACATGGACAAAAACTTATCTACATATATATATATATATATATATATATATATATATATATATATATATATATAGATATATATATAGATATATATGTATATATATATATACATATATATATATATATATATATATATATATATATATATATATATATATATATATATATGTGTGTGTGTGTGTGTTTGTGTTCGAATTCGAAGCTTTTTGAATAAATTCCTACAGCTTTGATGGCTTGGTAAGCCGAGTATGGTTTTAAGAACTCTCATCTGCGCGCCAATGATACCGTTCACATGTTCAACTGATATCCATGCCAAAATTAAATGCTGTTGGTGACAACATATTACATATTTGCAGCATAATACATCTTAATACTATTCAACCTAAACCTTTCATGTATCGAGTAACACAGAAGGGTGTATGTGTTCTAACAATCACTGACCTAACTTTACTGGACCATCTTAAATTGCTTCTACCATTATCCCAAAAAACCTTGTGGAATAGCGCTATTCGACTCTCTTGGAGTTGATTTGAATACACGAGGATTCAGTTTTATAATTTTTAAACAAAACCAATGTGCTTTCTTTCCCTATTGACAGACAGCAAATTAATATAGGAGGAAAAAGAAGCATACGAAGTATCATTTAGAAACTGGATTAAAGACTCAGAATTTACCAATAAATTTATATCATTGGCAAAAACTAAAAACAAAATTGGACCCACAAGTTATCCCTATGGAACAACTGTGGAAATTGGTAATTTGTTTGAAAAATAATTGTCTCCAATAGGCAAAGGGAAGGCAGACATTCAAAGTTCTAAGTAAATTCAGGTTTTTCTTGAATGTCTGCCTTCCCTCTGCTTCTATTGGAGACAATTATTTTTCCAACAAGTTACCAGTTACCACGGTTGTTCCCCAGGGATAAATTCTGGGTCCAATTTTGTTATCAGTTTTTGCCTATGATATAAATTTATGGGTAAATTCTGAGTCTTTAATCCAGTTTCTAAATGATATTTCGTATGCTTTTTTTTTCCTCCTATATTAATTTTCTGTCCCAAAACACATCGATAATAACACATAACATTACCAGTTTGTGTATATATGTATGTATATTTTTTATTTTTTTGTTGAACATGTAACTTGATCGTCAAATAAAGAAAATCAAATTATTTATTCCGCAAGATACCACAAATGTAAAGAAAACCTATTAATCGTTGGACTTTATTCGACTTTTTGCCAAAGAAAATTGATTTCAAAAAATATACATTCTGAGAACCTGAATAGCTTTAACCATTCATCTGGCATAATACATGGCCCCAGCTATTCTAAACGTATGGTTTTTCATTAAATTTGTGAAAATTAAAATAGGTCCAAGCAGCTTCCTATAGTGATCCCGAGGTTGAAAAACACGGACCATACACAAGGCGGATTCGTTGATTTCCTGGCATCTTCTTTTAAGTTGTTTTGCACCTTCTAGATCAATTATGCCGGTTTGAAAATTCAGCTTATTAAAATTTCCCCACACTTCTCCAAACTGTTTGAAAGTAGGAAGTTCTGGATCAGAGAAAGTTCTTAACCATAATAAGCATATGGATTCTAAAACAAATTCGGAAACATGGTGTTTACAAGCGAGATTCTGCAATTCTATTCCCCATTTCTTGATCCCGTGTTTCAATTTGTATCGAAACACATTGCATGTACTAATTCTTGTATATTCCACTGTATTAAATTATCATTCAAAGTCTTACTCATCGAATCACCTGTTTCTCTTTTGTGTACCGAAAATTTGTCCTTCTTCAGTTGCAATTGTCTTTTAATGATTTTTTTCGCTACCTAAATAAAAAACAAAACTGTAAGGTAGCTATAAAACTATAAATCAATTACATACAGTCAGAAAGTTATGCTATTTATGCAGTAATATATTAATAAAAAGCGGTTTAAAAAATTCTTTAGCTCTTCAACGTAACTCCTCTCTGAATGTTCAATTCAAGTTCAATTTCAAAATAAAATAATAGCGTGAATTATCAAGTATAGACGGCATTAACTTACTATCCCAAGGCAGTGTAAGGGAAATGACTGATTTGAAATTATCCCCAATTTCCTAAATTTTTTCCAACCATTGCATTTGGCGCGTCCATAGCAGAGAGGAAACTTCGATACATCATGGCCTGGCGCGTATGCTATTGCAGGCAAGAAGAGACCCATGTTTTCTGTCACTTATCTTTGCTCTGTCTAAAGATAAAACTACATCAGATTTCAACATTTTAGCTGCATTTTTCGCATTCTTTTCTTTGAAATATTTTAATGGAACGTTTTAAAGTGCAGACTGGTTACAAGATACATCACTTTATAGTGAATATCTGGAAGGCATCATAGTCTTTCGTTTGGAAAGTTTTTGATGGACTTTGTACTTTTTGAGTATGAACATTGTTTCGATTTCAGCAGAGAAATCTCATTTCTCAGAAAAGTCGTTCTAAGTGAAAAACGAGTTTCTCTTTGTTTGAGTATCATATCTTTGATGTATCTATTCTGAGTTTTTCCAGCAGCAACATTTGAATGCACCGGTCATCATCTTTTTGGGTTTATTTTTTTTCAACAGACACCAATTGTTCCAACGTTTGAGGATATTTTTAATCAAGTAACTTTTTTAGTGGTAACAATTCCCTGTATTAGTTTCACTTTCAATAATATTTATCTTCTTGATATTGTGATAAAAGCCGAACACAGCGAGGACGACTTTGGGAGAGTAACGTACCTTCAGGAACAAATCACCTTTCTTTCCCAACTAGCCACATTTTCTGCAAAAAATAATATTTATTACATTTAATTATATATTTTAAATTTATTGTTTTAATTCATTTTTGAATATTATCAATAATCATCAAGTATGAATAGTATCACCACTTATTTCCTGTTTTTTTTTTTAGTTTTCAATGTTATAAAAACATTTTTAAGATCATAACTAAAACTTCCGTATGGCGCTCTTTAGTAGTTAATTCACTAAACTAGCATACAAAATATAACTTCAAAGTTTTTGATAAATTTTTGTATAGTCTTTGTTCATAAAATTATAATAACGAAGATATTTTCATCAGTTTTTCTCATATTTTGAGGAATTTTTATTTCGACGCTATTATGTATCACATAAATTTCCAAAAAAAAAATTTATCACTCTAATGGACATACTGCAGTCACTTTTAGTCTCATATCTATACTAAATTCAGTATAACCCAATTCAGGCAAATTTAATTTTAGGGTCTCGGCTATAAAGAAAAATAGATTTAAATAAATCGGACTCCAAAGCAGAAGATGATCATACCAAATAAAAGCAAAGCATAAAATTATGTCAAGTTACGTATCCTCATATAATGTTTCTCCTTACATTTTAACATTTTGGTTGCAAAAGTTGCAATGAAAGACTTAATAGATTAGTTTAATTTTAAGGTAATAAACTGATCCTGCAATGTAACTGGAGTAAAATACTTGATTCCAAACATTTTTAAATGCATCTTATTTCATTTCAAATCATATCGTTCATATTCAGAATATCTGACTATCACCATATCTCGAGTCTAAAAAAGCACTTGAAACGAGATAGGAATTTTCGGGCATTGTGTAGTGTGCTAAATGGAATTTCGATCGAGCCACTAAAGAACCGATTTCTTAAAGAAAAAGCGACGACGGTTTTCCTCGGGAAATTTATATAGGTGGGGTTGTTAGAGTTGCCTTTGTATACCCACTTCAAACTCACTTACAAAAGAATCCTAACAGCCAATCCAGATATGATTTTGTGTATTCAATTGATTACGCTGCTGGAGTTTTGAGAGCTTTGATAAATGTTTTTATGGTCGAATGCAGAAAAAAATTAAGACTTTTTATTTCTACATTTAAAGACATTTTTAAGATGGAACACTGGAAAAATAAAATGTCTATGGCGTTGCTCTATCCGTTTGACACAAATTATTAGGCTTGTTCATAGAGAAATCAAAAACTAGTCAGCGCCAACCAGAATTTTCAAAACAGGTCACGAGAAAGATTTATTTTACCTGCCAACTTCAAATAACTGAAAATTGAGTGTTTAAAACCATGCATAAGGACCTTATGTAGCCGAGCATATTTAAATTATTTTTTAAATTCAACTAACACTTTAAAAATCATAAATCTTAAATTCCGTTTCAAATTTCCCTCCAAAACGCCAATACATTTGACCGCTGTAACGTCACACTGGTACACTGACAAGGATATATAATTTTTTTTCGTACTCTTTGTGATAAAAGATATGTTCTAAGTTATTTTAAGTGTGGTGCCTCAGTGTACAAGTATTACAATTAAAACACCTGAAATGCTATTTATTCGGGTTCCAGGTTTGTAAAATAATAGGAAAATGTGGTTTCAGCTTGCCAAGCATTACTCGTTTTATTTTAGTTTTGAGCATCTAAGTACCTATGATTAGTATTATGTATTCATTATCCGTTGTGGAAATAACAATCCTTGATAAATTACTGACATGGATGTCTTCACATTTCTAAATTCAGCAGTGCAGAAGTTGCTGCACCATAAAAAATCAATTCTCGGGAAAATTCGAACTAGTTGCCTTAATAAATCCACTTTCTATCCTGAGAAAATTTCTTAGTATTGTTTTTAAAGGAAACAGTAAGCAAATTTTGAAGAAATTACATGAAAATAACTATAAAATATTAACCAAACAAAATATCCATTGACAGCGATCACGAACGTGACATAAAACCAAAAAATGTTTATGTCAAGTTCGTGATACCAATGACGTTGGCTGTATTCTTTAGAGTCATTATCAAATGTTCAAAGTGAAAAAAGTAAAACTGACAACTCGATGTTCTTTTGAATATGAATTTACTTGTCATTAAGTCGAAGTGATCATGATTACTTCAAGTGATAGAACTGAAAGTAATAATGATTGAAAAGAATAACCGTATCGGAACGGAGTGCCAGCGATGACGTTAGTATGGAGTGACATAATTCACTTTGATTGGTGTTTGTTGTTACGTGACTCGAAGAAGCTTTGGTTACATTTTGATTATTAAATAAAAATGAAATTCCTTAAAAATAAAGAAAAATATATTTTTTAAGGATTTCTATTGTGCAGCAAAATTATATTTTCATTTGAATACAGTCATCATCCCAATTATTTAATTAAACTAGACAATATTTATCCACTGAAGTACAATATATACGTGCTCTTAATACAATATTAGTACCGTTATTATTATTAGTAAAATTATGCTCATCATTGGTCTATCCTCATTTACTGAAACAAGTTGCATAAATTAACGTACTATGATATAATTTTTACGAAGGTTTCCCATACTAATAATAAAAAATAAAAATGAACAAATTGTATTTTAATCTAACCAATTTTAGAAAGTTACAAATTTGCATAATTGATAAATAAAAATTACTAAATAAGGCCAATAAATTTAAAAACAAAATTAAGGAAAATTTACATCCTACAGGAAATTTTAATTACGTTTTGCTCTAACCTAAAATAATTTACACTAAAACTTATTTCATTAAAACCAAGTATTTTGTAGGTCCGACAGTATATTATATGTGTCCAGTTGGTATATTCAACCGAGTATCGGCAACATTCAACCCTTGTTATTTTCACTAGTCGTTGCTGCTAAGTTAATTTACTTCTGTTGAAAATACTCGAGGAATCCATTTTCTACTAATTAATGTTATCCGTATGAATTTTCCAAATTTTAACTCGAGTCGGATGTGAGTAGATTATACTAGACTGTGTAATTACACAATATCTTCAAAGCTATTTGACATGCATCAATCCAGTATATTGATATTACTACAATTTAAAATTGGTTCAAATAAAATACAGTTTACTGAATTTGAAAATCAGATCGGAAGATCAGATTGAACGTGTTGACTTTAACTTAAGCAAAGAGTGACCGTAAAACTAACCTATTTAGTGGACCTCTTATTTGAAACTAAAATGTGTGCTAAATGAAAATTTATAATAAAATAATGCTCTATTTTTAGAAATCAATTATTAAAATTGACAAAGTTGAGTTTCAGAATGTATTTCTGTTGAATAAAAGATTTTTTGACATTAAAAGTATAATATCTCGACAACGAAAAAAGATAAACCAGTTTTTCTTATTTCATTTTCAAGCTTAGGTCACGTAGAATGAAAAAAAAACATCAGTGATATAAAATATTGTTAAATTCACACTTAGAAAGTGTAAAACTACCCCCATGAAAGAAAAATGGATATAAATTATAAAATATCTGAACAAAATTGTGTTCTAAGTCATAATTTAAGCTAATCATAAAACAACAATCGCCATATATTTATTTTTATTGACATTTACTCTATCATGGGGCTGAAAACTACCTCTTACAGTCAAGAAAGCCCAAAAATATTTATAAATATAAAAAAATATATTTCTGCATCATTTAAATTACAAAAATTAAGGCAGAGATATTTACATCAAATCCAATACAGTTACATCTTATGAAGCGTATAAAACTAATTCCAAAGTACCCACAGCCCACGCTAAGTGTCATCGATATAAATAAATATAAAAAAAAACTTTCAATCAAATTTACAGGGCCCGAAATAAAAAATAAAATTCTAATCTTACCCCTATTTTTTTTTGCGGTAAGGGTGGGTTCCTGTTAATAAATCGCGGCTAAACTTATTGTAAGGTCAAAGTATAATCAAAATAAATAATTGAACAAAAAAAAAAACGTTCAATCTAAATTACAGGACTGAAAATAAGAAATAAAATTCTAATCTGAAATAATAAAAATTAATTACTCCATGTCCTTTCCACCATCCTAATTCGCTTTAAGTGTTAGTTCACGTTAGTTCATCTGAAGTGCCCTAAAGGCTCAAACAATATTTTTGGAAACATTTTTTACCACCTTCGCAAGCAAAATTGGCAAATGGCGAATATACTTTTTTGATTATATTAATCGATTAAAAGTTCAAGTTCATCAGACATATACGGGTGTGGAAAATCCAAACCGGAACCTCGACGTTTCTTAAGTAAGATAAAGAAAATACTATATTATTAATCAAATCAGAATGAGATAGAATATAATCATCGTAAGCATCAACATACGTGCCTAAATTTAATAAATTACCAATTTGGCCCCCCGGTTGAAGGGTAATAAAATGCTGGCGCGGTAAGAGCGGGAGGCAGCATACGCCACGCCCTAGCACAACAAGAGGATTCTCAGTTATTTGCTTTCATTCAGGCAGTCGAAGCGTAAGTACCGAGTATTAGTATTTCCGTATTTAGTGCCAAATTTTTTTAATTTAAAATGTTAGTTTACTCCACGGAACAAACTTGCAGATTATTAAGTGGTACTATTCTGGTAAAAGTATGGATGAGATAATAGGCAGATTTGCATTTACGTACGAAAATCATCCTGTTACTTCAAAATTTAGAATTTCGGAAATTATTAAAAAATTTGAGAAAATCGGTTGTCTAAAAATTTTTAAAAAATGCACTGATAATAATGAGGAGCAACCGGTTCCTCAAATTACGGAAGAACGAGCAAATCGGGAGACTGACGTTTGTAGTCTACAAATATCGCTGTTACAAATTGCGAATAACTTTTCGGAAGACCAGGAAATACGTATGGTGTTTTGTTAGGACATGATGAAAAGGGCTAATAGGGATATAACCTCTGAAGTGGAGGCCTATTTGAACACCTCTTGTAGATTTTTAGATGTTTTTGTTGATTTAAATTGAATTTAATTATTTGTTTATTTATTTACAATTACTGAACGTGTTACTTGTATTTTTTACCAGGATCAAAGTTTATTTTTGAGAGTGATTTTTAATTTTAGAGTGCTCTATTAGCTTATTTACTTAGAAATTACCGTTGCGTTTCACTAGTATTTTTATTAGAATAAATGTTTTTTTTGTACCAGAAATATCAATTTTCTTTACGCTCAACGGCCAACAAAAAATATTTTTTTTTTTTTGTATTTCGACTATTTGATACATTTAAAACAATCAATGTATGAAATAGCCATTAAATATTCATAATTCCGTCTATTACGTTATAAGTTTAGACGAAAAGTAAATACACCCTCTCATTCGTTTGAAGGTACTGCTCGTCTTCCTGTCACACGGATGTTAGCGGGGGTAATATTCCACGTTCCCTACGATCTTCTGTCTGAACTAACCTGAAAGGAGTTAGAGGGGCTTAGTGGGTCAGAATTTGAAAAACGGTCCAAAATAATTTCTATTTAATAAATTTAAAAAAGAAGGTTGGCTATAGTAACGTTTCTATTAAACCTCGGTAATATGAACGGCCAGTCTTTTTTTTTTGTAAAGTTTCGTCTCAGGTCAAAGGCAACAGTGTTGTGGTTGCTTCGCGCCCAGTTACATTTATTGGCCGCTCTTTTACTTAACATTGGACTGTCGAGGGACAAATATCAACGATTACGAAATTGGGCTAAACCGAGAGGCAGTAATATATTTTCGCCGAACTCTGATGTCTAAAATACAAAAAAAGCATGTTATCCACATGATGATTATCTAACTTTTCCCAAACCAAAACGAGGTTTAATTCCAAGGCTTTCTGGATCACACAGTGGATCGAATTATATTGCTTGAATAGACACCCTTGAACAAATTGATAAATTAGATTTGTAAATATGAGTTTTATTTGCAAATGAGGCTTCAATGGAACGTGTCAACAAGAACAGATTCTGTTGTACAATTCCAGACCCTCCTCTACTATGAATTGCGGGCCTAAATTTGAATTTATTAAGGAAACCGAACAAAGATCTTTAAAGAAAATAGAAAATTATGAACTTGAACTAGACAACTTGCACCACACAAACGAGTTCTCTTTGCCCCCCAGCTTCAAGATAGTACAACTTATCCATGATGATGATAGACGACTGGGTAAGTGCTTTGGCTGGAACGAAATTGGTTTAACGTTGTTACCTCTGCCAAACAACATCTCAGTTTAATAACATTGATATTGTGTCCCAGTAAATACAGAGTATTTCATGCAACAACTGTTAACTCTACACGCATGTATTCGATTTTTCGAATGTTGCTTGTATTTGTCGTATCAATTTGACACACAGCAATGGCAAGCCCGTAAGCAGAAAGACAAAGAGGTGGAAGCACAGACAAAAACTATCTTCCAACAGGCCTTTAAGGAGAGAGATTAGGACTTCTTCTTCAAAGGATATTTTTGGTACAATATGCCAACAGGAATCCACAAATTACTTACTCCGTTGACCAGACATCATAGCATTTGCAACTTTACCGATAGGTAAACTATCGAAAAATCAACGGACAATCTCATAAGAAACTATCGCCTAGACTTTGCCCGAAAATCGTCTCGGGAAAAGTATGAAGGATGTGTTCCAAAACTTTTGGCGTCGATGGATCCTTACACTGTTTTTTGACATCGTAAGGATTCGGACAATAATTCGTACATATTGGAGAATGAGAAAAGAGCTGTTAACAAAGAAGGCAATGATTAAGAAGTTCTTTTTATTATTTTATTACAGTCGCATTATTTATTCATTTATGTGAATCAGTAAATATTATATTACTTACAAATTATTTGCATTGGTTTTTGTTAGGAAGTCGTAAGCATGGAGGAAAAAGTACTTTCGCCTTTTTAACAATTATCGATATCCATGTATTTATTATTATAGTACTATTTTTAAAATGCACCTTAAACTCAAGCGCAATATTTTATTCAAGGAAATACAATTATTCTTTTTATTTTGTTTTTAAATTACATATTTAACAGCTATTGAACCATATTAGACGTTTTTTATTTTTAATATTAAATCTGTGCTTTCGACCCACTGTGTTTTGACGACCCCAAATCATCTTTGCACGAAACCAGGCAGCAAGCTACGATACAAGAGTATGCTTTATTTCGCTTCTTCAACAGAGCTAAACGGGTTGTCCGTCTCTTTTTGTTACACTCCCATTATTTAGGGGCCCTGTTTTGAATTTTCCACACTTGTATACCTTCTTTATGGGGTGTAACTGTTTTGGATTTGACGCAAATATATTTTCCATTTTCCTTATAATATATATGATGCGGAAATAATTTCTTTCAAATTTTTATAAATATTTTTGGTGCTATCGATAGTTACGAGTTGTTTTCATCCCCATGGAAAAGTGAATGTCAATAAAACAAACCATAAATATATGGCAATTGCTACTTAATGATCAGCTTAAATTGTGACACATTTTTTTTTCAGATATTTTATAATTTATTTTTATGGGGGTGGTTTAACCTTGTCTAAGAGGTGAATTCAATAATTTTTTATGTCACTGATATTTTTCGGTATTCTACATGACCTAAGCTATAAAATGTCTTTTTTTCATTCTCGAAATATTATATTTTTAATGTCAAAACTTTGATGTAACTGAAACACATTATGTAACTCAATTTCCTTAACTTTGATAATTAATTTATCAAAATTGAATCAGATGCTCATATTGAAACTTTTGTTAGAGCATTATTTTATCATAAGTTTTTAATTAGCACAGATTTTGGTTTCAAATACGAGGTCCTCTAAATAGGCTAAGTTTACGGTCACTCTTTGCTTAGATTAAATCTCGCAACACTTCTGTAAAATAATCGAAGACATACGTTTACAAGAAAGAGATTTTCTAGTTAGTTTCTTCGTAACATCACTTTTTATGAAAATACCAGTCAAGGAAGCCCTTTCTGTGACAGAAAACAAATACAATCTGTTAAAACATATCGGCGAATTAGTTAAACATTGCCTCAATAACACCTATTTTACTTATGAAGGCAAGCGATATAAAAGTCGATAGAGCCCCTATGGGATCGCCGCTATCTCTTGCACTCGCACTACGAATCAAAAGCTTAAGGGAGTTCCTCACATAAACCACAACTGTGGCTGGGTTATGTAGATGATACATTCGTTATTGCAACATGGAGAAAAAAGTCTCAAAAATTTCCTAAATTACATAAACAGTATACATGCAAAAATCAAATTTACTATGGAAACAGAACAGAAAAGAAAACTACCATTTCTAAATAACCTACTGAGAAGAAAAGAGGATGGCTTCCTTTCACACATTGTCTAAAGAGAACCTACTCACACCAACAGATACCTCAACGCCGATTCACATAACCGTTCCGGCCAATTAATTGCCGTAGTGAAATTACTTGCCTTTGGATCTCAGTCCCTTACAGATCAAGTAAATTACCACAAAGAAATGAACATACTACACGTGCCCTAACAAAATATGGTTATAAAAAGAACATATATACAAGGCTCTAAAAAACAAACACTTCGCCCCGAAAAATCGCAAAAGTCAAGAGAAGAGCTCCAAAGCTTTTGTTTCTTATGTCAGAGGCACCACAGACAAAATCGCAAAAATTCTCAAGAGACACAACATTGAGGCAATTTTCACCACAGACGGTAAAGTAAGACTCTCCTGCCAGCACCTAAAGCAAAAATCCACCTAGAAAACGAAGGAATGTACGATATTTCATGTGGAGAATGCAACTCTTCTTATGTAGGTCAAACCAACCATAAAATAATCGCCTGAAGTGACGAACATATAACGCTGTCAAGCAAAAACAATTTCTTCTGCACTGGCCCAACCCCTGTTAAACCCAGGACATAAGATAAACTTCTCAGGAAAAAAATGCTATTGAGATGTGAAAACCTGTGCACAACAGTTTTAAGGGAAGCCATCGAAATTTCAAAGAGGTCCAAGAACCTAAATAGCAGAGATGACAGTCAGCGATTGCCTATTACTTGGAAGAACCTGCTTACGAAATATCAACCAGTAGTAGAGATTAAAGAAACGGATTATAACAAGGCAACACGATCCCAAATACTGGCAAACCCGGTCGATGAGACGCAACAGGGCTCGTAACCTGAATGGCCAGAACCATCCAGCCAACGAACACGCCCTATGTACGCACGGGACCGATAGCACCCGAGTCGCAAGCGTCAATTTACCCACAGACACCGTACAGTGAGCTTTGAAAAAGGTGAATGAGATTTCATCGAAACGTCAGCTGCCCTACAGTCTTGAGAAGGACTCGGCAAACACACGGGTTACCAGAAAACCTTCGATTATATATATATATATATATATATATATATATATATATATATATATATATATATATATATATACAAAATATTAAGATACTGTACTTAATATTTTGACCTGCTTGTGGCACGTGTTCCTCTTGTCGGATTGAGATGAATTCTTGGTGATTTTATTTTTAATATAAAGGAAAATTTTCAATATATATATATATATATATATATATATATATATATATATATATATATATATATATATATATATATATATATATATAGTTTCCTTTAAAAAATTAACCTGCGATAGGTGTGTCGTATTTTTTTTTTATCAGCAATTTTTTGATAAGTTATTCAAAAGCTTATTTTTTTGCTGATTTATTCATTACTCTAGAATACACACGATATCTGAAAAGTTTGCTATGATGAAGTTTATTAATATGAGCTCATTTCTATAAGAAGGCCTTATGCAAATTATGCAGATCTTACATAAATTTAATATTTTTTAGTGGAAAGCTTAATAATTTATTTCTTTCTAAACAAAATTTTATTATTATTAGATGAAAATAAATAGCGTTTTTTTAAAATTGTAATTTTAGCCCACAAAAAAAAACGGTTTCCTCCGTAATGCAGGACTATTTTTCTTGCAACAAAATTGTATAACAACCTCACTGAAAGGAATTTAGAAAAAAATTGAATTTTCCCATCCGTAGTTTACGTATATGTGAGAACAAACTACGACTTCGTTTCAACCCATTTTGATGTGGAATGGCAGAATTACATCTATGCTTCATATGTGATAATATACGTTCGAAAACTTTTAGGAAAATTTCGTATGTTTTCGTGTAATATTTATGTAACTTGCATAGAAACGAGCAAAATTATTATAAATAGAGGCAGAAGGTATATAGAAGTACAAAGAAAAGGTTTTAGAAATTCTAAAAAGCAAATTTATGGATATCGTTTGCAAAACATATCTCACGATTCGATATGTAATGTTTTACACAGACGAAGCTCTGAACCGACAGTAGTAACATGGATCAGAGAAATGTTTACGCACAGACTAATATGTATCTATCTATCTGTCTATCTATCTATCTATCTATCTATATATATATATATATATATATATATATATATATATATATATATATATATATATATATATATATATATATATGTTGAGCCTAACAATATAATTGAGGAATATCAAACAGAGGCTGTCCACAGGGAGGAGTCTTACCACCTTTGTTGTGGAGCCTTGTAGTGAACAGCCTGTTGACTGAATTAAACGAGACCGGTTTGTAAACACAGGTCAACGTCGAAGACCTGGTCATTATGTACCTTGATCGCGGTAACCGGAATCTGGACAGACCAGTGATGGGGCCCTCCGGAATGAGGAGGTGCCATAGGGAGGAGCACGGACAAGGCAGAGGTTGTACTCTCTACAAAAAAGAGAAAAATGAGGAAACCCTACAATTACATTTATGGGTAGGACCCTTTAATATAAGGTAACAGGAAGTAATTCTGGACTCATGATTTGGATGGAAAGATCATATTGAGGCTCGAACCAAGAATGGCATATGTACTTTCTGTGTTTGTAAACAAGCCTTTGGGTGCACATGGGCCTTGACATCGAATGTGCTATTCTGGATATACATGTGCCGCATGATCGTGTACGCCACTATTGTTTGATGGCCTAGTACAACAAAGAGTCTTCAACTTGACACAGTTCAAAGCATGTTTTTTGTGAAAATAATCAGTGCAAAGGAAACTGTCCCACTAGAGCTCTGAATGTTTTAACGAACCTACATTCTTTCCACTTTTACAAGGAGAATTCAGTTTCTTTTCAGTTCTTGAGGCATTTCGGAACTGATGTTCATACTCCCCATGCAGATTACATTGCGCCGCTTTTAATAGTCAGCTACTCTCTTGACATACTTTTGCCAAGTAAAAAGGATTAGAAGGAGGAGCAAAATCTCCCTAAAGAATGGATCCTGGAAGTCTACAGATGGATCTTGTCAAGATGATAGAGTCAAAGAATTCAGCAGGAGCACGGAAATCGGAGAGTTTTGCTCTCTAAGGCAATATGCAATGGAAATGTATGTTATTCTGCAGTGTGGTCACTTCTGTGAGAGGGACATAAGCAGGAATAAGATAGTAAATATACGCTCAGACAGTAAGGCTGCGAAATTGGCAATGAAATCTACTGTCATAGCTTTGCAACTGGTGTCTAAGTGAAAGAAAATACTAAAGAGCCTGAATACGGACGGCTGTACAATCTAACTCATGTAGGTCTCCGATTACTAAGAAACTTAGGAACGAAATAACTGCGAATAGTGGTGGGACTATTGACAGTACATGGGCACCTAAAGAGCTATCTTCACTAAATTCATGTCGTAGATGAGCCGATATGTAAATGGTGCCTGAAGAAGGATGATACTACTGACCAAGTCCTCAGAAAGTGCATAGCACTCAACAAGCTGAGGCAGAGACATCTAGAAAATACTATTTTGTCACCGAAAGCCGTTAGACAAGTTCAGTCAATGTGGCTGTTTTTATTCGCAAAAGCGATCGGCTCAGAACAATATGTTTTTTATAAGGAAGATCCACAGTTAACAGTTTCACTGTTTATCAACAATAGGGAGTAGTATGTCTTGCATTACCCAATGTATTAAATGGTGTGACGAAACGTCAAAAGACATTTTAGTGTTATCTAGGGTTCTTTATTTGGATTCCATTGTTCATTTAGTATTTATTAATAATTCATAAATGTTGGTAAATTTTGTCGTTGTACCTTCCAATGTATATATGTATGTGCGTAGAATTGAGGTCTGTACACTGCGACCTAATTGATCTATTATACCCCTCTACTGCTGCCAAGTCATAAAAAATACCTCACCGACTAAAGCAGGTTCATCATTCCTATTTCTTCGGGAGCCTGAAGATGTTGGACGGCTTCAAAGTACGTAACTCCCCTTTTTATATTTGGTGTGCTCCCAGGAATAGCATCATAGGGTTTTCTAGAGCGCTGCAATCTAAAAGGGTATGAATAGTAGAATATCTGCCAATCCGAGTTTCATGAGGTGTCCCTTGAGGTGTCAATGCCCCGTCAGGATCTCTGTCAGAAAATTAGTTTTTACTTAGGCTTAAACATTTCTTTAATCTCCTCTGGTCGTAGTTTCTAAAAATGATCCTCACTTGTCTCAATCCTTGCAACCTCATCCAAAAATTTAATTAATTATTTTTAGTTCTTCCAGCATTACACTGCTACTCATTCTACAAAAAGGATCTCGCCCCAGAAATGGTGTATCAGCCCCTTTTTTTACGAGACTTCCTCCTATTTTATTTCCCACTCCCTGGTGTGTCCCGGTACCCACATGACAATCACCTTATTATTCTTACTCAATTCATTTAATTCCTTTTGGCATATCCAGACCATCTTGGAGCTGATTACTTAGGAGCTCAGCGCACTGACTGCTTGACTATCCAATATGATGATAATCTCTTGCTCGTGACAGTTTTGTTGAGTTTTTTAATGGTGTTTAAGTCCCATTAGCTTTTGCGACTCAACTTTATGCTGAAGTTTTTCACAAAGTTAAATTTCTTTTTCATTTAATCTTGGGGTAAGTCCCTATTTGTTGCTTTCTGGATGAGAGACTGGGCCTTCGTTTTATGATCTCATCTCTTGTCATCCTATAAATTGTCCTCTTCACCATACTCTCCACAGGTATATGTCGAGATGTAAGGTTTAGGATTACTTCCATGGCGGACGTTGGGCCGGTTTCCATTCTCTTAGTTATACACGCAAACACCAGTATATGAACTCCCGAGAGGTCTCGTATTAGCCAGACTCGTTCATTTGCTCTAGATGACTGCCTCATATGTGGTGATTGATGTGATTATTACAGGGTATATCAACCGTAAGATTTAAAGTTTGTGCCCCAGCTTTTTACTACAAAGTTTCCACAGACCATCACGGCTGTTGTAGCATTGTTAATTACTGCTTTTTTGTGCTTATTCCAGAAAAGTTTATTATCTAGGGTCAGTTCCAGATATTTAACCTCTGACTTCCATTCAACAACGTTCTCATTCATTTTGATGGTTTTCATATTGAGGATTCTTTCCTTGTGAAGGCTACTAAGATGAATTTGGTAGGGTTGATATTTGGTCTCACCATCTGATACCATTCCCTAATGTGTTCAAGCCCTCTTTGAACTGTGTCACAGAGGATATTCTCGAATTTGCCTGTTGCGCATGGCATAGCCCTGACAAGATATGCCGAGGTGAGTCAGATCACAAAAGAGTCGATCTACAACTAACCTCCACAGGAATGGAGAGGTGTCTCCCCTCTGAGGGCATCCTCTGGTGGTAAAGAAGGTGATAGTGTCCTGCCTTATCTCTATTTCTACTATTTCACTTCCCTGTCATTAAGTGGTCTTATAAGTGTCTCGTGTGGAGTGTTCAGTGCTTCCTGGATCAGTGCTCATCTGTTAATTATATCATTGCGGTTTTTGTAGATCTACTCGCTTGAAATGCATGTTAATGAGGGCGCAGTGGCGCCTGGTCAAGAATTTCTGTTCTGATATTACCCACTGCCTTCTTCATGGTTTTTAAAATAAACGGTGTTAGACTGATGGGGCGCAGGGATTTAGGGTGTATAGTGTCTTTTTTCCCCACCTTCGGAATGAAGGTGACTCGGGTCCTTCTCCATATTTCTGGTATATAGCCCAATTCTAGGCTATTTTGACTGATGCGTACTATGTGTTGTAAAATCTCTTCCTGCCCTCGTTGAAACAGGGCCGGGTTAATTCAACAATCTCCTTCGGCTTTAAATGGTTGAAAGGTGTCCATTACCCATTTAAACGACCACTACTGCATATGTGTCTGGCCATTGCTATGGCTTCTCCGGTGGGCTTTTCGCGATCTTCTATTACATTATTCGCGATGCTAGGCTTGCTTCCCGGAAAATGAGTGTTGAGTAAGAGTAATGCTCTTTCCTCCTTGCTCTCCGTGAAGCTACTCTCTGGCTTTCTAAGTACCATGACTTTGTGAAATCTAGCTGCGGCAGGTACAGTTTGAATGTCTTCACAGAAAAGCTTGAAGCTGTTTCTTTTAGCTTTCCTAATTTCTTTGCTGCAGGTTGTAAATTTCTTGGTGTAGATCTGCTAGAATCCTCCGTCACGCTTAGCCCTATCAAATAGTTTGCGCGTTGCGGATCTTTCCACCAAGGTGCATCTTTATAACTTTTGCTTGTTTGTAAGAGGCAGCTCGATTCATAGGCTCAGAATATTGCTTCATTTACTTCTTTCAAGTCACTTTTCTGCTCCAGATGATGCTGTATTTTTCTCAATCTGTTTTCCTAGGACTTCTTTTAAAGATTGGATCGGTTTCTAACTAAGTGTGATTATTTTATGATCTGAAAGAGAAGGTTCAATCAGTACCCTCCAGTTTCCTACTAGGTTTGTTAAGTCTGGTGTGCTTCAAGTGATGTCTAATACTTCTTCCCTTACTTTTGTTACAAAATGTAGGGGTATTTCCTATACTGTTTATGGGAAGATTATATTTGAAAATGTATTCTAAAAGCTGCTCACCTCTTTGGTGTCCTTGTTGCCCAAGATTGTGTTGTTAGCATCACACCCCAATAGTAGTGGAAGTTTCTTTTCCTGGCAGCACTCTACAAATCTTTGCACTTTTGGTGGTGGTATAGGCCCGTCTCCTGGGAAGTAGCATGAGGCTAGGATAATCTCTACCTTCTTCTTATTCAGTTCGAGGTATGCTAGAAAAGGAACGAGGTCTCTCTTTAAGATTTCTGAAAGACAAAAGTATTAATAGTTTCTTACCATGATATATGTTCTGGGGGAGTCATTACTGATAGATATAATATATTACTTTAGCATCCTTGCAGTTTAATCATTTTACCTGATTTCTCTTGACCCAGGGTTCCTGGATCAGTTCAATCCCCATCTGGTTTTTAGTGAACGTTCTAGCGATTACAGTTGAGGTGCCCTTAACATGGTGAACATTCACTTGGGCGATGTTAATGCCTGCCATTTTCCTGTTATTGGGAGAGAGTGTCGTCTACTCACATGAGGGTGATGTCCACTTCCTGTGAGGGTCATGTCCTCCCTATCTTATCCTTCGGTTTCTTCGACCTCCGTTATCATTTTGGTACCCCGAGACAGATGTCGGAAATGTGGAGAATCCCTAAACTTCCGACTTCGTCACCTTTAGAAGTCTTAGAAGTCACCTCCCTATTTTCTTCTTATCCTTCGTTAAGCCGTGCACGGCGATTTGCCCAAACCAATAGTGGATGTTGTGCCCACTGTCTCTGATTTTCTGGCATGATAGGACGAGTCTCCCCTATCTGCTCAATTAAGATACTATTCTAAATTTACCTTAATATTTTATTATGTCATTTTTAAGCAATCTTCAGTTCAGTTATATAGTCAATATTCACGACATATAGTATGTGCCTTAATTATAATAGCATCGTCAACCAAATTACTTAAAAGCCTTATAAAAGCCTAACATACAAATAATACGAGAGCACAATATTCTAGTAGAAATAATTTTAATTCATTTTTTTATTAGATTTGTTGGCAATATTCACCTTAAAATTTTTACTTTAAGAATAAATATCCTAATCAACATCTAAGATAATTAATCAGGACATTTACAATACCTTTTAACGAAGACAGCTCTGGCGTGTGCTAATATCTTTACTGACACATATTACAATCAACGTATACAGAATTATAGTTCCTGCTGGAATTTACCTACCACTGTAGGTAATATTTAATTAAAACTGAAAGTGCAAAATCTGTTAACAGAAATTAAAACAGTTATTTACACCTTTAGTGGTGTTGATAAATTATATAATCTAACATTGTTTACCGTGGCATAATAAATAGAGGATCAGGTGCTAGTTCTTCCATGAATTACATTCAGCCTCGTTTATGTAAAATATGGCAACGTAATTTGAAACAACCGCTTATAAATTTCAGATGTATGTGATAATTTATGTTAGCAATACAGAAATGTAATCTAAATTGTAATTGAAACGATAGTTTTGCCTGGGGTAATTTTAAGCGTCGAAAAATAAGTTCTTTATTTGCTGATTACTTTGTTTATGAAGTTATTAGATTAGCTTGATATACTCAAAGTACTGATATAACTCATCGACAAACAAAGTAAAAGTGATAGCGATCTTATGGTATAGAGATTTCGAAATATCTGGTTAAAATTTTTATTTTATTTTATTTTATTGCTTTTGACTCGTTAATAAAGTTATGATGGACTAAATTTAAAGTTCAGTCCTAAACATTATGGCAACTTAATGTCAACTGATAGGAGTTATATTAACTAGAACCAATTAGACCTGTCAGTTATGTCATATGTCATTTCTAAGTTTACTTAGTAATTTGACTATAATTACTCAGGTAATATAGATATCTGGACAAGATCTATAATACCTCTTTGTGATACCCTAGCTGCGAAATTCAAACATACAAATAATACATCAACTGAAACTCTAGAGTGATTTTTCGGAAAGTATATTTTTTTTAAAGTGTTAAACATTAATCAAAAGTACTACTCCTCAGCTTTATCTCTCCAAAATTTCGAGTTACATAGTCGACGGTTTCAACAATGAAGAATAAATTAAGACTTGGACAGGTACGCACGCGCACATATATTTACAAGAGATTTTCAAAAAGTCGATTATTTAGCTAGATAAATGGCTTTTATTCTTAGGAATATTTTCAGCTCTTAACCAAAAGTTATAGCAATCAGAATTGACCGATTCAGGGCATCATCCTGAAACTGAGTTAGCGAGCGGATCGGTCAGTTATCACAAAGGGCATTGTTGAATATTTTTTATTAGATATTTTGAAGGAGTTCTTTATAAGAATTTCTTTGAAGATTTTCAGAAAGTGAAAATATCTCGAGTGCGTATAGTTGGAACTAGTTTAGACTCTCTGTATATTTAATATAAAGAAAGGATGCCAGTACCAGTTCATCAGCTGAAAAATTAAAAAACAGTGAAAACGTTGATTTTGATGTGATCGAAATAGTAAAATGTAAATGGTGTGGTATTGATATAAACTTTACCTAAACTTCTTGTGACATAGACTTTAAATTAAAAGTGAATTGTGTTAAATGTGAACCAGCTGTAATAAACTCATGCCTAAATATTAATGGTTGAGCATACGACTTTCAGATATGATTAGTTTTCGCATTGGGGCTTTCTGATATTAATAAATTTGACTGAATTTTCAGTGGGTTGTTTATGGCACATTTTTGAAACAATGATTTAAAACACAGTATTTTGTTTTTAATGTTCCATATTTTGAGTAGATTTTCGCATTATATTTGTTCCGCCACTTTAGGGCTTTCTCAAGAGTACGTGAACTCTATAGTTCAAGTACCTTGAGAAAGCCCCACTTGAACTCTATAGTTCAATACTCTTAAGAAAGACTTAAAACGGCGAAACGTATGTTAATCAATACTCTAATCAAAATCTGAAACATTATAAAGCAAAAAATCTTGTTTTTAATCATTATTTTCGGTATTAGTTTAGCAAGAATAGACAAATTCTGTTGAGTCATCATGGGCTTACCTAAATTAATTTTCTAATCGTTCTACGATAAAATTGTGAATGTTTTTTATACTGCTACTTAAAGTATTTGTGAGATATCCATGAGAAATGCTGTACAAGATGCAAAAAAAAACTGGATAATGCAGAACAACTCACCGTTTCAGAAAACGAAACATGGTTGAACCATGGGTTCTCATCCCTATTAGGTATTTCTGCTCATACCTATATCATTTTACTAAGGAAAAGTTCGTGATCTTATGGTAAAATATTCACACTGCATATATGTGAATATTAGTAAAAGTTTCAAGATACTGAAGAAAATGATAAGAGAAGCAATGAACACTCGGCAAAACGTCCTGCCAATCATGAAACATCAACTGGAAAGATAGAAGTGGATGGTATCGCTCAAAAGATTCGAAATAATTTATACATATGACATGGTAATCACGTAGACGATGGAAACAGTAAGAATTATAGTGGAATTGTTGACTCAGAGCCAAATGAAAATTTAGTTGTTAATAGAAGGACTGTAGAGGTCATGAGTCAAAGAGACTGGGTAGGCAGTTTTGCGAAGCTAAAAAAATATCCTGATGAGTTTAACATGGTGTTGCAATTAGAAGTAGTATAAATACTTCAGTTGAAATTATGAAAAATGATAGTAAAATACCCACTATAACTTTTGATTCTTATAAGCATAAAAATTTGACACCTATACAAGTTCAAAATGTAATTGAACCGGTATACAACATTTTAAATAGTGCCGAGTTAGTAGAATACTATTTACAAGGATACTCTCAAAATAACAAGGATAGTCTTATACACTGTCATTTGGCCCATAGATCTAAATGTGCATTAAAGTGCTACGAATATTATTGAGGTTGCATCGTATATTGCAGCTAGTATGTTTAATGATGTATTACAAATGATGCAATTATTAAACCTAACTGTTGACCAGCGCGCTGCGATTATCCGAGAAATTAGATTCTCAATAAGTATCTATAGCCATTATGAGAGCCCAACAAAAGACGAAAGAGAAAAGAAAATTGAAAAAGTTTGATCAAAAGAAGTAGGAGCATATCAATGAAATACCTCGTTTACGGTCCAGGTATTGTATTGTGAAGATAAAAGTATTTGGTCTTGAGACGCTAAAGCGGAACTTTCTTCTCTTTTGCATTTTTCTCGAAACTTCGGTATTCAAACTGGTGGATAAGATATCTCAAGATCTATTTGAATGGTTTCGATAAAAACTAAATCACATATTAGCTATAATATTATTTAATATGCAGCATAGAAATTTAATTATACAAAAAAGTTTTAAAAATTTACCTATTTTACATCTTAGCATTAATGACGATGCCCCGAAAAAAAATTCCATTTACAAGAATTTTCAAAAAAAAATAAAAAATATCTTACTAGATTTGGTAAATTTTGTAAACTGTATTAAAGGCACATTTTTGATGGAATTGCAAAAATTCTAGAAAGTTCGAAAAGGCGAAACGTCCTGCTTGACTACTCCACTATTTAATGATAGATATGTTAGATAAAATGGTGGAATAGTCAAGCAGGACGTTTCGCTATTTCGAACTTTCTAGAATTTGTGTGTGTGTGTGTGTGTATCTATAGATATATGTGTATTCAATATATTTTAAAACCCATTCATATCATCGCAAAGGTGACTTATAAGATAAACATCTGACTACTCCAGAAACTTTAAAATAAAGATTTGAATCCTAATATACCATTTCTGGTATACAACGATATATATGGATATTTAGCAGCCGAAAATAAGCGCCTCGAGTTAAAAGAATTTTTACAATCTGAATCCGAATTAAAAAAGTCAGAATGAGTATAAAGAGATATGCTACACCATCTCAATCTCAAAAAGTCCATAAGTAAATATATTATACTCAGTGATTTAATTTAATAAAGTTAAATATATGTTTTCCTATTGCTAAAACTGATAATTTAAAATTATAACACATTCTACCCTTTCTACACAATAAAAAGCTCACTTTTAAATCAAATGAAAAAATGTTACTAATTTAATATACGGAAAATCGATAGGCTAACAAGGTACACAACGCCTGAAAATGTACGCCGTGGGCGTACGATAGTATAAATTATTTTCAAAAAAGAGCGTAATATACTCCGATAAATTGCTTTAAAGTTTCAGTTCAATTATTACCAGAAAAAAAAAATAAAAATAAAATTAGTATACGATCAGAAAAGGAGGCAAAAACCTATTAAGTTATGGAGTATGTTTTTTTGGCAGGCATTAGTAGCCAAACTAAAGCAAGTTGGACACAGCGCGGTAATATCTGTTTCCGTTGACATTTTGAGATCAGTGGCAACTAAAAATACCAATATATTTCGATGAGTTCTTTCAGAATAAACTAATCCGTGGCAAAATCCATTTTATTATATATTTATCGCCGATCTAGAAACATGCCTATTATGTGGTGCATAACCGATATAAATTGTCATTTCATATTTGCTTTTCTTCTAAAAGGAACTTTAGTAAGTTACAGAACTCTCGATCCTAACCTAATATATTGATATGACAAGCAATCTACACATTCATGCTCTACTTTGAGCTACTCTGAATTCTCAAATAGAGCAAGCTGGATAGAGAAAGTTTGCAGAGGTAAGTCAGCATACTCTTGATAGTGGTACACCAATATCAACCTAGTAGTGCTATTGAACTTCAAAGTAATTCTTGTATACAGTTTATAGCAAGACATAGTGGTCGTATGCAGTAAGTGTAAAAGAGTATGTTTTTTTAATAAGTCATTCAAGGATATTTATATTGTTCTTTTGAATTATTAGGAGTTATTTGGATTCAAAAGATGTCATAAAAGGATTATTACATGCATATCTTTAAATATGTTCTGATCAAGGACTCTTAGAAACATTCATACACATACACATATTATAGCAAGACTTAGTGGTTGTGCGCAATAGGTGTAAGAGGATATTTCTTTTTAATAAGCCAAACAAGGATAGTCATATTGTCCTTTTGGGTTATTGGGAGTTATTTGGATTGAAAAGATGTCATAACCGGTTTATTACATGTAAACATGAGCTTTTATGAAATAGAGCTTATTGATAATTTTTGTCTACTCCTCAAAGATTATCGAAATCCTAAGCTTCAGAGGGTCTGACTGTCCCCTCAAGGTTAAAGCGAAGATTGCGCTCTATTTTTGACAAAAAAACAGCTTGACCTTGCAATGGGCTTTAAGGTGACATACCAACTTACAGTAACTTTACGCTATGGCAGAATGTTAGTACAACTCAACTTCAACTTTAAAATATTATTTTTGATGACTTAATGTCTATTAAGATTTTTCGATCCACCCATCACGGATTAACAGAACCCTAAGCTTCAGATAGTTTGACCATTTTCAATAAGGAGAATGCGAGGTGCTTTAATTAGTTTTAGCAAATAAAATATAAAGTACGAGAAAAAAAGCTCTATCAAGGAACACTATTCTATAACTATGAAGCAAAAAACAAGCTTATTTGATACATCCTTACCCCTTCCATGATTGGTGAATCTCAACAACTTTTATTATTTTTCACTACAATGTATTGTTACTTTTATATAGCAGCTAACAATGGCCTAATAAGCAATAAAAATCTTTAATTATTAACATAAAAATTCACATCTCATCGAGTTTTTAAATTATGACATGTATATAGTAATGTATTTATCAAAAATATTCTAGATTTATAGCGAATATGGTATGATACTTTAAGTACAATACCTATTTGTCCGTCAGCATTCTTTAGACCGCTGTAATTTTAATTTATAATTAAAAAAGTGCTAAGTTATTAATGGCCTATCCTCCCTGTTCTATCGCTATTAGTAAAGCCTCTAAAATATGTTCATTATTATTGCCATAGTTTAACAACTACTATTTTCTCACAAATAATAGAAGGGGTTATGTTGTAGAGTCTCATTCCTGTTTCTATGTAATCGGCATAAATCATCTGAACTCCCTGTGCACCGACACTTATTTGATAATTTTGCTGTGTAAAGGCCGATTCAAGACAACCCTTGCCTCGCCTTACTAGCCAAGATATTCAGACAGCTTAATGCTGTATAAAATGGATTACTCCGGCAATATAATGTAAGGAGACTTGAGAACTTAGCTAGGGGAGCTTTGTCCTGAAAAAATAATATTGATTGGAGACGGTTCGCAAAATCGGTTTTTAGTGGGAATATTTGAGGTAAGTAATGTTTTCTTACAGTAAAAAACATAATTGAATATGCAAATAAATAAAGAGGGTAAGTAACAAAAAATATATTGGCACTTCGGTATTATAAGACGAAGAAGTATTTTGCCTGTAAGAAAGACTGCATAATAATAAAACTTTATTCTTACTTTGTAATCTTAATTTATTTTTGAATTTAAAAATTATTCATTGTGTTGGTCTGTTATTCGAAGGTAAGAAATAATTTCTGTTGTTCATAATAGTCAAGCTTACGAAATTAATCAAAGGAGAGATTAACTCACTAATTTTACAGTATACTGACTTCTCGTGAATGTAATAATAATTAAACATACTTCCCTTAAATACTTATTATTATTGCTGTATCCATTGTTTCGAATTTCCTATAGGATTGATATAAGAATAAGAGACATTTTTATACGATATCACATCTTTTTGTGGTATATTTAATTTTTTGCAATTTTTTAAAGTTAGGAGTTATCATTCGTCTGGAATACATTACAACACATGAGAATACTGAGAACCCTTTACTTGGTATTTTATTGCATTTTTATTAATATTTAGATCACAATAGTGGCCTTCAAAGTTTGGTTTTATTTGTAATTTTAGTAAAAGCCAACTAAAGTTTTCCTAATGTGTGAAATATTTGAGTGTTACGTATAACTCTCTTGACATAAATATATCTCTCCCAAAAGAAAGTAGGGAAACGTAACTGAATTATTAAAGAAATTTGCGGTCTTAGACATTGCTAAATTCGAGATTTTGCTAGATTTCATGGCCCCATAATTTCTGTTTGTTCCGTAGTTGTTTAAATAGACCGTAAGTAACAGTGACATAACTTGATACTTCGTATTTATTTATTCTCGTCAAGGGACTTGAGAGCGCTCCTGGATTGGCTGCGCCCCCCCCCCCGCACCGCGGGGTCTGCTGGATCGTTATTTACGCCACTGGTAAGTAACTATAATTCTAAAATGATCTTACTTTGCAATTTATTAACATACTTTAATTAGCAGCAACAGAATACATTAATCACTAAAAAATATATTAAAATAAATTTTTTTAAACAAAATTTTTTATGAAGCATTCAATACTACCGGTTTTGAATAGAAGCAAATGCAAATGGCTAGGGGATCCAGAATATGTTATGGTAAATGTCTTTACATTTGTGTGAAAGTAGTTATTATTATTTTTCTTTCTATTAAAAAAATGCTCTGTTTCACCAAATTGCCACATCCATCCTGAAGAAACTTAAATTTGCACGCCTTAACGTTAGATACCGTACCACAACCACCACTGGTGGTCTTTTCAAGGATATTTAGATTAATTTCTAGCTTCGTTTCAGAGATTCTAGATTTTCTTTAGTACTTACTTCAAGAGCTTTCGCTGAAAGTGTAAATTTTTACCGATTAGGATTTAGGCAGATTTAAAGGCACACTTTAATATCAGGTTTTAGAATTAAGAGATCCATAGCTTAAGGTCCTCTTTACCCAAATGTAGTTATATATGCGATCGGGCTGTTTTTGTGAATTATTTTAAGATCATATCTAATGTGATCTCCTTAGAAAAATTAACTTAGAATTAGTTTTACTTGTGATCCAAGTAAAAGGACAAAGGGTATTGAATTTAGCTAATATTAATATTCAAGTATGAAAAAAAGATCGAAACGAAAGTAGCAAAACCATTGGAGACCTCATGTATTGACAGAAGCAAACTCATTCTTGTATTGCCTTTATACAGTTTAGATAAATGAATTAGGTCATCATGGAGTCTTCGGATATATTTAGAAAAGGCAGCGAAAATGAAAGAAAATCGTATTCACCTTTAATTGTATTAAGGAAACTAAATCCTATTGTCAGCGTCCAAACAATAGGTAGGAGGAAATGATACAAAAAAAATGTGTTGAATTCTCAGAAATTTAGAGAGCATAGTACACGTCATGCGTTCACCTCGGATGTAGCTAGAAAGGGTGTCCAAGCCATACGACACAATTCGACGATGTAATTGCTGGAATACTAGTGCATTTACTAGGAAAATAATAATTTTGTTACAGCTATCCTAGGTTTTTAAATTAAGAACTATTTTGTTGGAGTATGAAGTTATGCAACTATAGTTTTATTTTGTTTTTACAATTGACTCAAATTAAGAAAGGGAGTTTGTACACTAATATCCTAGTAATCATATAATTTGCTAATTAATTTAGTTTATATTAAACTTATTGATCCTAATTTATAGTTACAATTCATTATATTATATTTCATTTTAATTATGAGACGAGATCGAAGTATGATAAACAAATCAAACAAATTTATGGTAAGTGGAGTTCGATATAAATTATATGATGCCTCGTTGAAGTAAACAAGCTCTTCTCCACCGTATTTTTTTTCCTCTTGTTGCAAAAATTGGGCTTTAAAGAGGACTGGAGCAGACTATGGATATAGCTTCTGAAGTAATAATGGGTGCAATATTGAAATACGGAAATATTGTATATTGATTGTCGTATTGATGTAAATAGGAAATACGTCAACTTAATATTATAAAAAATATACTAGAATTTAAAAAGTCAATAACTAGAAAGCCAGTAATTTTGGAGAATTAAAAATTTCATTCACCGTGTATGAACTTAAAATATTTTCACAAATTTTTCTTAAAACAACTAATAGACCAGACGTTTCAATATCTTTCGGCATCACATTTTTAAAGCAACAACCATTAACAAAAGTTCTTCTCTGACAGAAAGCAATACTGTGTTATCGGCCGTTAAATATATGTTTATATCGCGTTTCATAGATATGGTCGATAATGTTTTGCTGGAATATATGGATATTACGTCTCCGAAACAGACCGTTACATATATGTGGTGTACAGGTACAATTAATATACAAAGTCCCTTAATATACCTAGGCAGCTTTCCCTTCTCGTAAGTCCAAATATTATTTGCATTAAACACTTATGCTATACGAAAGTTCTTTTAAAATCCTTTGAAATACTCTAATAGATAATTACATATCGTCAATGTGAATGAAAAAACGAAAAATACAAAGATCTTAGTACATATTTGCTACACTGTTTGAATAAAGATTTTAGGCCTTAACAAGCAGAAGATAATTTTTTGCAAAAATTATCATTATGTAGAGGCCGACTCAAGTGATGGTGTAAAGCCTCAACAATTTTACAGACTGCGATTGCTCTAGTTCACCATTAATAGTAATAACTTCAACATCACAAGCACCTCCAGGCAGAATAAAATTTATTCCTGCTGTCTTCTCATCTCTAATTATCAATTTATTCTTAAACATCCATTGCGATATGCAAAAGTACACGTTGTTAGCGAGTACCTCCATGCCGAAATCATCCGCTATTTAAAGATAATGTTTGTCTTATCCGCATATGACACTAAGAGATCCGGAAGGTTGGAACTCACTTCGTGCAGATCATTGATTGGAAATAATAATAAATAATAACGGTCCTAAAATCCTGTCATAAGATACATTTAGTTCTACTCCCAATGGCTTTAAAAGAACCGAAGTGCACCCAAAATTGCGCGGTGTGTTGCGAACTCCCTTTTAGGTAGCATCGGAACCATTCTAGTGCAACACCACCTATACCATACAGCGTCAAAATTTAAACCAGAGTTTCAAAGTTTATGCTATCAAAATTTTTACTTAAGTCAATGTAAACATATTTTGCTGAAGAATATTGATCGACGCAAGAGACAATTTCATATACGAATGAGAATAAAGTAGTATCAAGACCTCTATCCTTAGTAAAACCGTGTGAAGATTCGTTTATAATCTTATATATATATATATATATATATATATATATATATATATATATATATATATATATATATATATATATATATATATATTTTAAATGTGCCTTCAATTCAAATTTCATAATTGATTCTTTATAAGTGATTCGTATACTTTTGAAAACGTTGGTGTAAATTTTGATACATCGGTTTGATCGCCCTTTTTAGAGAGAGATTTGATAATAGAAAATTTTACCTTTTGTGGAGAAATTCCAATTTTAAAGGATTTATTAATGAGAAAAGTTAGAGAATTAGCAATACTGGTTTTTATCTCCTTTAGATACATTGTGATATTTACTGGAGAATGATGAATTTAAGTTATTAATACAGTCAAAAATATCAATCTCAGTTACTGGAGTTATAAAAAACTATAATACAAAACTAACATTATTATTTATAAATCATAATCTATATTAGGCAAAATATTTCTTTTAAGACCAATTGAGGAAAAAAAGGAATTAAATTTATCTGTCGTTGCTTTGTTTTTAGAATTTTCTTTTAATAGAGCAACGGATGCATTGATCGTTCTATTTCTTTCTCTTTTATTATTTGTCACATCATTTTGTTTTTATTGGTTGCAAAACAAATTAAATTATATAACTATAATGAGGTTGTGAAAATATTTATTTAATGTTCGATAAAAATCATTGTAGTTAGGATTAAATTTTGATTAAAATTTCAAAAGTTATTCAGACGGTATTCATTTTTCTTTGATTTTTGAAGTTCAAGCGAGTTAGTGGAAAATATATTTTAAAGTAGTGTAAAAAAATTTCCAAAAATATATCAAAATATTTATTAGAACAAATCCCTTTATACGCTGAGTCCCTATATTCCGTGTTTAAGAAATTTGAAAAATTAAGTACATTTTCTTTGGAAAAGTGTAACCTATATGCCACTTCTCTCTCCATCTCACGCAAGTGGTAGCGTTGACATACAAAAAGTAGACCAAATGTTTAAAAATTAGAAAGTATTCTAAGCAATTACTTTTTATCGCACATACTCGGAATAGAACGTCACTAACAGTTCTGAATCTATGACTGCAAATCAGTTCAACAAATTTCTTTTTATTTTCGAACCGTGATAATATGTCGATGTTAAAATCACTAGTAATAATAACATTATAATCGAGATGTAGTCATAAAAGAGAACATCTAATCTATACAAAAAATTGGTAAGGAATATTTTTTATATTTCTTCGAAATTGTATTAGAAACAATGCCTAACGATAATGCTACCTATTTGTATTATTTACACAACCAGCCCGAAATAGCCAGTCAAAAATTACTATACGCATTCTAGGCTGAAATGCCAAAAAATAATCTCCCTAACTAACTAATATGATCTTGGTTGCGAGCAAAGAGTTGAAATTTACAAATGCAACGATAAGTCAATCAAGTATAGAATCGTAACAACAACACAGGGATAAAAAATAATTTAATTTTAATATCATTTTACTTACCAATCCCAACGTTTTATCTTTGGATTTTTATCGTAAAGTTTAATAGATATAGGTTGATTAGTTGACATATATGAAACAAATTATAACAATATCATAAGCAAAATAAAATTGGCCAACTAATAAATCTAAAAAGTAGTAGTAGTCTGTTTGACTTCCATTGTCTTTATTTTTTTGTCGAATATCACGACGTTGCGGCTAGTAGTTCTTTCTAGGCATTTTCAAGTGAAACTAAATAAATTCCTAAGCTACACAACTATTTATACTAAAAGTAAATGAAGTTGAGTGTAACTGAGATGGATGCAGTCATGTGTGCTACGCCAAAGTCCCAATTACGCTGCTTTTAGTTTTAATTTACAATTATTAAGGAGTGATATTCACTAAATCATCTAAAGATGGTTTACTAAAGCAACTCGGGTTCTGATATATAACCGCGGCTTCTTGGAATTTTCGTTTTCTCCAGTGTTGTTCTCCGTGTAGAATTTTAGCTTCAGACAATTTTATGTTGTCCAGGCATGGTTGGCGATACCAGATTTTTCTGTTTCTCTTCTCCGGTGTTCTTTGATCCTTACGTCAAGGAGTCTCTTCGTTTCACCAATATAGGAGTTGCCACATTCACAGATATCTGATACACACAGTTCTTCATATTCCTTTAAGTTATTGCTTTGATCCTAGTGAGCCAACTTCTCAGAAAGTTATTTGAATTGAAAACAACGTTGAAATTATATCGTTTTCCGATTCTTCTAACTTTTTCGAAATGTCTCTAACATAGGGGGTATTCAATACTGGGTTTCGTTCTTTGTTCGTTATTGATATTTTCTCAGTTGTTCCAGAATTATATCCACCACATATATTGAGTATCCATGGGCTATTAGGTCATTTTTAATATGATCTACCTCTTTTATTAAGTTTTGGTTGAAGTTGCAGGAATTTAAGGCTTTATCTAAGGGATTTCTTATAATTCCTTATTTGGTGCTGTTGGAGCGATTGAATGAATAGTTTAGGAATTGTCCTGTGTGTGTGGCTTTTCTGTAAACTGAGGTTCGAATTTGTCTGCCATTTCTTTCAACCAAAACATCAAAGAAGAGTGATTTATTTTATACTTCTTTTTCCTTTGCGAGTTTAATGGTTAGCTGATATTGTTGACATGAAAAAGAAAATTCTAAAGTTCTTCCTCGTTTCCATTCCAGATAATAAAGGTATCGAGTATGTATCTAAGCCATAATTTTGGTTTTTTAATTGCGAACTCAATTGCAAAAGTCTCGAACATTAGAAAATCTAACTTCCCAAGCAACTAGATTAGGTTCTGTGTTGAATTTTTAATGAACCTGAGTGCGAAAGCTTATATCTTTGGCATTGATATCCTAACTAAATTTTTTAGAATTTATATAAAAGTTTGTTACATATTTTACTGATTAAGAATTTAGAAAACTTACAAAAAGTTAGAATATATGTAAGACCGAGCAACTCCATAAACAGGGTTAAAACAACATGCTTGGATTTTCTGAATCTCCAACTTTCAAATTAACAAAGCCTTTTTTTAACTCTCTCTCTCTCTCTCTCTCTCTCTATATATATATATATATATATATATATATATATATATATATATATATATATATATATATATATAATCATGACTTGAGTGAACAAGCCACTGTAAAAATCCAAAATTATATTTATAAAAAACCAGACCGATCTTTTAAAAAATAAATAATTAAACTCACTGTATCCCAGATATTTTATTGACTACGTAACACAATTTTTTACCTTGGTTTTTGCATATCGGCATATGATACGAAAGCCCTTTTTTGCATAAAATGGTAAAATATATGAGATAATATTTGAAATGGACATTTCTCAAGGGATTTTAATAAACACCGAGAGAGAAAAACTAAAGTTTGTCATTGCAATTAATCATGAAAATGTAGTTATATTTGAAAATGCTGTAGTATTTAAATGAATTTTAAAAATAATTAGTTCATAATATTTTAAGCAATAAAAGCCATATTCATATAAATTCGTACAAACAATAATTGGTGAGACAAAGATAAAAAGATGATTTTTAAAATACCTGAATATATTGTGTACGTAAATAAATTTGGGTGCACCGTTCCATAAAAACAAGGTAAAAACTATTGGACTTTAATGTTGTTTTAGTAAACTACTACATACTAACAAATTTTTGGTTAGACTAGAAATCAATCATTGACAAACTTCTTCTCAAAATCTGTCAGTTTTAAAAATTAAGCAGTAAGCAAATATGATAATTTTAACTAGATGCTAGTGTATTTATCATTTCTATATTTGATAAAACTGTAACAGTGAGCTATTTATTTTTGCATAATCTAATCCTATATTAGTAAATATTCGTAATACTTCGGCTCTTATTTCCGCCGTATCTTCACTACTAACATAAATTTCGTATCTTGGAAATGATCCAGCTTCAATTAGAACTGTTCTTGACATAACGTACACATAAACTTATCATTGGGACAAGTTCCATTATGGGATTCTTATGGTCCATGACTTCCTTTTAAAATATGACAGTTTGAGAGCATGTCAAAAACTTAGTGTGCCTCTTTTCTATAAAAAAAATATAAGATGCTGATGATGTTGGCTTCACATCGTTTTAATTATTAGCAATTTCTAACTTTTTTCTCTCGTTTTCAAAGAAGGCCAAAATTAAATATGCTTAGTACGAATATAGTATAAACACCCCTATGTTCATTCCACTCCAAAAATATTTTGTACGATATTTCACGTTGCTACCTTGGGCATCAAAAAAGTAAGCATTGCTCCAGTTGTTCCAGTATTGGTTAATTTTTTTGAGAATTATCTATAATAAAATTGCAAAGTTTATCAAGCTTATTACTTTCCTAAAATTAACGGTAATAATACTGTGGGTGATATATGAGAGTAAGTATCGTTTTAGTATTGAATCTTTGATTTTTGTTACTTATTATTTCATCTAATGCAGTTTTAATAGTATTTTTTTGAAAAAAATAGATGTAATACACTTGTTAATAAAGTTAATTGCACTTTTGTCATTATTATAATAAATAACTATTTTAAAAGTATATTTTTTTCGATATATATATATATATATATATATATATATATATATATATATATATATATATATGTATATATATATATATATATATATATATATATATATATATATGTATATATATATATATATATATATATATATATATATATATATATATATATATATGTATAAAAGGTATGTTGTCACCTCGAAAATATATATACAGTTAGCGTAGTCACCTCATATATAACGTTGTGGCCTCATAAATTTGAGGCGACAACGTTTTGCCTTAATTTTTGTAGGAGGAGTTACTAAACGGCCTTTAACGTCATTTTATGAAAATTTGTTATGAGGTGATTTCATCCCACTCGTGCCTATGATTTTTTTTTAGTTCAAGTGTATACCACCAGCGCTAGTGTCGTATCGCTCAGTATTTATCACAAACACGAAATCACCTCATCATCATATATGCCGGTTATACATATTTTTCGCTCGTTCTTACCTCGTCGTTTAGGCAACATCGCGCGTAAAATAAATTCTCGCATACATACATAACCTTGTTCTATTTAGTTTTATATTTTGGGGTTTTGTGATAAAATGATTTTGAGAGGATTAATAATGGTAAAGTTAGTGAAGGTAAGTAGTAAATTATATTTTTATCACACTAAATTATAGAATTTATTTTAAATAGTTAGCGTTTTCTAATTTAACTCATATTTTTTTGTCAAATTTTTGACTAAAAACCTTAAAACTGTTTTATTATTATAACAAATACGAGGCAATAAAAAAATTTAATTTAGTGTTATAGTTAATTTAATTTGTTTATGATTGTAATATTGTTAAGAAATTACTTATTATATTTCTAATACTATGAATACAAATCATTGTATCATCTGTCTGTACTTAATCGTCGTCACTACCGCCTTTAATCACCGAGTAATGCCAATTGTAAAAAATACAGGGTGGCCACTTAGTACTTGAATGAAACATACTTCTATTTCTTTAGGAGATTCTCACATAAAAGTTCAAAATTTTTTTAAGTAAAACCTGACATTACTTTAAATATACAGGGGCTTTCAAATTTGAAAGATAATTTCAAAATATAGTTTCTTTTAAAAAACCCTTATAACTTTTATCAAAGGTCAGTCTACAGAAATGGAGATATCTTTTGTCCACACACTAAATGGCATGCGTGTATTTGATTCATTATCATGTCTACTAAAGAAGACAGTAACAACGATGTATTAATTACTGCCAGAACATACCAATGAAATATTTTCATAATATTTGAAATATGAATATATATTTTATAACCATATACAAATTTTAATAAATACTGCTTTGAAGTTGAGGGTTGTTTTTTGCTACCATAAAGAACTGAGGGTTAAAATTAAGTTATTTAAGCACCTTTGGGTAGAAGCAACATTTATACCAGAGTTGCCTAAACAGCTTGCTAAGTTTCGTATATTTAATCGATTTAAATATTTAAAAAATGATATGAATAAGAGTCATATCAAAATGAAATTATTTTTTCAGGATGCAGAATAAAAACAAAGCGTATGCGATCATTTTTAAGAAGATAGTATAGAAAACATGAATAGCGTAAGTATTATAATAATTTAGTAAGCAGAAGTTTTTGTTTTTTGGCCAAATTTCATTTCGTAGATTATTTTTTCTCTAAAAGGTAGTGGTCTATAATATATTTAACGTACAGAATAGATATTTTACTGAGTTGATATAAAAAAACGTCAAATTTTTTAATTCCACGTACCATATCAAACTGATGTAAAATAGCATTTTGATCTTTTAAAATGCACTGCTAACTAGTAATATAAAAGATGATCATAATCCTTTATAAATAGTCATGTAGAAAGTTTTATCACGTTAATTAAATGTCGGTAGTTAATTTAAAACCAAAAATTTGAAAAATCGCAATTTTTAATGAAAACTGTATAGTAATCAGTTTAACGAAAATTAGCTACAGTGGTAAAACCAAAATAATATTTCTAAAAACTGAATCTCCTTCAAGATGCTTTAGTATTTTCTAGTAAATGTAAAAAATTATATAAATATGTAGGTAACAGAAATCAATGGCGATGTTACCTGTCCAGGCAGTGGCGTAAATAACTATTTCGCAGACCCCGCAGTGCGGCGGGGCGCTCTCAAGTCCCTTGATGAAAATAAATAAATACCAAGGATCAAGATGAGTGCAAAATAATCGGGTACATTCAAAAATCTGCGGAGCGAGGTGTGCATACTTTTAGTTACGCCACTGTGTTCCGGTTAATGAGAGAATAAACATGACTTTAGTAAGTTATATTTGTATCGACCATCAAAAAAATATATATACAAAAAAATCTGGAATTTAACATTATTTAATACCGAATTGAAATTCGGTGATTATTTTAAGACATTTTTTAAATTTGAATGCCAAAAAATATGTTTCAATAATAAAATAAATTTTAAAAAACAAATCTAATTAATTTCAATCTCTAATGTAGGAATGGATAAAGAGCAAATTTTTAAGGGAATTAGTTACTGGAAATGAATGCGAATTAAAAACGAACTTGAAGATACTAATAAAAAAATATATATATTGTAAATTTGAAAGCTGTACTTCGACTTATGTGTCAGATACTACTACAGTATGACATGACACTGAAAAAGAACTTAAATCCAAAGTTAACCTAACAGATGTTTCTCCAGTAGTTAATAATAATAAAAATGATATCTTGAGAAGGCAATGTAATTTGAAAGCCTAGATACTTAAAAGTAATGAATGACGTTATAGTGTCTCTTATGTAACATTAGCATAAAAAAGTATGCCCTATTTTTGAAGAACTAATAGAATACTAATAGATTCATACCTTTCGTCTTAAAGACATACCAATTAAAATTAAAAATATTGTATTTTACCAATAATATGTATACCGGGTGTCAACGAATCTATTAGACAAGTCGTAATTTCTAGAGTATTATGTGTATCAAAATGAGAATTGGTACAGGTAAATGGTATGTAAAAGGGAGAGTTTTAGCATATTTTCCACTTTCCGGCCACTTCCAGTTTCACCGGAAATGGCCCCGGTTTTGAATTTTTAAATGGAACATCCTGTATATTTTAACATTTTTGGATTTCTGAGACAATTCTAGATCAGAATGTGACATTTTAAAAACTTTTTACGTCTAGTTCATTTTTTTAGAGCCACTTTTAAAATTGCATCTAGGTGGCCATGATCGGACGCAAACTAATCTAAGGGCCTTAGGTGAAGCCAAAAAAATACAGTCGCAAAGATTTAGTTACTAGTATGAAAGACAGGAATAAGACAAGTTGACAAAATTACGTTTTCATTTCTAACTATTAATTTTCAAATGGCGACCCTTTTTGACAACTACTTTTCGAAAAAAGCATTCTTTGATGAATCTAACGGTACTAATTTATTTGCGATTGGATTAGACATAAGAACAGAAATTAAATATTATTAAGCAAAATAATGGATAATTTATTTACTTATGACAAGTGCGCCATGGACAGCCATGATGCATAATAATTTGCAACTGTTTTTATCAAGTGTTCTTTGGAAAACGCACACTCACTTAAGTAGATAATGACAGTGACATACGCCCTAAGAACAGACGTAAAAGTTTCTTAATTTTCGTTAAGTTTAGTTTAAATTTTCGTTAAAAAAATGTATACTCAAAGTGAAAAAGTGGATATGTTATTAATATTTGGAGAGTGTCATAGAAATTCAAGGAATGCTGCCGAGTTGTATGGTCATAGATATCCGAATCGGCAACATCCAGCCCATCAGTATTTTCCGTATGTCGAGACTCGTTTTAGGCAAATAGGAGATCAAGAGGCGGAACAGAGGTTTATCATAAATGAAGAGACTGAGATTAACGTACTTGCTATGGTTGAGGTTGATAAAACAGTTTCGTTCAGAAAAATTAGTCAAGAACTGCAGATAAGTTATGCATCAGCAAGAAAAATACTGAAAAAGCATGGATATCGAGCATTTAAATATCAGTTACATCAACATTTGTATACTGAGTATGGCGATAGGTAGTGTTTTGTGATTGGCTGCTTCAAAATCATAGAGTTAACCCAAATTTTATAGATTTTATTCTATTTTCCGACGAATCCCGATTTACAAATAATGGTATGTTCAATAAGCAAAATACTCGGTACTGGGCCCAACAAAATCAACATGAAATGAGAGAGGGCAATTTTCAAGAAAGATTTGGCGTCAATATCTAGGCTGGTATCGTTGGAAACAGAATAATTGGGCCAATATTGTTTCAAGGTCAGTTAACAGGGGTTAGATACTTAGCTTTTCTTCAAAATGAAATCGAAAATCATCTCAATGATATACCTTTAGCAGTTTTACGGCGAATTTACTTTCAACAAGATGGAGCACCGCCTCACAATACTAGAAAAGTTCTTAATTATTGAATAGAGCATTTTAATAATCGAATTATTGCAACCAACGGTCCGGTACGGTGGCCAGCCCGCTCACCGGATCTTACTGTGCTCGATTTCTTTGTCTGAGGATATGTTAAAGAAAGGGTTTACTATGGAGCAGCCCCAGCTACTCTTGAAATATTAGAAGAAAGAATTTTACGGGCATTTAGAAGTATAACGCCCCAAATGCTACAAAACGTGTTGAGAGAAACAATTGAACGAGTTAAAATGTGTCGTGAAAAAGAAGGAATGCACTTTGAACATTTACTACACTAAACTTTTTAACAAATTCAGCTACTGTACTTTCAAATATTTTAAGTGCGTCGTCTAAGTTATTAGTTTATTTTGTTAGTTTTTTGTTAATTTTGTTAAATTTTTAATCCAATTCCTGTCTTTCATACTAAAACGTTGTGATTGTATTTTTTTGACATCACCTAAGGCCGTTAGATTAGTTTGCGTCCGATCATGGCCACCTAGATGCAATTTTAAAAGAGGCTCTAAAAAAATGAAGTAGACGTAAAAAGTTTTTAAAATGTCACATTCTGATCTAGAATTGTCTCAGAAATCCAAAGATGTTAAAATATACAGGGTGTTCTATTTAAGAATTCAAAACCGGAGCCATTTCCGGTGAAACCGGAAGTGACCGGAAAGTGGAAAATATGCGAAAACTCTCCTCTTCACATAACATTTACCTGTACCAATTCTCATTTTGATACACATAATACTCTAGAAATTTTGACTTGTCTAATAGATTCGTTGACACCCGGTATAGTAAGCAACGACACAAAAGAAATACTACCAAAGAAAAGGCCTGATATTAAAAAGAAAAGTAAATACTTGATAAACATATATGTGTATATTTTTACTTTATGTCTATTTATTTCTTTATAGATTGGACAAACACATTGGACATATCGCTGATTGAGGAGCATTTTTCAAGATTTATAGAAGATAAAACATATCCGTCTTCAGCAAAAAAATAAAAATTTATACAAAAGATTGGAATAAATAGAACTATCCCTGTTATTAATTCCAAAATACAACATCTTATCAAAAACTGACAATTGTTTATTTTTTAATATTATTATATTTCATGAAAATAAAAAATAATTTTTTGTAGTAGTTTTTTCTTCTAAAAATACCGCCCCTGATAAGACGAGGAAATCTGATACGAAATATTTTAATAACTTATAATATTTTCTAACATAACATCTAGCAACAACATACTCACCTCAGATAAGTGGCAACACCGACAGAGGTGAGTAAGGATTGTATATATATTTAATTTTATGCCTCAGTTCATATCACCTCATATATAAGTGAGGTGACCTCGGATTTGATATACCTACCATATATGACCAAGTTAAAAACAAAGAAAATATTTCCCCTCTAATGAATTTCTAATTAAGGAGGCTCCCCTCAACATGTATATATAAAAATATACTCAAGAAGTTAATTGGAAAATGGTGAGGTTAGGTCGCCTTCTCTTTAACACTGAGGTGACAACTTATCATGTATACATATATATATATATATATATATATATATATATATATATATATATATATATATATACATCATATACATATATATATATATATATATATATATATATATATATATATATATATACATCATATACATATATATATATATATATATATATATATATATATATATATATATATATATATATATATATATATAAATGATATTATATTATATACAGGTGTGGAAAATGCAAAACAGAAATTCTAAAGAAAGGGCATGTAACAGAAAGCGACGGACAACTCGTTTAGCCATGTTGAAGAAGTGAAATAAAGCATACTGTTGTATCGTAGCTTGCTTCCTGGTTTCCAGCAAAAATGGTGTCGAGCAAGGATCTTTCGCTAGTTTGAGATCGTCGAAACACAGTGGGTCGAAAGCACGGATTTGATATTAAAAATAAAAATCGGATTCAACAATAGCAGACTGAAACTTTAAAATCATGAAAATAAATTCGAAAAACGTCAAATGTGGTTCAACGCTATAAAAATAAAATAAAATTGCGCTTGACTTCAAGGTACATTTTAAATACAATACTATAATAATAAATACATGGATAACGATAATCGTTAAAAAGGTGAAAGTACTTTTTCCTCTATGCTTAAGACTCCTTAATAAATACCAATGCAAATAATTTGTAAGTAGTATAATATTTATTGATTCACATAAATGAATAAATAATACGACTGTAATAAAAATAATAAAAAGAACTTTTTAATCACTGACTTCTTTGTTAGCAACTCTATTATCATTCTCCAATACTTATGAATGGTTATCCGAATCCTTACTATGTCAAAAACAGTGTAAGGATCCATCGACGCCAAAAGTTTTGAAACATATCCTCTATATTTTTTCTCGAGAAGATTTTCGGGCAAAGTCTAGGCGATAGTTTCTTATCAACTTGTCCGTTGATTTTTGTGCAACTTTCGATAGTTTACCTATCGGTAATATTGCAAATGCTATGATGTCTGGTCAATGGAGTAAGTAATTTGTGGATTCCTGTTGGAATGTTGTACCAAGAATATCCTTTGAAGAATAATCTTGCTGTTTTCATTGCAGTTTAATGTCCACTTCCAATAGTTTGCAAAATGACGGGAAATCAGAGAATCAGTTTTCGCATTACTCTTGCTATAATAGCTGGCTCATCACTGTTCGCGAAGAAACGTCGAGCTGTGTTGCCATCGTTAATGCTTTCTAACCCTTTCTTCGACATGTACAAATACAAGCAGCATTTAGAGAATCGAATACATGTGTGTAGAGTTAACAGTTGTAGCTTGAAATACTCTGTACATATTTACTGGGACACAGTATCAATGTTGTTGAACTGAGATGTTGTTTGACAGAGGTAACAATGTTGGACCGATTTCGCTCCAGCCAAAGCATTCACCTAGCCGTCTATCATCGTCATAAATAAGTTGTACTGTACTGAAGCTCGGGTGGAAAAGAGAACTCTTTTATATGGTGCAAGTTGTCTGGTTCGAGTTCGTAATTTTTTATTTTCTTTAAAGATTTTTGTGCGGTTTTCTTAATAAATTCAAATTTCAGAGGCCCACAATTCATAGTAGAGTAGGGTTTGAAATTGTACAACACAATCTGTTTTTATTGAGTTTGCGTGTTAATACCTGCTAATTGAAGTGGAATAAGAGAGGTTAGGAAGAAGTTTGTATCAGAAATATTCGGATCAGTGAATTTCATTTTATACTGTCTGACCTGACGTTCCATCGAAGCCACTGCAAATGAAACTCATATCTACAAATCTAATTTATCGATTTGTTCAAGGGCGCCTAATTGAAGCAATATAATTCTATCCACTGTATGATCCAGTAACCTTTGGAATTTAACCTCGGCTGTTGATTTAGTAAAAGTTAGAAACTCGTCATGGGGATAACATGCTTTTTTTGTATTTCACACACCAGAGTAACGGCGAAAATATATTACTGCTTTTCTGTTTAGCCTAATTTTGCAATCGTTGATATTTGTTTCTCGACAATCCAATATCAAATAGAAGAGCCGCGCACAAATATAACTGGGCGCGACCCAACCACAACACTGTTGCCTTTGACCTGAGACGAAACTTTAGAAAGAAAAGACTGGCCGTTCATATTACCGAGGTTTAATGGAAATGTTACTATAGCCAACCTTCTATTTTAAATTTCTTAACGGCCAAAATAATTTCTAAATTATTTTATCCGTTTTCTCAAATTCTAACCCACTAAGCCCGTCAGGTTAGTTCGGGACAGAAGATCGTAGGGAACGCCTACGCCTAATATTATCCCCGCTAACTTCCGTGCAACACGAAGACGAGCAGTACCTTGAAACGAATGAGAGGATGTAGTTACTTTTCGTCTAAACTTATAACGTAATCGACGGAATTTGGAATATTTAATGACTATTTGATATATTTATTGTTTAAATACATCAAATAGTCGAAATACAAAAAAAATAGTTTTTGTTGGCCGTTGAGCGTAAAGAAAATTGATATTCCTGTTACAAAATAAACATTTATTCTAATAAAAATATTTGTGAAACGCAATGATAATTTCTAAGTAAATAAGCTAATAGACCACTTTAAAATTAAAAATCGTTCTCAAAAATATACTTTCATTCTGGTAAAAAATAAAAGTAACACATTTAGTAATTGTAAATAAATAAACGCCTAAAAGTCTACAAGAGGTCTTCAAACAGACCTCCACTTTGAGCGAGACAATAACCCAGTCTATTGTAAAATACGGTTCGCGTATTTGCCAAAACTTCAGGGGTTATATTCCCATTAGCCCTTTGTATCATGTCCTCACAAAACACCATACGTGTTACCATTTCAAATATAAAAAATTTGGCGCGAAACATGGAAATACCAATACTCGGTACTTACGCTTCGACGGCCTGAAGGAAAGCAAATAACTTGGAATTCTCTCGTGTGCTAGGGCGTAGCGTATGCTGCCGCCCGCTCTCACCGCGCCAGCATTTTATTACCCGTCATCCGAGGACCAAACTGGTAATTTACACGTATGTCGATGCTTACGATGCTTATCTTCTGTCTCATTCTAATTTGATGAATAATATAGTATTTTCTTTATCATACTTAAGAAACGCCGAGTTTCTGGTTTGGATTTTCCAGACCTGTTTACTGTATATAGGTCTCCTTTTTATTTTTATTATATCTAAAACCCCAAACATGATACCTTCATTCAGAACGAAAAAGATTTTTCGTACCGCAATATTCGCTTGATCATTTAATGTCTGATTCGTGCAGTTGTCAAGTGAAGAAAGATGAACTAAATATTTGTGCACCTGTTGGAAGTTAAAACCCTTGTCTACCTATTCTGTGCAACTAAACAACAAGCGTTTAAGTATTTTTAAAAATCAAAATTTCAGTAAGTGCTGTATTTAAATAGTTGTTTATATGTTTTATCGTTTTCTGGAAATAAAACTCTGGTCCTCTCCTCATACGTGTTTAAACTACCTTATCCTCTCGTCAGTGGAACTGTATCGAACCGAGAGCAACATTCGCATTAAACAACTGCTATATAAAATATAAATTCCAAAGTATGTCGGTAGGAAACTAGAAACTTGCAGACTTCGATGCCAGACTGGAAAATGTCGTCAATCAGAGGACATCTGTACAATCACAGGAGTAGTAGGAAATTTTTAAAAATCAAAATTTCAGTACGAAATAACGAAATGTATCTGCCATATTTAGATTTTAAAAATTTTGCACTACTACGGTGATTGTATAGATGTCGTTTGAATGGCCATATTTTTCAGTCTGACATCGAAGTCGGCAGATTTCTAATGTCCTACCGACATACAGCTTCACTGTTGATTCCATAAAATGATCGAAACGCGTATGGAGAGAGGACCAGCGTTGTATTTGTAGGAAACAAACTGTTTGTGTATATTCCTTTTTTTTCTCGGCTTAAAAGGATAATATATATAAACAAACAACGCATGTTCCTTTGTTAGGTCATTCTAGAAATTTGAACTTATAGTACTCATTTATATTTTGAACGATGAGTCCCAAGAAAATTAATTATATCGTTATATTACAGGTTATTGGCAAATTAAAATATTCGCAACAAAATTTGCCATCTTGAAATCGCCCCATTATTTGCTTATATCAACATTTTTAGATATTTAATTTTACCTCTAGGTCAGTATATCTTTTTTTATTTTAATTAATACAACGACCTTATTATGTTCTCGGGTACCTACCTATGTTTTATTCTTGTTAATCAACAGCAATTTAGTAGTCATTCTTATGAAGTTTATTCTTAAAAACATATGTGAACATAATCTAGTTTTTAATGGAAAATGAGCTAGATATAAAATAAAGCAAACAAAAAGTAGACAGGCAAACAATTCACTAATTCATTCACTTTGAAAATAAGGACAAATTTTTGTTAGTATAGTCTTGTTTCCTAATATCTATATATCGACTTCTATAGTGTTATTAGAAAGTTCTATTGCATTAAATAGAAGAAGACAGAGCATAACCGAAACACTATTTTACCTATACGATTTAAAATCAATAAAAACAATATATATTTATATTCAATTATTTGTATTAAATTTTTTTTATCTACATCGATGCTCAATCTTCTTTTGTTGCCTGAAGCACTAATTGTACGTGGTAATATAAATATATTAGCTTGTTTACTACTGTTACTATCTTTGTAATTATTTTTGATCCTTTTATCGAATTTGTGCCTAAAATCTCTTGCTGTAACAACTAGTTACGTTATTGCTGTTCGTCAAAAAGGTTGTCTTGTTAGGAGGATATAAGATTCTACTTCAATGGTGCTAATTCTTCTTAGTGGCTAGTTAGCCATTCTTGTTATGACTTCTTATAGGTTTACCACAAAACAACAAAAGAATCAGTTTACCTGATTATCTACTACTTACACTAAAGAAGTTATCTATTAGAAAAATACATTAAACATTAATTATTACCAACACACCACAGTTTTACAAACACACAGCACTCACGTAATAAGAAGCAAAAACACAAAAACTAAAAAAAAACGTTTAAAAATATTGATTCAACCGAGAACCATCATGCATTCTATTGTCAAAGAAAGCCACACTAGGCGTGCGTGAAGCTTTGGGATCAATATTCATTGGAGTGTACCTAGATGCATGTACCCGAACAATCATTTATAAACTATGCCAGGCTAGACCGACTAATTAGAGATTAATCTCTTAGGCCCAATTTCCCAATATGTAGTTACTGGAAGATTAGGAGAAAAGCGTTGGTTATTTACAACAAAAGTTCCACAATTGATGATTTAATTTTTACGTGAATTTGACCATAGAGTAAGTTTACAAGTGGATGATTTTGTAGTTATTTTCCTAACCAAAAGAATGACCCTTTAACCTGATTACATTACTTGCATTTTTTGTATATCGATAGTTTATTTTATTTATTTGACTTCTATATCAATCAGTATATAAAATTGTAAAATCAAAATTTAGACATTCAGATTTGCTTTATGTGACGCAATTCGTCACTAAATTGATTTGACCAAAGAACTTTTAGATTAAAAATCTTTTTTGGACTTGACAGAAAAGTTTGCTTATAGTTAGTTTCATTAAGAAGAGTTATTATGAAAATTAAATTCTTCTAAGATCAATTAACTAAATTTCTTGTTCTGCATTTCTAAGTATGAAAACCTCCATTACAAAAAACTTTTATTATATAAAAAACAAAAATAAATGCTAGTTGTGAAAGGCAACATCTGTACTATATTTATTGTTTTAATAATGACTTTTGGTCTTGAAAAGTTCAAAGTGTTGATTTCTCAATAACTTGATGTTACCATCGACTGTAAAACTGGGCCTTCCGGTAGCTAAATTGAACATATCGTACACCAGTTCACCATGATGCCCAGTATAGAATTTGGCTAAACCGCATTTTTACGAATGTACTATCAGTAAATAAATTTATTTATTCTTCACAATATTCGAACATACCCCTGTAGAATTAACATGACGTCAGAACTAGGGCCCGGTTGTTTGAACGCTGAATAACGTAATCATATTTTTATTTATGTTTAAAAAGTGTCGATAAATAGTAGAAACTTAATTTCTTGGTACACACATATCGATTTTATGCTATCCTTTTTAATTGCATTATTTAAGCGAGTATCATATGATAATGGATACGTTAATTCTAGAATATATTAAAGTATGAATTTACGGTTGCCGAAATTATTATTATTATTGTTATTTTCAATATGTAAACAATATTTAACAATATTTCCCAAGAAAAATAAGTTTTTAAATCCTCTTTTTGGTAATATTAATTGCAAACTTCTCATTTATAGTAATTTCTAACATTTACAAACATTGAAAAGAGTCACGACAAGCAATTAAACTGAAAGAAAAGATAAGTAAACATCTTTATGCCTGTCAAACATCAAAAAAGCCTCTCCCCCACCGGCCATAAACAGCTTTCAAACAAATCTATTGTTGTTTAAATATATAGGGTATAATTAAAGTCACAATACTTAAATTTTAGTCATTTTATCATGAATTCTGAAATTTACACTTGCTCTTGGATTTCTAGGACACTGTAAAGTTCACGCATTGCCTTATTATTATTTTTGTTTGTAAATATCGGGAGATACAGATTGTGTTGAGGTGACCTCATTGGTGATTCCTAAATGGGGCCATAATGCTTGATTTCGACTAAAATTAAAATTGGTTTTAAAGTGGTATTTTACAAATTTTATAATTATACTCCTAAATTTCAATTTGCAAAGTTTGACGTAAATTCATGTTTGTATGTTTTTAATGTGGTGAAGTTTTTAAGATCGTAGAGTTTGAATCACCAACGATGACAAAGTGGAGGATTAAAAAATTGTTTTTCGTTTCAATAAAAATGGTTATTTGGAAGCTTTTTGGGCAACAACTTATGAATTTAGAAGAGTATTATAAATATTTGTGTCCAAATTTTTTTTTATTTGGAAGCTTTTTGGGCAACAACTTATGAATTTAGAAGAGTATTATAAATATTTATGTCCAAAATTTTGAATTCAATATGAAGAACTCACTTTTCGTTTTAATAAATTCTCTAAAGCGATATACCTGTATATTTACACAGCCGGTAACAATGCAATTTCAAGTGTAAATACAGAAAGAATGCAAATATGGAATTTGATATTATTATTAACTATACATAATAATCTAATAAAAGTGGTCGTTTCCAAATTACCACTAAAAAGGAGAGTCCTTGTTTAGAAAAAAAGAACCGACATTAAATATCTATAGAGAAATAAATAACAAATAATACATAAAATTCAATGCTAAATTAAAATATATTTATTATAAAAAAGTACCTAAATAACAAACTTGCCCTATATATCTTTAAAGCCGATGCAGAGTAACTGAATTATATACAAATTTCAACCATCAGCTAATCCTATGAAGTTGTCCGTTAATTATATTTATTTTTACTACCCGAACTGACTTTAAAGAAATTTAGCATAAAAATTAATGTCTTAGATTCTGCAATTTTATTCAGTAAATACAATCTAATTTTAAAAAGATTCGTAATTTTTCTATTTGTTTTTCTTTTAAGTAATTCAAATTAGAAATCTTAGTAATTAAAACGTCCCATAAATTAATATGTAGAATCTAGCCAACCAATAAATTTTATTTACAACACTAATGACATAAAAGTGTCGACACAACCAATTTATCCTGTCTATATTTTGATAAATATAAAATGGAAAGAATTTTTTTATCGGCCGCATTTCTGTCAGAATATGTAGGCCGATAAGGTATCGACGTCTTGAGTTATTGGCGTGTAAAATAGGGAAATATTCTGCTTCAAGTCGTAAATAACAAGGCAGATTTCCTAAAAAAATCTGGATTTTGTGGTGAATTGACTTTGTTTTGAGGTTTAGCAAGCCATTTGTAAAGCTTTATTTTAGTTTCTGGAAAATTAGATGAAGATCTATCTTGTTAAATTTTTAGGGCGTATAGTAATAGTGTTACTGGATCCGAATAAAATAAAATTTTTGTATAATTTTTGATTTATGAAATATAGGAAATGCTGCGCACAATATTTATACTAACATACTTGAATGGAACATTAAAGTGAGTCAAGTCAATTAAATGTTAATTATAATACAGGCATGGGGGAGCGAGGAGCTTGTTGTAGCAGGGATAAGTAGCAATAAGGCTTTTTCTATGAGACCCAAAATATTATTCACCTGTTACTTTACTCAATTTTACCTTTATATCGCGCCACCACACGTGACCACAGCTAGTGCGCTGCAGTCCATCCCGCGGAGTGAAGTGTGCATGTGCTTAATTTTCGCCAGGTAACGTAAAATTTTACTCCCGTAAAAATTCTGGTGTTGTTGTTGTCATGAATAGATTTAAAACTTTCTGAGTGTTATTCACTTGCAAATTTACCTATCTTTGATGATGTGTAACCGTTTTCACTATTAATAAGTAAATTTAGTATTTATCATAATTAATGTGGAAAATTATACTGTGGGGTTAGTTGTACCAAAATATCGGGGCTAGTTGAAACATGTTACAACTTGCCCCGTAGTAATATGAGAGTGTGTAACACAAAATAAGGAGATGTATGAGTTGGCTGCAGCTGAAGTTTTAGAAAAAAAAAAACGGAAAGCTAGTACGAATTTCAGCCTCTGCCATGTGTCTCCCTACAGATATATTAAGAAAAAGAAGAATAATGAGCATCCACAAGTTGGCTATGTTAGACCTAGACTAGTATTCACTGCGGAAGTAGAAGGGCAAATGGGTCCATATATTCTCAAGTGCGCAGAAATATATTTTGGATTGATATCTATAGAAATAAGGAAACTAGCTTATCAACATGATGACAATCTTGGTATTAAAAATGTCCCTCCTTGGCATCAAAGTAAAAGTGCTGGTCCGGACTGGTTCCAAAACTTCATGCGCAGAAATCCTAACTTACCTTTGAGGACACCGGAAGCGACGTCATTAAGTCGAGCTACATGTTTTAATAAAACTAATATCAGTGCTTCCTTTGAAAAATACCAAGGACTACTTTAAAAATACGGATCTACCGCTTCTCAGATACAAAATATTGATGAAACAGGGGTTACGACAGTTCAGAAACCAAAGAAGATAGTAGCTGCTCGTGGTCAAAAGCAAGTAGGCATCATCACATCAGCTAAAAGAGGGAGCCTTCTAACATTTGCTTGTGTCGGTAATGCGGCTGGTAATTTTATTCCATCGAGGTTTGTTTTTCCCCGACTTAGATATTCTGAGATTTTTATTCATCGTGGACCTCCGGATTGCATTGGAGCTGGTAATTCTTTAGGATGGATGACAGAAAAGGAATTTATAGTTTTCATGGGTCACTTTATAAAACATGTTAAAGCCTTGAAAGAAGAACCGGTCCTTTTGCTGCTTGGCAATCACAATTCACACGTAAATATTGGAGTTGTGGGAAAAATTAAAGAAAACAACGTTATAATGTTATCGTATCCACCTCACTGCTCTCATTATTTACAACTGCTAGATGTTGGAGGCTAAGGCCCTTTTAAGAACCATCTGAACTGAGCATAAACAGCACAGATGCGTAATAATCCGAGGAAAACGGTAATTGTTTACGATATTCCAAGTGTGGTGAAAGATTCATTGCCGCTAGCCTTCAACCCTGCAAATCTTATGATCGGGTTTAAAGTTTCTGGTACATAGCCTGTGAATGTTGATGTCTTTCAAAATAGTTACTTTTTTGCACCATCTTACATTACTGACCATTCAAATTCTATAAAAGAGTCAGAAAATGTATCGGAAAATTTAACTTTGGACCTTGAAAATCTAGAACTATTGGAATATACTCCAGACTTGGATATAAGTGCCACAGAAATTATATGTCATATTGAAACTGCGACTGAACCAATTCTAAGCTTCTCAGGTTTCCAAAACAAATTTTTACCATCCAAGAAAAGACCTTTACCAAAGGCGCCACTGAGGAAACAAAATACTATAAGTAGACGCAAAAGAAAATCAACTATTTTAACGGATACACCTGAAAAGAAGCCTTAAAAATGGAAAATAAAGAAAAAATTAAAAAGAAACAGAATAAAGACAGATAGGCAGAAGGGAGAAAGAAACGTTAAAGAAAAAGGGAAAAAAGAAAGGGAAAACGAAAAGGGAAGGGCAATCAAAAACACACAAGCAGAAAGAATTAAAAAAGAATTTTGATTTCTAATTCAGAATCTGAAACTGAGGAACGGTATTGTCTAGTTTGTAGTGCAGCCTATCGTGATTCAAATGAAGACAAATGTGTAGAATGTATTGTTTGTAAGATGGGGGCACATCTTAAATATGTCTCAGGAGATACTATCTCCTTAGTTTATATTAGCTGTGACTCAGACGAAGACTGATTAATTTTTAATGAATCACAAAGGGTAATTATTGCATAAGATATATATATATATATATATATATATATATATATATATATATATATATATATATATATATATATATATATATAATTATGTGTAAGGTATGAAGAACTATAATTACTAGAGTTTCTTAAAATGTACCTAATTTAGTTTACTGTGATTTAAAATATCATGTTGATTATCAGTAGGTATAGACTTACGAAATAAGATAAAACTTAAATATTCATGTTCATTATTGTTTAGAAGTTTATTTTAATATATTTTTTGACTGTGGTTACAAATTATGTAAAGATTTTAGTTTTATAACTGAAAAATATAAGTTCAATGTTCGCAATTTCGATTTTTCTTTACTGTTACTACTTACCCCAATAGATGTTACTATTAGCTCCACACCCATCGTAAGTTGTAACATTGCACTTTTCTGCGAGAAATAATTTTCATGAAAGAAATACGAATAATGTTGGTGTTTTTTCTACTTGATTTAATATAGGAAAAGTTACCGTATGAACCAATGTTCAATAGGTAGTAATTCACCTGATAGATGTCAAAATATATTAGTTTTTATACAAATCGTTACAACTAGCCCCTTGCTCTCTACACACAAAAAGTGTCTTATCCGGTAAATTGACGCTCCGAATGCAAATCTTGGCGATATCGGATCAAGGTTTTCCGTAAATCCCAGAAAATGACTCAAAAGTGCCAAAATTGGCCATATTTTTGTATCCCGACGCCTCCGGCATCTGCGCTTGGTCTCTTTTATGTCGCGGTAATGATGTGAGAAGACGTATTAAATAATTGCATAATTCGAATGGTAAATTAATACATATTAATCCAAGTACTTCTTTAGCATATGGAATGCGGAATTTGGAATGAAATGGGGTTGGATCTTATAAAAATAAAATGAAAAAAAAAAGGAAAATTTTATCTCTGTTACGTTCGTAGTCAAGCATAAGCGTGTCAATGTCAATGAAACGAACGACGAATGCAACGGATGGTGCCTATTTCATCCGTATTAGTTCGTACTGTTTCACCACCTTCTACATTCCTTCTTCTGCATTTCCAGTCAAGTATAGGAATTAGTCCGTATTAACCGACAGAATACATATTATCATTGTACTGCAAATGGAAGTGCAGTAAATCGAAAAGTGATACGGGATATGGATTTTTCATTAACCCGAATATTAAATTCATCCGTATTGAATCATACAAATATCAAAATCATCCGAATATTTTCAACACTACATCATGGTAGAAAACGAAACCCTGATAGGGCAGTTCAGATCCCCAGATTCTGCGCATTTGGATGCATAGGAATAGTAGAGAGACAGGCATAAAGTTACTCTCACGGGAGTAATTTGAGTTATCAGAATTACCATTCTATCCAAAAAATAGTCAATTTCAGCATTTTGCGATCATTTTGCGGAAAACTCTGACCTGATGGGACAATTTGAACACCGGATTTAGATTCAGCGCATCTAAATAAATTGAAATAGGGGATTCAGACGTGACGTCAGGAGAAATCTGAGTTGCCAGAGTTACTAATCAATCCGGGAAATGACCAATTTTAGTATTTTGGAATCATTTTAACGGATTTATGGGAAAGTCTAACCCGATTAAGCTATTTTAATCATGAATTTGGATTCAGTGTATCGAATTGAATAGACCCGTCTAGTCTAGTTTACTAACCTTTTTATGTGCCTGTGTAATGCATTTATTACAGCTTGTAAGTTTTTAGACGATGTAATTATAATTAAAATATGTTTTTTGGAGCCCCTTAACCACACACATAATCATTTACATCTACGCATTTTTAATAAAACTTTTAAAAAAGATATTTTAAAAACATGTCCCATTACATGAACTGAATTTCCTTGGTGTGAACTAATTCAGCTAGAGCAGAGATTCGCAAACTTTTTTGTTCCCCAGACCACGATTAAATTTTTTCTGTCTTTCGTAAGCCCCCTTGCCTTTCTCATATTGAATTTTAAAAAATGTATGAATTAAAAAGTGTTTTTGATAGTTGAAGCGAACAATGCGGCGAGTCGAGGATATTACGGAAAATGTCAACGTAACAACAGACACTGTTGGCGTTCTTCATAATATTTCCACGACGATGCCCCGCAACGCGCATTGTCATGTTGTGAGTTTTGTCACCAGACCAAGGCTTGACACAGAACAACTCAATTTGATGGGATTTACTATAGAGTGGAGCTTTATTAATTGAAATGACACAAAATTAAATCATTTCAAATTCTTACATAAATTAAATACACAAACAATCGATCAATTTATTTCACTTGTTAAATTTTATGGAAGGTGGACGATGGACGATGCGTAGAACCAAAAAATTGTTGCAGCTTCCATTTTTTCTTATCGTTCAATGTTCCGTTCCTCACCTGCCATAAACCAGATTTCAACTGGCTAATATCTGAGAATCATTTATGAAAGCCTATAAATAAACACGTAAATAATGACTTTATTAACTGATATATTAAGGACAGTAACATAGTTTTTGAAAAATTAGTTGTAGAAGAGGTATTCAAAAATTTAAAGAGGGAAATAGATTTCTTCATGTAATGTGTGTGAAATTTTAAAAAGAGGATTTATTCTATCTGACAGCAGGCTAAACAAATTAAGTGAATTATCTAGGGACCGGCTATTGTAGTCGCTTTCAAGCTTATTACTTCCTCGCCATTTCCTGGAAGTAGAAAAATGTTTCGTGTTTATTTCGGAGAGAAAAATAATTTCTGGTGCTCCATTTAACTTTTTTCACTCGATTATATTATTAAAAATCAATTTTAACAATATTAAGTTCATACAAAATATATTTTATTCTAAGCTTGATTTTTGTTCTTAATTATCAATCATTAAACATACATACAATGATAAATCTTACGACAGAATATAGTTATACTTATAAAGCGGAAAATATCGTCCGAAATTCTAAATATATCTTCAGAGTATTACTAATTTTTAATAAAATCTTTAGAAAATATAAACATGTATACATTTTTTACAAAAAATAAATTTTGATTTGACCTTAACTGAAAAATTTTCATAATTTTGAAATGCTTACCGGTGACTAGAATAAATTCATAAAAATTAGTTTCCCCTACTATATGTCTCAAATTGGGATGACTATGTAGAGATATCGCACATTATAGAAATATAAAACAGGTGAAATAAGGAAAGCTTCTGACAATTTTGTAAGCAACTTAATCATCCTTACTGAGGAGCTCTGGCTGTTCAAGTTTTTAAGATATAGAAAAATGAGAGTGTTGAATTTTTAAATCGATTCTACCGTTTTGGTTTTTGAAGTGTTTTTAAACCAGTAAAAACTTAGTTGGAGCCACTTTTTATGAAGAATACGCCTGTTTGGTTTTGGTTTCTTGTAAAAATCACTAATTTCTTATGATTTCAAGCCAAACGGCTTCGCACTCCCTCCAAGGAATATTAGCCCATACCAGGTACACAAAGATACCAAAAGTATGAAGTTCTGTGGGAACCCTTTTCATGTTATCGGGTCCTAGGTGACGTCGTCTACTGTATTTTCTACGAACTTTCGGACGCTTTGCGTGATTGCCAAGAGAACTGCTTTATACATCGGCTTATACAGACGCTCACTAAGCCCCAGTTCTTTGATGTTCTGCAGAAGGTTCTTTGGTATCACTCCAATTATTGATAAAATTATGGGAATCGTTTGGACACTGCTCATTACCCATTCGGATTTGGACCTTCAAATCCCTGTATTTGGCGATCTTCTCGTTGTATTTTGGCATTAAGTTCTTGTTGTTAGGTGCAGCAATGTCGATTAGTGTAGTTCGCCTAAAAATTTTATATGTTAGTATAATGTCTGATCTACTATGAGCAACTGTCTGATCCGTCTGAACCGTTCGGTCCCAATATAACTTGAACTGGTTGGTTTCAAAAATAGGCTCCGGATTGTATTTGTATCTTTTCTTATACTCGGTTGCGGTAAACGCTTGGCATCCTCCAGTAATGTGCTGGATTGTTTCTGATGTTCGAGAGGCATATTTACATTGGTCATTTTCTATTGAGGGATTTCTGATGATGAACTTCCGATAGTTCTTCGTCGGAATAACCCGGTCTTGGATAACTAACAAGAAGCCCTCCGTTTCTGGAAACATATGTCCTAAAATCAACCCGTAGTTCGACGCTGAGTTGTCGACATTGTTCTGATTGACCTCAGCCAGGAAATATGAACGTAAGTGTTGGTCGAGCTGCTTACCTATATCCACCAATCTTCTTCCTCCTTAATGTCTTGGAAGCATTGTACGTTCAATAGTACTCCGATGGTGATGTTTTTGTGCTTTTGTTAGGCGTGTTCTTATTTTTCTTTGCAGGTTTTAGATGTCCATCTTGCTCCATTTTACAATTCCAAAAAAGTAGTTAAGGGTAGAGCAAGTGTAGTTATTGAGCACCTTAAACAAATTTCTATTACTTAAGTTAGTTCGTAATACCCGCCTTATCTTCTTGTCAAATTTGGTTGTCTATTCGGCTTTCATAGTGTGATGGTCAATTTTTTAAGTCTGTTTCATACCTAGGTATTTGTATCTGTGTTCTGCTTCCATTGTAGCTACAGTTTCACTGTTCTGAACTTCAAATACTCCTGGTTGTATCTTATCTTTAACAATTTTCACAATACGGCACTTGTCAAGTCCAAATTACATTCATATATCTCCGGAGAACTCTTTCACAATTTTAAGGATTTGTTCTAGCTGGTTTCTGGTATCAACCATCAGTTTAAGATCATCTATGTATAGAAGATGATTCACTCTTACTACCTCTTCATTGTTATTTCTAATACTAAAGCCGTATCTGGTGGAGTTAAAGCGGCGTGATAGAGGATTCATTGCAAGGAAGAACCACAATGAGCTAAGTGAATCGCCCTGACATATTCCGCTTCGTATTAGAATTGTTTAGTTTAGATGGTTTCGCTGAATGGCACTTGCAATTGGATCCTAGTTCTTTAAATAGACATGATTCTTTTAAAAAAAGAAAGAAAATGACTATCGACCCTATACATTCTCAATATAGTTGTGAGCCACTCATGTGGGGAGATAGATTAATGGCCTATACTTAGTTGGGTCATGTGAGTTGTGTTGGTCCTTTGACAAAAGATACGTAATACCTTCGATCAAGAACAATGGCATTTTGGCTGGGTTAAGAAAAAAAATTATTAATAACATTAGCTAGTTGATGGTGCATAAACCAGAACTCCTTGAGCCAGTAGTTCTGAATCCCGTCAAGAGTTGAAGCTTTCCCGTTATGAGATTCCTTGAATATTCTTGAAATTTTTTCGGTGTTAAATGACTCACACTGCATCTGACTATAGTTTTGGCAGAGTTGGTGTTCTTCGTTGATCCAGCCAGCTGCGATGTTACAATTGGCGGATGTGAAAAATTGGTTTCCCCAAAACTCTTCGACCTGCTCTCTATTTGGATATCTAGTATCTGAGATATTAGGTGGAGAAGTTAGCTCACGATAGAAAGTCTTTTCTGATCGTTGGAATGTTTCTTTATTTATTTGGATTTTAATTTCAAAGACAAATTATGCTTATAACAAAAAAAAAACATTTTTTTTTAGATTGTTAACATAGCTTTATAAAACACTAGAAACTTAGTTTACTAACAAACCAATAAATTATTTTGTATCGCAGCTGTCATTTAACATTAAATAAAATTGTCTACAATATTGTTCGAAGCTAATAAAATCAACAACGTTATGCTAATTAATTCTGTAAATTAAATATACACAGGGAAATTGAACTAATGTAGAATTAAAAATATTAAAATATCCCAAAAACTCCACCAACTTACTGAGTAACATCAAATAAATATTAAAATTGCTTGAAATGTTACCCATTTAGCAATATTTTCATCCTTAATAGAATCTGATATCGCCAAACATCCATCACCAATTTGGAACATACGGAATACTTCCTATTTTCTATAATTAAGCTCAGCGATTCCTACTAAAATTATATGACGTATTTCATGTGCGATAATTTACTGTCGTAACTTTCCATAAAACATTATTTTTTATAACATTTTTTTTTGGAAAAGTACTGTTTATTTTATACATTTTCTCTATGAACAACTACAAGTTGTTATTATTATTCTTGCTATATCGTTAATGGTTTAACAAAATATTGACGGGCAGTACAATTTGTTTTATAAAATTATAGCTTCGCTTGAAACAGTTCAAATTTAATAAACAATAATTACTAATACTTATAAATAGAATTTATGTGAATTAGTAATACTAAAAATTTAACTACAAAAGACGTGCACAAAGGAGAAAATTTAAATGAACTGGGATAAATTATCGACAGTATAGTACCCGTTCTCGATGAATGTAGGACGGCCTGATCCTGATGAGGATGACTTTGATAGAATAAAATTGATAAGCTGTGCGACATACTATTTCAGTTATCAAGTAAATGAACTGGTCAAAGTAAAAAATTATTTATTGTAATCAGTTCCAGCATCAAATAATAACGAAATCCTTGAAGAAATTTTACCTGCATTTTTATTCGAAACTGTACCCGAATACAAAATCCAAAATATACTATAAAAGAAATTTTTGAATATAGGACTTTACGTATCTACTGGAAAATTATGTAGAGGTAACTTTGGTTCTTAAGCAAAAATATATTTGACTAAAATCTTTGTCATTAAAATGAACCCTGGTTTATCCAGAAAAAATACTATTAAATTCATAATTTACACCCTCAAGAACCCTCTATATCAGTTTTCGAGAAAGTCGAAAAATGTAAAATTTTTGGGACACTATATTAAATCCGCCAGATTGAGTTTTTCAAAAAATATTTTAATTTCGTAATTAACACTAACAAAAGTCCCCCAATACTGACTTTAGACAAAATCGAGAGATATAAAATCTTTTAGCCTCCATCTTAGATCCGCCATATTTATTTTTTTTAAATAATATCAAATTCGTAATGTGCTATCATATCGATTTTGAAAAAAATCGGACAAAATTAAGTTTTTATCCACCATACTGGATACGCCATATCGAATTTTTTAAAAATAATTTTAGATTCGTCTTGGGTGATCCCGAAAACTCACCCGTACCAATTTTGGTAAAAATCGGACAAAATTGATTTTTTTGGCCGCCATATTGGATCCGCTATATTGAATTTTTTAAAAATAATTTTGAGATTCGTTATATGAGGCCCCGAAAACTCCCTCATATCAATTTTGGAGAAAATCGGACACAATTGATTTTTTCGTCCGCCATATTGGATCCGCATCTTGCTCGTGGGATATTACAATTTTTTTCTGATAGTCAGGTCCTAACTGAAATCTAACCGTAGTAATTCAAAAGTAGTATAGGGCTATAGAAAAGCTCTTAGTTTAGAAATCAAAATGGCTTCCGTGGTCTCTTAGTATTTCATTGATCCATCCCCTTTTTTATGTATTGTGGGCCCCTGAATACGAATTTTTGGGTGAATTTTCATCAAATGTCACACAACATTGTTATAAAAAAGTTATGTTGCCAAAATCAACATTTATTATTGTTTCAATAAACGACCAAACATGTTAGTAACAAAAATAAATTTAGGTTTTTGAAGAAAAACATTGACGCAAAATTGTTTGAGCAATAAAGCGTTAAAAATCCGTAAAGTTGGATTTTTAAATTTTCATTTTTTCTTTCGATAATGCAAAATGACTTTTGCAACATAATTTGTTTATACTAATATTAGGTGCCATTTGACGAAGATCCACCCAAAAATTTCATGTTCTTAGGCTAAAAATGTATAAAAAGACTCCGGGGTAAATCAAAAAACTGAGGTCACGTGAATCCTTTTGAGGCCTAGACTATCTAACAACATAATTACTCTACTAAAAAGTACAGGCTGGACGAAACCACAAAATTCTTTATTTTGATGGCAGTCTATATAGAAAATCCAAATGATCCACATCTACTTCAACTGAATATCAGAGTATGAGTCACTGAGTCACATTTTATTAAGGATAGGTGAGATATAAATACTCCTGTTTTATTTTTCTAAGTAAACTCAAATTCTCTAAATAACGAAAACGTCTCGTAAGTGAAATGTCGTCGAAAGATTTATTACCTAAAACAGTGTCTTTCAAAAAGTTTTTTAGACTTATTATATACAAAAGTTGCCCTTTATTAATCAGTAAACTACAACAATACAAAATCAATTTATTAAATAATATTAAAAACAATAAGAAGCTCACAAACAATTTTTATAACAACTTTTCAATATATAAAATATAAATTTATTTTGATCGTATTACCGTCAGAAAATAGGTACAGATATAATAAGAAGTTTCTAAGTTATTGACGTATATGTAAAAAGGGGAAAAACTTCTAAGTCGTTCATAAAAAGAAGATTTTCGAAAGTTAAGCTTTTTGGTAAACATACTTTTTATTTGGTGGGTTTTATTAACTTTTATTAAAAAAAAATATTCCTTTCTTAACATTTGACATTTATTAAAAAAATAATTTCAAAGTTTAAATTAGAATTTGCTTCATACCGAAGCTTAGGTACAGGTTGTAATTTATTCTCAACAATTAATTGGAGAAGAGAAAAATTCAAACGTTGAACTATTTGCATTTTTTAACTTCTAAAAGAAGGAGGTTCTCAATTCGTCGACTATATATTTTTTTTATGTATGTACACCGATTACTTCGGAGCAGCTGCACCGATTTGACTGAAATTTTTTACGTTATATTCAGGAAATTACTGCGGTAGTTCCATATTTTTTTAGATTAAACTGGTCCAATAAAATCCAAGATGGTGCTTACAATATGGCGGCCAAAAAAATTAATTTTGTCCGATTTTCTCCAAAATTAGTATGGTAGAATTTTCGGGGTTGTACCCAACGATTTTGAAATTATTTTTAAAAAATTCAAAATGGCGGATCCAATATGGTGGACGAAAAAATCAATTGTATCCGATTTTCTCCAAAATTGATATGAGGGAGTTTTCGGGGCCTCACATAACGAATCTCAAAATTATTTTAAAAAAAATTCAATATAGCGGATCCAATATGGCGGCCAAAAAAATCAATTTTGTCCGATTTTTACCAAAATTGGTACGGGTGAGTTTTCGGGATCACTCAAGATGAATCTAAAATTATTTTTAAAAAATTCGATATGGCGTATCCAGTATGGTGGATAAAAACTTAATTTTGCCCGATTTTTTTCAAAATCGATATGATAGCACATTACGAATTTGATATTATTAAAAAAAAATAAATATGGTGGATCTAAGATGGAGGCTAAAAGATTTTATATCTCTCGATTTTGTCTAAAGTCAGTATTGGGGGACTTTTGTTAGTGTTAATTACGAAATTAAAATATTTTTTGAAAAACTCAATCTGGCGGATTTAATATAGTGTCCCAAAAATTTTACATTTTTCGACTTTCTCGAAAACTGATATAGAGGGTTCTTGAGGGTGTAAATTATGAATTTAATAGTATTTTTTCTGGAAGATTCAATATGGCCAACGCAATATAGAGGACTAAAAATTTTACATTCTTCGATTTTGTTCAAATGTGGAACTGAATCGTTTTTGAGGATAGCGAATATAAAATTATTTTAAGAAAATCTAATATGTCAGATGCAATATGACCATTTAGAAATTTTAAATTTCTGGATTTCATCTAAAACTGGTACTAGGGGGCTTTGAAGAGTTTAGATTTAGATCAGATTAAGTCGTTAAAATTATTTTTTTGAGATTCAATATGGCGGATCCAATATGGTGGGTAGAAAATTTTACCTTATTCGCATTTTTTCAGATTTGGTATTAGGGGGTTGGGGGGTGGTGTATTACGAATATGAAGTTAATATTTTACAACGATTAGGTTTGTAAAAATACAATATGAGGGACTAAAAATTTTACATTTTCCGGTTTTCTACAAAATTGATATTGCGGGGTTCTTGGGGCGTATACAAACTCAATATGTAATATAGAACATATAGGGCTAAGAAAATTACGTCTTAAATTCTTTAAATATCGATATTGGAAGGTTTTGGGGCCTATATTACCAATCTAAAATTAATTTGAAATTTAAAATAGTGGATTTACTATGACAGACTAAATATTTCTTTGACACAGTTCCATTGGTATTTGGAGAACTCTAAGAATCAAAGAATTTTTAGTGGTTCATTTTAGGGTGATTTACAATTATGGATAAAATGGGTACTTTTTTGCCACCTTGGAGTCATTGGTACACGAATCTCGATTAGCACTTAGTTCAAATAATCTATGAATATCATAATGAATTCAAAACTAAAAATCGAAAAATAAAATTTTTATTAAAAAATTGAACCGAATTCTAAAAGGGCGCCAAAAAGTGAAAAATAACTAGAAATTTTTGAAGTCGGCGCCAAACTAATACCTGAAAAAATGTGATTCGCATAAACAGATTAAAAATAGTTTATTTGTAATTACTTTCGTACCATAATTTGTGTATATTAGTAGTTATTAATTTCATTTAGAAATAATTTGGCGCCATCTTCAAAAATTTTAATTTCATATAAAAATTTTTAGTTATTTTTCACTTTTTAGCGCACTTTTAGAAGTCGGTTCAATTTTTTTATAAAAATTTTATTTTTATATAAATTTTCTTCTGGGAGTGATTTCCTATTATTATAAAACAATTGTATAGTACTATTTCTATTATGCCAGATTTATGGATATTGCATACATATTTTTTTTTAGACTTTGGCAAGCTGATCCCTAAGCGACTATTTTGGTAAAAATTTATAGAAATATGCTATTTCTGATTACGCCAAGACCCACGAAAGAAGAAATCAAATACGATTTGTCTTATTTCCTTCATGGGATCTCCAATCCTTGGATTGATTCGACACAGTTCTCTATCTTTCCCTGTCCTACACTAAGCCCTAAATTTTCCTCTAGCTTTTATTATTTCCTGTAAATAGTTCAGCCTCAGTCTATCACTTTTTTAACATTTGAAATCCAACCCAACTCCTTTTCAACATTCTTTCCCTACCGCCACATCTCGGATCCTGCTAGGCGACATATTTAATTTTTGGCTTATTTTTGCTATAATTTAACTTCAGTTTTATCTCACAACTTTTACTCAGAGCTTCTTCTCGTGATACAAATGTATATTTTCTTCCATAATTTGCTCGAAAAATAGTTCAGCGAATTATAAAAATTACTATTTTATGTTCACATAGAACGTTTTCGCAGTAATTATTATATTTTCGTTAAATTTTATATTGTGGAAAATATTTGTATTTTAATGCTAAAATACATATAAATAAATAAAGGCCTCATAAATAATTATTTTGATTATTTCCGTAAGAGATAGGACATATTATTCCGATTAGTAAGGAAAGTAATTATTTTTGTTCAATAGTTTCAAGGTCAAAATTAAACAATCAGTTAACTTATTGCTGAATTTTCAAATTTATATGACAATTGTCAAATTATACCGGTTTTGAAATTCATCGCATAAGTAAGTGTCAAACACCCAGGCAAATATATTTGGTAGTGTGTATCAAAAAATTATATTAAAAATTTTTGTGAAAATTTCTGAAATCATACAGACTTAAAAAAATATCACTTTCGTTTAAATTCTACTACTATTTTTCCTGCCACTTAAAGAAATTTTGCTCCGCTCCATATTAAAAGCATTTTTTTTTGTTTAGTAAAAGTTGTGATTGAACCTATTTAGTAAAGGAATATTAGTAGAAATTTTTATATTTATTTCGCTTCCGCGCTACCATTAGAAATAATTCCTCTTTTTATCCGTTGAAACCAAATGATCTATGAGCGAAATTTCTTCTTTTGAATTGATAATATCAAAACAATATTAAAGATAATTTTACTCACAGGATGGTAGATAAATTATGGTTGATTATAAAAATTAGTTCATTTTGCCGCAAAGTTTTACACGTATCATTAAATTACGATTATAGCCACTGCTAAATGTGTCTATTCTTGAATAAAATATGTTGAAATAAGTTTGGTCACTTAATTTCCGTCCACTTCATAAAATCGCGCCAAACAATTACGCTTAACTGATCTGAAAAGTTATCAATAGAAAATCAAACCAATAGAGAATACTCGAGTCTCGAAATTAACTTCAGAGAACAGTGTGCACCCTTATCCTACATCAGTTAAAACTTATGGTTATGAGACAAGAATAGGGGTAGTTAAAAATAATTATTACAGCGACCTTATTAACGAATATTTAAAAAATAGAGCTTAAGAATTACCGAAAAAAAAAAAAAAAACAGATGAAAAAATGGTTTTTATAAAGCTTTTATAAATTTCAACTTTACTCGATTGATCTGTTACACATGAGAGAAAGCGCATTTTCCAATACTGGCTAGCAACTTTTGTCCAGTTGAATCAATTTGATAAGAGCATTGTAAACACGTAAAAATATAAAAATGAGGCTTCCAATTCTAAAGAATGATTTCACTCTTTAGAAAATTATTCGCGCCCACAAAGAAATGTTTATTTCTTTTTTAAAGACAATAACAATTTTTAGTCTTAACAAATTCAGAGAAATGCGGGAAAAAAATATCCTTTAATTCTGGACTATAACCAAAATTGGTCAGGTATAGCTGTAACTAGTTTGCGTTCAATAAATGATTATGATTCGATTTTAATTCATAAGTTATCAATCATCAGTCTGACTAAATCTTCCCAAACACCGACTTTAACAGATGCTCCGATTTCAGCGATTTCGGAAGAACTTAGAGACTAAACACATTTACTACTAATGTGTCATCTGAATGGGTTTGGTTATATTCAAAATAATATTAACGCAAATTGCTATTTTTACAGATTCCGGTCTTATGTTTCGTAAAAAAAATTGCTTTCATCTGACATCATGCGAAAACGTATACGTTTCGACTTTTCTTTTATATTTTCTAGTGCTCTTTATAAAAATTTTATTAGTCTGACCGAAGATCAGTTTTTACCGAACCCAAAGCCGAAGCCGATTGTTCGGCTCTTGCCATAACCTTCGACCAAATCCGAAGCCGAATGCTCAATCATACTTAGAAATTTTGACACTGGCTAAAATGTATGCATAACAATGAAAATTCATGCGTTGAAAATATATATTTTAAATAAATAAATTGCACCTTTCCAAAAATGATAAATTCAGTTTTATTCAGTTTATTGAAAGGATATATAATCGTAACATAGTACTAAAGCAGATTTTGAGCAATGCAATTTAGCTAAATTAAATACCATTATTTAACAGCAAAATAAAAATGTCCAAAAAAATTAACAGTCTTACTTAGATTATAATCGGTCTTATAGACTAAAGTTATAAATTTGGTCAATCGATTACACATTATTTTTGTTTAATTTTAACTTATATATAGTAATTCTGACATTTTTATTTAACATAATAAAAACAAGTTTCAGTCATCTTAACGTGAAATATTCTAACCGTTTTCAATTAAGAGATTTTGCAGTCTAAATTAGTCTCACCTAGGAAATTATTAATCATTTAAAGGTTTAGTCAATTAGAAACACTTTCAGCTAGATTCACTAAGAAGATTTAAGATCTAAACCCGATCTAGTTGCCATGAAAGTTAAATCTTATAGTGGGCCAGTTTTGTTTCGCCTATGATATTATCAAAACTTATATTAGATATGTTAAGAAATAAACGCTTATATAGGAATATTAAGGATTAGAGCCTTGCGATATAGTCCTGAAATATTTAGAAGAAATAGTTGTATTCCGAAAACAAAGAAAGTTTTCCATTTTTGCAGGTTCAGTAATAAAGCTTCATGCTTTCATTTTAAGGGTCTAAAAGTTGCTTGACTTACTGTTGCCTTAGTCAATTTAAGATCTCAGCTGTTAATTTAGGGCGGTTCATTTTTTAATTAGCAATGGTTTTAGTAGTTTTAGGTATACAGTTTTATACCTACATACTAAATATAAGAGTGTTGACGAAATTAATCATAGACAAAAAGTACGTAGGTACTTAAAATAAGACTTAATAATCAAATTTAAACAGCCTAATGTTATGTGCTAAAAATAAAGGTTTAACGACATTTTTACCATGGAAATTACCTCTCCTATCGTTATAGATTTAACCTGCAGCACTGAATAATTGTTCACTATGAACGCTAGTAAGAGGAGCAGATAAATATTTGATTGCTATCGATCGTAAATAAATATAAGGACTGTGCAATATATTGGCCTGTATGATCTTGTTATGTGACACTAGCTGCCAGTATAACTTTTTGCCTTTTGGAACCCGCAATGAAATATACCCTGAAACTCAAAAGTGAACATGTTGTTGTTGGATTATTTCATATGTCGGTGGTAAAACTGACCCATTCAGCTTTTCTAAAAGCATTGGGCTTTTTTTTTTTACTTTTTCGTATGTAGCAGGCATTAGATAAGTTCTAAAATATTTCTCTGACTTTTGTCTATACCTTGGTGCATCAGTAAAATTAATTCTGTGAAATGTTTCTATTTGAACAAGGATGTAAGAAAGCATGTCTATGATGATGAGGTCTATAATATATTTATCCATCAGCAAAAAAACCCAAATGATTATAGGGCCATGATGGAGCTACTTTTAAGACCTTGGGGTACATTCACTATCTCTGATTTTTAAAATTTAATCAAACTTTAGTATTTAACACTGGCTTCGCAATAGACTTTCCATTCATTATTATGAATTTTTGCCAAATTGTTCTTTATATTTGTTGTTTGTTTTTTTGGCAGAGAACTACCGGGGGACAACGATTTACTGCATATTTTAAAAGCTGTTTGGTGTTATTCCTTTCAAAATATTTACAAATTGGATTTGGTCTCAGACATGACATTTTGTGATATTAAATACCTCGAAAAATATGTATTTTGTTACATTATTTTAATTTACAAATGTGAGACCGATCAATAAAGCGTAGTATTGTACCTTTTTATAATTGGTAAATAACTAATGTTCTTAATTTTGTGACTCTCCAACTTATTTTTATATATAAAAAAAGAAAAAAGATAATAGTACTTTGCAAGCATCTTTTTTGTTTTACTTAACCTACTTACTCCTATATTTTAAGCAGTAGCCGATACTTCATTGAGTACACCTAATATCTAAACTTAATCTTGCCGATACCGATACTTTATTTTATTGACTAATCAAGGCATTAGGTGCCTGGACCTGTGAATCTCCTTTAAATGTGACATTTTGACTATAGCTTAATTATTAACTACCAACCAACAGTAACAGTAAAGAATAAGTAGAGTAACCTACGTTCTTTAAAGTAAATAACGTGACAATTTAAATATTATTGAAAAACACTAGTAGGTGTACTTACATTGCAATCTCACATCCACAATTTCTTTCCGTAACTTTTTCTTACACAGCAATAATTAAAAAACACCGTAATCTATAAAAATTGACATATATATGCAAAAACTTGTTTTGTGTCGCTCACGATTGGCCGGCGCGCTGCTCTGATGTCATTCGTATTAGTTTGTTCAGTTTCCGCGGTTGAATAAAAAACTTTGGCTTCGGCCAAATCTTCTTCTGCTTTGACCGAAGCCGAACGAGTAACCGCACAAAATGTATTAGTTAATTTTGCCAAGTAGTGGTTTTTTGTGGGTTAATATTAATCTTTCTAAATACGACATATCATATATAGAATTCGTAAATACGGAAACGTATTAAAATATTAGATCACTTAAAAAACAATAATTTTAAATTAATATCAATTTTTCAGCAAACTCTCAAATAAAAGTTACTAATAAAATCTACAGGCCTTCTGAACTTTCACCAACAATAGTATAGTTATGTTGTGGGTTTATAGTCTAGAATTCCATATAGCCAGCATAAATCATCAAAAGCCTTTGTGTTAGGACAATCATTTAGTAATATTGCTATGTAAAGCTCGATTTAAGCCAACCTCTATCCTGCCTTCTTAGTCAAGAGATATCGAATAATAAATTGACTTCAGATAGTTTAGTTGAAGTATTTGAAATGGGAAAGGGTATTGGAAATATTACAAGATAATATGTTATTTTATATATTTCAGAATTAATAAAAAATAAGATGACACCAATGGTTGAAAGAATTAACTCTACAAGTCTAAAGAAGTAAGATTACTGATGCAGTCAGAAAAAAATTAATTAGACACAAAATATAAAGAGCTACAAAACTATCATTAATCTTAGCTCAAATATTTTCACACCTTGAAAACTTTCAAATAAAAAACCAATGAAATTTTACGTTTTGCTCATGTAAAATTTTTATTTATATCTTGTTAAATAAGTCCTACGCCATAAGGTATAAATATACAACACATGATCCTTTAACATACTATAGCGCGAGGAACAACACTACTAAATTTCTAAATTGAAAATAAACTATTTACAAAACGGTCTTGAAAATCCGTTAGAAAAAGATAAGTGGAAGCTAATGCTTATCCTTTATTGAATTTTGGGCTTTTTTATTAATACAATTTATTCCCGGGCATCTTTCGTACACAATTTAGACTAACCTGTTCTTTCACGTATATTTTAATAAAAAAAACCTTATACAAGATTTTCATCATATCTGTAATACTATTTTCAAATTTGCAAAAGAAATGCGGTACTATTTTATTCCTATAAGTCATCCCTAAATGCTGAGAAGCTATGCATATGTCTCGAAACAATCCCTTCAGACACAAATTTCAAGTTAATTCGTATTCTGAGTGAGGATTTTAAAATGTTACCAGGCGATATTAAGAAAACGGTTTAGAATGCTTTATCAAAGATTAGTGGAGTAAAAAGGTTGAAGGGGACAGATTTCAGGATATATAAGATTTTGAACCGCGGGTGGTAACTGCGGAAAGGTAGTTCTTTTTTAGAAATTTTGAATCTTTGTCAAAAACGCCAAAAATTTTTGCATTTGCCTCACGGCATGCCTAGTAACGATGTTAGAAAATAAGAAGAATTTAAATCTAGCATTACATACTTTGAATTTAAATAACTGCTCTCATCAGGAGTTATTTATCGAATATATGTATCAAGTTGTGAAGTTAATGCCAGATTTGAGACGCAGTATCGGTTTAATTAAAACCTTACTTAACATTCTTACATATGTTTTGTAAATATTTATGTAAAATTAAGTTATTTCTGTGCACTAATCACTCCAGAACATGCAAAGTATCAGAATCGGAAATCCTGAACGTTGGAAACCCGTGAAATATTAAGTCGCGTGCTCAATCTTATCAAAAAGTAATCCAAAAATATTTGGAAGTAAATGTAGACAATCTTTAATGCCTTTTAAAGCACAACCATGAAGTGGTATATATTAGTTAATACTTATTTACAAAATAATCGTAGCTAGGTAACCAATGGAGCAAATGCAACAAAGGTATAGTAGTTTTTGACAGAGATTGGGATACTCGAAAAAAAAAAGATTTTTATTTCATATTTTACAATTTTTACCAACATTCATTATGCAGAAAGGGGGTAAATGTCAAAAATAGCTTGAAATATATCCACTTGTAGCCTTAAAGAGGTCTCATCTGACAGCAGTTATTCTGGATGTTTCGAAGATCTATCACGACGGTTCCTTAATTAAGATGAAGAAAGCAGGATAACGTCTGTTCTTACCATGTTGGTCAAGTCCTCCATCAATAATAGAACTTTCAGAATCTGAGAAAGCGATACCCTTTTCCAGCCGAAAGAAACGGAGGCAGAAGTTCTGCAAGTATCATTTCTGTTCCCACATGTCTTCAATAGTTAAGTCATTAATATACCTAAGGCGAACTGAAGAATATTTCACTGTCTGATTATTATATAGTGAAAGCTGTAGATCTTCCACGATTTTCACTAGTCGCCTACAGCGATTTTGATATCATTTAAATCTAGTGCTTACCCTGGAAAACCAAGATCATCCCGATTAAGATACAGGTTATTCTTTTCAGAGAGATCAAATAGCAGCACTTCTAAATGTTAAAATGTCCCAATCATGTAGCCCGGAGGTGTCAAGTACCTAAACAAGACAGTTGGCAGCTGCAGCTAAAAGAAAAAAACTTCATGATTTCTAACTTTACTCTATTCTGAATCCCTCCAGTAAGATCTAGGAATGAAACAAGTTAACCATGTATAAGACCAAAATCCTACCAATCCTCACGTATTCATACCCAGACTGGAAGCAGTTCTGCAAAACGCCAAGGGCCAAACTCCAGGCCATCCAGTTCAAGATCTTCCGAGTCTTAACCAACTCTCCATGGTTCGTCTCGTAAGGACTTCAAATATTGCAACATAATAACTGGTGGGTTCTTTATTTCTATATATCACAGTCCGCTGTTCCGAAGAGCTTTAAGAGCCAACCTCTTAAAAAGGCATTGCTATCCACTTTCCACGGACCATCTTCCATAATTTAAATTAAGTCCATATATCGTAGCGGTTTAAATTTCAATTTAAGTTTACGATGGTTATGGTTACGGACAAACAAATTATCATTTTCTTTAAGTATTTCTAATAAATTCGTCGGATAAAAATACACAATTTGTTAGTTAGTAGCATTTTTTTTATTTTACTACAGATTCCCGTAGTTCTACTTCCTTATCGAGGCCTTTCACAGCTCGGTTATTTTATCTTCCCGAATTTTTGCTACAATTTTACACTACAAATTACGTCTTTGTATTATAACTGATTCACTTCATTACTGTTATTACCGAAGGTCATATTTGAACTGTCATCTCTTCAAAATGTTAGACGCGCTTTAAGGACATAGCGTATTGCGCACGCATGAATCTTTGATACTAATAAGGCCGAGGGCATGTGCCTTGACTTTGTCTTTCTTTTTTGACTCAACTAAAAAAGCTGTGATTTTTACATCTCAATTTATTTGATTCATTTTTTGGGATTTTGGGGTGCAAAATGGTTTAAATTATTCCAGTAATTGAGTTTAGTTCCTCAGTTATCTTATCTTTTACCTGTTATAATGTTAATTGCGTTATTTTTACTTGCATAAGTCAGGCGACGGAGATGTAAGCAGTTTTGTATGTTTTAATGAAGGATTTTTTTAACACTCAGGAGTTCTTCTACACTGTTCTTTTTCATTTTATTGTTTGGTTACCCTTGGGTTTAACTCTTTTTCGTGAATTCTTACTGATCTTCGGTTCAATTAGTACCTGCACATAAGTACACAGTTTAGCAGTGTTGCAGCCAAATTTGTAAAATCACTATAGGAATAAAAGTGAATTTTAGTATTTTAAATGATAACAACCAAGTTAATTTTGTGAATTAAAGTTTATTCCTTTCTTTTTCTTGTAAAGCATTGCGCAATTTCCGACGCTTTATCCCAACTTGGAATACACAGAATTAGCGTTATATTGCGGCGATACTAGGCACTACAGTTGTAACGTACTGAATTTTATTTATAGCATATCGAGCTTTATACTTGAGCAAGTCATTTAATTAAAGTTATTTTGCTATTTATTAGCCAGCCTTTTTTCACCCACATGCCAATTGTTTTTCTATATTTGTTTATTGCATATCTATAGGAGTGTAGTTTAATGCTTGTTCTTAAGGACATCGCGGAAGGTCTCTGCGTAAACTACCAGCATAGCAATTTCTTAGTTATTAGTTCAAGTTGAAATTCCTTTAATTGTAATATCTTAAGCTTGTATTAGAGTAAATTTATCTCAATGATTTTATATAGTATAAGAAGTCAAATCAGTTAATCAAAACCAATATTATGAAATTTAAGAAGTTGTCGAAGCAAATCTAGGTGGAAATAATTAACCAAATCCATTTACTATCAGTTTTATTACATATGAATATATTTCCTTTAAATATGCACAAATTTTTGCATACGGAGTAGTGTATCTATTTCTTTTTTAAAAATCAAATGTTCTTCCATAAAATTCTAGCAATCATTAAAGTGATTGGATGACTCAAACCAGATCATTGGAAAGGCAAACGGCACTGAAAATCGCTTTCTGTGTAGTCGGCTGTTAAAATTTACCTAGTACGGGATTTATAACAGAACATTCAGAATATTTCAGCTAAACCAACATTGTGATTTATTTTCTGTTTTATTTTTAAAACATGTCTGTATCGGCCATATAGCCAAAAAGATCAATTGAATTCAACGTTCTTCTCTATATAATTCTCTATATAATTATAAACTTACATAAATTTTTCCTGAGCAAAAATTAGTACACAATACAGTGATGTTACTTCCATAGATATACTAATATGACAATAAGTATTAAAATAATTTTATTATACCGTAAAATGTTTTGCTATATCCAAATCGTACATGAAACAAAATAGACGTAAAATGGTTACTAATTATCACCATTCTTGTTTAAAATTGCCCTGAGTCATCGATGTTGAAATTAGCATATTTTTAATTGGTTTTGTAGAATTTATTCCTGTAGCAATAGTGTAATGAAAATTTTTAAATCAATTAATTTATTGCTGCCATCTTTTTTCACATAAATTATGCGACAAAATATCTTTATATACAAGGTGTTCGAATAATGCATCAGTATACTTAGAGAGGTATTTTTATATGATAAAATGAAGGTAGTAAGTCATGAAACAAAAAGTCGAAAACCCAACACTTCTTGAGTTACAGACTCTCAAAGTTCAATTATTTTTCCTCATTTTAGTTTTAATAAATCATTTTGATATTCGGCACAGACTACGTTTATTGAAGTTTTGACTTTCATTGAAAACAACAGAGGTTATTTTAAAAACACAAAATTATATAATAAAAAAAGATTACTCGAGTCGATAAAACACACCAAAATTTTTATTAGCAGTAAAATTATTTTACAAACTGATGCCAGGTTTTACAAAATGCGGAAAGATTTTTTTTTTATTGTTCGACAAAATTTTTTGAAAAAGATCAGGAAATATATAAAAAATAATGGAGGTCATTTTTAAAATGTATTATAATTTTTTTCTTCTTAAAAAAATAATTTTGTGTTTTCATTTCCTTAAAGAAAACAAAAACAATTATTTATGTTATCGTTGTTTTAATTGGAAAATCACCTTTTAGAAATCTAATTGCAAGATTTAACTAAATTTGAAATATAGTAACTTAATTTTTTGCTTTCTTGAAAAACTGATTTTCCCGGCAATAAAAATTTTAATTCCCATTGGCGCCTAAACAGTGTAGTTTATCGCTTCAAATAAAGAGTATTTTTTTTATTCGGTATTTCTTAAAATGACATGTCTTATTTTCCATTAACTGTCAAAATAAAAATTATATTCAAAAAGAATTAATTGTGGCAGACTGGAGAAATATTTTTATAACAGAATGACTTCTAGTCTTTAAGCGCAATACCTGTGCCAAATAGTATCAACTTGATACGTTAAAAACTAACCGCAAGATGTTAAAATAAGAAAAAAAAAATTAACTCAGGTTGTAACTCGAGAAGTATCGTGTTTTTGGCTTTTTGTTATATAATTTACCCCCTTTCTTTCATATATATATATATATATATATATATATATATATATATATATATATATATATATATATATATAAATTTATACATGTCACTCGTTACCGCAGTGAGGATTCTGTAATCAATAAAACTTACCTGAAATATGGAAAACATGCAATAATTTCAATAGTTTTCCTTTCAATAAGCAAGCCTCTCATGGTCATAGCTGTGTGGTCTTACATTATACAAGCATACGTAATTACATGAATGTCACAGAGCGCATGCCCTTCTCAGGATAGGCTCAGCCACATGGTCCGCCAAAGTTGGATTTCTGCATAATTTATTACATGGTGCATCCGATACAGACCAAAAACTCCCATTTCTATCACTCAGAAATATATCTTAATAATACTTTGTTTTATTGGCATTCAGAAAAAGTGTTTTTAATACCATCGTTGTTCAGCCGCACACGCATTTTCTTCCTTCTTACAGAATTTTTCCATTTTATAGATCCACAGATTGAAGTAGTAAAACAGATCCCTGGAATATTATCCATCGACTACTCATCTCAAACCCCTAACTGCTGATACCTAGCTCTTTAATAACAGTACACTTTAGTAGAGAAAATTAAATTTCCACTATTTTCCAAAGAGAACGTTATGAAAGATTCAATTAAATGTGCTACTGAGATCGCAAAGTTGGCTCAACAAATACTGTCCATCCTCAAAGGTTATATATGCATTTACGAGACCAGCACACTCAGAGTTCTGTTAAAAACCCCGAGAATTCAAACTAGGAAATTAAAAACAAATTATTCGCCTCAAAGTAATTTGTGATTTTTAGCTAAGCCATTTCGATTCATTATAGAAATTATGGGAAATAAATATGTTGGTCTACAGTTATTCCAACCTTGATTATTTTTTTAAGATAATTATTGTCCCTGTATGTTTTAGTTCAATAGGAACTTTATTATTTTTTTTAACATAGTTTTAATAATTTAGTTAAAGGGCTTGTAATCAAATTTCTTTACATGTTTGATTAATTCAGCGGTAACGCCAAAAGGGTCTTTTGGTGGGAGTTTCCAGGTTACGGCTAGGGTGGCTTCTATAAAATTTATTATAAAATTGTACCCTCTCAAAAACCATGTTGGCCAGCATAGTTTTCGTTAAAAGTACATGGTTTAAATTGACTAGTGTATAAATAAATATAAATATTCTTTATTGTTCAGTCAACCATGAGAAAATTTGTATTTGTTTTTGGAAAATATCCTTCTTCCGATTTCTAGGACTTTAGGATCTCTAGGTTTCATAAATTTTAATACGGAAATATTTATTTGATAACATATATAATACCGTTTACAACAATATCATAAGCAAAACAAAACTAGCAGAGTAGAAGAATCTAGTTGCCACAGATTGGGGTCTAGGTTTTAAACTTTTTTTGTAAATCTGGATATTAATGTTTCTCGTATATTCAATTATTCAGTATCGATTTTTTGTCACTTCGTTTCTTCTATTAGCAAAGCTGAGATATGAGGTGGGAAGAGAATGGGTAACAACTTTATTTCTCCTTCACTCACATCACTCTCATCTTGTCTCATAGCTATTGTATTTACAATACAGGTGAAAAATATATTGGAATTATATGAATATTAATTTAAAAATTAAAATTTCCAAAAGAAATAAAAAAAAATTACCCCCTAGAAGTAATTTAAGAAAGTATCGTTTTTCCCGTCAAACAGCTAAAGGAAAAATCATTAGAGATCCTATTTCCTGTAAATACAATTCTGACTCTCTCTCTAAACACGCTTTGATCACTTTGTTCTCATCAGTGGAGTTGTAATGAACCAAGAGCAACTTTCATAGGAAATAACGGTCTGGATAAAATTAGTTGTATTTGCAGAAAATAAACAATCTGAATATTACTTCTTTAACTGCGTAAAGGAGAAAAACTGGTTAAACTAAACCTACAGCAGTTAAGATTTCTTAATTTCTTAATGAAATTTTCATTTCAATGCTTCTTACTACTTTGATGTATGTACAAATATAGTTTAACTGTTGGTATTTTATAGTCTGGCATCAAAAATATCTATAGATTTAATATCCTGTTGATAAATCTCTGAATTTAGATTTTAAATAAACAGTTGTTTATTATGATGTTGTTGTTGGTTCGATACAGCTTCCTTGATGAAACGCATATAGATAGAGGACCAAAGTTGTATTTGCCGGAAATAAACTCTCTGTATATCTTGTTAAATGAATATAAATGAATTATTGTTTACTTATGTATGTATGTTCATAAAAATATTAATAACAATGTGTTAATACTAAAACTTTTACGGTAATTTAGAGCAAAATCCATATTGCTGACTTTGGAATAGTGGGTAGTCCAGAAATAAAAATTCTTGGCTTATTGAAGTTATTTTTTGTTCTACAGCTTAAATAAATTATTTATAATTTCATTATTAACAATACTCTGGAGACCTCAGGTATCTATACTAACTAATGTGTGAACTTAAACTGCTCCAAATACTAGCACGTCTGCTTAAAGGCTTCTACTGTTATATTTCACGATGACAAGGGAAATTAAAACAAAATAATATACAGATTTAGTTGTGTGTTTTAAGAACTTTACAATTTATTATTAGTTGTTCTGAAAAGGCAAGACGAAACAAGAGATGCGAGGATGTGGGACTTTGCTGACTTCAGATAATAAACTCTTCCTGAAGCAAATGGTTAAAAATAATAAGACCAATTCGACTTGTGCGCTAGATTTCAAGCTAAATTAATAAAATAACGAAGGGGGCAGACAAAACTCCCTTTTTGGCTCCAAAAACTTATTGCAAACTATTCGAGATTCGTATAACAGAAAACCTTCAGGTCTTGAAACAAAAGCGGATGAAAATCAGTTAAAGCAACACGCTTTAATTGGGATAAGCAAAAATATTTCTATTTCTATCAACAAACAGTACAAAAGAGCTTCTCTTGATAATAAGTCTTCTCTCGGGGTACTATACTACTGCAAAAGCCCAACGGGAATAGCGGAACATTTGCTTTCTGAGTACATGATTATTTTTAAAGTATCACTTAAACGCGGATGGTAAAACAAACCTACCTCACAGAAAATTAATCAATTCCGTGAAAATCTTAGTCTCTTTGATTGATATTAAACGTTTATGGTCACCTACAAAAGATCTTTTAGGTCGAAGTACAAAACTATCCCAACGACTTGTCTATAATCTACAATTTAGCGAGCAGGATATAAAATTTTAATTAAAAGGCTTTTTTCATGAGATTATGTGGAATTATTTCTCTAAAAAATCGAAAAGAAAGGAGAATCTCGTCTTGCCTTGATCCTTTCATTTTCGTCTCGTCCCGAACTCCATGTAGAGTATAAATACTGCAGAGACATCAAATTAGGTGGAGACGAAACGAGACGAGTTTAGGGCAAAATCAGTCTCGTTTCGTGGCATCACTATCCTAAATAATAGGTTATCAAAGAAAGAAAATCATTATAAATATTGAATCATTTAGAAAAATAATTTACCATCTACTGAAGTAGCATTCTCATTTACGAAAATATACCATCCCTTCAAACTTTCAACAAAAACCTCAGCAAAATTCAAAAGCCTCCAACAATGTTTGTTCTTAAAGAAAGAAAACGAGTTGGGCCATTAACAAGAGCGGAACGAGGTGAATATATAACAGTAATTATATGTGTGAAAGTGTAAGTGGTAGCTTAATTTCACCAGTATTAATATTTCCATGGAGGCCGAGTTTTTCGATGGAACATCTGCAGGAAATTTAAAGCTTTGTTTAGGAAAGTGGTTATATGGTTGGGGAACTGTTTGTCAGTAGTGTAATTTTGCTATGTCTGCCTTCGCATTATACACACAGAATGCAACCACTAGACGTGTATTTTTTCAAACCACTTCATTCTTATTATAATCGTGAAATAACGGTTGATCTCTGTTAAATCAGTAGTATTTTCGGAAAAACCTATGTAAATGCTGATTACAATTAGTTTTAGAAAAACTGGTATTTAGCCACTAAACCCGATGATATATTTTTGTAAAGCGAAGTGACTGAATCCCTGAGATCATCTAACTAACATTTACGAAAGATTCAACAACTCTAATACGGGTTGATTATATGCACGATATTTCAAGATGTACATCAGCTGCTCCAGTTTTAATTTTTCACTACCATTTTGGAGCGTTAACAATGCCTAGGATCACAAGACATTCTACATAAAAGTCCCCTTATCTCTTCTAAAGGACGCAAATGAATAAAAACCCAAAAGAAAAACGGGTTCTCAGGTTCCTTCAGGGAAACAGTACCTGAAGATGAGAGTGTTTATTAGACTTAGTATTTATGCCAAACATTAACTTGCTTCTTCAAGATGTAAATGCAAATTAAAAAATAAATAAAAAACTTAACTTTACTTACTGGTGATTAAGAAACCATTCAGATTTTGATATTTTTGTAAAGTACTTACCACCTTTATTGTGTAAATTTGTCCACTTTTCCGTTTTTTAAATTTTACTGGAAAACCATGCAATTTTCGAAAGTACCTGTGTACAGAAAATTTATAAACAATTAGATTTCCTTTCAAAACTATATCCGTGAAGTCCAAGAAAGTTATTTTTCAAAAAAAAAAACAACCCAAAAACGAAATGCAAAAATATGCTAAATTTTTTTTTAATTTTTTCGTCATAACTTTTTTCCACGTAAAGTTAGGTATAGGCATTGCTTCATCAAAAATAAAGCTGACGTTACGCTCGTTAAGTATATAAGTCTCTACGATAAAAAGTAATCGAGATATAGCGTCTCAAAATTTGCTACTTTTCACGATATTAGCAAATTTTTGCTTTTTTTCAAATTTCCTATCAGAATTTTTTTGTAGGTAATTTAAGGTGTAGACATTGCTGTCTTAAAAAGAAAGACCATATTAATCTCGTTAAAATAGTTTTCAGCTGAAGTCTGTTTAATGAAAAGTAGCCGAGAAATGGTCACTCAAAGCCTTCAACTTTTTACGATTTTTATAACTTTTTATCCGCACTTGGATTTTTGCGTGAAAATTTTTCTTTATTCAATAAAAATTTTTATAGAATATTTAAAGATAAAAATAGTTATATCTTCAAAAACTATTAATATGAGGAACGGAATGAAAAATAAAATTAATTATCACATTATTTTCTATCTTTTATAATTTATTTATTTTTATTGAGAAGCTGGATTCAGTTAAATTATTTTCAATAATTTTGTTAATTTCATCACCAGTATCTTCGAAAATATCATCTTCAGTAGCGTGAAGTAGATCAGCATTTTCACAATTTAAACCAATACATTCTTTGCAGAACATGGAGCAGTTGATGCCCAACTTCCCGCAACCACAATTCCCTTGACATCCATTTGTACATCCACAGACTATGTTTTCAAGCAAAGTTTGCGGTGCAGACGGTTTATTTGTAATAATTAGTATCAATCCATTTTTCGACCTTTTCCAACTCTAGTCGAGAGGATTTAAAATATACCCTTCAATTGTTACATTTTCAAGTTCTTAAGCCATGCTGTTTAGTAGCATCAGTTGTTGTTGAACGCAAGTGGAATAGCTCATAGCGACAGGTGCTTCGGCTGCTAATTTTTAAGCAATATAATATAGTTACGGTGCATTCAGATACAGAACCAACGCCTTCAGGGCTTGCATTTTCGCCAAAAAATACATCAAAATATAATTATTTTTATCAATGAATACCCTAAAATAATTTTTTCATTGAATATAGAAAAATTTTCACGCAAAAATATAAAATTAGATAATGTGCCGGTAAAAAATTATAAAAATCCTAAAAAGTTGAAAATTTTGAGGGACTACTTCTCAGCTACTATTCATGGCTCCGACTTCGGCTGGAAACCAGTTTAACGAGCTTTATGTTAGCTTTCTTTTGAAGGGGGTATTGTCTGTACCTAAATTCAGTTACAAAAAAATTGCGGTACGGAATTTGAAAGGCAAAAGCAAAGGTTTGCTAATATCGAGAAAAGTAATAAAGTTTAAAACGCCATATATCAGTTACATTTCATTGTAGAGACTTTTGCAAGAGCCCATTTTAAAGGGCATACCTAACTTCACTTAGAAAAAAGTTATGGGAGAATTTAAAAATAAAATTTTGGCATTTTTTGCTTGTTTTGAGTTTATCTATAGGGTGTATTCATTGAAAAATGACTATTACACTTTGATTACACAAATTTCATTACCTACAACTTTTCTATAGATATATATCTACGAAAAATGCATAGTTTTCGAGTAAAACTCAAAAAATTGAACAGTGGACAAATCTACCTTAATCTCGAAAACGCACTCCTTAATTTGATGGCTCTTTTTGATTTTGTCATAATTGGAGGTCAATTGAATGTATAATATAATGAAAAAACTTTAGAGTTTTGGTTTCTCTTATCCCTCGGTTTCTTGACAGTCAATAGCCTACAACATCTAAAACAATAGTTCACCCTATTCAGTTACGTCATAATAAGAAGAATTTAACTGTATTTTATGTTAATTTGACCAAGAATGATGAGAATTTCAGATATTTCAAATGTCTTTATTTTACCCCATACATGAACAAGATAATCTTTTAATTACCTCTAAATCACTTACCAAACAAAATAGTTTATGTATTTCCTTAAATCTGCACAGCCAACTATTTCCATTATACCTATATATTTTTATGAAATATGCGACCCAGATACTTTTCTCCATTTCCACATTATTTTTCAAATCTCAATTCAGGCAGTGAACATCGCAATTCTTTTAGTCAAAGTTTTTAAAGAGAATACATTAAAAATTTCTTGAAAAACTTTGTTTGTAGCCATAACGGCAAATAAAATGGCATTTATTAATTAAAAATCATAGAAAAATTGCTACTATTTAAATATCTCGGAAAATACCTACACAAAAATAACAACCACCAAATTCAAAATATATGGTGCGGCATTTGTCTTGAGACAACGGAATATCTCGGTGAGATCACATTTTTTCGAAAAATGTTTAATACAAAAAATATAGGGTGGCAATGATGCTAACTAGTAGTTGCCTTGGAAATAGTCTTAACCTTCATCTTCAAGGTTATTTGAGGGTCAACTTCAGAATTTTAAATGGAACCTCCCAAATTCGAGTCTGGGAAAAAAAGGGCGGGACATTCTACCATCGGATTATAACCTTGACCTCAAGATGAAGGTCAAATATTAAGGACGTTTTAAGGTCAAAACAAAAATATCGCAGTATTTAGTGAAATGCTTCGTACAAAAATTGTTTGATGGGAGTTAAGCTATGACCTTGAAAACGTCTTGATCTTGACCTTCAAGGTTATTTAAAGCCCAATTTCAAAATTTCAAAATGAAACCCCTGGAAATGGAAAGACCGATCAGTTTTACAATAATTTAATCATCAGATATGACCGTGATCTCAAGGTTAAGATTATCAGTACCATTTTTAAGGTGAAACGAAGATCTTCAATGTCTTTATTTTATAAAATGTCTCTGATTTGCTGCTTAATGTTTTCACGAGTCACACGTCTTTATAAACTTTATTTTTTAAATAACCCCATAAATAAAAATATTGTGACGTAAGATCTGGCGATTTTGTGGTTCAATTTGCTGGACCTCTTCCAACAATTCACCGTCCGCTGAATTCGCGATCCAACACTTGACGAGGTAATTATGAATAATGCTGTGGACATCCATCGTGTTGAAACAACATTTGTTTCCTTATATCTAAGGGTACGTCTTCAAGCAAAAGTGGAAGTTCATTTTTTAAAATATCACGGTAATTAGCGCTGTTCAAATTACTTTCAAGAAAGTATGGACATCAACCATTCCACACCAAATGTTCACGGATCATCGACTATTGATGTGAATAATTAATAAAAAGATTAGTTGAAAAATGATAAGAGTTTACCGTTGAAGTTTTGTTTAATATTTATTACCACTTGAAGGTCAAGGTTATTTCTAAGGTCACTGTAACCTAGCTCCCATACCACCCAACAACTTTTGCACAAAACATTTCACCAAATATTGCAATCTTTTTGTTTTAATCTTAAAATGATCTTGATATTGACCTTTCTCTTGAGGTTAACGTCATATCTGATGGTACAATTTCCCGCCTTTTCCATTTCGGGGGACGAAATTGGGGGTCGAAATTGGGGGGTCCTATTTTAAATTCTGAAGTTGACCTTCAAATGCCTTCAAAGTCATTTTTAAGATCACTGCTAGTTGGCTCCTCTGTTAGATTATAATTTTTGTATAAAATATTTTTCGAAAAAATGTGATCCTACCGAGATATTCTGTTGTCTCAAGATAAATGCCGCATCCTGTATATTTTTTGAAGTCCAAATAAAACAAAACACAAATGCCGAAATAAAAACTAATGTCACTTCTTACCCGGTAACAAGTGAGCTCTTTATTCGATTTGTGCCACTGTGCCATAGGAATAAATGGAGCAATCCTATCTTATCGATTATAGAAAATTGGCGCATCTTAAGCTGTTGATATGTTGCTAAATGTCCAAATTATTAATATGGAGAAGGAAAAAGGAGTTTAAAAAAATTTTAAGCAAAATTAATTTTAAAAATATAATTTTAGAAAAAACTAGATAGTGCCAATGCACTCTGACACTACCTGCTACTGCTATGACCACAAGTCATTCAATGTGGTTCACCTCGCGAATCCAGATAACCTCATCACCTGTCGGATTTTTTCGTGTAATAATATCTCTGAAATGCCTCATATTTGTTGAGTGCTTGGTATTCTCTGAGAATGTGATCAATAACTTCATTTTCTTAAAAACCACATCTGCATACTGAGTAAACAATGTTGTTTATGTAGATGGGCCTGTATGAAATTTTGTCCACGTTTTGTAGTTCTTTTAATACCGGGGAATTAATGACGCTTTTAAGCATGCGCCTTTTAGACATACAAATATATAAATAAACTGTGTTTTTATATCACCATTTATAAAAAAATGTATAAAAGCAAAACTGCAATATAAAGCATTCTGTATTAATTCAAGAAAATTTTCAGGCAAATGTCAATTCTGTGTCAGTGAGCAAAAGGCAAATGATATCCTTTTGACTGATTTACATCGACTTCTTCCACACTTTACTTTTAAAATGTGAGGCATAAACCGGGAAAACCTTCAAATTGGAATGTGGGACCTATATTGATTAGACAGATTTAGGTAGAATAAAGTGGAATATATTTTTTATCGGTCGTATATGTGTCGGAATTTGTGTACTGATAGCAGGCTAGCAGCTTGAGTTATTGACATGAAGAATAAGGAACACATAGCTTGGCGACGTAAAAAAAATAAATATATTCGATATATTTTTCTTTTTTTGATGGTGGAAAGTTTATTTTTTATATTGATTTATATGTACAAAGCATTTTTAAATATGGACTATTAAGATTGTTGATTATATCAAATTATAACTGAAATTTTGCGATGCGTGACAGTGGTCAAAATTTTACGTGTAAGAAGAGAATGACTTTATTAAGAAATGTATTGGGTGCTTTTGACAATCAACGATTTTAATATCTTCTATTAGTCTGTGGATATAGATTCTAGAATCAGGTTTGGGCAATGTGTATCTCAATTTGTTGAAATTGGCTTATATAATTCCTATAAATAAGTGTAAATATAGAGTAAGTACTTTTCAGTCCTATTAAATAAAAAACCAAGCCAAGAGTATTTTTAACTGACTTATAAAAGAAGGAGGTTCTCAATTGGTCAGCTATGTTTTTTTTATGTATGTACGCTGAATACTCCGGAAGGGCGGCACCAAATTGATTACTATTTTTTAAGTTATGTTCAGGATATTGCTGCGGTCGTCCCATATTATTTTGGACGTAATTGGTGCAATAGAATCCAAGACGGCACTGATAATATGGCGGACAAAAAAAATAATTTTGTTCGATTTTCTCCCAAACTGATATGGGGGAATTTTCGGGTTCATACATAATGAATCTGAAATTATTTTTCATCCGATCCAATGTGGCAGACAAAAAAATTTATTTTGTCCGATTTTGTACAAAACTGGTATGGGGGAGTTTTCAGTATCGCACATAGCGAATCTAAAATTATTTTTAAAAAATTCATTATGGCGAATAAAAAGTAAATTTTGTCCGATTTCCTCCAAAATTGATACGGGGCAGTTTTCGGGGTCTCACATAACAAATCTAAAATTATTTAAAGAAATTCAATATGGCGGTCAAAAAAATAGTTTGTCCAATTTTTTCAAAAATTGACATGGGGGAGTTTTTGAGTACGCACATTACGAATCTGAAATTATTCAAAGAAAATTAAATATGGCTGATTCAAGATGGCGAATTAAAGACTTTCTATATCTCGATTTTGTTCAAAATCAGTATTGGGTAATTCTTGTTAGTGTTAGTTACGAATTTAAAACTATTTTTGAAAGACTCAATCTGGCGAATCCAATATTGCGTCATATAAATTTTACATAATTCGATTTTCTCTAAAACTGATATAGGGTGTTTTTAAGGGTATAAATTATGAATTTGAAATTATTTTTTCAGCACTTAGTATGGCGAATTTAAATTTAGATTATAGTAAAACGTTAATATATATATATATATATATATATATATATATATATATATATATATATATATATATATTTTAAATTCAATATAGTGGATCCAATATGGTGAGTTGAAAATTTTACCTTATATTTGTATTTTTCAAATTTGGTATTAAGCGTTTTTCGGGGTCATATGTAACGAATATGAAGTTAATTTTACATTTTTCCGATTTTGTCTAAAATTGATATTACGGGGTTTTTGCGACGTATGCAAACTCAAAATGCAGGATAGAATATGTTTGATATTGGAAGGTTTTGGGGGCCTATATTACTAACCTAAAATTAATCTAAATTTCAGATAGCGAATTTACTATATATATAATTTCTATTAATACTTAGTTTAAATTATTTATATATCATAATAAATTCCAAACTAAAAATCGAAAGATAAAATTTTTATAAAAAAATTCCTACTTTAAAAATTTCAATTTTATATAAAATTTTATAGTTTTTTTTTTCAGCATGGTTCATTTTTTTAAAATGTATTTCTTTCTAACTTTTTGGAAGGTTTATTCCACAATCTATCCAATGTGAAGCAGTTAAGGTATTCTATTTTAGTAAAAAATGCTACAATTTAGACTTTGATGCTGACAACATTTTTGTTTACTTATTCGTGTCGAAAAAATTCTTTATGAAATCTGTCGATCGAAATGTTATTATTAGATAGAAAAATAAAAATAGAATTCTCTTTTAAAACCAGGTGAAAATTGTCTTCCAGAATTAACAAGTGGTTTATAAACAAATCTACATAACGCAAAATCTAGTTTATCTGTTTTCCATGGTTCTAGTCTTCGTGTCAAAAAAGCTCGCTCTCCTGTGTTTTTAATTTGGAAGTAAAAATATCAATATTTATGGAAAAATAAAGCAGAAATATTATTTGAAATATGAAAGTTTTCTATCTCTTAATAATACTTGCCAGTTCTTATATATTCCATTAAAATAACTCTAAAGTTTCTGCCAGTATATTTTGCTACCGACTGTGATCATACATCAAAATTTTTGACTAAATAAAATTTTTGTAAAAAAATTGAACCGACTTCTAAAAGTGCGCTAAAAAGTGAAAAATAACCATAAATTTTTATATGAAATTGAACTTTTTGAAGTCGGCGCCAAATTATTTGTACACGAAATAAATAACTACTAATATATACAAAATATGGTAAGAACGCAATTACAAATAAAGTATTTTTAATATGTTTATGCAAATCACATTTTGTCAGGTATTAGTTTGGCGCCGACTTCAAAAAGTTCAATTTCATATAAAAATTTATGGTTATTTTTCACTGTTTAGCGCACTTTTAGAAGTAGGTTCAATTTTTTTATAAAAATTTTATTTTACTATTTTTAGTTTTTAGAATTCATTATAATATCCATAAATTATTTGACCTAAGTACTAATCGAGATTAGTGTATCTCGCAATGACTCCAAACTGGCAAAAAAGTATCCATTTTATCTCAAGTTGTAAATCACCCCTAAAATGAACCACTAAAAATTCTTTAATTTTTAGAGTTTTCCAAATACCAATCAAATTGGGTCAAACGAATATTTAGTCTGTCATAGAAAATCCACTATCATAAACTTCAAATTAATTTTAGATTGGTAATATAGGCCCCAAAACCTTCCAATATCGATATTTAAAGAAAATAAATAAATTTTTTAACCACCATATTGGATACGCCATATTGAATTTTTTAAAAATAATTTTAGATTCGTCATGTGTGACCCCGAAAACTCTCCTGTACCAAAATTGATTTTTTTTTGTCCGCCATATTGAATCCGCCATATTGAGTTTTTTAAAATAATTTCAGATTCTTTATGTGAGGCTCCGAAAACTCCCCCATACCAATTTGGGAGAAAATAGGACAAAATTTATTATTTCGTCCGCCATATTGGATCCGCCAAATTGAATTTATTAAAAATTATTTTAGATTCGTCATACGCGACCCCGAAAACTCCTCCGTACCAATTTTGGAGCAAATTGGACAAAATAAATATTTTTGTCGGCCATATTGGATCCGCCATATTGAATTTTTTAAAAATCATTTTAGATTCGTCATATGCGACTCTGAAAACTCCCCCGTACCAATTTTGGAGAAAATCGAACAAAATTGATTTTTTTCGTCCGCCATATTGGATTCGCCGTATTGAATTTTTAAAAATTATTTTAGATTCGTTATATGCGACCTCGTAAACTCCCTCTTAGCAATTTTGGTGAAAATCGGACAAAATTGATTTTTTTCGTCCGCCATATTGGATCCGCCATATTGAATTTTTTAAAAATAATATCAGATTCGTTTTGTGCAACCTCGAAAACTCCCCCATACCAATTTTGGAGAAAATCGGACTAAATTAATTTTTTTTGTCCGCCATATTGGACCCGCAATTTTGAATTTTTTAAAATAATTTCAGATTCGTTGGATACAACCCGAAAATTCCTCCATACCAATTTTGGAGAAAATCGGACAAAATTAATTTTTTTGGCCGCCATATTGTAAGCGCCATCTTGGATTTTACTGCACCAATTTCATCTAAAAAAATATGGGACCACCGCAGCAACTTCCTTTATATAACGTAAAAATTTTTATTCAAATCGGCACAGCCGTTCCGAAGTAATCGGTGTACATACAGAAAAAAATACAAAGTCGACGAATTGAGAACCTCCTTCTTTAGAAGTCGGTTAAAAAGTGAAAACGGCGATTTTGATAATCATATCAATTTTTGGAACAAAAAAACTAAAAATTATAATAATTTGACTCGGTAGTGGGCATAAAAATAATTTTTTTAGCCAATGCTTATCAGCCTTATTATAAATTGCTAAGATTGCCAAAATATCAAATCATAGATCAGAAATTTTGGATTTCATCTTCCATTCTAATTTTTCAGGAATGGGTTTATTTGTATCACATATAGATGGTATGTATGAAAAACATTGTCAAATTTGTGATTATTTCTACAGCGCTATAACAAAATGCGTTAAACTTTATGGTGGACTTTCACAAACAAAACTTTCTATACATAACATTTTTTACGAAATAATTGGTGTTTACATGGCAAGTGATCATCATTCAACTGGAGATTCGGAGATGGGATCGCAAAAAATTTCTACCATTACATAATACATTAACGCCATTTCCAAAATGCAACCTAATCAGATTTACTTGACACCATATTGTCACGACTTGGGAAGCTGGTCCTGCAGAAATATTATAAGTAGTTCACAACTTCATAGTAGAAGGCAGCGGTAAATTAATTTATTTATAAAACCTAACTCTATTATTTTAAAGTTTAAATTTTATTTTTAATTTGTAAAATCATATTTAATTTTTTGAATAAAGAACCTTTTTTTAGAATAATAAATATAATATATAAGTGTAATAAATTTTCGGCCATCAACTTCGATAAACAATATCAAGTAATATTGTAAAAGTAATCGAAAAAAATATTTCATTCGAATAGTTTTCGATATTCATGTGCTTATGACTTTTCATCCATGAGGAAAACCAATATGTATAAATTATTCTGCATAACAGTGTAATAAAAAAATAACATTTACCAATATTATTTCTGTATTTGAAAGAAAATTGTTATAACATAAATTTTTTTACAGATTAATTTTTTCCATACTTAAGAAATTTTCATTGAAAGGGAACTACATGAGATTTGACATTTGAACATCATACCTGAAAAAAAATAGCATATAAGAAAATCTATTTTTTACAGACTCTCGATCATGTCTGTAAAGTTTCATCGAAACCGGTTCAGCCATGTCTAAGATTAGTCGAGACAGATAGACAGACAGTCGCTATAATTTGATTTAGATGTATAGATCTGTAGATTACACAAGGTATCTATATAATGGGAGTTGCATTTTGCTCAATTTTTATATATTAATGAAAAAAGCCCAAAAATGTAATTATTCAGTACATTTACCAATAAATTGACTTAATTATTATACACTGTCATTCAATGTAATAGTAATATACAAAATTGCATTTTCTTACAAAAAAAAAATACTTAGTTCGCTTAAAGATATTGCGGATGTTTCTTATACTAAGATACCGTAAAAGTGATTAATCCCATCAAGTTTAACTTTCCATTACCTCTTATGAATCACTTGAAAAAAAGAAAAGTTACGAAAATTTCAATCTTTCCTTTTTGATCTTTGATGAACAACTCTAATTGCCAGCAAAAACATCCTATTTTATGAGGGGCACAAGTATTTATGTGCAAATTCATAATCACAATTATGAACGGAATCTGATTTAACAACTCTGTATATCCCTAACCTAAAATGTACCTGTTTGCGAGGCATCTTTAACTATATGAGGATATTTTAAGTAAAAATTAAAAATCACTCTAAAAATAACTGGGATACCATCTCATTAACAAATGATCAACATATTACTTTGTTTAATGACGAGTTATTTTTAACAACAAAAAATACAACCGACCAATAGTACCGCGGACGGATGGTACTGTTATGTTATCTCTTTATACTATTGATTCCGTTCTACTATTTATATCGATAAAAATTCGGAAAATTAGATCAAAGTATGTATTTCATGACCAAGGATTATATCTGGTGCTATAGTTTTCATTGTCTGATTTGGTTTACCCACAACATGGCGGATAGCACCTTGCAGTCATGATCTGTCCAATTATTTTATGGCGTTCGTGGGGTAATTATAATAACTTTTCGATATAATAAAACTTTACATAATACATAAAATTGATTTTTACTTTGATTTTCACTGCAATTTGGTTAATACCGACTTGGGCCTTACATATTTTGTTCTTCATTTCATAGATCGTACAAAAAGCTATATTTCTTTTTTTTTTAATTTAATAGGATTGCATGCAGCATCTGAAGTAAGACAGACATAGATAAAATCAACAGAAGAATACCGGCAAGTCTAAAAGAACAAATTTCTGTGCCCGAGTATACTGAGTTTTGGACACTAGCAGACATTGCCCTAAGAAAAACTAATACCTCACGAGTATACCAGATATACAGACAGATGGCACTGCCACAGGCTCATCATTATCGACCGGTGTTGCAAATATTTTCAAAACCTCTTCTGAAGCATAAAGCTTTTCAAGAATTCCATCTTAAAACTAAACCCTGGTGTCGCTTGACTTCTTGAACTCTTGATTTCTTTAACTGTACATATCTGAAGAAACAGTCCAATCTGGAATTTGAAGAAAACAATTAACATCCATTTTTAGACTTTCTACTAACAAAGACAACGGATGAACACCTGAACAATATCTCGAAAATTAACCTACACAAACAGATATTTCAATGCCGATGCACACCACCACCTTTCACTAATACAAGGCATAGCCACCTCCCTGATTTCAGTATCCCTTTGCCTAACCAATAACTAAGGAAAAGAAAAAGAACTATAATATATAACAATTATTCTCAGAGAAAATGGCTATAATATATCAATAAAGCAATAAAACTGTAACAAAAATCCACGCTGGAACTAAACTACCAACCAATAACAGAAAGATTACCATCATGGCTAAAATTGGTAGGTTACTACAGAAATACAATTTATCTATAGCTTACAAAAAACACAAAATAATAGGTTCAAACTGACATTAAAAAATCAAGGAATTTATAAAATTGCATGAGTTATTTTTTTTCTCCTTCATAGGTCCGTCCTGAAGCCGGATGCACTACGGCCAATATGGGGCCTATTGTACTCACTCTTGACTTACTGTCACTTTGTTAACTTAGCCTCCTGAACCAATCTGTACAAGTATTTCGATTCCAAACTTGCTGACCCGAAGGTTCGTTGTCTTTTGCGATCTAGTGACTTGCAATCACATATGATGTGCTTTACCGTTTCCTCGGTTTGACCATATATTCTGTAGTCAAGGTCGCCGTTGTAAAGGTTCATTTTATTCAGGAGAACTTTGGCGGCCATGTGTCCAGTTATTATGCCTGTTATTGTCCTATTGTCCTTAATTGGTTCTTGCTCATTTACAGTAGTTTCTTTGCTAATTTCGCCAGCTCATCAGCTTTCTTATTTTCATGTATGCATAACTCTGTTATCCCTTGACAGAGTTGTAAGTTCATTCTGACATTCCCAAATCAATCTGGATGATACCTTTTGACTTTTAAGCATCTTTAGGGCTGTTTGGCCGTCGGAATTAATGTAGATCTGCTTCTCTTATTAAGCTCTCTTTTTATTTCATCTGCACGTTGTACAATTGCATATATTTCTGGCTGGAATACCATTAGGTATTTTCTTCAGGAAAAAGTAATTATCCCTCTTGATTGTAGCCCATATATTCAGCTTCGGTTCCTTTTTCGGTTCTTAAACCGTCAGTGGACCAGATAAGTGCCCCAGAAACACCTCCGATTTAGCTGTTTGTTTACTCTTCGGTCTTCTATAGTGACCTCGAACGGTCTATTATAGTGGTAGCCCGAGATCATATGGTCTGTGTTCATTGCCAACTCAGGGGCCTGGATTTTATTGCATATAGTTTTGTCCTGTTATCAGCATTTATGCTGTTGTCATTGAGTGGTGTAACCGGTGAAGCTCCACTCTTGCCTCTCCTTGAATCACTTAATATAGTGGAGGGAGGTCTAGAATACAGTCCATTGCTGAGGTTTGAGTCGATTTCATAGCCCCGTAATGCTTAAACAGGCAACCCTCTGTATGCCGTCTATCTCGGTCATAGCTGCCCTTGCGCTACCATACCAAGGCTGCATTTGTAATCACTGGTCTCACCACACTGGTGTATAATCAATGCACCATCTTTGATGAGAGACCCCATGTTTTCCCGCACAACCTTCTAACTAAACATTAAAGTTGTTTTCGAATTTATTGTTATCTTTTCTACAGGCTTATTAAAGGTTTCCAGAACAGTCTAGAGTCCAAGATTACCACCAGATATTTAACTGGTCTTGTGATTCCTTGTAGGAAGTTCTTTAGTTTCCTCGGTTTTATGAAGGCCACATTCTTTTGGAAACTTATATTAAGTTCATCCTGTCCTACCCATCTTTGTACAACCCTGAGAAGCTGTTGTATTCTTTCTCTCACAGTATTACATTTACTTTGGGTTAAGATTATCAAGTCATCAGCGTATCCTAATACTGAATGATCCCCTCTGAGAGAACTTCTCCCTGCGGACATTCCCCAGTTACCCGCAACATTAGCGTTTCTCCAAGCAGTTCTGTATAGAAATCCAGTGTTTTACCATGTTTACTATCCACCTGCAACAGGTCTCTGTTGCATGCGGTACTTGCAGTAAAACATACATATAACAAATCAAGAGACGAATATTAGATAAGATAAAAGAGTACAAGCTCGACATGGTAAATAAACAGATATCAGCCCTTTTTCAGCTCAATCCAGTAGACTGTTTCACGAGTACATTGTTATGGAAAAGAATGGAATAAGAAAAATAGTACACTCAACCTTTCTTTCACCCACAAAACCCTCCCCAAGTGAGATCACTGTCCGATACGGCATCTGTGATCAAGTTGACAACACCATCCATTTTCAGCGACAGAATCAGCTCCAGTAGATATGCACTACGATATTGTCTAAAGCTGCGCACAATACAAAATTCCCTCGCTTGGTCTTAAATAGTAAACACAGAAGATGCCAAGTGAGATTTTCGTGAAACAAAATACAATTTTATCATTTGCCAGTTAACATAAGAAGGTGAAGCAATGAATAGATGTTCCCCGGAATAATGCAAAATCTCATGGTCTCATCCATGAAACACTAGCTTCGAAAATATTTTACATTTTATTTGCATTTCTTTACTTAATCACATGAAAAGATCGTTCAAACGTTAAAGAAATTTTGAAGCTGCAGTACCGCCACAGGAATCACAAAAGTTCTACATCTATTCTACGAGTATATTTAATTGGTACATTTGTTATGTTGACCTATTTGAGAGATAAATTTAATTTTTGTAACCATTATGCACTTAAAACTTAATATAATATTTTATTAGATTTGTTCACTCACTAAAAATTTAATATAAATTGGAAACGCGCCAGTCTGTTAAACTAATTAAATTTAAACTTATGACACTAATTGCATTTAAGTTAATGAATGTAAATTGTCCTTCTGCAACAGTAGTGGCAGTATATTATTAACTTACTATATTGAATTTAATAAAAATAATTACTTAATATGTCGTATATGAATATTCCATTTCCATTATAGGGTTGTTATTCTTTCAAGAGAAATGGACTGGAAATGTTTTAATAGTATGTGACAATAGGTGGTTACTAGGTGTAATTTATTGGAGGAGCCGCTTAGATACAAGATGCAGAGGAAGATTTTAAGCAGGTGAAGTGACAATATCAGAAGGATTGATGGATACTGGTTTAGAGCAGTAAAAGGTGATGGAAGAGCTTAATGGAGTTAATAGGCTGGATCTGTATAAGAAATTATAAGACACTTTAGTTTCATTATATATATTCTCTATGCTAATCTAAAAAAAAGGATATATTTTTCTGGCTATTCCAATTTAAGATAATATTATTAAACGCAAAACTTGAATTATTAAGTTTAGAAAATCTAGTTTTGCTAAAAGTTATTTTTGTTCTCTAATCAGTTGTGTGAATATTCACTCACCACCAGTTCTGTATTTAAAACTCATATGTTAATATTTGAAAATATATTTATAAATTTATAACTATAGTCTATTTGTCTATATTTATTTTTTTCAGCTGTTAAAGAATATATGAAAGCAGATGATTTCCTGCAAATACAACTCTGGTTCTCTTCCATATGCGTATCGAACCATCCTGCTAACGTGTCTCGGATTTATATTTTATATGGACAGTGGTTTCCTGCGAATATTTTAGTGGTAGAAATGGGCTTTAAAAGAGAACCAGGTAACTGCCTAAAAGCAGAATAAATATATGCAAGTGATTAAACAGGACAAATAAGATTTATTTATTTCTTACTGACATGTTAATTTTTAAGTTTTGCACTGTACTTTGGTGGAAGTATAGATATCGTTCAACTAGCGATATTTCTCAGTTTGCAATTGAAAAATCTGCAGGTTTAGTGTCCTACCTACATGTCTTAAAATTTATATTTTATACGGACAGAAGTTTCCTGTGAATACTGCTCTTGATTCGATATAGCCTCACTTACGAGACCGTTAGGTAGTCGAAATGCGTATGGAGAGAGAAACAGAATTGTATTTGCAGGAAATGAACTGTTTGTGTATAGTTTTTCCTGAAAGGAGCAAAGGCAACTGATTAAACACGGCAGTAAAAGATTTATAAATTTTTTACTCAAATTTTAGTTTTTAAATATAATAATCTGATAAAGTCTAAATCGTCAAAAATAGGACTACCAGAGAAATTATCCGTTTAGCATAATATGATCAAATATCTCTTATCTTTTAATGTTATAATTTTTACGGATATCCACAAAAATCAGTTGCATGTATTTACGTATTTAAGGACACATTTTTCTTATTAAGATTTTTTAGTTCAGTGACTGGTTCTATACAGGGTGTCTGGAAAAATGTGCGTTTTATTTTGTAGGCATCAAAAACAAAGTATTGTTGTTGTAAATGTTGCTAGGTACGAAAGAAATAAATATCCTGCATTTTAGAACTTGTCAACTTTCACATCGCTGACACATTGATTCTTTACTTGGATATTAATATACTGATTAGGGGATTTCGTAGTAAAATTAATTGTGACATTATTCGAAATAAGGAATACACGTTTATTGAGTAAACAGATATAAATCTGATGTATGGTCTTGCATCTTCCAATGCTTTAGAAACCAGGAGATTATATCACGACAGATATCCTAATTGTACTCTTCCAGATCAGAAAACATTTTAACGAGTTGACCAACGTTTAAGGGAGAATGGTAGATGATTCCATTTAATAGGGTAATATTATCAAATTTCTTCATAATTTTAAGAAATTTTGGGGAAGAAGTACTGATGCTGGCCGGGGATGAACAGTACGGACGCCGAAATTAAAGGAAAATATTTGAAATGCTGTAGACGACACTCCTTTAACGAGCACTCGAAAATTATTAGCGCACTTTAATAAGTTGAAAACAATAGCACAAATTCTTCAGGAATAGCATTGATATCCATATTATTTGGAAAGAGTGAATGAACTGATTTCTGAAGATTTTCCCCGTAGAATGCAGGTTGCAAATTCTTTGTTGGTTTTAGCAAACGAAATA